>JARHVA010001610.1:1065000-1772500 GCA_037957365.1 Torreya grandis
CATCCTCTTAAACAAGATAAATTTACACCTAAGCAGTTAATTATCAAGATTATTAAGGATAATTCACTATAAAATGGTAAGCAAAATGTAATCCCATTTAATAGGCATCCAATACTTGAGAGACCATTACATTAAATACATAAAGTGGATTCTATTGAATACTCATCTACTACACACCATATTAAAAAATCCAGATCACCTACACATGTTACTATTACTTCTATTCTAATGAAACTATAGAACATTCAAGGATGGGTTCCATGAACCCCTACTCCTATTACTCTAATTTAACCTTTTAAGGTTTAACTATGTAAATCCTATGTTTAGATTAAAGGGTTGAGATGTCTAAATCAGTTAAATAATATGAAATAATTAAGTATTGATTTATTATAGATTTTGAACTTCTTTGAATTTATAAAAATAATAATAAATAAGATTAAATAAAAACTTATATATAAAGTGATTGTCATAGATGATCTAGATTCTACATAACTTTGGCTGTCATCAATAAGATACAGGTATTTGTTTACTCACTAGACAATAGCACCCCATCTAGATAGTAGTGTCATGTTATTTTAGTGTCCTTAAAGTAACACTAATGTCCTCCTTGCAAGACTATTATTATTATTTTATGGGAGTACATTTGCCTATGTTTTTAGGTCTTATTACTATGTGCATGAAATATGGAACTCTATGTTGTGCCTGGAAAACTTGATTTAGTGTGCAAACTTTATTCCTCCTTACAAGTATGACATGAGAAATAATTATGTGTTTGTTAGTAGGATACATTGGATATATATAACACCTTGTTGTGAAGAGATTTAACTACATACCAATACTTCAAAGAGGGATCAAGCCCAATTTATTTCTCCCACCTAGTGTTTGATGCAAGTGCTAGTGAATGCTTGATGAGAGTGGACTTATATGCCTTGAATTTGATTTATATTTGAAATATGTGAAAATTGGGATTAGGGTTATTGTAGATGGTAGTATGCATAAGTAGGGTAGAATAGGGATCAAATACCTAAATTTTTCTCAACTTGTATTTTTTTTGAATAGGATTTTACATTTATTTTCCATATAGTGAACAGTGGTCAAATAGACTTGTATTTATAGAGATCTATTGTTTGTAAAGATAATAAAATATGTTTTGGCCAAACTTAAGAGGAGTACACATTTAAAAAATTATCTTTTTGGGAGATTTAGGGATAAGGGTAGTATTACCTAGTTGGGGACAGTAGTGCCATGTGGCTATAGTGTCCCAAATGTGATGCTAATGTCTACCTAGAAGAATGCTGGGAAAATGAGGTTGGGACCTAATAAATATGTGTTGAGATTATGTTTGAGATTATTGTAGGTGTCTATAGTCTACAAAATGATTGGAAAAGTGTGGAAAAGGATCTAAGATAGGTCTAGGGATAAGCTATATATAGGCTAACTCAATTGACACTCTTAACATCCAATTACCACTTTTAGAAGATTACACTTGCTGCCCAACCCGTCACCCCCCTGCCATGCACTTCATGATAGAAATGCAAAAAAGTGAAATAACTAGTATAAAGGAAAAATAAGCATACCTGAACTTACCTTAGAAGTGAAAACCATGTAGTTAAGTCTGAGTATCTGAATTTGGGTCTATGTATGTGAAATATCATCAAAAGCAATGACATGTAAAAATTGGTCCTTACTTAAGAGATGATAAAAGCAAAAGACTATAATAAAATAAAGTAACTAATTAAAGTTTAGTAATGAGAGATAAAAAGAATGAATACACCTAATTGGGTATGTGAACTAGTGCATGAACCTAGTGAAAACTTGTGTGTGTATGATTGTACATAGTGATCATATCATTGAATAACTTAGACGAAGCTAATGGCATGCTAAATCTCACATAGATGGCTCAAGAACTTAATCTGGTTTTGACTCCATCATTTTCCAACCTTGATTAGTGAATCCTGATCTATGAATAGCTTGGATAAGATTGTAAGTGTGTTTAACCCTCTTATTTGGGTGGCTCAAAAACTCAAGTATGCCATGACTCCATCATTACCCACCCATGTTAAGTATATGGATATATAATTTAACTATTCAAAGTGTTTAAAGTATCTAACTAAGTAAATATATGTATGTTAACTTCATGACCACTTGGGTATATTAGGTGACTCTAGGCTACTTGATAATGCCAACAAATATAGATGGATTAAGGCATGTATCTAGTGACAACCTAGAATGTGATATCAAGTGTATACAACACATATAATGACATGTAATTTTACATTCCATCTAAACAACCTATGTGTAGTTGAGTATATGGAAACTATGTGTCATGCACATGCCCCCATTCTAGTATCTGAGTATACTAAATATGAATTGAGTATGTAGTAACTAGATATGTGTAACTAAAATGAATGTAGGAGTGATCATGCCATGTATGATTCTCATAAATATTAACAATTGGTATGAATCTAAGCTAAAATGAGTGTATTCGAGTAAAATCTAAACATAACTATCAAATATGTGACTATATCTATGTAAATATGTATTGTATGTGGTGTACAATCTAGTTAATCTAGACTAACTTAAAGTTGGGAATACTAGATAATAATGCCTTGTAGTGGAAATTATCACCTTATGGCATTAGTGTCATAATATGGGCATTAATGTCTACCTGGTCTCAAATCTAGGTGATCTAAACTATTGTATTAGTTTTTATTTTTCCTATGTCTGGCCTTTGTTTGATGTCTAAAATTGAGATTGTGTGCAAAAATTTTATCTATGAATAACAAAGTAGGATCTTGATCTCTATGATAAACCCTATGAATGGCTTCTATTTTGAGGGTTTTTGTGAAACCTATGTAAGAGTTGTCCTCAAAAGAAGTATCCCTACAAAATGTGTTTTCTAGAGCATATACATGATATTCCAATATAATGTACAAACATAACATCAAAATTTAAAAGTATTTGAGCATGATTAAGTAATGTAAGATGTAAATTATAATCAAGTAGTGCATAAGGGTGTTGATATAGATGTAATCAATGTGTATAATAGTAAATATGATTAGTTACCTAGGGGGATAGTGCATCATGTCCATCATGGAACATAATCAGGAAGGGTAGATGCATGAGGTCCCTCATTGCATCAAAAACTAGTTTAAGTGTAACAAGTAAATACAAGTGTCATGGTGTAGAAGCATACAAGGAAGCATACATACAAGAACATGAAGTACACAAAGGTAGGATAAAGGGACACAATATAAGGAACATGGGAACGTGTCACTAAATATGAGAATGAAGACATATAAGGACATGTTCAAGTGGCCACATATGCAAATAACATGTAATTCAAATTAGAGCCACATAGAAGGACATGTTTAAATATTCACATATATAAGTAGAAAAACACACACAAGGGACATGGGAACATGTCCAAATCATAAAAACAAAGAAGTGGCATAGAGACAGAGAGCAATGGCATATTTAAATTCCCTCAAAGATAGAAGAAGCATAGGAACATAATCAAGTCTAATCTAGGAAAAACTAGAAATGAAGGCATGCATAATTATGCATTAAAAATCTATGTAGATTTTAAGATGCATATATATTAAGTGTAAGTAGTGATAGTTAGCAAAAAATCTAAGCAATGAATAACAATGATCAATACCAAGATGTATCAATGCATAAACTAGAATTTATAGTATGTAAAGACAAAACTTGATAGTAGAAATTGTGTATGAGTTGGCCTCGACTGGGTAGATGTATCAAATGAATAAAACTAAATTGGTGTATATGCTCCTAGTGGGTAGATGATAACAAGTTTGGAGTAGTTTAGTGGATTAAAGTCCTATATGTAATCTTCAATCACTTGACAAGAACAATTGAAGCATATTTGTATGATAAAACTAACTATACTAGGATAGATAAAAATATGTAATACCTGACAAGTAGTAGAGATGTAAACATAACAATGCATAAAATCTATAAATTTTGTATTTTTGAAATATTTGAATGTTTTTTTATTTTGACATATTATATTGTTTTTGTTTTTTCTAGAGTATAATTTATGTACAATAAAATGAAAATAAACTATGTACAAGGATCAAGAGAGAGAAGGAAGTGTGTATAAGTATCATTATAATGGAGTGTATTGTGTATATGTAGAATCTCCTTAGATGCATGATGTTTAGTGTATTTTTGACTACCTTTGCATCAAGTGAAGCTACATTCTATACTTTTGGTTTAATATTTTATGTGATAATGCATGGTCTGAGCCAATTTTGTTTAAACTTTCCTTTGTTTTCTTCTTTGGCATTGACATTTCTTAGATTTTATTTCAAAACTAGATCATTGATTTCTAATTCCTTATTGTTGACTCTATTATTATAGGTTCTCTAGATTCACTTCTGATAAGATTTTAGATGTTCTACGACTTAGATATGTGTATGATCCAACTATTCTTGTTTGTGGAGATGTTGCTTACATAGTTTCACGGACATGATATCCAAAAAAACTTTAGGCTGAATGTAGTTTTCCCAGGATATGGGATAGAAGAAAATGATGATGATCCAAAAAAAAACATGATGGATGTGTTAAAATAATAGGAATGAACTCTCAAAATGGTGAGAGCATGGGATAAAATACCAAAAAGGATGGGGAAACTAAGTTACAAGTGATTTCTTGTGACTCAATGAGGGTTCCCAGAATCCTTAAGGAACAGAAGTGGTTAATGTTTTTGGTTTTTCTAAATCAATTTTCAATTTTTTTTGGAATTTTAAAGTATCTCAACTCAATTGATAATGACAAGATAATAAATGTTAAGAGCTCATAAAATGGAGAGAGCATGGCTAACTTGAAATGTTTCTCAGAAAATGGCAAGAACATATGGAAAAAGGGGGACTAAGTTGACCTTAATAAGTATCAAGCATTACTCACATAGTTTTAAAATGGCCTTAATTCATAGTAGTTCCACCTTATAGCAGAGTAATCTATCTAGTGTAATATCTAATTCAAATAAAATAGGCAAATTTGGTATAATGGTATAGTATGGCATAGGAATGGTAAGTTGGTATGTCAAAGCATAATAAACAAATGTTGCTCCTACTTTGCCCATAAGTGGTTATAACTAGGATACAATGGATCAGATCAATGATATTAATTTGCCCATAGGTAGTTATAATTAGTAGCAAGACTGGTGAGGCACTAATTTTCCCATGTGGGTGGATATAATCAGGATCACATAAATAAACATGATTATAATGAAACAAGAATGAAGGATACAACTACCAAAACTTATATCGTACTACTCCAAAATACTACGTTTGTCTGGAATTCTTGAAACAACTATTGAAATTGATTCGATTCTTCATGTTGAAAGAATGAAAATAATGGATGAACCAAGGTCAAATGGGATAGGTGGGGAGTGATAAAAACATGTTAGGTTGATAGAAAAAAAATTTAGTATGGATAAGTGATAGGCAAAGTGATAGGATGATAGACTGATAGGATGGTAGGATGGTAGAATGGTATAAAGAAGAATTTTGATAAATTTTTACAACTTGAAATGGTCCTAATAGACAATACACTGAGTCACTCAAGCATAATACCAGTTGAGGTGTATAATGTTCATTAACTCATCAATTTTGTCTCTATTTAATGTGGTGAGCATATATGATCTTGCACCATAGTCTATAATAATGATGAAGGGACCTACCCACTTGGGTTTAAACTTTCCTTTATGCTTCTTCTTGGCCATGGTATTCTTTTGGTTCTCTTTAAGGACAAGATCACCAAGTTTAAAGTATTTATATTCATGAATTGATTATAGTGGCCATGGAGTTGATTCTAATATGCTTGAAGGTGATTTACTATGACCAATCATTTCTCATCAAGTAGCTCTAGCTCTTATAATCAAGATACTCGAGAGTCTTCATCATCTAGGACATGCTTCAAAGAGATGAATAATTAAGGTAACTCAACCTCAATGGGAAGAATAGCCTCAGTTCCATAAACAAGTGAGTATGGGGTGGCACCTGTGGGAGTATGGTGATTGGTATGGTATGCTTAGAGGGTACAAAATATCTGAAGGTACCAATAATAGCCATCATCATTGACAATATTTTTAAGGATGTTGATAATGGTTTTGTTTGATACTTCTGCTTGGCCATTACCTTGAGGGTAATATGTCTTATAAAAATGTTGAGTAATCTTGTACTCAACACATAGCGATTTGATATCCTTATTTTTTAATGATCCTCCATTGTTAGATATAATGTTGGAATGGATACCATAGTAGCAGATGAGATGGTTGAATATGAATTTATGAATTTTCTTTCTAGTCATGTAAGTGAGGGGTATAGCTTTAACCCATTTAGTGAAATATTCTATTGTGGTTAGGATATGTTTATATCTATTTGATGAGGTAGGGTTTATCTTCCCAATGAGATCGATCCCCCATGTAATAAATAGCCATGGTGTCAACATTGGTTTCAAAGTCTTGGCTAGGGTATGAATCAGATTAGCATGTCATTAATGCTTATCACATCTTTTCACATATACATCTACATCTTCATCCATCATTGGCCAATAGTACTCAATATGCAAGAGATTTTTGGATAGGACTGTCCCAATAGTGTGGGCTCCACATACCCCTTTATGAACTTCTCGTAATGCTAGTATAGATTCTATCAAAGTTAAAAAATGAAGCAAGGTTATATTAAAATTGTAGTGGTATATGGTTGGTCTAAGTAAGGTATAACATTAGGCATTATGGATGAAGGATTTAGAATTTTTGTGGGATAAGTTTGGTGGAATAATTTAGTCATGATGGCAAGTGTATAGGTCTAAATACCAAGTAGAGATGGGACTTATTGTGATGGTTGATGGTTTATGAGTTGGCACTAGTAGATATTTAAGGAGAAATTAGTAGTCTTTTATCATGTTTGTATATTGAATGAGTGACCCAATGATGGATATTGCATATTTTATTCTATTACTTTCTCTTGGTATATGTTCAAACTAGATATCAACAATCTGTTGCTTGAGAGTGTTGACCATGGTCTTGTAGGGAACCATCTTGTTATCTTTGGTATGAAAGTGGTTTGTAACCTAATTGATGATTAACTATGAATGACCATAAACCTTTAGATGATGTGTGTTTCATTGTAGTGCCTATTGAAGCCTTGATATAAGTGCTTCATATTTGGCCATGTTATTGGTACAAGGAAAGTTGATTCTGAATGATTTAGGGATTAGATCCCTCTATGGAGTGATAAAAAAAAGTCCTACCCTCGATCCATATGTTATGAATGAACCATAAAAATATAGATTATAGTGCTAATCCTCAAGAGTTGTGTCAATGATGGTCATGATGGATTCATCAAGAAATTGTAACGCTAGTGGCTCTATATTTGCAAGGGTTGTTTCAATAAGCTGATCTACAAGAACTTGCCCCTTGATGGATTTTTGTTTTACATATTCTATCTCAAAATCACTAAGAAATATGATCTATTTGGCCATGCAACCTTGTAAATTTAGTTTATATATTAGATACTTGAGTGGATATACTTTTGAAATGACCATAGTATTATTGTTCAATATGTAATGTCATAATTTATAAGCTGTGAAGACCATATCTAAATAAGATATTTCAATGGGAGTATAATTATGCTCATATGTGACCAATGTAAAACTTAGATAGTACATGACATTTTCTTTTCCATTATCATCATGTTGAGCTAGAAGTGCCCCTAGGGCTTTATCTATCACTGATATATATAAAAGTAATGGTTACCTTGGTATTGGAGGCAATAAAACTGGTGGATTTTCTAGATAGTCCTTTAACTATTGAAAAGCTTTTTGATAATCATCATCCCAAATCAATGTGACAGCCTTCTTCAAAATATGTGTAAAAGGATGACACTTTTAAACCAATTGAGATATGAAGCTTCTAATATACTGGATCTTACCCTGCAAATTATGGAGATAATTCAAATTGGTTAGTGGTGGCATGTTTTTTATTGCTCATAATTTGGATAGATTTAATTTAATGCCCCTATGAGACATAATGAATCCAAAGCAATTTTCTTGAAGTTATGCCAAAACATATTTCTTAGGGTTAAGCCTAACTTTGTATTCTCATAGTCACTCAAATATAATCCTCAATGTTGTTGGATGATCATCCCTCATCTTTAGTTTGCCTAGTATGTCATTGACATAATAATCAACAATGTCATGCATCATATCATGAAATATGACTCTCATGGCTCTTTAATATGTGGTCCCTACATTCTTAAGACAAAATGGCATAACCTGATAACAAAATGTTCCCCACATAATGACAAACACTATCTTGTGTTGGTATTCTAGTGTTATTCAAATCTAATTATAACTTGACAATATATTCATCAGTGAAAGCATCTAATAACCTATTGTGGATTTAAAAATCATGTCAATATTAGGTAAAGGAAAATCATCTTTTAGGCAAGCTTTGTTAATATCCCTAAAATCAATGTAGATTCTAATTCTTTTTGGTTTTTTATTGACTATCATTACATTAGAAATCCATTTAGAGTAGTTAATTGGCCTAACACATCTTTCTTCCAAAAAATTTCCCAACTCTTTCTTTACCAATACAAAAATGCAAGGATACATTTTTAATAACTTTTGTTTCACTAGTTTGGCATAAGGATGTACCACAAGATGGTAAAAAACCAAGGTAGGGTCTAAACTAGGCATGTTAGAATATGCCCATCCAAATATATCTAAAAATTGACTCAATAGGGACATAATGACTTCATGATCCTCATTAATGAAGGATGTACCTAATTTTATCCATTTTGGGTCATCCAAAGTCATGATGTTTACCTCTATTATGTATTCCACTAAAAGGGTTGAACTATCTTCAAGAATAGTGGGTAAAGATTTGAATTGTATAGCTATGTCAGATTACTCTATTAGGAATGGTTCTTCAAGTTCTCATAGACATTATGAATTAGAATCCCCAAATGGGATGGATTGTCATGTAACAAACATGGTTGGAAACTCTATAATGATATGATCAAATGCATACTATTCTTCAAGATTGAACTCGGACCCATAGGTAAGTTTGTCATTAGTGGTTTCCTAAATAATTCACTCAAAATTTTTCTCTTCTTCAAGATTAAACTCAAACCCATAGACAAGTTCATCATTAGTGGTCTCTTAGTCTATATTTGAAGAAGGTTGAACACCCCCATCTAATGGTGCCTAAAATAGGTTTTCACCACTAGACTGGCCTTTATCTTTACTTTTTCCCTGGTCCAAAAGTGCCTTAAAGAGGTTTTCATTTTGGGACATAAAATATATATTTATTTATTTTGGTGAAGGATGTTCACCTGCTCTCCAAAATAGGCTTCATGATCTAACTTGATTGAGAACCCCTTTTTATGGTCTCCTAATGGAACATTATCCCTAAGGCCTAGAAAATTGTAAAAGGCCTCATCATTTTAGAACTCATGAACTGACACATTAGATTCTTGTTGGTCCCAGTATATTAGCTAGGGGTAATACAATGGTATTTGGTTATGATGAATGACTAGTTAAGGGATACAAATGGCATTATTATCAAATATATTACTTTGGGGTAATTCATTAAATTAGTTATGATTAGACTCTACTTCAATGTTGGCATTGATGTCACTAGTCATTGGTAATATAAATTGAAAAAGATATGTGGGGTCACCCCCATGTAGTTTAAATCCAAGCCCATAGTTTCCTTTATACTTAGTTATAAAAATTGGCTCAAGTGTTCCTTATTAATTTGGCTGAAGGCCTCCTCCTTCATAGTCTTGATTCTCCATGATCTAATTCAGAATGTGATATTTGGAGTTATTATAATAATTAGCCAATTTGTCATTAGAAAACCATGATTCACCACCTTCAAGAAGGTCCTTTTCTTGTCCAGAGGCTGAAATGAGAGTGATAAGTGTTGGAATATCTAGATGGCCTTTTCCCTTTCTTTGCCATTAAATGAGTGGTTTGCCTTTTGGTCTTCTAAAGGAATTTGATTTCTGTGGAATTTTTTCAATGTGAAAGGTTTCATCAGTCAAGTATTATCCTAGGCTATTAACCGAGTTAGTATAATTATTGGACATTTTAGGAGGTGAAATGTGGGAAAGGAAATCAAGGATATCAGGGTCAATGCAATAGGCCTCTCATAAATTAATAAGTATTTTCTTCCCTTTATCCTCCTATGTTATTGGATTCATGCCAAAATGGTAGTTATATCTCTTGAACTCATCCTCTAAATGTTTGAAATGCTCATATGGATGAAAATCTCTTGGAATACTAACCTCCATACCTAAATGGGATAACTTGACACACTAGTGCAATGTTGATGGGACTGCATGAATCTCATGTAACCAAGGTCTACCTAAAAGCATATTTATGACAAATGAAGATCTAACACATGGAAAAATGTATCATGGGTCAAGGGCCCAATGATAACTAGTAAGATAAAGGTGCCTAGTGATTCTTGTTCTTCACATCATAGGATTGGATGGTTATTATTTCTACTTGGAGATCTATTATCATGTACCCAAGAAGCTTGATGAGCTTTAGAGACACTATGTTTAGAACTGATCCATTATCTATGAGGACAAATTTCACTTTGTGCCTCATTATGTAAACTTTAATGTATAATGGATTATTGTGCAGTGGGCCCAGGGATGACATATCACTTTGGTTGAAGATTACTTGTTGGCTTAGAGCTAGTTATCCAACCAAAGGTTGAAATTTGTTAGGAAATATGTCATTTGAAACTATGGATTGACCAAGGAACTCTATCAAGATGTTTTTATGGATGGTTGATGTATGAAACAAATCTTAAATGGAGATTTGTGCTAGTGTCTTTCACAATTATTCAATAATGTCAAACATATTTTATTGGACAGTGATAAATGGCTTATTCTAAGGTATAACAATTGGTTGGATTATGGGTGAATTGATAGATGGTTATGGGCCTGGTATGTTAATCCTTGACCACTAAGTTATGATTACATTATTGGGATTAGGTACAAGACCATTATTGTTGAAAAATGATGGTGGAGGGGGATCAGATAGGATAAGTCTCAGTTGATGATACACCTATCCATGGTCATAATCTATTGATGAGTTATCAGTATAAGGTCCTAACATGGTCATTCTTGCTTTTTGGTTCACCTATGTACGGTCTTAGGTTAAGGAAGGATTACCAAAATGGTTTAGTTGATTTGGTATGATTAATAATGATCTTGTTTAATTAACACTTGGTCTTAGATTAATGGAAATGGTGATAATGTGACTTCTTAAAATATGGCCTATAACTCAGTTATAGTCATGTGCAACTACATGGTAGGTCTATTGGTTGTTCACATAGTTTTGGTCTTGGTTCTATCCATTGTTTTGACATTGTTGTTTCTACTACTAATTTAGTTGAGTTTGTTGATTTAGCCTTGGTTTTTGATACTATTTTTGTTGTTGCACTGACCACTATTGTTGTTATTGTTGTGGTTAGTTTGTATGTTGGGGGAAATGATTCTGATAAATGCTAACACTCTGATTGGAGGTGGAAGCTCCATGATCCAATGTGATCTCTCCATTTTCAAACATATTCTAAATTACATATCTAATTTTAACAAAACACTAAAAATTATGACCATTAACCCTATGAAAATTATAGAATTATTTTGTCTTATACTAGTCTGGCATGTCAGCACCCTCACAAATTTATTCTTTTTGAATAGGCCATTTGATCAAGTTAGTTGTTGCGATTTTGAAAAAGACTAGTTCAATGGGATCTCCAAGGTTAGTAAAGGAATGATGAGTAGGCATGTTTTCCTTGGAGGAGGGTTTTGCAAATACATAGGTATTTGCTACATTTTTTGTATTGGTGTAGGTTGTTGTGCTTGCTATGCATGTTATAACTAATAAAAAGGTTATTGGTTAGGAATTATTTAGAAAGGTGGCATAGGATTAAAAAGATGGTGTTTTCACTATTTGGACATGTCATGACTCTACTACTCCATTACCTAAAACATTATTGTTATGGTTGAATTGCTTGGGTCTCTCATTGTTATTAACATGTGCTGGTTATGGTGCTTGTGCTTGGACTGGATGTTGATTTTGGCCATTGCTTTGATTTTGATTTGAGATTTGACTTGATGAGGCTAGTTTAATGATCCCTTTCTTAATCAAGGTTCTCTCAATAAAAAAAACTTTGTCAATGATATATTTAAACATATGTTCACACTACAACTCCAAATTTTAATATATATCACCATGTAGATTTTTGGTAAACATAGTGGCTAATTGCTTGTCTAGTAGATTGTGGGTGAATCGACTTGCAAGGGCTCTCCATCACTACATATAACTTACAAAGCTTTCACTAGATTTTTTTTTTTGCTTGTATTAAATCTACTAGTAAAGACTTATGCTCAAAATTATAAGATAAGTGCTATACCAAATTATTTGAAAGATCATCAAAATTAGGTACTAAATTCTTAGGTAACTTCAAGAACCATTTCAAAGCTTGTCCTATTAGGATTCATGAAAGCAACAATAAAAGCTAGATTTCACTATAGGCCATTGGTTGGTATGCAACAAATATTTTTTTCAAATGGGCCTTGGGGTCACCTTTCCCCTTGTATTTGTCAAAATTTGGCGTATCGTACCCTAGAGGAAATAGTATTTTTAAGTAATCCATGTTGAAAGGGGAAGAAAACACATCTACCAGCTTAAAATTTTTGGTTTGTTTCCCATTTTCATGAGGGTAATTGCATCCTTCATTTTTTGTAGTTCTTATGTGAGGAAATTATTGGGATCATTGGCATGTTGAGATGGAGGATAGATGGTCAAAATTGGATTACTTTGACTAGGGTAGAGTGGAGGTATTTCCTGGGGATTGTTGGATTGGCTAGGGAATGGACCATGAATATGCATGTGTAGATTAAGGTGTGATTACTGAAATTACACGTACTACAATGTGATATTATGGTTAGGATTGGGTATGTAGGCCCAATGTTGGTAATACTATGGTTGGGATGGAGGAATATGGTTGTACTATACCTATTGATGTTGAATAGGGATATGTTTTTGACTAGTCATACTTGGCTGATGGAGAGGGACTTGTGAACCAAGACCTTATCACTAAACTTGTGGCACATTTTGCATGAAAGGCAACTATTACTTGATAGGTACTTAAGGAACATTAAAACATCTTGGTTACATGAATCCCTATTTGTAAGTGGACATATATTAGAGATTTGACATATGTCATTAACTAATATTAGTACACTATTGGTTAGACATCATTTGGTTATGGATCAACATGTTAGTCTATGACTAAAGAGGTATGTTTATTATTACCTAGTGAGGTGGAACATTAGTTTCCGCTTGTTTAGGTGGAAATATGTTTGGCTTCTATTACATGGGTATGTTTGATGGTGCTTGGTGTTGTGGAATATTACTCCTCAATTATTGGGGTAAAGTAAGATTCATCACATTCTATTGTGACATGGCACTGGTCATTGGTTGACTACTTAATCCGTATTTTTGGGTGCTTGAAGAATCAAATTCTTAAGGATTATAGGTAGTTGGATGAGGTTGGGAAGTAAAAACTCATATCCTTTAAGTTTATGCACCACTCATGGTGTTATTTAATGGCATATTTTGTTGTTGATTATGTGTTTATGCACAAACACCACTTTGGTTTAAATTGGACATTACCTGTGTATTCTCCACTATGTTCTACATAGAAGTAGAAGACACTTCCTCTATGGTTGGGGTATTGAACATGATTTCTCCAAAAGTGTTTTGAAAAAATGGGTAAAAACCCTAATTTTCTTGACCTATCAACTCAAACAAGACTCTTATTGAAGGGAGTGACTGAATAAGAGGTGTATTTGACATGGCCATATGATTAAAGTTATGTGCTAGGTTTTGATATTTCTAGTATGATGTATTCATTTGAATGAAATGTTCCTCCATGAGGCTTTTTTGTGTGATAATCATACATGGATATTGATATATCATTGGTACTATGGCACAAGGGTTGATAGAAGAGGCCTGATCATTGTTCTGATAGACATGTTATAAGGCCCTCTTAGTAGATTTCACAAGTTATAATGCCCTAGCTTTATGGCTCTATTAGGATCATCATATGATGGAATGGTAACATAAAAGGGTTATTTTTGGACATGTTCTCCAATCAAAGGTATGCTATCCAAATATTGGGCCATATATTCTTGGTCTTGCTTCGTGTATGGAGGCATGCTAACCAAATAATTGGCCAAAGGATCTTGACTATACTCCATTTTTTTAGTGTTGTATGGTGGATAAGTATTCATCTCCCAAATAACATCATCTCCATAAGGGTCTTAAAAAAATTCTTCTTGAGTGATAAACTTTTCATATCCTGGATTGTACATAGTTCAACTATGTGTGTAGTGAACCATTGTTAGATTTATGACAAATGTTTCACAACAAGATGGAATCAGAGTTCTACAAACTCTGAAAAAGCTATGTCTAAAAAAGACAAATAGTTTCAAATCTATCTAGCTTGGTCAAGGGTGGAGTTGTATCTATAAAAAAATTATGCAAAAACTTGGTAAAAATAGTATAACAGCAAATGTCTCACATAAATAAAGTCAATTAAAATGAACTAAAGATAATATACCAAATTCTAAGTACAAACATGTTCCAAATAGGTCTAAAAATAGGAAAGGTAAATGATACTGAGTCTTTTATCCAAATATGGAGTCAAAAGCTACGACCAAATAGTTTGTGCTAGGACTTTTGGCCAAACATGATGTCAAAAGTGAGACTTGAAACAAAGAGATGATTAATATAAAAAACTTAAAACTCTTTGACAAAGACTAGGAACTTGATTCTAGACATAAACATGATCAGACTAGTATAAAACACAAAACAAAAGGCACTTTAAAGATGGAATAATTATATCAAACAAAGGCATAAAAAATAAAGTTATCTAACTAGAGTAATCAAATAACCTAAGTTATGCAAAATAAAAGAGAAAGATCTATGTATTGTCCCCTACATGTCAAGGCCTAAATAGAAATCCATTAATTTTTAGATCCAAACTTATATAAGTTAATCAAAGACTCGAATTAGGTAAACTAGGGTTTTAATGACCAATAATCTAGGAAAATTTGAATATTATGACTGTGCTAAACAAAGATCCCACAAGGTACATGATTGGTTTAAATAATGACAATTTGGACACAAGATAAGACAAGTCTTTAGAAATAATTTAGGTAGTGTAACAACATTATCGCTCCTAAAAGATGTGATCATGTTATGTTTCAAATACTTCTAAGGCACAATACCTAGAATGATTTGTACAACATAATTTTACCTATCTAAATCAAGTACCATACTAAATGTTTTGACATAAAAAATTTCTAAGTTAAAGCAAGGTGTCAAATAGATGACATAACACCTCCTCAAACAATGGAGTAATGTTAGACACAAGACTCATTCATGACATGGTTTAGACAACAAATTTTTTGAGCTATCACACTAATAAATAAAAGAATAAGTGACAAAATACAACTAAATATATCATCCTATATCCTATCAACATGTGGCAAAGTGGGGTTGACTAAAACTTACAAGTTACAACCATCTATATTGATCCTAAGTATGGATAACACAAGATAAGCAACACATCAATTGGTTTCATACCAATCAACTTATCATATAAGGGTTTATTCCTTTGCATGTTGATACCATCGTTGGACTTCTTAGTGGTATCCCATAGTTGACCAAACCTGATTCAGGACTTCATTACTAAAGGAGAGGTTAGTTGTTCAACCCATGGCTCTAGCATATGCATTCCCATATTTGTATACCCCACCATGGAGCATGGTTGAAACACTACCAAGAGATGAATCCCTAGCTCAATGATTCCCTAGATAACTTGTGAGAGATAATGTCATCCCCTTCACAAGCCAAAATGCATGAAAATAAAGACTAAGTAGAAAGACTTTATATTTAATTTTAGATCACCCAATACCATGTGGGTTTTGGGGAGAACCTAGGCAATTTTTTTTACACCTTAGACTAGGCACTAAATTTAATGAAAAGGTGATTTTGATCTCATAAGTTACCTATATGGGATATGGAGAGAGCATACACACACTATTATTTTTCCAAAAATAAATAATCAACAAATAGTTTACAAATAATTATGAGTGAAGTTTGATTTTAGACACCAAAGTGAAATGTGATGATGTTCTTTAATTGGCCCCTTGGCTTAAGTGTGAAAGATTTAAATAATCACACCAAACTAAATTAAGAAAAAAATATCTATGTTTATTTTTAAGCCCAAAAATCTAAATGTTCAAGATTTAGCATAAGTTCATTTTTAAACACCAAAAGTAAGTGTTCAGGACTTAACCATTATTTTTAAGAACCAAGAATGAAGTGTTTGAAAACATCAACAATCCTAACTCTTAAGAACCAAAGATAAAATCTTTAAGATTTAACATGTTTATTTTAGGACCCAAATTGAAATGTGGAAGATTTGACTAATTCCTTTTACTAGCTCGAAATGAAATGTTTGATTAGTCTAAACAAGAAAATTGGTGTTCCAAATCATGCCCATTACTTGAAATTGTTAGATAATAACATTCTTATTTGAAGCACTTTATTGGGTGGGAAAATGAAGTTTGAAATTTAGTTCTCAAATTTAATTTTTGGACACACAGTGATTACGGCTAGTTAGAGATGACCAATGCATGTTCAAGACAATCATGGTGGTCGGTCCATAAAGAACCAGTGTCAATCGATAAGAATCAATGCTAGTCAATTAATATCATCATCAATCACCTATGAACCCAAAGGTAAAAGCGTAAAATATAAACATTTTAGGTTAGGAAATGGTTAGCACAAAGATCAAGAAAAATTACAAGGCAAAGTTTAGTCAATGGATTTAAATGCCTTTAAAACCTAGAAATCATGAATCTAAATGAAAAAAAGAATAAAAATGCAAGATTTAAGAATTTTTTCCCCATATAATCCAACCATTTATGGTTTACATAGAATAATGGGTGATTTATTAGTACCATGGCCGATTTAGGCCAAACTATTACCGATTATACTTGACTATCACTAGTCTTTGTGTAGATCTGAGAAATATAAAGAAATCAAAAATGGCCAAAAAAAGGTTAAAATGCCATTTTAAAGAGATTTAAGCATCCATTTCTCATTTTTTGACTTGTATATTGATCTCATTTCTATGTGGGGTGCTTATTGTCCCACTAGGCATGTCATTTGTGATCAAGGAATCTAAGAAGGGTATTTAGATAATATGATAGATTCACAGTGAAAATGAAATCAAAATGAAAACAAACACACTAACTTTCATAACACTATCTTTCCTAGATCAAAGGGGGGATAATGGTGAAGAAACACAAATGAATAAATCACAACTAAAAATGGAAAGAACTCACACAATTCCTAGAATTCTTGAAGAGGTTTCTTCATTTGGCTTACTCAGATTGTGCTCAAGAAGTCTTCATAAATGGGGCTTGACTATTTACATCTCCTCTTGGAACAATGGTTAGCTTGGATTTGGATTTGATATGGCTTTAAATGGCTTAGTTTGGATCAATTTTGGCATTATAACACTATGTATTTGCTTCATGCCCTAAATACTACATTATAACATTACTTTGTCCAAGCTCCCTAAATGGAGAGGCAAATGCTTGTACTTATAGGTTTTGAAATCAACTTGGAATGAGTTAAATCCTAACCCAAATTTGATTAATTAACCCCAATAGATTTAAAAGGTGTCCAAACCTCATGATGAGCATGGAATAGGTGTGCTTTGAGATATTTTGGATTTTGGACAACTCACAAAAGGTAATGATTACTTCCTAAGATATTTTTTGATTTTTAGAATTCCTTTTTGATAATTTATTTAATTTATCAAGGATGAATTCAATTAGGACTTTGATTAGGATTTACATGTTAATTGATTCCTTTTAAGGATTTTAAATATTTTCTATGTTTTGATTTAATTGATTTGGGCATTTTCTATATTTAATTGATTTTTGGGCTAAATTGATTTAATTGCATGTGATGAAGCCAAATTTGAGACATTTATAAATTCATAGGATATATGTTCAATGGTTGGTAATAATTAATCTAAAGTCAGCTATGAATCCATTGGTGGCCATTTTTAGGTGTCTAGACTTAGCATTAGGGAAGTGGCACAAATGAATTGGGGGGATGAAGATTTATACTTATACGAAAATATGCCCGCCTAAGCCATCACAAAAAGGATGCAAAAACAACTCTCATTTAAGCTAGACCATTATATGGATGAGCCCCAATTCAAGGTGCCAAAGGATGCTACTTTGAGCCTAAAATATTATTAATAAGAGTAGGAATCCTTTCTTGTTGACCCACACACTATTAACCAAGTCCAATCTAGGAATATGCTAATAAAAATGGCCATAGAAGTAACCCATTAGAATGTCATAAATGATGGTAAGGTGAGGAAACTAAAGAAAATCCTCAAATAAGCTAAGGAAGTGCATGACAATAGGTTCAAATTATAACAGCTTTGTGATCATGTGGAAGAGGTTGAGCCATCTCTTCTGGTCAACGTCAATACTTTAAACCATTTAGAGGTCGATAAGATTTGTGTATTGGTAGATCAAATTCTTGTAAGAATACAACCCAAGCTGGTACAAGAGTAAAAAGAAGAGGAAGACCCAAACATCACACTGTAGGAGCTATCAAACAATATAAAATAAGTGGATAATCTCTTTTCAAAGTTAAATTAGGGCATAGAAACAATAAATGCAATCTTATTGAACTTCTCCAACCAAGCCTCAATGATAAATGCATGCTTAAAATAAGTGAAGGATGAGAAGGAGTAGTTGATGGCTAAGGTGTACTCCACAGGCAAGGTGTAAAGGTTATAGGTTATGGACAACATGAACATGTTGAGCAATCAAATCAAAGACCAAGAAAGAGCCTTAGAATAAATATTCCATGCTCTACAATCTAAGGCCTATGAGTAAGGGGAGATCTTAGATGGAAGTATGGTAAAGGCATAAACAAATGTAGAAGCCTTCTATACATATTTAGATAAAACAAATATACTTATACTCATTGTTGCATCAACTGAGATTGATAACACTGTAAAAGAGATCAAGCTAGCCATAAAGGGCTTTGAAGATTTCAGTGCAGAACTCTAGGAGAATGTGCATGAGTTTTTCACTCTTAAGATTTTGATGACTTAGTCTGAGGGTGGACTATAGATTTTGTAAGGGGTAATTTTGGGCCCCTAAATCATTTATTGGAGTTTTCATGCCAACTTGATATCCACCTCGACATGTCTAGATATTTTGGTAAGTGGTTAACCTAAAAGTTTTGTTAGCCAATTGGAGGATGTAGTGAAAATCATGCACCAATTGGATGAAAACTTACCATCTTCTAGATAATCAGGGCATCAATGAAGATATAAAGATAGATGAAAAGTAGAGCATAAGAATCATAGGGTCATGGAGCTGATAGTGATGGTGACTAAACTCTAGCTCAACACTCAGTATTCAACTTCACCCTATAAAAAATGTTTTTGAAGGCTTACATAATGAGCTCAAAATAGAGGATGAAAAAGGAGGGAAAACTATAGTGAAGATTTGGAAGAATGACTTCAAAACCATACTTTTTAAACTTTTCTCTAGCATCCATTTAGGCTTAGATATAGAATGGAGGCCACTCTGGCTCTAATTGTATATGCCCATACTCATTTGTGAGCCTTTGGGTAGTTAGTATTATGATTTTGAATATAAACTCTTGCTATAGACTTTGAACAATGACAATTGGTGTTGCCTTAAATTATGCATGAGTTTGTTTGGTTTGCATGTCTTATAGTATTGATGTGGGATGCAAGTGTTTGAGTGATGTCACACTTTTGATCAATTATGTGAATTGAAGTTCATGTGTCTTGCTAGTTTTGCTATTTTAATGGGTCTTTGTAATTTTCATGACATCATCATCATCATTTTACATGCAATATGAGTATAGATCTCCACTAGTGAACCCAACCCCTATTTAATTTGCATCTATTTAGTATGGAGAGTAAGTTAAATCAAATTAGTATTACAGTTTATTAAGTACCTATATGACCCTAAGATTACCCTGAGTATAGTCTTGCACCTATGGATCTACCCTAGAGTTAATTTTAAGGTGCCTCACATCTTGTCATAATTAGCACAATATGGGCCTCAGTTCCTTCTCAGCTATATTTTAGGTGAGTACATAAGGCATATGATCTATGTGGATTGATGCCAACACATTTGAGTGTTTAAATGTTGAGAACAAGAGGATTTATCCCATGCTTGCACTTGTTTTTAGTAAACCACCCCTAGACTTTTACAAAATCAATGTTTAGGAAATCACATGTAGAGGGTCTAACTTTTGGTTTGGTCTTGAAACATTTTATAACTATGTCCATGATTCTTTAAAAGAATATATATTTCCTATGACATAGACTTACACAAGTTATTTTTGGCAAAAACTAAACAAGATTATAATGTCCCATGAAATACATAGAACTATCCTTGTGGAAGAAGCTATAGACTTTGAAGAGGAGAAAAACCATCAAGAAATTGAATGGTATATTAGACATGTAGGTTAAAATACAAAACTATCATTTAATCTCA
The DNA here is from genome assembly GCA_037957365.1 of Torreya grandis. Lineage (NCBI taxonomy): Eukaryota > Viridiplantae > Streptophyta > Pinopsida > Cupressales > Taxaceae > Torreya > Torreya grandis. Next base: position 1,085,712 of record JARHVA010001610.1, read on the forward strand.
AATTGGATTTAAAGAAAAGACATATGTGCTTGATACATCTTGATGACACTTCAGGGATAAATTACATAATATGGATGGCAAAGGCTAGAAGCAGGGTTCCCAAAGATAATTCATTCATAGTTGAATGGTAGGTTCCTAAGCATAAAATTAAATATAATATATTAAAATTAGATATATATAAATATTTTTTGAAAAAAGGCATGGATACTTAATCTTCCTAACAATACAATTCTATCTGTTAAGTGTGACAATATAATGTATTCATGAAAGACAAAACTAAAAAATGATAGTGAAATGACACTAATTTATTCTCAGATAGAGAAGGTAGAGGACATTATAATGCATATATAATGCCATTTACAATTTTAAAGTAAATAAAATATTATTAAGCAATGATATTACTACTTGTGGCATTAAATGTGTAGCATTTATGTATTTATAACATTTTCAATAATTATATTTTTGAATTGAGTTGATGGCTTGCATGAATAATTTCAATTAGATATTAATTTTTGTGGGATTTTTACATCTATTTTAATCACTATCCAAATGACCTCCATGGATATATTTTTAAAAAAAAATTATTTTAGAATGATCATTTCAAGGAAAAATAATAATAACAAACAAGGGTCATGTAGCACCTGCCTTTGTTTTTAAATTTGTTTATTGTTAAATTTAAATAGCTCATTAGTGAAGATGATATATTTATTTAAGCTATAAGAGACCAATTAGATATAGTTTTCATAATCACTTATGAACTTATCAAATTAGTGTTGTTCTTATAAACATTAATAAAAATCTCATTAATTTAATTCAAGTGGAAATCTCCTTTCACATGACATACAATCAAGGTGGGAAGTTGCTCTCACTTGCATGACAAAATAACATAATTAAATAAATAATGATTGCATAGTTCTTTAATAAGGCGGTCATCTCCATTAATTTTATGGTTTTACTTATCACCATGTTTTTTTAACCATGCCCAAGATGAGATAACTTCAAAATCTAGTTAATTTATGATTACATAAAATGTGTCATTGATAGCTGATGGTAAGTCTTGACATTTGCGTCATATATATGCCCAAACTGGCTCAAATAATATACATGCCTAACATGTAATTTATTATAATTATTATATTGATAGAAATGGAATATTTCATAATAACATGTAGAGGAATATTCTTTACTTTTTTGGTACTGACCTTACAATTTCTAGACTGATATGTCTTATAGAAGGTCCTCATTAGTTAGAGCGGATAAATTATTTGCTCAACTGATTCCTATATTACCATGCCTTGGTAGGTACTAATAATTTTATGATTAATGTATTTTGAAATAACAATTGATAATAAAAATTAATTTTATTTTAATATAAATTAATAACAAATAAATATAACAATCTATTAAATAATTAAAATAATTAGTTTTCTTAAACTAAAATAATTAATTAAAATTGTTTAAATAATTCTAATGGTTAATTAAAATTGTTTAAATAATTTTAATGGTTAATTAAAATTATTTAATTATTTGATTACTTTATTAATTGACTAATCAATCAATTAACTAATGATTTAGTTAATTTATTAATGAGTTTATTAGTTAATTAATTGATTAACTAATTGGTTAATTGATTAGTTAATTAAATAATAATATAAGTTAATTATTAAAACTATTTAAATAATTTAATTAAATTATGTAATTGATTAATATATTAAAACTATTAATTAATTAATTATATAATAATCAATTGAATTAATTATTTAATTGATTATAATATTATATTAGTTAATTAATATAGCAAGCAATTGATTAATTAATATAGTAAGGAATCAATTAATTAACTATAGTAATGAATTAAATAATAAATTTTATTGATTACTATATGATTAATTAACTAATTAATTTAATATAATCAATTAAATAATATAATTGATTGATTTAAATTAATTTAATTAATTTTAGTTAATTAACTAATTTATTGATTGATTACTACATTTAATTATTAAATTGATTGGTATGTTAAATTCATTAAATAATTATTTTTAAAAAATTTAAATAATTTTAGTGAATTAATAAATTTAATCTAAGTAGTTAATAAATAAATTAAAAAAATTGATTAATTAATTATGCTAGAAAATTTAAATAAATACAAATTAACAAAAACTTACACTTAATGAGTTCCATTTATTTATAATTAAAACATAGTTTTAATATTTATTTAAAATTAGTTAGTCTATTAATTAATTATTTTATTAGTTAATTAATTTACTTATTAAGTATTGAACCAATTAACTAAATCATTAGTTAGTTAATTGATTGATTGATGAACTGGTTGATTTACTGATTGATTAGTTAATAAAATAGTTAATTAACTAATTCTAATTATTTATGAAATTTATTTTAAAAAATTAATTAATTAAATTGGTTATTATATTTAATTGATTGTTATATTCAATTAGTTTTTTAAATTAGTTAAGTTAATATAATAATCAAATAAATAATTAGTTTAATTAACGTAATTTAATTAATTGATCACTTGAAATAATTTTAATTAATTAATTAAGTTAAATTAGATTAATTAATTACTATATTTAAATTTTTAATTAAGTAATTATTAAAATTTCTTTAATAATTTAAATAATATAAATTAAATTAATTAGTTAGTAAATAAAAATAATTTAAAAATAATTAATTAATCATGATAGAGAATATAAATTAATATATATTTTTAACTACTTTCTCCTATTTATTTATCATGAGTCCCATTTACTTGAAATATTCTTAGATATTGGAGAATCCAATTTATTTGGAATATTCTTAAATATTGAAGAATATCATTTATTTGAAATAATGTACAATTAGGAGATGTATAGTATTAAAACTCCATAGAAGTCCCAAGTTTTTGAAATGGCCCTTTATTACCAATCAAGATAATAATTGTGTTTACATAGTAGTTGATACAATCTCAAAGATGATGATTCTCATACCCTCTAAGAAAGAATTATCAATTCCAAAAATAACTTAATTGTACTTTTGGCATGTCTCGATCAATTTTAGAATCCCATAAATTACCGTATATGATAGAGATACATAGTTCTTAATAAATTAATGGAAATCATGTTGGTCTATGTTACACAAAGTTAAACAAATCTACCACCTTTAATCCATAGTCTGATGGACAAATGAAAGTAGTTAATAGTATGATAGTGCACCTTCTTCAAGTGTACAATTGAATGAAGAAATGAATTTGGATGAAAGTATGCCTTTTTTCATCATAGTTACAACAGATCTATGCAAAACTCTACCACTCATATCCCTTTTCAAGCATTCTTCAGTTTTCAACCTTTAGCACTCATTGACATAGCCTATCCTATTCCACCATTAATAGTAGCAACTCTTTCATCTCAAAAGGAAGTAGTAAAATGTGTTCAAATCATTGATCACATTCAACACACTAGATCAAGAGCAAGTCATTCTTTAATAGACTAATGCAAAATATAAATGGTGCCATGACAAACATCAAACACTGCAAACCTTTTAGGTTGGTGATTGAATCCAATTACACCTGTTAAAGGAAAGACTAAAATGACCTTACCAATATTTTCATTCACTTTATTACAGGTCATACATGATCACCAAGAAAGTGGGAGAGAATATTTTTGAGCTTAATATTTCTTCTTACCTTGGGTTTCACCTAGTATTAATGCAGAAATCTTACACCATTACTTTCCACCTAGGTTGGATACTTCAAATATTACAAAGGATCTTTATAAAATAAAGATCAATCCATATTTCATAATTACAATAGAATCATATCAATTCATTATCATTCTATTCAAATAGACACATCAACAAGAGATCCCTCTCTTCTAGATCATCAAATCAAGGCAATTTTATTCCCAAGGAAAATGGCTTACATAAATGTTGGTTGATAATTTTTTTTCAGATCTTAGACTATAGTTTCATATAACTAGAACCATTCTCTTCAAAGAGGGGTGATTGATATATAAGTATATGGATCAATATATATTACCATAGTTTATGAATGTTATATATCTATCCATGCTCTAATCTCAGAAACATTAACATTGGTTTACACACATAAGTGCCAATTTCTAAGATTGAATTTCACTTTTGAAATATCGCAAAACACCTTTATATACCTTTGATTTTAAATATTGGTAGTTAATGATGTTACAAATTTCATTGGTTATGAATTAGTTGTTACGAACTCTTATAACAATTTAACAAATGCCTCAACTTCTTCCATTGTTTATCAATGTATACTTCCATTATTTGTAGTTAGACATTGACAAGAATGAAGTTAGGAAGTACATAAACACCATAAATATTACCTTTTATATATTTTAATAATCTTAACATAATAAAACTTTGTTGTTATAATTATACATTAATTATCATCTTATTCTTATATTTTCTTGTTATTTAACACACTGCTCTTCATATGCTTTGCCATTCACAGATTAACTTCCTTTCATAATTAACTAAAATATATTTAAATATATTTTACATTGGGTCTCTTCTTATACCCCAAATTACTGACCAATTTAATACCTTATATGATTTTTATCAAGGATTCTATCAATATCCTAAAGATACAGGTAGAATTATCAAATTGATCCTAACTTCTAAGGATGCACTCCAAATTAATCATGCTACGTATTAGGAACCACAACAATATCCCTTTACCATCATCAACCAATCCTTTATAGATAATATTTCCACATCAAGTATTCATATCTCTACTACTAGTATTACCCCTATGCCTACACCTCAAGTGACCTATTTGACATCCACCTAAGGTTTGGGGGAAACATGAGGACTTAAAAATAGTATTATACATATTCTAATGAAATAAATTCTCACCCCTCATATCATGATTATGAATTTTCCAACACCAACCTCACCTAATGCATGTTTACTTGAGTGAATTTTTACAACTATGTATTCCAAGGTGTTTTACCTAGAACAAGGTGCATCAAGAGCTAGTTATTCCATGGGTTCACATGATTTTATCCATAACCCATTATCTACTTAGATAAAAACCTATTATTTATAAATAATATTTTTTTCTTAAAATATTCCATTATGCTAAGATAAAGGTGATCCCAAGCATCACCTTATATTATTCCATGTAGCATGTTCAAATTATGCATAAAATGGAAAAAATTTGACCAAATTCTTTCCAATAAGTATGAAGGATTGTGATTTTCATGGTTATATGTTATCCCCATCCAATTGGTAAGATAATTAAACCCATTGTATGACTAATTCCTAATACAATTTTCCATCAACATCAATAAACATTTATCCTATACATAAAATTATATGCTCAATCAAGGGTATAATGAACCAATCAATGATTATATACTCCAATGTTATGGTAAGAAAACAATCAAAAGATATATTTTAAAAAAAAATGTTGGAAAGTTAATACATGATATTTTTGTATTCAAGAGATTCAAATCATTTGATGAATTATGACATTTAGTGAGGGATATAGAATTCAAGTTAATAAGTTTGAATAAAAATGTATACATCCACTCCTACTAATACCTCAACAAAAATGTTTCAAAATAAACCAAGCTATACGGTGAAATCAAATGATAAAAATAATGAGACAAAGGTTATTTTTAGTGGATTATCACAACCTACAAACTAATTAAAACTAATTACTCCACCAAAGAGTTAGTTTTCAATATTACCAACACCTCCCCATGTGTTACCAGATAAGTTAGTTGAGTGTAACCTTATCACACTCCTTCATCCATAAGATCTCAAACCAAATAGGTATATAACAAGGGGATATGGTGGTAATGTATAATTTTATTATCATCAAATATTAGGGAATTCAATGAACATATGCTTCCAATTAAGACATAGTAATATATGCCACATTACAATTGACATAAAAAGGTGAAGGTGTTTAATGATCCATTTAGTAAACATGAGATAAAAAAACTAAGGAAACTTCAAAGGTACATCATGCATATAACATGCATCCTCTATCAATAACATATGATAAATCACATATGTTATTATTGGTACATGTTTTCACTCAAAATATGCACCCACTAAATTGGAATAATTGGTTGAGTGGAATAATGGGAACATACCCAAACTTTTGGGACCCTTACGCTCCTTGGGATGAACCTTCAAATAAGGTTGGATTCTTTATAATCTAAATGCACCTAATTTAGGATCAATATGAAGGCCTAAAATAACTAAAAGGAAATATACAACTAATCCTAAGTTAAGTTATTTTGAGGGGGAAAGGGAGGAGGAATCATGGAATATAAAATGGTGATGCACCAAAAATAAATAGAGCCCCTCTACAAGCTTTGAATAAACACTAAAAAGTATAGAGAACAAATAAATATCACATGTACTCCAAGATGAATACTTAAATTGCATAATTAATTTGTATGAAGTTATAGGATGCAATATAACACCAAGAGGGATGATAAAATATCCACAAGTGGTATCTGTATAGACCTATGTGCACACAACATACAACCTGAAAAAAGGATTCAAAATTTGCACTGAGGTGCTAGGAATGGAAATTAATGAAAGGGATGAAGGTTATACAAATACAAATATCAACAAACATAAAACACACATAGAGTGAAAAAGAATGAATGGAGTTAAACTCAATTCTCATAAAATTGCAAGGTTCAAGCGATAAAGGGCTCGTTGAGGGAAAATTTTTGTAGCATTATTATTCCTAGAAATGTTGACCATTTTAAAATGTAAGACCCATGCTTTTATAGGCAATGGGAATCCCACGGGTCATTAATTATTGTAGATAATGTAGTTGAAGGAATTAGATAATAATTATAAATTGAGACACATAATATATCTACAATCAGATAACGATGGCAAAAATTAATTAAATCTCCTAATTGTATCCTCACGTTATGGTGGTGATTTCCTTGATCTTGTATTTTTTAGCTTATCCTCTTTCTCTCATTGATTTCAAAACAACCAATCTTTAATGATTCAACTATTATATCTAAATTTGGATAATCAATGCATAGGGATGCAACTAGAGATCTTTTGGGTTTACTTTCCTTGGAATATTTTTCTCAATTATGTCATTTTTACCTTCAATTCTACTCTCTAAATGTTTTTATGCCATATTTAACATTTAATACTTTTTATTTTATTGTATGCTTTGTGCTTAATCCCAAAGCACATTTCATACTTTGGTGGGCATTAATAGTCAATTTTGAATTAAATTCTACCACCTTTCTAATAATTTATAGGTGAGAAGCTAATCTACACTTGATTCTATGGGTTGAGCTAGATACATAGTTTATCCTCAACTTTTGACAAATTTGACAACTATTCAGGCCATCAATTTTGGAGCTCGTGCCTTATCCTTCCTCTTTTCTATGTTATTGGCTCTACTGATGTCGAAACATGCTTTGTCACTTGGCATTTAATCAACATTCATGGGATTTAGCTCTTTGTCATTTCCTATTTTTCTTTGGCCACCATGTGGCCTCTCTTCATTTATTTGGGCACTTGAGTTTTTAGTCTTGCCTCTACCTTATGTTGATTTTCAAGAACTTTGGGATTTTAGAAAATGGTCCTACCTTCATATCATGGGTTTTTATGAGACTACCATGTGGCATAATTCAATTGGACTAGATATTTATTTCCACTAGTGACCCTTCTTAACATGTTTATATCAAGGTGAAGTAGTATTATGCTATGTGGCATCATCTCATTTACCTGCTTACTTTGGATTTTTGCTGACATGGATTTACCAAGGAAATTTATTGAAAATTGATTATCTTTTGAAAGACTTTTAGAAAGGCCCAGGGATGTATAATTCTAACACATGGCTCTAGAAGAAGTTGAAGAATCAACTAAGGCATGAAAGCTTTCTTACTCATAACTTCTACTTGGACCTTTAACCTTTGACATTTCATGTTTAGTGACTTGGATTTCCATTTGGCCTTTGGCTCTTACATATTTTGCTTTTGATTTCAACACTCTTGTTCATAGCTCACATTCAAAATTTGTCTTTGAAATTTATTTTGAAAGTTTGGTCTTTGTCATTTTTATTTAGACATTCTTCAACCATGTTTCTCAAAAAAATTTATCAAATACTGAAAGATTTTGCCAACTTGTATGAAGCTTTTGAAAAAATTTCTCAAAATGAGAGTTATGAATTGTGTAGCAATTTTACCAAACAAATATTTTGAAGACTTACTTCCTCACATGTTTTATTAGAATAATTATTTTGAGGACCTAAGCTTTCAAAAAAATTGTTTGAACAAAATTTCTAACTTTTTTATCACATAAAGTTTTAAGGGTAAAAGTTATGAAGACTTTCAAATAAAATATTTAACTACTCCTTTGTCAAAGATGTGAAGACCAACTTCTTTTAAAAATAAGCTAAGTCAAAAGACTTATCCATTTTTTATGAATTCCAATTGAACTTTAAAAAGCCTTCCTTGCATGCTTTCACCTGAAACCTTGATCTGAGAAATAAAATGTTCTCATCTATGGTGACCCAAAATGGTCAACATTCTTGGTGACCTCTGCATGTTACTTTACTACTAAGGAGGAATCCATTAGCCTTATGCATCCATTGGGATATGGATTCATAGAAAAGTCTAAACTTATCAATCTATAAATGTAACCCAACTCTAACTTGTTTGGCCCACTACTGAATAAATTAAACTAATATCACCTTCGATCAAAAAGAGAAATCAAGAAAAAAATAAATGTGTATAAACACTTAGGGAAATAAAAAACTATACTACCATTCTACAACACTTAGAGGAAACTAAAGGTATCTAAACTACTATATATAAAATAAAATAAATTCAAAATTAGTGCTTAATATGGATCCCATTAACTAGGATTGATAACTCTTCTCCATTTAGTCTTGAGAACTCAAAAGTATTGGCTTGATTGCACCATATGATGACATAAGGACCACTCCATATGGCATCAAACTTAGTGGAATTCCTAACTTTTACTCTACCCACATCCCACTTGAGCAATGAATCTCCTTAAAAAATCTTTTCATTATCCTTATTATCAAAGTTTTTCTTCATTTTAGTATTTTGAGGCTCCAATGTATGAATTTATTGTTATCTGATCTCTTCCAACTCGATTAGTTCAATGAGTCTCACTACCATAGGATCATTCTCAATTAGCTACAACTAGTAGGCGAGCTCTAATAATGGAAGTTATTATGACATAGGTGCCTTGACCTCCCTCACATAAACCAACATGAAGAGAGAGTTACCAATTTCCCTTTTGGGCATTATTTTTTCAACCCATAGGGTAGTTTTAAGTTACGCATGCCAAGTCCTTTGATTCTCCTCCATGGTTTATTTGATGATGCAGATTATGTTTTTATTGTTTGAATCAACTAAGCCATTACCTTTAGGGTATTAATTTAAGGAGGCTCTCAATTAGATGTTATTTCTTACTACCCACTCACTAATTCTAGTCACAGTGAAATCCATAGCATTGTCTAAGATGATGGTGGCTGAAACACCAAATCTAGTCACAATTCCCTCATAAAAATCCAAGATGGATGTTTCATTTACTTCTTTGAGGACCACTACCTTTGTCCATTTTTTGAAATATTATATGGCTATTATAATCAATTTTATCTAGTACTGGGAGGAGGTTTGATCATTCCAATGAAATCTATATCCCACTGAGAGAAGGGTTGGTCATCTTGAATTTGATGAAGTAAAATTGATGATAGCCTCTACTTACCTATAAAGAAGGCACATTTTATGCAACTTCTTACCCATCTATGAGCCTATTTAAACAAACTTGGCTAGTAATATCTATCCCTCATGATATTGATAGAAGTGGTTTTGGGTGAGTATGTCCTCCTAACAATCCATCATAGAACTCTTGAATTATTTTTCTAGTTTGATCCTTCTCTATACATCTTAAGAAGACTCCATTGATGTCATTTATAAACAACACATCATCGACAAGAATATAAGGAATAACTTGAAACCTAAAATGTATTATTTTGGATTTGTTAAACCCTTTTGGATACTCACCTAACTAGAGAAATGCCTTCATGCTCTGATTATAGCCACTAGGAGGATCTTGATCAGTCAGTTGTCATTTTTAAAACACAAATATTATTTTAATTTCATCTTATAGATCAACTATTAATTGTTCAAAAAATCCTTTTCCTCTTATTATCTTGGTGATCATGATGTCAATGTCATACTCCATCACTTTGGTTATCCAACCATCTCTTTTTTCATTGATATCTCTACTTAGTAGAAACTCTTTCACACTTTTATGTGAGACCATTCAAAAAATTCTATTATTAGAGATCATGTGTTTGAACTTCTTCAATGCTCTAATGATATCCAACACTTATTTTTATTAAAAACTATATCTCAATTCATAATTTTAAATAATTTGACTGAATAAATTGATAGGTTTCCCCATTTATCACTGTTTTGATGTACTAAGATTGTTGAGATGTTTCATCTCCCCCAAAAGCATAAGGATGAAATATTTGTCATAACATAGATTCATAAGTGTGGGGTATTAGGATATTTCTCTTTTAATTTATTCAAAGTTGTATGTACCTTCCATTTTCTAGCTAAAAATGACACCTTTATTGAGCATAGAGGTAAGTGGCTTGATCAGTGAAGAAAAGTTTGTTATAAACCTTCTCACAAAGTTTATCTTTACCAAAAAGATTTAGAGGATTTTTTTATGGCTTGGTAGATAAAAGGAGCTAATGGATTCTAATTTATCTAGGTCAATGGCTAATCCATCCTTATGAATAGTGTGTCCTAATAACTAGCCCTCATGGATAGCAAATACACACTTGTTTGGGTTTAAATATATCCCAAGCTCTCTACATTTGTTAAAGACCTGCTTCAAATGACCCAAGTGATTAGCTGGACATTTGGAGAAAATAGTGATATCATCAAGGTAAACCAAGATCATATCATTGATAAGGCCCCTAAATGCCATGTCCATATATCTTTGCAAGGTGACACCATTATTTGTTAGTTTAAAAGGGATATTTTTATATGCATAGGTGCCCCATTTGGTGGTGGAGGCTATCTTGAACTATTAGATTCTTTCACCAATATTCAATTATATCCTGAGTATTTATCAAGAAATGAAAACTTCTCATCCCATGCTACTATTTGGAGGATATGCTCCATGGTTGGAAGGGGATAGTGATCCATGAGGGATTCTCTATTTAGATCTTTGAAGTCCACACATAGCCTAATCTCTCCATTTTTCTTTCTTTCTCAGACTAAGTTGGCTACCCAAGAGGAGTGCTTGATTGGAAAGATGATATTATATTTTGTGATCTTGGTTAAGTCCTTCCTCATTAGTTATTCTAACTTGGGGTTTATAGGCCTCTACTTTCACCTAACTATATTTTTGTTAGGGTTGAACTCAATTGTATGTCAGGCCAAGACTGGGTCAAAAACATTGAGGTCCTGGTAACTCGATGTATATATATCATCATATTTTCTAAAAAGGTAAACAAACTCTTCATTTTTAGGCCGAGTGCGTACCTTCCCAACCTTAAATAATTTATTATTAGAAATAACTATTGGCTCACAATTCTCTTTCTTGACTATCATATTCCTCTTCTCACCTTTGAATTGGTCATTAGAATTGAAGATGTTTTCTAGGGTGACTAATCCTTTAGGTAGAATGTTTCCTTTTAATTGGATGATTTGATCCTCATACTATGCCTACAACCTTAACTAGTTTTTGACAGAAAACTTTACCTCCTTTGGTAAAAAACTAATGATTAGCTCATCATTCTCAAATACTTTCTAATTAACATCAATATCATGCACTAGAGGTCTAACTATAATCTTGACAATTATCCTTAATTTCTCACAACATCAACATGGAGGTTGTATTGATTGCCTACCATGGTGAGCATATCTACATCAACATTATACTTCCTTGGCACACTTTGTATGTTGAAAGCATAAAATATTTTAATAAGATCCAATAATCTATGCATATAAACCTTTAACAAGTTATTTTTGGATGCATTTTGGGTTCTCACCTAATTTACAACTAGATTACTATCCCCAAACACTTGCCATACTTTAATTAATTTTTAATGTAAATTAGAAGACTTGGATTAGTGCCTCACACTTGGCCACATTGTTGGTGTAACTAAGTTTTAGCCTATATGTATGAAAGTATTTCTCTCTTTGAGAAGAGATTATCATAATTCCTACACCTGCACCATTTCTAATTTTGGATCCATAAACAAATAGCTGGCATGTGCCTTCAAGGTCTTCTAAAATTTTCATGAGGTTTAACAAGGTAGATCCCTATACAAAGATGTAATAGTTTCCAAAATATATTTCCTCTATACAATCATATGGATCAAATCCATAATGCTCATTATCTCAATCATCTAGTGTTATATATAAACCCTCATCTAAGGGTGTAGTAGTCTCATGTAGGATTGAACTATTTTTAAGATCATTCATTGTATAGTTCATATCAATGGGATTAGGTGAATATGGTTATATATGATCTCTATAAATGGGCTCAGCCTTGATAACTTAATAGCATGTGCAACCTTTCATAAGATAAATAACCACCCATTTTTGTAGTGAAGACTCTTAAGAGAGAATTGGTGAAAAGGGGAGGCATGTCTATAAAAGATATATCGTGGGTAATGGATAGGATAGGAAAATAATGAAAGGTATGGTTTAAGCCTATAATAACTCATATGGTTTTGATATTTATTCCATCTAATTGAATAAATCCCTTTTTAATTGGGGTGTACTCTATACCTATCATATCAAATTTCTTATTAGACATAACTGAGCTAATTACACCTGAATCAATCATACAATTATTAAAAATGTACTTACCTATGATCAAAGAGATATAAAATAGTGGTAGCTTATTGCTTCTGCTAGGTTATCCTTATTTTGGTTAATACAACTTGGTGGAAGTAGTTGGAAATGTTTTTTATGGTTCATGAGGATGAAATTTTTTTAATGTTTTTTGTAGTAAATCACCTTGAGAAGGAATAAATAGGGCTTACCACATAGTCATGTTCAATATTGTTCCTTTTATCTATTCCACTATGTTGAATAAGATTTGAGTCCCCTCTTTCTAAAACTTTTAGATAATAGTCTCCTCCTTAGTGTGTTGATTTCCTTGATGTTGACTCTCCTTTTGAATAGGAAGATTTGTTTGAGCTTGGGTGGTAGTAGGATTCACCTTCTCTTTGAGATCTTCTTATGGAACTTTTGAGTTAGAAGCTTGGCCTGCTAAGTAAGTTCTATTTCTCTTCTTTTAAATCTAGTGTTACAATCCACTAGAGTGTTGACTGCACTTTGTACTTGGTTATGATTTATGCAAATGAACTCACTCTCTTTCCAATTTTCCAAAGTGGACTCATCCACTTATGTTTGGGCCTCTTCATGCACTTAATCTCTTTATGAATTTGATTCCTTTCACTACTCCTAGGGTTATGATATACTTCAAACCATCAAATCTTTATTGAACACTCTATTTTCATAGATAGCCTAATTATGTGGTTAATTATATAAGAATCACCACTCATAATCTTGGACTAAATTTATTTGAAAAGGGATAAGGGATCTCAAAGTGATAGAATTTTTGTGTGTCTTAGGTGGTCTGGAGTAAGTGAGTTGGCCTTGGGCTAGCATATTATGTTGATAAGGTTGACTAAATGGTTCATAAGGTATGGGATGTTGGGATTGCTACCTCTTTAGGGTTACTATATCATTCCCAAAAAATTGTAGCGACTTTTTAACTCTATGAAGTTCACTAGAGGGAGCAAAAAATGTAGTTGGTGGGTTGACTACAATGGGGACATGTGCCATTGAATGTTGAGAAACAAGATGGTTAGGTGGTGGTTATAGAAAAAATGGCATGGGAGGACTAGGAGTGATTTTTATAGCCTATATTAGGAAATTTTCAACCCTCACAATAATATCATATGCATTAGGGAGTATCACTCCTCCCATCGATTGAACTATTACATCAATATCACTATTTATAGCCCTTAGATAATATTAAATACAATATTTAGAGATAATTGAAATGAGGGTCAGAATATATCCCAAAATATTTATAATATAAAATTAAGATCAATCATCAGCTCATGTGGAGATCTCTTAATGGTGGTAAGGTATTCCATCAATGATAAATGGTCACTCTTTTATTCAAATTACTTTCACAATTGTGATCCTAGCTCATCCTAGGTGTGAATAGTATTAGGGTTTAGACTTTTATACCATTGGAGGGATTTTCCTTTTAAAGAAGAGGCATGTAACCTGATTGTTATATTATATTCATTGACATTACGGTCAAAACAATTATTGGAAATATCTTATATGTGTTTTATAGGGGTGGTTACATTCTCACCATTAAAATATTATAGGATTTTAAGTGATAAAACTAAAATATAATCATACTAAGATAGAGATAGATATAGAGATATACCTCCATTAAAAGGAATAACCAACTAGTTTTTTTGGGGGGAACTATGAAGGGAATAAGAAATAACCTCCCTCTTGGTTGGGTAAATCTACCAAAAGGAGGGGTAGACTAAGCTCTAGGGGATGTTTATATAACTTTCCTGACTGGAGATGAGGATACTCTAGCTCTTCTTCTTCTAGAAGCTATAAAGAATTTAATCAAATTAAAATAAATAAATATTGAAGATGATCACATTTATCTTGGCATATAGATGTGAAATTGATCTTTGTAAACCATAAATACTTAGATTCGATAGGTGCTCTGAGAGTTCCTTCAACACTGTTGACTTAGAATAACACCAAACTCTTGGTTAAATCTTTGATTTAGTCCCACTAGGTGTGGTAAAAAATCTTGTCACTTGAACTGTATACACATTGAATTGGAAGCATTGGTTCAGTGGAATAATGGGAACATCCCCAAGGTTTTGGAACCTTTTCAATCCTTGGGATGAACCTATAAATAAGGATGTCTTCTTTCTAATCTAAATGTACCTGATTTAGGATCAGCATGCAAGCCTAAAAGAGATGAAAGGAATTATAAAACTAATCCTATGTCTAAACTATTTTGAGGGGCAAAATAGATGAAGAATGCTAAAATATAAAATAGTGATGTACCAAGACTAGATAGATCCACTCTACAAGCTTTAGAGAACACACTACAAATTTTATAGAATAAGGAAATATGACATAGACTCCAAGATGAATAATTCAATAACATAACTAATTTTTATGAAAGTGTGAGACATAATATATCACCAATAGGGATGATAAATGATCCACATATGGTGTTTATATAAACATATGTGCACACAACATACAACCTCTAAAAGGGATTCAAAATATTCATAGAGGTGTTGGGAATGGATAATAATGAAAGGAATGAAGGTCATCCATAGACAAAGATCATTAGACACAAAATACACATAGAATGGAAAAGAATGAAGGGAGGTGAAATCAATTCTCATAAAAATGCAAGGTTTAAGCAGTAAAGGGCTCATGGAGGGAAAAATTTGGTAGCGTTACTCTACTTAGAAATGTCTACCGTTTTACAATGTAAGACCCAAGATTTTATAAGAAATGGGAATCCCAAGGATCATTAATTACAATAGAAAATGTAGCTAAAGTAATTAGATAATCATTAGAAACTAAGACACATAATCTCTCTTCAATCAGATATGGTGGCAAAAATTAATTGAATATCTTGATTGTGTCCTTGAGATATGGTGGTGATTACCTTAATCCACCATCTATGATCTTATCCTTTTTTTCTCATTATTTTTAAAAAAACCGATCTTTAATCATTGAATTATTATATCTAATTTTAGATAATCTATGCATAGGGATGCAACTAGATATCTCTTGGGATTATTTGCCTTTGAAGATTTTTCTTAATTCTACTATTTTTACCTTCAATGCTACCCTATATGAATTTATACACCATATTTAAAATTTAAGACTCTTCCTTATCCTACATGATTTGTGATTAATTCCAATGCACATGCCATACTTTGGTTGGTGCGGCATTTGCATTAAATTTTGACACCTTTTGATCATTTCTAGGTGAGAAACCAATATATACTTTATTTTATGATTTGGGTTAGATATGTAGTTGATCCTCATATTTTGATGGATTTGACAACCAGTTGGGCCATCAATTTCTCAGCTCATTTATGTTCCTTCCTCTTTGTTGTGTTATTGACTTCATTGACATAGAAACTTCTTTACCACTTGGTAGATAATTAACATCCATGAAATTTAGATTTTTATCCTTTATTGATTTTCCTTATCCACTAAGTGGAATTTCTTCATTTTCATAGGAACTTGATTTTTTAGTCTCAACTCTTCCATGCATCTCTTTTCTAGAATGTCAGGGTTTTGGAAAATGGTCCTAATTTTAGATTAGGGGCTCTTAGGAGACTATTGTGTGGCACTGTTTGATTATATTGGAGCCTTGATGTGATTGATGAGCCTAATTAACCTGATTATATCAATTTAAAGTTGTATTATGCCATGTGGCATCATCCTAATTACCTGCTTACTTTGTCTTTTTGCTGATATGGATTTGCTTGGGTGATTTTTTGAAATTCAACTAAGTCTTTTGAAAGACTTTTGGAAAGGCTTGGAGCCGTAGAACTATGACATGTGGCTTTGGGTAAAGTCAAAGAATTGACTAAGGCATTAAACATGTATTCTTCACAACTTATTCTTTGCCCTTTGATCTTCAACATTTCATGTTTGTCAACTTAGATTTCCATTTGGTCTTTGGATCCTGCATATTTAGCTCTAGATTTTAGCACCTTTATTCAAGGCCCAGCCTTGAAAATATAGTCTTTGGCCTTTATTTTACAAGTTTGGTCTTTGAAATTTTTATTTAGACCTCCTTTCAACATATTTCCTAATCATTTTGCTCAAATACTAAAATATTTGGCCAACTTGTGCGAAGCTTTCAACAATTTTGCTCAGAACTAGAGTTTTGACTTGTGTAGTAATTTTATTGAACATTTTTTTTGAAGACCTACATCCTCAAAAAAGTTATAAAAATAATTCATACAAGGAACTAAGCCTTTAAACAAAATTTATGACTTTTGTATCACACAAAGTTTGAAGGGTAAAAATTATGAAGGTTTCTAAACAAATTATCCAACCCCTCCTTTGCCAAAGATGTGAAGACCAACTTCTTTTTAGAATAAGCTAAGTCAAAAGACTTATCCATTTTTTGTGAATTTTTAATAAAATTTGAAATACCTTCCATGCATGCCCACACCTAAAACCTTAATCTGAGAGTTGAAATATGCTCCTCTATGGTGAAAAATGGTCAATAGTACTCTTAGTGATAATTCACCACAATAGTCTTTGATCACATTTGATGACACCAACATCGTAAATGATGATTCATATTTTCATGCACTCTTCATAAATAATATATTGACAAAAAAAAATACATAGTGTCATGATTGACAATGGTTTGAGAAAAAAAATTTACATCATGACACTTCTTCTTTGCCTTGGGTATAAATGATAGGAATTACAAGCTAAATGAAATTATTTATTGGATTATATGGAAAACAATACAATACCTTATGAAATTAAATAGTATTACCTTTTTAGGTGTCTCAACCATATTATTCACACCATTCCTAGTTCTAAAAATTAATGGGGACTTCAATATATTGAACAATGATGCCCTTGGATGCTGAAATTTCTAGTAGTACCATCTAGCGTGCATTGATTCATAAATTACATACATTACAATAAATTAGTAATAGATATATGATTATGGTATGAGTAACCTCATTATTCAATTAAATCTCATCCTCCACCCCACCACCACTTCAATTTTTTGATACACATATTCAACATCATAATAAAAAGATGTATAATACACCTATTTTAGATCATTACACGAATATGGTTGGTACACTTATTCATGATCATTATAAAAAATCATTTTTATGCATATATATGATTTATCTATACAAATAGTTTATAATAACATGGTTAATCCTTATAAACATTAATTTATTTAGTGTCAATCACATTAGAGAGATACACAGGGCTCGTAAAGGCTACCATATTCTACAATACATACTTAGCATCACAAACAATTAACTACTTGAAAGAGGCTGTAAACAACAACACATATACAAATAATTGAATTTTATATCAATAATAAGAGAGATATTTATTAATCCTTTATTACTTTTGATCAAATCCCATCCTTCACTATAGGAAATAGAAAATTTATATCATCATATTGTTGGCACGGTTTCTCTTCAATAATAGTAGTTTCATAATGACTATAAAAAAAATGTGTATATCAATATAATATGAAACTAGAATAATATAATTTAATCACCACCTTATACTATAATAATTTATATTCAATTAATTATACATACCAGTGCATTGTATTATAAAAATAAGCATTCACAAGGAACTCATTACCTCGGTTATGTTTACAAACTTGAATGTTTACACTATTAAGGGTACATGTAACACATCGATATCAAAACTAAGACAAATTTATTAAAATGTGTTTTGAGATAAATTTATGGTTATTAAAGGATCTAAGGTGGTCGTATGGATAGAGTGTCTGGGAACAATAAAAATAAGATCAAATGAGCTATGTTTGATATTTTAATAATTTAAGCTAAACTGAACATAAGGATATAAACATTTAACTTTTAAACTTATTTTATAAACTCTTAATTTATGTGTATTTTAAGTAAATTAATATAAAACATAAATTAAAAATGATAAATAAAAGAAACAATATTAAAATGGAAATCAACATTTTTTTACTCAAATATAGGCAATACTAACTTTATAGCCAAAAAAGGCTAAAATCATTTTATTACACTGGAGACATCTTATACTGGCATAAACATAGCTAAGACTCATATCTATATTTCACCTATGATTGCCACATGTAAAACCAACTAGGTAAGACCTATTTTTTAATTTTTTTTTTTTTTGTTACATGGCCCATATAAGACTTGTGCATATACAAGTTAAAGCTCATGGAAGTGGTAAATGTAGGCACTGTGTTATGAATTCAATTTCAAAAGATATTTAATGTTTATCTACTAATTTTTCAAAAAAACAAATAATATCACATTGACAGTTCTACATAGAAACAACATGGAAGGGGCTTCATATTCACTAAAAATATTGAAATTTTAGAGGAAGTTTCATAGGGATAGCCTCACCCTAATGTCCCAAAGTCCTTTTCTAGTATTAAATTTCCTATGTTGATCTTTGCCTACAAAAAATGAGCACTATGGTTTTGAATCAGAACCACATAATATTAAAAAAATCCAAAAAAAACCTCCACTACTATTACTATAAAGTACATTATGAATAACATATACTAAATATCCATTTATTATTAATTAGAATAATGGATTGTCCATTTTTTTTGTTTGTAATTGTAATTGAGGATTGTATGGCTATGATTTATGCCTAATTACCTATAATTAAAATACTATGGTGCCATAATTCTATGAAAACATAACTTTAGAACTCCATAAAACCATGCATTATGAGTGCAAAATGAATCTATGCATACATTCTATAAAGAGGAGAGTAGGGAAGATATGAAGCCATCCATTAGAATATATTCACATCTTTTTGGAACTAAAATTGATATTCCTTCAACATCCTACACTATAAAATTAGGGAAAGAATAAAATGGGTTGTTTTTACCTTTGTTTTATTAACTCTCTATTTGTAGATTTTTTCATAATCATCACAATAGTCCATCGTATAATTGGAAACTAGGAAACTACATAGTAAAAGTGTGAGAGGTGTGTGGACATAATAAGATAGGTGTGAGAGTTTTGTGGCATGAGAGGTGTGTGGCTTACATCATTTTGTTGTAAAATCACATTGAAAGTGATGTACATGTATACATAATGAATACATGACCATGTATTTATTCAAGTCAAAAAAATCAAGGGCCTGGATGGATACTCATTGATAACACCAACCCACATCAACTAAGTTCAATACTCCTTTTAGTATTATAGTCTAAAAATATAGGTATTTAGTTCATCCTTGTTGCATAATCAATGTGCAAATTTCCATCCATTGAATCGTGAACATTGTCTAAAGTGGTTGAGATGATATATATTGTTGGCTAAGTACCCATAAAATCTTGAATCATCCATTTAACACTGCTAAATCAAAAAATATATATCATTAATATTTAATGTACAAAAAAATTATAATGTATATTATTTATATAATAATTAAAAATCAATATATAAAAATATTATATTATATATATGAAAATATATAATATATAAGGGGTCCACATCATATGAAAAACTAGGTTTCATGTAGTTATTAGATTTATAGGACATGTATACTATTAGTGTATGCTTTTTTCCACTTTCCATTTTATTTACTTCATTGTTAGTCAATTTAATTAGGGGTTTTAAGGTCAATAGGGGAAATACACTTAATGTGTTTTCTAATTGTGAGTTGATTTGTTACCTTTTTGGTGATAAAATATCTCACTATATAATGTACCTCCTTTGTAATTTTTGGCTAATTAATAATCTAATGGACATGAATCCCACTTTTGCTTTGTATTGCTCTCACCCACTCCTAGGGTTTTCATGAAATCTATGATGTTCAAATATCTTAGAATGATCTTACATGGTACCATATATTTGATCTGATGGTTGCTTTACCATTTCTAAAATCCTTGGGGAGATCTTTCATGTTAGCATTCTTGTTGGTTTTCTTATTTTTTGATAGTTTGATAGGTTTCATGGGATTTGATGAAAACCCATGTAAACTATACAACTATATCCTTTAATCATAAAATAGACAATGCCATCTGATTCAAAATGCATCAAAATCATAAACTTAACTATAAACATGACATGCATTTGTGATAGTGATTTTTGACCTCTTTTTAGGGTTTCAAAGCTTTTTTTGATCATTTCACACATATTCGTATAGAAATATTATCAAATCATGAAAAAAAAATTAGGGTTTTTATGCATTTTTTTAAATTTCTCAAATGGGTATATCTTAGTTTTTATAGGATCCATACCAATTTTTTACACTTATAGGTTTTTCAGTTTCAACTAAATTTCTAACCCTTGTAAGTAATTTTGGCAGTTTTCTATCTTTTTCATACTTTTGGCAATGAGAAAATAGGCCTAGTTAGAAATTTTAATCTCAATGAACATTCACTTCTCTATTTAAAAGTTTGACAGAACCTAATATCCCTACGCATAGACCTTTTGGACCTTGATGCCTCTACTTGCATGACTCATGGATCCCAATGGTCTTGTGCATGGACCCCATAGACTCTAATGACTATGCTCAAAATTCCCTCACAACCTAATGACTCTGATAGTAAACTCCTTACAACCTTTGACCTTTATTAGCACATGTAGCAGAAACTGAAAATAGTGTCAACAAACCCCACAAACTTTGACTACCCTTTTTACATGTTGTGATGTCTAGGAGGTCATCATATTTAACAAATTAAAAAGTGATATTATTAATTTGAATAATTTTTAGATGATTCACTCCCACATCAATCAAAAGAGTGGGAGCACCCACAAAAGGTTTTAGCCCCTAGTCATATGAGATATAAGTATTTGGTCACTTCTAACCCAAAAGTGCTTAGCTTTTACTCTCAAGGGCATTAAGATTTTTTGGGGAAATTAGTTCACAATTTTTTTGAAGTGTTTTCTCCAAGAGAACTCAAGTGGTTTTTTGAATTTGATTCAAAAATAGTTTCCACCACTATTTCAACCCAATTTTTCTATGCGGGTATATTTTCAAACACATATAACTTTTAATCAATAGCTTAGATTTGAAAGTCATCTTCTTTAAAAGTACTTATTTTTAATGTTATATGAATTGGGCATCATATTGGGTCCAGTACAGGTCCCTTCAAGCCAATTATTTTACAATCTTTTATGCATTATCAACTGAGCCCAATGTCCCTAAAGTTCTTTCATACTTATGCATAGATTGTTCCAACCGCATTCTTGATTGTGCCCAACATCTATATGAGCATGCTTGTATTTAAAATTTTGGGTGGGTCACTAATGATAATTATGAGATGGTATTGTGTGGTACTTTGTATTTCTTTCTTTGCATTTCTTATTTACCTCCTACAATAACTTTTCCTTTTAAGCGATGGAATCAAGCCCAATAAGTATGCTCACACCTTTTAATTATCACGAATGGAAATCATTTTGAAATCCAAGTTTTACCATAAAATTATAATGGGCACTGAGACTAAACCTTTATCATGAGAATTAAAAATCAAATGGTTCTACTATTATGATAAACTCTATGGACTATTATGTCTTTTTATCTCCTCGGTCTACTCTTTCACATATAATCTACCAAAACATGTACTTATGTGTGGACCAATCTAGGAATGCTCTTTAGGAAATAGGATGTGATGAGAGGCCATAAGCTAGATAATGATCTCATCAATTTGAGTCCAGATGACTATGACACTCTACAAGAATTTTTCACTAAGTTTAGACTTCTAAGGTTGCAATTGAAAGAATGTGGAATTGATAAGAAATATGAACTTTTTCTTTCAATACTCTCCAAAATATGTCTAGAGTAGTATGTATTTATGTCAAATTTCCATGATACAATGTTTTTTTAATAACTACATGGAATATGCCTTCTTTAGATACCTTTGTTTTCAACTTAATTTGGGAACAAGATAAGTTCATATAGATGGGCATAATAAAGTTCTCTAAATCTCATGCACTTTTTTCTAAGAAAGATAAGAATTCAAACAACAAAGAGAAGAAACAAAACAAAAAGTATAAAGAGAAGGATGTAAATCCTCCCACCTACAAATCAAATAATGATACCTCTTATTCTAGTGTGTAATCATCTAAATATGACACTTGAGTGCTAAGAGTGTTACTTAAGACCACCCATCACTAGCTTAGCCCTAAACCTATCTTAAGGCCTATTTAGACACTTATATAGCCTTCATGTGGGCCACATACATCCCTAACATCTTTAAAGTAGTCTTAGACACTCACTTTAGCATCCTAGCCTCTAGTTCCTTAGATTATACCACCTAGACACTAACACCATAACTTGGATAGTAGCACTAATAGTGTTAGTGTCCCACATTGGAAGTTATTATCCATTTCCTACCTTTGGACACCAATGAATATCTTTTCAAATCAGAGACTACCTAGGGTTAGCCTACACCTATTTTAAGACTTACACAAATAGTAAAATAACATATATACATGAATTTTAGCCCCTTATTCATTATATGGAAATCAAATGCAAGGAATATAAATTAACTCATAACAAGTTGTGCACAATCAAGGTTAACAATCCCTATACTACCCTAGTTTTGCATATAGTCATTTATAACATTCCCAATCTTAGATTACTTAGATTTCCCATCTCAATCATAGTCGAAGTGTTAGGATGTGAAGTCACTATTCATGAATCACTATTCATGGTCATTATTTATGGTGATGTGGCCTACTAGTGATGTGGATGGTTAGTGATGTGCTAGGTGATGAATTGGCATGATCCATAGTGACTGATATGGACCATAGAGTATCTTTTATGGTTAAAAGAGAAGGAGAGAGAAATGGGGCACACTTATCCACTTAATCATATAGGCTATATTATGGATGCATTTGAGGACATAATGATATTTGATCACATGATTCCACTTAGGCATGTGCTTATGGGGCGCAGTTGGTTTGTGGGCTCCTACTGGATGAGGTCAAAAGTTGGGAATTTTTTGACTTATGTGAAATAATAAGGGAAATTGGAGGACAAGAATCACTATGCTAGATTGAGATCACATGTGGAGTGGGTTATTGCACATGGGTGTGCACATGGAGTGGTCAAGGGGGCATTATAAGTTGTTAAATGCTTGACTTGACACATGGGAAAGTGGGAGACAAGGATCACTATGCTTTATTGAGGACACATGTGGAGTGGGTCATAGCACATATGTGTGTACATAGAGTGGTTAAGGGGGGGCATTATGAGATTCCATTCAAAATTTTGACTTGGCACATGAGGGGATATGGTTCCCTATTAATGAATAATGAACCCACATGGAGGATGGTGCATTTTCTCCTTTCTCTATTATTCTCTCTATTTTGTAAATAATATGAATATATCATAAACTCTCCTTTGTAATTTATCAAATTAGTGGATCTATTTAATATTGGGATTGCATGCTTGGAGCTTGGATATTGTAGTCTAGTTTAGATTATTTCATAACCTGAATGCTTTAGTTGGAAGCATTGAGTGATTTTTTTGTTATCACTAAAGGATTTATTGGAGGATTTGTTTTAGAAGAGAGTTAATGTTTTTTTTAATGAAGTTTGGAAGCTACCATTTTTTCCATGGTTTTTCCTTGCACATTGCAAGGTTTCCTTATAATATCTATGTAATGTACCCTCTTGCTTGTCTATGTTTTTATATCTCTCTTATTCTACATTTATTTAGTTACACTGTAGGATTAGTTCATTGATCTAACATGTAGTATCAAAACTTTATTCCTAACACAAAACACTCAAGTTGGCATTCTTACTAGCTTTAATTACACTTGCACTCACACTTAGGTTTTGAGAACTACATTGAGCTTTATCCCTCCTCAAATTATTTCTATATAGGAAACTCTCATCACAGTAGGGTGTTAAGGATGTCTAGCCTACCCCACTAGCATCATACTTTGCTAATTGT
Source organism: Torreya grandis (assembly GCA_037957365.1). Taxonomy (NCBI): domain Eukaryota; kingdom Viridiplantae; phylum Streptophyta; class Pinopsida; order Cupressales; family Taxaceae; genus Torreya; species Torreya grandis. The sequence continues at coordinate 1,110,488 of JARHVA010001610.1, forward strand.
TCCAATTAAATGCCCTAACAACATTAAGGTCTATGGTTTACATAAAAATCAATCAAAATAAGTCACCAAAAGGGAATCAAAACTTATGCTCATAAGATCATGCTTGGTAGACTTAGATGTAGGTGTACCCTCTAGAAGTTGAAATAGTTATGCATATAAGACACTAGTACCAAAAGGAGGACACTAGTCATATTGGTATTACTATTTAGCTATGTAAATATTATCCAAGAAGGGTTTTGATGCCTAGATCTAATTTATGACATTTAGATTATCTCCTATCCCATTTTTTAGCCTCCAAATCTTCTATTATAGATAAGTACTTATTTACATCATTTATTTTTATTTTTAAAAATGTCAAACTAGGTCAATTTTATTAAAATTTATTGGTTGTATTTATTGAAAAAATTTACCCTAATTTACTATACTTAACCCCTCTAATGATCTAGTGTTTAAAATAAATAACCCTAAAAAGTTAAATCATTTATTGAACTTGATTTACTTCAAATACTACTCAAACCCTAGACCTTGATTTTATTAGGGTTTTCATACTTTTGTTTTATATTTTTTGTGGTTGTTTTAGGGTTTTGATACCTGATATATTCTACCCTATAATCCCTCTTCCAAGTTACATTGCCAAATTTCATGGATAAAGAATATTCTTTTCCTCCTCTTCTCCCAGAGGGTGATATCTACTTTCACTCTAACTAGGTCCATGTTATCAATCCTATATGAGGTGAGTCAACCTATACTATTGTTTCAATTATCTATACTTAGCCTATCCATCCTTCAAACACTTCCCTTCCCATATCTTCTCTATAGGGTGTGTGCCTATATGTTCAATCAAAATTAACTAGGGTTTTCACTTTTGAGACTCTATGTGATCAAATTATCAGTATGAGCAATCTCATTATAGAATTACAAAATTAGAATCAAATTTTACAAGAAAATATTATATTATTGGAAAATTATATTGTAAAACAAATCCTCGAATTTACACTAGTCTCAATCATGTATATGCATCTTCACCTAGTTAACTTGTGGCAAATAATGTTACATATGAAAATAAGAAATCACAACAAAGTGCATCTAAAAATAGTGATTCCAAAAGTATTTAAAGATAAAATAAAATCTGAAGTGATATTCTAAGGTAAATGATTAAAGTGAATTTCATCAACGTATCTCCTCTACATCTAGTAAGGAGATATAGGTATTATTGTGCACAACATAGATCCCATTTTCATCACACATATTCATGTTTGTAATTTAATGAGAGGCCCATACAAGATAAATAAGTTAATCGATCCATAGTGATACATGAACATGTTAAAAAAGGATCAAATTTAAAAATATTAAAAAAGTGGTTACAAAATATAACTCATAACAACAAAAGGTTCACAAAGCAAAATGAGAACCATAAATAGTATAATAAACATAGGTAAGGTAAGTGAATGATACAAATATATCTTTCCAAAATGAAGTCCCACTTTCAAAATAGTATGGTTTTGGTCAAAAGTATCTACAAAAGTTTGATTATCAAGGTCAAGGTTTGGGTAAACATGCCCAAGTCATCATTACTCTTATCCTAGAAGTTGATATTACAAAATAATAAGAACTTAAGTTGCAAAGTCAAAACCATACTAAGCCAATAAGTATTATCAAAATAGGATTTCTAAAAAAAGAGGCTCCAAAGCACCATATGTTTATAATAAGCATAGTTTTGAAGGGCACAATAATAGAAGAAATTACAAAGCATAATTTAGAAAGGTTAATTCCATAATATGAGTTAATTCCCTATGCTCATCTAAATACAATAGAAGTTAACACTATCATTATATTGGTTCAAAATCAACATGATAATGATGAGTGGAAAAATCCAAGTTATTATGATTATTATGATACCAACAATGACTAATACTTAGATTCATACTGCAACCCAACTCAACTACATAATATCAATCACACTGCATAAGAGGCTACCATTACTATTTTTGACACATACCACATTGATAGTGAGTATCCCATGAGACTCATTAGTTAGTATGTTCCTACATACTTATACATAGTTTTCTTATTTCATGATCCTTGTCTATAGTTTCATTTTCATGCTGCTTTTACATAGTTTATATCTATACAATATAAAAACAATATAATATGTCAAAACACAAAAACATTCAAACATTTAATCAGAAAATACAAATTATAGATTATATGCATTGCCATGTTTACACTTCTTATACTTTTCAAGAACTAAATATGCTAGATATCTTAGTATAGTCAGTTTTGATCATACATACATGCTTCACTTTTTCTCTTCAAGTGTTTGTAGATCATTATAGGACCCATATCCACCACACAGATCTAGATTTACTACTATCTACCCATTTGGGGCATATACAAAGATATACAAGTTATTCATTTGATACATTCACCCATTTGTGGGGCATCTTATACATAGTTTTGATTGCCAAGTTACATTTTTCTAAACTCTACATCATAGATTTAACATTGGTATATCTTAATATTTATCATCCCATACTAATAAAATTCATTACTGACTACTACTGCTTTAGCCATAGCTTATGTAAATCTTCACTATTTTATATATATATATATATATATATATATACCACATGTTCATGCATACATTCATTTCTAGATTTACTAGTTTAGACTTGATTTTGTTCCTATTATTATACATATATTAGAGGGAATTTGAACATGCCATTGATTATATGGCTCTATACCACTTATTTTCATTATATGCATGCTTAGAACATGTACCCATGTCCTTGTGTGTGACTTCTTGATTGTGTATGTGGACCTTTAAACATGTCCTTCCATATTTATCTAAGCTAAATTGATTATTCTTTTCATATGTGAACATTTGAACTTGTCCTTGTATGTCTTGCTTTCTCATATTTAGTAACATGTGCCCATGTCCCTTATATTTTGGCCCCTTGGCCTACTTTGTATGCCTCATATGTATTATATGTATGTGTCATGGCCATGACACTTGTATCTTGATTATTTCACACTCTAGTTTTAGATTCCATAAGGGACCTCATTCATATCTCCTTCCCTTTTGGGTGCCTTATCAAACATCATGCCCCATCCATCTAAGTAGTTAGTTTATTACTCAAATATGTAGTTCATACAGATGCTTACATTATTATATCTATCTTGGCATCTTGTGAATGTTAGATCTAACATACATCATGCATTACAAACTTATGCTCAAGATATCTTACGTTATGATATTATGTATGCATATTATATTGATTTATTACATAGATATCATATATGCTCTGGCTAACACATATTTTATCAAGATTTTTATTTTGAGGATAGTTATTGAAAATGTTCAACAACTCCCCTAAAAATAAGGAGAATTCAAAGAGGTTTTTCATAGATATCAGGATATTTGAATTCACTCAAAGTACAATATTCAACACATAGGCACATAATATAGAAATCATTTTCAGGAAAACACAATGGGAAGCAATCACATAGAGACCAATTTTAGTTGCATATAAATTAGTACAGTTGGACACTACTTCCCAAAGTGGGACACTAGAGACACTAGCACTAATTTTCAAGATATGGTGCTACTATCTAGTATCCTTAATTTCAAGAAATTCTAGATTATCCAAAAAAGTATAGTAGGTATAGTCTAGGTTTTGCATAGGTCTAGTTATAGATTACTAGTTTTTACTTAGTTTGTCATAGATTAATACCAGGTTATTCATATTAGGGGCATCATGAATATCATTATAATTCTGATTTTAGTTTCAGATACTCAAATATAAATTATTACAACTCAATCTAGAATCTATATACTTAAATATCAGATTTGGGGGCATGTGCATGGCACATTGTTTTTGCATGTCCACTTATGCACTATTTGATAAGATGGAATGATAAAATCCATGTCATTATCTACATTTACACACCAAAAATAATGTTCCAAGTAATATACCAGATTGATGCCTTACTTCTTTTTTAGTCGTTGGCATTCTTGAGTGGCCCAAATCCTAATATTCTTGACTAGCCCAGAGCCATTTTACATTTTAGAGTTTCCAAGTGGCCTAGATCCATATTATATAGTTTAAGTTTCATCATAGAGTTTCATATTTAGATGCATCTACTACACATAAATAACCAATGATGGATTAATAGTCTACTTGAGTTCTTGAGTCACCTACATGATAGGGTTAGACACACCATCAATCCAATCTAAGTAATTCATATGTTATGATCCACCAAGAAAGGGTGGGAAATGATGGATTTAAAACCATATTAAGTTCTTATGCCACCCACATATGGGTATTTATCAATACATCAACTTATTCTAAGTTATTTAACCAATTAATCACTATCTACACACACACACATAAGTTATCACCAGGTTTATGTATTCATTCCTTTCATCTCTCTTATAGTTACTTATTTTTATATTTTATTTTGATATATCTTAAGTAAGGAATTATATATGCACATTTAATTTATAGGAGACACAATTGAACATGATTCACACACTTAGACCCAGATTCATAGGATTTAACTCTTAGGTAAATCTATGCACGCTTCGTTTTCCTTTATCCTATTCATTTCACTTTTTTTGCATTTCTCTAATAAATGGGGGGTAGTCAAATGTAATCATATAAAAATGACACTTGATTTATAAGAGTGTGACTTGAGACCACCCAACCCTAACTTAGTCCTAAACCTATCTTAGGGCCTATTTAGACATTTATCTAACCTTTAGTAGGACACAAATGTCCTTAAACATCCTTAAAGTAGTTTTAGACCATCACTTTAGCATCATATCCCCTAGTGCTTCATGTTCTACCATTTAGGCACTAGCATCATAACTTGGACAGTAGCACCAATAGTGCTAGTGTCCTAGTTTGGTCACTATTATCTTTTTCCCACCTTTGGCCACTAAGAGATATCTTTTCAAAATAAAAACCACCTAGGGTTAGCCTAGACCTCTTGTAAGACCTACACAAGCACTAAAACAATATATATACATGAATTTTAGCCTATTATTTACCAGAATGAAATCAGATGCAAATAACACAAATTAGCTCATAACAAGTTGTGCACAATCAAGGTTATCAATACATTTCTATCATACTTCTACATATATTCATCTAAAGCATTCCCAAGATCAAACTACTAAAATATTACAATCACAAGAAAACTCAAAGCACTCAACACAACATTCATACTAACTTCACTTGCGTTTGCACTAGTACTTAGGTGGGGAGAACTACATCAGGCTTGATCCCTCCTTAGAGTATTGGTATGTAGGCAACTCTCATAATAATGGGGTGTTTATTATGTCCAACTTACCTCACTAACATCACACTTTGATACTTGTGTCAATAAGATGACTTAAAAACATGGAGGTCTAGGGTTTACATATAAAATATATCAAAATAGGTCACTGATAGGGAATCAAAACTCATGCACATAAAAACAGGCTTAGTAGACTCAAACACAAGTGCATCTAGAAGCTCAGAATAGTCACTATCTCTAAAATCACATTAGGACCATTAACACTATTATCTAATTAGGTTTTTATTATCCAAGAAAGGTTTTGACACTTGTATCCTATTTTCAACACTTAGATAAGCTCATGTCCCAGTTTACAACCTCCATATCATCCATCTCAATCAATTTCTAGCTAAGTACTTGTTTATATCATTTATTGTTATTTTTAGAAAGGTCAAACTAGGTCAATTATATTACATATTAGTTGTTATATTTATTGTATATTTCTACCCAGATTTACTATACTCAACCCTTTTAGAAATCTATGGCTTAAACTTCATAACCCTAAAAATTTCAAACACAATGTTAATATTAAAAAATATAGGATCAAATGTGGGTTTTACTCACGAAATCATGATGAAATCAAATGTTTGAAGAATCAAATTGACCAAATAACTAATATGATCAAGAAACACAATATTTGTCTCCCTAATTCTACCCATTATAATTCATAACCCATGAATCCTCTAAGGCAAATGATGATGGTAAATAAATGGGAAAAGAGATTGGTAAGGGGAAAGTAAATGATAAGGGCCTAGTTACTATTGTACCTCCAACTCTTACATGGGTCATTGACTCTAGTGCTTCACATCACATGGCCTCTTCATAGATAGATATTAGTTCCTTAGAACCATGTGACATGTCCTCTATACAAATGGGTGATGCCACTTATAAAAAAGGTTATTGGGAGAGGGTCTATTGAAGTGAGTGGTGGAACATTCAATAATGTTATAATTTTTCCCTCACTTCCAACTAATTCATGTCAATTTACCAAATCACTCACTTTGGTCTGATCATGCAAGTTGAGTTCACTCCAGATTTAGTTTATGTTAGAGAGATACATAATGACACTATATTGGTAGTGGGAATGGTTAATCATTATAATCAACTATATAACTTCTCACTCTTTGCTCCTGACTCTCCTATAGATTATCCTTCTTCAAACTCACCTAAACCTGATAAATTTTTTGATCCTAAGCTCACCTTTGATATTCATGACTCTTATTCTAGCATAAATGACTATAGTAGTTATGGGGATGCACCTCCACTATCTCTTTGTGACCTTATTGATGTTGAGGAGTTATTTCCTAATCAACCTAACTCTAGTCCACTTCAAACATTATAGGGTACATGTATACTAATCCATTACATCTCATATATTAGGAAGTCTACTTGACATTTTCAAGGTATTCCATAGTCCTTCATATCCTATACTCCTATTGCAAATTCATTTCTTAGATTAGTTGGCCCACCTACCCTACATGAGGAGAATAGTTCCTTATACAAGAATCACACCTTGGTTGCATATCTATCAGGCACTTGGCAAACACACTCACTATTTTAGGGTGATCCACTCTTCATTATGTCTACTTCTAATCCATAATCACTATTGGGAACTATGTTGTAGGATATAGGATGGCTATAGGAAATTGTAGATTATAGTGAGGATTTTTATCCCTCTTCTCTTCTTTGATCTCTTTTTGGAGAGGATTTTTATCCTATAGGTTTTCTCCTTTAATTCATTTTATAGGAGTTTCATTGTGTTGGGTAACTCATCAAGCTTCATTTTCAAGAACCAATTCTTTAACCTACCTAAGATACACTTCAAGGTGTGTTTGTTAAGATTTTTCCTTCTTTCAATTTTACCTGAATGATTATTAGTTAGTGTCCTTAGGTTTTTTAAGGTTATTATGATGAATACACTTTATGTGTTTTCTAATTTTGAATTACATTTTTACCTTTATGGTGACATAATATCTCACTATATAATGTAACTCATTTATACCCTTTGGTTAATTAATCAACTAAGGGACATTTATGAATCCCACTTTTTATTTGTATTACCCTCACCTGCTCTTACAGTTTTCATGTAATCTATGACATTCAAATATTTTGGAGGAAAAATAGGGCTTCATAAATTTCCATTACCTGATTAATTAGCTAATGGACATTTATCAATACCACTTTTGCTTTGTTATGCTCTTACCTAGTCCTAGGGCTTTTGTGTAATATGTGGAGTTCAAATATCTTTGATTGATCTGACATACACATTAAAAATGGGTTTTCTTCTTGTAATGTGGTGAAATATTTAACTATACTTTTTTTATTGTCAAGGTTGGCTAAGGATGTCATGAGAGCATGGAGTAATGGGTATGCTGATAAAGAGCATGCAAGTTGTTTTAAAATGTGAATGATAACACCACTAGATCATTATTGAATTAGTGACTTGGTTGATTGTTATGTTATATCTTTTAATAATTTATTTTTTATAATAACTATATTAAACAATAATAAATACAAAAATATTATAAATTAATACTATATTATAGTACTAATATGATATATATCATACACTATGTAATTCTCTATTTTAGTAAAGCATGGTTTTGTAAAGCATAAAAATGTAAATTGATAGTCATATGTCACTTGAAACCCATAAATTATACCCCCATTTCACCTTTTATGCACAAAAAAATGAGCAATAATAATCATGTATTTCTTGAGTAGGTGATAGTGCAGAATGAGATTGTGCGTTCCTTCATAAAATGTTGAAATGTATTGTGTAGAGAAGAGGGATAGTCAATACAAAACATGTAAGCCATGAAATATTTCAAGGTGAGAAACATGGTGATGGTGGGGGGAAATCAAAAGATATTTATTTTGATATAAGACACCATAGAGCCCATATCATATACCAAACCTAGATTTAGGCTAGTTGTTAGATTACAGGACTTAGACATTACAAATGGGTATGTAACTTACAAAGTTAAAACATATTTTTATTGACCATTTTATATTGTTAAGGGTCGATGAGGATGTCATGAAAATTTATTTTATTATAATATGACTCCACATTTGATGAGTCACTTGAATCTACATTGTAATGTTATCTATCTGTGGACAAGACATTACAAACTGACACATCAATTTAACAATAGTAAAGAGTGACACATGTTAGTTATATCAAAACAAGGTGGTGAAAACTTTTATTGACTATTTTTTATTTTCAAGGGTGGATGAGGACATCATGAAAATCAATTTTATTTTGATAGCGCTCCACATCTCATGTAAAACTCAAATGAACAATGAAATGTTGTTGATATTGGGAAAAGACATTGAGGTCCTATACTCTATATTATAACTTCAATTCATCCATGATGCCAATATATTGACACCTATATAAATTACATCATGCTTAAAAATATTAAAAAAACATTATTCTCATATCCTTGGCTCAATGAACCCTAGGATACATATAAAAAGTTCAATAACATGTCACATCTATCAGTGCAATCTCATATCATTGCCTTGACTCTGGTTAACCTCATGAGGTTGAAATTCTCTATCTTTTAGCTTATGTTCATTCATTTTGTGAAAATATTAACATCTTGAGAAATTAAAAAAATATTTAGAACATACATAAACACTAAATTTAGACCCTTCAAAAAAAGGGCAAGGTCGAAATAACATTCAAGTGGTGAAATATTTCAACATGCACCAGGTAGTGATGGTGAGATGTAATGATAGGGTAATTTAGGTGATACCATATGATAGGGGGTATATTTTTTACCAAAATAGGGTTTTTGGTAATGGATGTATTTACATGAAATGCATCACTCATTGTAGAGGGGTCTATAGCTTGTAGCATGCAAATATCTTTAATTTTTCATTTTCTATTTTTTAATGTAGATGAGGATGTTATTAAATCTAATTTGATTTAAATAGGTATCCACATCTAATGTGTCTCTCCAATAAATGATGCAATATTGATAATGTGGGGACAATACATTGAGGTCCCAAATTCTATATTGTTTCTTCCATTTGTCCATGTTACCAATATATTGACACTTAAAAATAAAAAAAATACATTCTTTCTAATTTTCCTTGCACTATCAAGACAATTACGTGTGTGTGTGTGTGTGTGGGTGCTAAAATTCCTTATCCTCCATGAGTATTTTCATGGACACAAAAATAAACACTCATTTGTTTGTGACATTTGACCATGTTCAATAAATCCACTCTACAACATTTCCACTTTATTTTATTATCATTTCCTTATGGTTAGCTTATGTTTTATCATCTACATGTTATGTTTCATGTTGTCTAGATCAAACTATCCATGTAGACACCTAATGGAATACTATACCACAATGTGGGTACATTTAAAAATTGGAATGGTTATCAATATCCAACAATAATTCAATTCACTAACATATTTATAATCTATAGTATATCACTACCCAACTAAAGTCATGGTTTAATCCAAGATGATCGTGGGTTGATTTGTCTCCAAAAATCATTACTTGGGAAGGCCATTTCTTTGTATTTGTTTTATAAAAACTTGAAACAAATTCTCAAGATGAGGAAGAAATAAAGGTATGTAAATGATATGGAATCCATTATAGAGTAGGAATCCAAATCAAGTTAGTCCATGCATTAGTAGTGAAAAATCAAAATAAGCATAAAGGACATAACATAAAAATCTAAATCCCTCATGGGGTTTTGTAAATGAAATTTAAGATATATTTAAATAAGGAATACAACAATAAAACTTCCTAAGAGCATCTCTCTTCCAAGAATAGATCAAAAAACATGATTTTCCCCTAATTTGGTGCTCAAGTCTTTGTCAATGATGAGTGGCTTCCTCCTCTGTCATCTCTCAATGCACTAATAAATTAGTCTCATGAATTTGATCAATGTATGACAATAGTTGAAGCTATTATATTGTAGATTCATCATAATAACATTACACAAAAATAGCTTAAAAGAATGAGTGAGGACCCTTGTATTTATAGATTTTTTGAAATGATTAGAATCCACCATGACCATCCATCTTGAGATCAAGATGTGTGGCCATGAATCAATTCAATTTAGGAGGATCAATACATAAATATTCCCATTAATATTTGGAATAATTGGGTATTAGTGAGGCATGGGAGGGCTTAAACTAGATATTTGTTCCATTAATAGCTTGTGGATGACACCCTATTGATGACATCATCAGATGATGTAGATATTAGAAATGAGTTTCATTTAATAGATATTCAATAACTTCCATATATTTTCCACTTAATCTCTTAATTTGGTTTAAGTTGCTTAAGTGAGTTTAATTAATTTTATGCAATTCTTTAGAAATTAGTTATCTGTTCAACCAATACTAGTTGAAACATCAAGTTACTTATTCATAATTTGACTGGATTATAATTAGAAGAAGGTCTTAGTTACATACATATCAATATCCTATTTAGAGTATTATGAATGTGAAATAACATATGCACATGACATGTGCTTTTAAATTAGAATAATTTAGTGGTCTAAAGGGTCAATTTATGTGGTCACAATTTGACTCAAAATGATTTGGAAAAAAATAATAATCACATAAAATGCATTGCCCCATTTAGGGATACATTAGTGTAAATCAACACTTTTATATGACAAGATATAATCATTTAGCAAGTTTTAGTGATTTTGGCCCAAATTGTGTGCTTTCATAGAATTTCAAGTAAGATTGTCAATTTCAACATAATGGTGATATGAATTAGATTTCTACATTTTCCCCCTATTTGAGAAGGTGTGGCGAGACATTCAGTCGAATCAATGTCTTTTCAAAGAATGAAAGAGTTGTCAAGAAGAATTTGGAAGCTAATGATAAAATAAATGACCAATGATGCCCCCTTGAGAGGGCATCCAAGGATGAAATAGAGGGATGGGTTATCAAAAAAGAGAGGAAGAGGGAAATTAACCCATTTATGAAAGTATACCCATATAAGCTAATTATTACATGCATTGATTCTCAATGATCAAAAATAGAATAGAACATAATGGGCCCCAAGGAGGGGTAAAGTTGGAAGAATGCAATCCCAAAATATAAGTGACACACTTTGACACACCTAAAAGAGGGTGAAAGTTGTGAATGATCAATCCTAAGACAAGTTTCATACTTTAAAATTGCTAGAACGAGGGCAAACTCTACAAAGATTAGAATTAGAAGAATAATGAGAACATTTATCTAGAAAAAAGAGGTTAACAAATTAGGAATGTGCCTTAATAGAGAGGATTTGATTGGTTGATAAATTAATTTTACCCTAGTATGGCTGATTTTGATCACTGATAATTAATTATTCACTAATAGGGATAATTGGATTGGTGATTGATTTAAATAACATTCCCCAGTAGGAAAATTTGGAAAGTATAGCTCAAGGATATAACCTAATGCATAGATTAAATATGAGTGGATGAAAATTCAGATGTGAGGGTCTAATGACTAAAGAATCCGAAATAAACTAGGCATATGAGGATGCATGAAGTAATGAAAGAGATGATCAGAAGGAGGGTGGCTAAGCTGACCTCAAATACGTCATATATCCAAAGATAGCCTACATAGTCCAAATGAACCTCAAGCCAATGTAGTTTTCCCAGAAGTGGAAGAAAATGGAATGAGGAAAGAAGAATCGAAACTATCTAATCATAGAAATAGTCAACCAGAATCATAGTGTATGCCAAGAGATACATGTCTTACATAGAGTTTCATTTTAGGTATGGTGCATTGATAAATGATCTTTAGAGTATTATGAACTTTTGGACTGGGAATCCAAAGCACTTGGTTCTTACTTTAGCAAAAGGAAATTATACATCATAAGTATGAGTAACTTATAATAATAGTGTATTTTTATTGCAATGGGTCATTTAATTGTGAATATTTATAACTAAAGATAATGTTAAAATCTACCAATACTAGATTTACAACTATTTTCATTTAAAATAAAAACAAACAAAAACAAATACACAAGTGTAACATAACTTAAAATCAAGATATGAATAATCAAGATCCACATGTATTAAGAAATTATTTGAAAATAAAACAAAATAAAAAGTTAAATACAACTCCAAAAAAATCAAGCCTAACTGAAAACTAAACTTAAAAGTTATTATAGAATGCATTTGAACTCAAAAGAATAAAACAACATGAAACAAGATAAAATAGTAACACAAAAGATTAAAACACCAAGAATAAAAACCAAAGGAATAAAAATGAACAAAGTACTAGAAAAATAAATGGAGAGACCACAAATAAAAACAAAATAACAATAAAAATCAAATAAACACGCATAAATAAGATTTAGTCATAATGTTAGTAGAAACAAAGAAAAAGATGAACTGTTTGTGTAAGTGTAATAGAGGTGTTACTCTTTGTAATAGGGTGACCCTAAATCTAATAAATAACAAGATTAGTAGAATAGAAAAAGAACAAGAGACACAAAGTTTCCCCCAAGTGATAGGTAAACCACACAAAACAAAATGGGGGGAAAATAATAAAATAAAGGGGTGATTGAGCTGATTCTAGATGTATGAGACAAGTGGACATTGCCTACATAGTTCTATGGACACAAGGTACAACATGAACTTTAGGTCAAATGTAGTTTTCCTAGGAAATGGGATAGAAGAAAAGTGATGATAAGAAAACTTGATTGATGTTGTAGAGGAAATAATGAAAATGGGCTCAAAAAAAGGTGAGAGCATTTAAATGAGTACTTGTAAAATGACAAGAATGTGGGATCAGATTAAACAAAAGTGAAAGATAACATTTTTACTCTTTTTATCGATTAGTTTCTAATGTTTTTGTGTTTTTGGGATAATAAATAGAAATTAAATATTAACAAAAGGCCCAAAGAACTACCTAACTAAGGATATGCACTTCCACAAGTAAGAGTTCAAACAACAACCAAACTGGATGCAACAGTGATCATGCATATAAATAATGACATAGGTAACCAACTAATCTATGAGATGCACATCTAAGAGTATAAGTTACAATAATAGCTAAAGCCAGTTGTAATGGCCTAAGCTCACAAAATGGCAAGAACGTGATCCTGTTAAGGCAATAATGCCTACTAAATAGTAGAAAAATAATAATAAAATAATATACAATGTGAGATAAATATAAAGAATCATTCAATAGGTAAAAACCATGTGTTTATGTATCTGTGTTCACTTGTCTATAAGAGGAAGCTAAAAAATATTATTTAGGTTGAACTTGTTTATATAAATGGCACTGAATGTGGGCTTAGCTTGCTCATAAAACTGGTGAGAGCATATGGAAAAGGGGGACTGAGTTGACCCCAATGTGAATCAAGAATGGACTACATAACCCCATTAGGATATCAAATTATAGTAGTTTTATCCACAAAAAAGGTGGTGAAAATTTGACCAGGTCATAACAAGTTTACAAATAAAGGAAAATGGCAAGGAAAATGATAATAGTAATGGTAAGGTGATGTGGCAATGCATGATAAAAGGCATTGTTCCTAATTTTCCCATAGGAAGTTATAATTAAGAAATAATGATATAAGTCTGTGCTACTAATTTTCCCATGGGTGGTTATAATTAATAACACAAGATAAGATATTGAGTTTTCCATAGGTGGTTATAAGCAATGGAAGCAAATAAAATATTGATTTTCCCATAGGAGGTTATAATCAATGGCACTAGTCAAATGTAAATGAAAGATAACTTTCCAGATCCACATTACTTTCATAGACTACCAGTTAAACATTAAATTCTAAAACTGTTGAAACTAGATTAGGATCTCCTCATAGAAGGTGTAAGAAGAACCAAAGGAACCAAGATCAAAAGGGTTGGGTAGGGTCACAAAAAATAGGCTTTGGTCAATATTATAGACATAGTATAATAAAATGGTATAAAACATGACATAAATAAAATGATAAGATGAAAATTGGTTATACTAGCAAAAGGGTTGCCCCCAAGTAATGATTGCTTGTAAAATGGCAAGAGCATCAGTTTAGTTCATTCCAAAAATGATGAGAACATTCAAACTTAAAATATTATCACAAAATGCTGAGAGCATGGTAGATATGACCAAGATAACATCATTATAAATTGAGTGTTGTCTACATAGTCCTGAAGGACCTCAAGTCAATGTAGTTTAAATGGCATGGTAAATGATACGCAATGGCAAATTATTCTTCTACTCCTTTTGACGTGGAGATGCCCATACTAGTCAACATATGAGACAATCAGAATAATCAATCACAAAAATTTGTAGCCCATACCCTTTCTATATAGTTGTTCTATCAAGAACATGTTGTAGATTTAGACTTCAATAATGTTTATGTAATCTTCATTGGTCATTGATTCCATTTCCTTCAAACATCAAGATAAGAGATCTGTGTAACCTCTATAAAGGAAAGTGTATCCAGGGATGGTAAATAATGTTAGGCATAGAATAAATGGTATAAGTTGGTAATGTAAAGGTGATTGATAATGGAATGTATAAAGGTTGGGAAACAAATGAATATTGGGATTTTTAGGCACATATAATGTTTTTGATTCTAGATTAGACATAATTTTGGTTGTGGTGGGGCTAAAGACTTCTAAATATGATCTCAATAAGACCACCAAATTTTGTTGTTGTTTGTTCTTGAGAGTAGATACCATCTAATTATGTTATAAATTGGAAGATGCATTGATTTTGTACTGAATATTGTCTCCATCAAGTAGTGAATAACTATTATGCTTATCTATTTGAACCTCGATGAGGTTTTCACCAATAAAGTTGTCTTAATTGTCCCATATCACCTTTGAAAGGTTTCAATAAGGAATGTTGACTTTTAACTTTGATTTTATTCTAGTGCCTCAAAAAGGTTTCACTATAATATGTTGAGCTTGAACTTTGATTATCCCCTAGTTCCTTCGAAAAGTTTTTACTATGAAATTATTATTCTTTTGCATGAATGTGGTCTTGGTCCCCTTGAGATTCTACAACAGATATGTCACCATGGATGTAGTTAAACAAAGTATGATTATGTTGGTCTAAATTAAAATTTATGGAAGGTGGAATGTCAATATAATGGTGTTTCTACTCATTTTTGCTTGTTTTTACATTCAGAAGAAATAAGAAACTAAGATAATGGTCAGGGGTTAGATGATACCCAGATGAAGTTGCACACTGTATCCAGACATTGTAGGAGCTCCTCTTTGGCTGTGGAGGACAACACCTGTAGATAAGAAGACTTGAACAGAAAAAAGTTAGGTAGATATATGGTGGACTGCCAAGCAAAGCTCGGTCCCAGAAGTGCAAAGACTTCCTTGAGGGATGACAGTCCACTTATTTGACAAAAGAGTGTCGTAAGAAGAAATGGTGAAAGACTAAACAAAAGAAATAGAGATAATGCGTACCTATATTCTACTGTCGGTCTGTCATAGTCACCGACATTGGTTAGTCTACCGGCATCAGTTATTTAAGTTGTTGACGTCGGTTAGGTTGTTGATGTCGGTAGGGGCAATGGTCCTTGGACAGGTCTGAGAGTTATATTCGTGGTTGACAGAGGGATTCTGTGGGTTTAAAAGGGTCTGTGTAGGGTTTTAGGGAGACAAATAAGGTTTGTAGAAGGACAAAGGTAGATGATAGGTTGTCAAAAAGGGTCAAGATAAAAGGAAGGCTTTATAGCCTCTCCAAGAAGAAAGTTGGGTCTGGTTGAAGGTTAGGTCTGGTCTGGTAGTATTTAGAGATAGCAAATTGACTAAGTTATTCTAAATTACTGAAATGAAAGGGAAAAATAAATACTTAGCTCTAGTGAGAAGAAGAACTAAGATGTTGAACACTTGTGCCTGTTACGGCTGATGTCCAAGTCCCCATGCAATGCTTCAGTCCAATCTAGAGTGACTGGTGTAGAGTCTCTATGGCCAAGGGAGTGTTAGTTGAGGTCTGATGCCTGTTGATGTCTCAGAGTCTGAGAGGAAGAGAGAGAGAGAGAGAGAGATCTGAGTGAGAGAGAGTCCAAGAAATTATTGATAAGAGCTAAGGGGCTTAACTTTGCATTAGACATTGGTTTATGTAACTGATGTCGGTGATCCCACCAGCGTCAGCTGATAGTTGACTGACGTCGATGGGTAGAGAATTGGTAAAAGGGCTTAACAGCCCATTTTCCATCTGCCAAGTGCATCGTCTATTGGAGAACGGTCAAAGGTCAGGCTAAATACGCATGAGAGTTAGTTAGGAGGTTAGGGAGGAGTAAGAATAGGTCTTAAGTGAGTCATGGGGTGAGAAAAGGTCTAAGGGCGAGGTGTCCAAGATGAGGTGTCCATGGTGAGGTGTCCACGGTGATGTCATTAATTTAAAATAAGTAATGTATTTTAAATTAATAAGATGTGTAAGGGTTAAGGAGGGGACCAAGGGAGAGTCGACACATTTTAGGTGTCTACATTTGCCCCTTTTTATCTTGTTGGTTGTTCTTGACGAACTGTAAGACAAAAATAGGAGTAAGTTGCCTCATGTATGGTGATGAGGTATTCCCCCTCAAAGTGGGAGTTGAGGGAAGGTAACCTGATATTGGGTGCCCATTTGATAGGTAGTGGATGGGTTATGGTGAAGTTTGAGTGTGAATGCAGCAATAGTTGGGATTGCGCGTACACCACTTCACATGATAGATAGGTCAAATTATCGTAGTCAAAGATCGAGGAGTGCTAAAATCAAAATAAACGGTCCCCAGCATTTAGTCATAGCTGATTGGGTTAAATGATCAAATTTTTAGCTCCAATTGGTCATCATGTTCCAAGTATCTTGGGCTCAGGAAGTGCTCCTAGAAAACACGAAAAAGTCACAAGTAGTGGGGATCAACTTGGGCGCGATCTGATACTTGTGAGGGTCAAAATGTGAGGTGCAGATAATTTGCTAACTATTCATGAGGTAGCATACATGTAATCAAAACAACTAAGGTAGATTTGTCTCAAAAGTGGTCATGGTCATTGGTCGGGTCACACTGAGATATAAGTGATCTCAAGTGTTGTTTGGTGTGGTCAGGGAGATGTATGTGATCTCCAATGTGCCCCATGAGAAGTCAAAAGTGACTTCTACAATGTCGGGGTTGGTTGTGTGGTTATGATTTTGGATTATGTTAAGTCATGGTTAAAGGTTATATGGTTGGTCCACCAGGTAGATGAACGAATGAATGGCCATTTGTCATTAGGGAGACAAATGGGCGAATGGCCGAGCTAACCTCAGAAGACTGAGTGCAACTTACATAGCCCCTATTTTAAGAGCCTCAAGCCAATGTAGTTCTTGAAAAAGGGTCCAAGTGGTCGATAGTTGGTCAAGTTAGAGATGTCAGCATTTCCCATATGTGTGATGGTACATGCTTGAAATGATGAAGATCTGATAATGTTACAGCCTTTTCCATATTATGTGACGGTGTATTCTGTAACATTGGTAATGTGGTCTTTCATCCCTAGAAATTTTCCATATTGGTGATGGTGTATGCTAAAAATGAATTGTAGATGATGTTACATCCTTTTCCATATTGTGTGATGGTGTATTCTATAACACTGGTTGTGTGGTCGATAGTTTCCATGTGTATTGTTTTCCATAGAAACTAGTGTGAATGGGCTAAGTCATGTTAGTGGTCTGAAAAAGGTTTGGTTTGGTTTGGTTGGATGTGACCAAGATGTATAATAAGTGAAAGGTGCATTTCTATTTCATTGACAAGGAATATAATGATAGCATAGATAAGGTTTTTGGAAACAAAAGCCCCGTTCATGCATTACGTCGTTGACCACAGGTTTGTGTTAGAGAAGTAGTCAAATCACTTGATGTTAAGTGAGCTCGAAATCCCTTGAGTATGTTGGGGTGATAGGCATGATTGTGTGAGATGTAAGGATAGTGTCACCCCTTTTAAGCAGGGATAAATTTTCCCCTTTTATAGGTGACCCTGAGAATGACTATAGACAAGTCCATGACTTAATAATTTGTCAGTCATTTTTTTTGGACTGATCAATGTGGGAAGTCCACATGGGGATATTGTTGTGTTTTATGGTCATGTTGTGCTGTGTATGTAACAAAATTTGGTCATAGCCATCCTTCGAGGGAGTGGTCTATATTTTTCTTGTTGTATGTTTGGATGTCTGTGAATAGCTGTCCTTCAAGGGAGTAGTCTATTTTATTACAGTAATGATGTAGCTATCCTTCGAGGGAGCAGTCTACATTTATAGTTTATGACCTTTGAATAGGCATCCCAATTTTATAGTTTTATTTTTGATTGGAATTTTGGTCATGGAAAAGACTATAGAGGTTTAAGGGTTTCCCTTTTATTAGGACAAAGCATTCATGCTTGACAAAAGGGTTGAAAGGAATAGGAATGACAATGATGGGGGTTGCTCAAGGGATGAGCTCAAGTTAAATGTCAAGTGAATGATTACTTGACTAACAGTAAAATGGTCATAGACGTAAGGTAGTAAGAGGCTCAAGTTTTAACCGGCCTTCGAGAGAAGATAGATGATAAGTCCCTGATCCATGCTTGTGTAAGGTCTGAGTCAATTAGGAGCAAACTTGCCCCGTTTGCTTCTTTACACATTGGACACATGTTGGTCATTGTTGTAGGCAGGTTTTGGTCGATGTTGGTCATGAAGTTGGTTAGTATGATGTTGGTTAGTATGTTGTTGGCATTTGGTACAATGCTGAACATAGTTGTTGTAGTCTTGGTTGATAGTGGGCCAATAATAGCCCAGGTGGCGGATGTGGTTGGCAATTGAGTTACCGCTGAAATGTTCCCCACAAGTCCTGTCATGGACTTGTTTGATGACATGGGAAGTATCAGTGGTTTTTAGGCATTGGATAAGGAGGCCGTCTTGACCTCATTTGTAGAGATGTCCCCCCAACATGGTGTAGTGAGTAGTGGTTTTGATAAAAGCCCGCCGTCCAGTGCTAGAGAGATTGGGAAGCATGATAAAATATGTCAAGCAGTCCACAAGTCACTTATACCAAATGTCATGTGGACTAGAGTGGTTAGGAGGATTTTCCTCCAGAGATGATGGTCGAGACATGTCCAAGATAAAAATCTTGGGTTGTGTTGGTTGAGAGGTCTTGATAAATAATGAATATGTCAAAGGTGTAGAAGTCTGGTCTTTTCCTTTTTTCTTCATAGCTTGGGGCCTAGTGGCCACATCAATTGTGTTGATTTCAAATAAAGGAGTGGATGGTGGTAAAGGGACCATAGTCTTGTATGGGGATCCTGATTTAGGTGAAGAGGTTTGGGAGGCGTGGGATGGTGTCGAATTTTTGTCAAAAGAGTGGTCAGAAGAAGCCTCAATGTGAGGGGTGCCCTTTTTTAAGTGTTGGCGAATGGCAACCTTAAGGGCACAGCAACGCTCAGTATCATGCCTAGGTGTGCGATGATACGAGTAGATTTTAGTGTCATCAAACCAAGATGGTTTTGATCTGAAAGGTTGATATGGTTTAATAGGCAGAAGAGTGATGCTAGATGACTGCAACAATTGGCATAACATTGAAGCATAGGATCCCCTTAATGGCTTTGTGCTTTTTGTTGTAGTTGGGGTTGACAACTCCTTTTTAGGAGTTATTTGGGGAATTTGTCATATCATCTTTGTGGTTGGTGTGGTCATACATGGAGATGGCATGTTTTTGTTGAGAGGTGATGGATTAGGGAGCACTCCTTTAAAAGTGGAAGGATGTGGACCCAAAATTGAGGGTAATGATGATGGTGGGGGAGTTCTCCAATGTGGTTTAGTAGCCTTCTTTAGTTTAGTGTGAGAACTACTATTGGGTGAGGCAAGGTTCAAGTCTACCTTCACTTGTGGGTAAGTGAGGTTTGATATGCATGGGATAGTTATGGCTTCTGCATGTGGTCGAATAGCGGGGAAAGTATGATCCCCTAATGATGATAAGAAGGATGAGGGTGAGGCAGCTGGCGTTGGTGCCATCAAATCATCCTCTAATATGGGAGAGGTCAAAGTAGACTCTCCCACGTGTGAAAGGGGGTTGGATAGTGGACAAATACGAGAAGAAGGCTCTTCTACCTATGGTGGACAAATAGGAGAAGAGAGTTCTTCTACCTGTGGTGGACAAATAAGAGAAGAAGGCTCTTCTACTCGTGGAAGATAAATAGGAGAAGAAGGCTCTTCTACCTGTGGTGGATAAATAGGTTGATTAACCTCTTCATACTGTGGGAGAGGTTGGTTAGAAACCATGTCAACCGTGTGTATATTACGCTCTTGAAGGTCATCGACTATGGTCTGAATGTTATGCTGACTGGAGGGCTGGTTAGGGAATGGTTGTCTAACGACATCCATGTTTTGGTTGTCCAGCGTGTTTGGGTTATCCAATATAAGATCCCCCTTGTCCAACATGTCTTGTATGATGTTTTTGAAAGTTTTGCAGTTGTCTATGTCATGCCTTTTGACATGGTGGTATTGACAGAAGTCATTTTCCCTATACCATGTAGGGATGGCTTTTGAGGGGTCGAATTGAGGTGGTCAAATTTGAGGGAGATTGAGGACTCCCTACTTGACGAGTCTATCCAACACGGAAGAGTATGACTCTCCTATTGGAGTATATTGATGCTGTATGTATCGTTGTTGGAATTATTTTGTGATGTATTCTGATGTTGAAGGTTGAGACTGGTTAGTTGTGGTTGAAGATGATGGTCTAAGGACTACATCATTTTCCACTCCTTTAGACTTAGATTGGGAAGAAGAAGGTTTGGATGAAGAAGGGTCATTTGATTTTTCATTACTATGCAATTTGACCTTATCTTCTTCGACCGCATGGAGTTCGAGCTTTCTAGCCATGGTGAAAGCTTTGTCAAATGTGTAGAATGTCTGGATTCACAAAGTGGATGAGATGTGCTTGGCACATGCTCATGAAAAGAGCTTAATGAGCTCAATTTGAGGTGATGAAAAGGAGAGTTGGTTAATCAAACCTCTCCAACAGGCGATGAAGTTAGCTATTGATTCATTGTCAAATTGTTTAATAGAATAGAGGTCTGTAATGGAGACCTTCTTAGTGATGTTAATTGAAAAATGGTCAAGAAATAGTTGGGCTAGTTGAGTGAAAGAAAAGATAGAGTGACTAGTAATGGAGCTATACCAGTCAAGGGCTGCCCCCGAAAGTGACATGGGGAACGTGCGAAGTAATAACGCATCATCGTGTGCTATGAGGTAAAAAGCATGTCTAAACACTCGTAGATGTTGTTGTGGGTCTTCTTTACTCTAAAAATGAGTAAATTTCAAGAGCTCCCACTGTCTAGGATATGGTTAGATTGGGATTGAAGGGTGGATGGGTTTGTTGCATATTTGTTCGTATGAAAGAACATTGCTTGAACTAGAAATGGATGTCCCAATGTTAGACATCTAATCCATCAGCATCTTGATTAGATCTAGTGATGGATTGGCAGGTGGAGCACCCCCCACATTGTAAGGTACCTGGAAGGTGTTATGAGGGGCATATGATGTACTTGGTTGTGCTTGCATAGGTGCAACATATTGGTAGTTTGTCATAGGGACTGAGGTTGAGGTCAAGGAGGCTTGTGCCATGAAGCTAGAGGGCACAACTTGACTAGGTGCCACCAAAGGTGATTGAATATTGGTGACACTGGTTAAAGGGTAGGTGGTCACTTTGTATTTGTGGGTGCAAGAGTGTGTGGGCTAGAGACAACCAAGTTCTGAAAAGGTGTCAAAATTGATTGAATTGTCTGTGGTTGAGGGGGTACAAAAACCCTAGTAGAGGTAGGTCCAAAAATGGAAGTGGAGGCCCAATTGTGGACATTGGTCATGGTCGGGTTAATGGTCGAGTTAATAGCTTGAGTTATTATGGGTTGGGTAGCGAAGGCTGTTGAGACCATTACCGCTTCAACCAAGGAAGTTGGCATCCCATAAATGGGATTACCTAAAGGGTCTCACATTTAGATTCTCACGAGATAGTGTTGGAGAGCCTTGATGTTGTGGTTAAGGAATCTCTCAAAGTTTTGATCCCCTTTGAGAATAATTGGATGTTGGTCGGGGGTAGGCTAGACAGGAGTATGTTCAATGTTTGAAGTATGCTCCATTTGGGGACTTGATATGAAAGGCGAAGGCAGAAGTGGTTGTTGCCTCACGTAGTCAATAAAGGATTTGGTTTGAATGCATGTCAAATCCATCCAAGGTGAAAGGTGTCTAGGTTCTAGAAACTGTATATTTTAGTTTCAGAAAATTGAAAGGGGTGTTTTATAGCAAGAAAGTCAGGTTTTAAGCTTGCTATTTTTGAAAAAGTTTGTTGACAGTGACCGACATCGGTTGAAAAACCAATGTCGGTGAAGATAAGTTGCCGACATCGGTGGAAAAATTGATGCCGGTGAGTAAAAGTTGCCGATGTCGGTTGAAAAACTGATGTCAGTGTCTGTGTGTTTCCAAAAACTCAGAAAACTGAAAGTTTTTGGAAGAAAAAGAAAGCTCTGAGTTGTTAAGAACTCAGAATAATGTGTCCTTACTAGCTCAAAAAACTAGATAAAAATAGCAAAAGTGATGAAGGGAAGCAACCTCAAAATGTTAAAGTCCTAAGAATAAATTTTAGAGTCTTGGCAGCTTATACCTTAAAAGAATATGTTTGGGAATGGGCTTTTTAGAATGGGTCGTAAAAGAGTCAGTCTAAGGTTGGTTTTAGGTTAGTTTTGGTGCTCAAAAGTCTATGTTAGGTTCTGTATGTGGCTTGGTGCTAGGGGCTTGCTCCCCTCACTTCACGAGCCCAGAGTCAAGCTGGGTCGCTTAGCCAATATATACTTCACCTAGAGTTTATACTCTACCAGAGAACAGAGTGGGTCCTCCTCTTGGTTGTGAAGTCCAAGTAGGATCACCAGGAAGGGTAAGGTATCTTCTAGGTGGTGAAATCCTAATTGGGCCTTGTCTCAGGTAAGTTTAGATGTTTAATTGTGATAGTGGTATGGTCGTGTAACATAAGTACACTACGATTTATTCATAATGCGGTTAATTACTAGATGAGCTAAATATGCATTCAAGCAGGAGTGAAATGCATTTAATCTTTAACCCAAATTTAAATGTTTGTTTAGATGCAGACAATGATGAAGAGGTTAAGAGCATGAAATTTCACTACTCTAAGATGTAAGGAAAAAGTAACAAGAAGAAAAAGAAAGAAATTATTTTTAACTTGTGCTTATGATGTCATTTTTGAAATAAAGAGACAAAAGAAGGATGCAAGAGGAGAAAATTTTCCTAATGCAGCTATATGAAAGTTTGCCTTTAGAAGAAAAAGAAATGAACCCAAGGAAAACTCCAGGGTCCCACCGGGCGTGCCAAAATGTTTCTACTCATTTTTGCTTGTTTTTACATTCAGAAGAAATAAGAAACTAAGATAATGGTCAGGGGTTAGATGGTACCCAGGTGAAGTTGTGCACCGTATCTAGATGTTGTAGGAGCTCCTCTTTGGCTGTGGAGGATGACACCTATAGATAAGAAGACTTGAACAAAAAAATGTTAGATAGATATATGGTGGACTGCCAAGCAAACTCAGTCCCAGAAGTGCAAAGACTTCCTTGAGGGATGATAGTCCACTTATTTGACAAAAAAGTGTTACAAGAAGAAATGGTGAAAGACTAAACAAAATAAATAGAGATAATGCGTACCTATATTTTGATGTCTGTCTGTCACACTTGTCGATGTCAGTTAGTCTATCGGTGTCGGTTATTTAAGTTGCTGATGTCGGTTAGGCTGCCGACGTCGGTAGGGGTAATGGTCCTTGGATGGGTCTGAGAGTTATGTTCGTGGTCGACAGAGGGATTCTATGGGTTTAAAAGGGTCTATGAAGGGTTGCAGGGAGACAAATAAGGTCTGTAGAAGGACAAAGGTAGATGATAGGTTGTCAAAAAGGGTCAAGATAAAAGGAAGGCTTTATAGCCTCTCCAGGAAGAAAGTTGGGTCTGGTTGAAGGTCGGGTTTGGTCTAGTAGTATTTAGAGATAGAAAATTGACTAAGTTATTCTAAATTACTGAAATGAAAGGGCAAAATAAATACTTAGCTCTAGTGAGAAGAAGAACCAAGATGTCGAACACTTGTGCCTGTTACGGCTGATGTCTAGGTCCCCGTGTAATGCTTCAGACCAATCTGGAGTGACTGGTGTAGAGTCTCTATGGCTAAGGGAGCGTTAGTTGAAGTCTGATGCCTATTGATGTCTCAGAGTCTGAGAGGAAGAGAGAGAGAGAGCCAAATCCGAGTGAGAGAGAGTCTAAGAAATTATTGATAAGAGCTAAGGGGCTTAACTCTGTGTTAGACATCAGTTTATGTAATCAACGTTGGCGATCCCACTGGCATCAGCAGACAGTTGACCGACATCATCAGGTAGAGAATTGGTAAAAGGGCTTAACATCTCATTCTCCATCCGCCAAGTGCATCATGTATTGGAGAATGGTCAAAGGTCAAGCTAAATATGCACGAGAGTTAGTTAGGAGGTTAGGGAGGAGTTAGAATAGGTCTTAAGTGAGTCATGGGGTGAGAAAAGGTCTAAGGGTGAGGTGTCCAAGGTGAGGTGTCCATGGTGAGGTGTCCATGGTGATGTCATTAATTTAAAATAAGTAATGTATTTTAAATTAATAAAATGTGTAAGGGTTAAGGAGGGGACCAAGGGAGAGTCGACACATTTTAGGTGTCTACAAATGGCTATGTTGGGTGGTTTTAATGGAATGATGAAAGGTAACACAATCCTCATAGAAGATACTAGGAAAAATTATGTTGATGTTGAAGTAATTATCAACAAAAACCATAGAAGGCTCACAAATATATTCAAATTGATTTACAAGGCAAGTGTAGCCAATGTTGTAATAACCACAACTGTATTATGATTCTAAAGCTAAGTCTGAGTCAAGGGACTCTAAATCTAATGTTGACACTGATAGTGATTTTGTTTATGATGATAAATCTGATGTTGGCTCAAGAATATAACCTAACTTCAATGTTGATTCTTCATTTGGTGTGGATGATTCTATAATGATGTTTTGTTTAATGCTTAGTTTTAGACAAGTAATGGCCTGTGATGGCATAATGGGATTTGTAAAAATTTATTCATCTAGGAAGGGTTCAATATAGACTGGATAATTTAGGGGAAACCCCTCAAAGAGAGGGAACCACTCGAGGGGTGACTCCAGAGAGACTAGCTTGTCAATGTGAGACTCTTAAATGAGGAGGAAAAGGTCAAGAGATAACTCTATAAATACTATCTTGTCAAAGGGGTGGGGATATTTAAAAATAAGACAATGGTCAAGATAATGATTTTCCCAAAGGTGGTTATAATCATTAAGAAGTGACTCAACAAAGATTGGCTTATCAGAGTAAGACTCCTTGATAATAGTTAAAGTATCAAAGGGATTCATCACAAGTTGACTCATCAAGAATAGGTGTTTCAAAAAAATTGCCATGACTTTGGTTTATAATTAGTTGTAAAATATCAACTTTGAACACATTTTGGTCTTCAAAAGATGGTTCTTGAATAGGTGATGGTTGGTTTTATTGTGGCTCAAAGACTGGTATGGATTTTCAAAAGTGGATAATAGTTAGTACTAGATGAATAATGGTTTATGATTCAATAATGGGTTCTCTAAAATTTTTAATATCGAATAAGGGATCATCAAAGATTAGCTTGTCAAAATGTCATTCTTAAACAATAGGTTCAATAAATACCAATGATGGGCCTATAATGGTAATGGTTGGGCATTGTAAAGTTTGGTTGATAGCATAAGCCAAAGGGAGAGGGCATAAAATGGTAAACTTCAAGTATTATGGAGCTTGGTCACTTGTGTAAGACAAATGAGGATAGCCTAAAATTATAACCTTAAAATTATATAGAGCTTGATTTCCCATACAATTTGAAGGAGGATAGCCTAAAATGGTAACCTTTGAGTGTTTCAGAGCTTGATTTCTCACACAAGTTGAAAGAGGATGACCTAGAATGGTAACCTTTGAGTGTTGTGGAACTTGATTACTCATGAAAGATGGAGGATAACCTATAGTGGTAACTATTGTCACTTATATTTTAAATCCTCTAGGAGATGACTAGATCTCTTCATCCAAGTGGCATAATGAAAACATCTCACTTGTTATGGGTAAACAATTTGATGAGATGAATCTCTAGAAAGGCTAGTTCCCTTGATGCACTCTTTGAAACACTCTCTTACCTATAAAATTTGTATGAAAAGGGATACAAAGAAAAACTAAAAAAACTAAAATGTGATGAACTAATATTGAATCTCTTCATATTTAATAAACTTATACTACCTAGAGCAAAACAAAACTTCTTCCACACAAAACTCACAACTTAAGACAAATTTTTACATCAATGTTTCATATGCTAGGTTCAAGAGTTATTTTAATAATTAAGAGGGTAATGAATTATTCCTTGGGATAATACATTCATGTAACACTTTTAAAACACTTATACACTTAAAATAAAACACTAACAAAGACTTGTAATAATTACTCTTTTTCACACTTGATGAATAATCAAGGATAACATGCCAGAAAATATCATCTTATACTAGACAAGACCAGAAAGATTGTTACAACACTCAGTTGTGTAACATTTAAGTAGGAAAATTCACTTTTTTTATTTCTTCAAGAGACATTATAGTACAAAATTGGCTAGGGTTTCACCATCAACCAATAGAGGCTGCTCAAAAGAGCCAAAAGGTCAATATTTATAGCATTTGGGAGAGGGGAGAGATAATGGAAATCCAAAGGTCACTTAGACACATATCAAGATACTAAAATAGGTTAAATTTTCATGAGATATAGATGTGAAACAAACCATGTAATGTTAGGAATCCCAAGTGTCCATACAAGTCATGAAACTTATGAAAAATGGCATCAAAATCTTTGTTTTAGCTCAAAAAACTATCTTCATGATTTGAACCTATCTGAACATCCCAAAACTAACTAAGTATAGGTATGATTATTGTGATTAGGGTTAAGGATTTTATACATTCCTTTCCTTACACTGGTTTCAGTCCTACTCATATGTAAACTCTTAGAAAGAAACCATCACTACCTACAATAAAATAAACTCCTCTTTCAGTCACTCCTCACACTTGGCTTCAAAATTGGATTTATTTTTCCATGAAAATCCATGAGATGGAGTTAATTACACTTGTAAATACTCTCCATGCCTTATATTACTTAGGTACACCTTAAAAAGGCCCAAAATTGAAGTTTTCACCCTTATCACCATTGTGTTCACTATGCTAGTTTTGACTGGCTAAGATGGGAGCTATTGTTTGAACACTTGTAAGTTTTTCCAAAGAATTAATTTACCATATTTAGCTATATTAAGTACATATATTCATCCCAAACTTTATTTCATCTTTAGACCTCTTCTATAACTTTCAAAACACACAAAATGGTCAAAAGTACCCTATTTTACACCCTATCTATATAATTTCATAAAACTCAAAAGTATGGGAGGGATACTGAGTGTTTCCTTTACAATTTTAAATCAAATTCATGTTCAAATTATATCATCTAGATATCTCTCTAAGCTTGTTCTCTCCATTGGGTCTTGATTGAGGGTTTTCAAGGGTTTTATGAAGTTTTCCTTCTTAATCTTTGTTCATAAATATTTGATGCTATAATTTACCAAAAAAATAATAAACATGGTTTAAGGATACCCTAATAATCCCTCTAAACTCCTTTGGTATCCATTCCTAGTTTTAGAGGAGATATGAGCACTTGAAAACACCTTATTGAGATTATTTCCACCTTTCCTACATATTGAGACTCTCTCTAAGCTATAAGTAGCTTTCGTATAAGTTTATTTTCATATAAAAAGTTCAAAAATGTTTAATTAAATCTAATAAACATTCTCCCACTAGAAATAACACTCACCAAAAACTAAAACTGAGTTTGGACCCCCAATTGGCTCTAGGTCCTTTTAAGGCCTAATGGGCTTAGCATGCACCTTGATAGTTTGGGATAGTTGGACTGATATTTCATGGTTTTAATGATTTATTTTTCATTTTAACATCTCATTCAAGCTTAAAAACTCATTACATATCCTCCCAAGCACTCATTTTCACCTTTTCCTTTCATTCACCAACTATGCCTAAAGGAAGCTTGTCTAGTTAGACTATGTGCAAGGGTATTTTGGTCATTTTGAGATGTATAATCCTGAAATAGTGATAAATATCACCTATTTGACTTTAATACACCTCAAAATACTTTTATTTATGTTTCCAAAACTTCCTATTAAGCCTTTTACCCATTTTGACTTCATTAACTTGTTTTACTAAAACCTGATTTTCCTTGATTGGCTGACCTCTGAGACAAAATAGTGAGGTATATACCTGTTCCCAAAGGAAAATTTAATATTTTATATATTTTTAATTTCATAATGAGACTTTTAACCAAATGTTTTATCTGGATTCAATCATTTAGGCACCTAACCAACTCAAAATGCCCAAAAAGGCCTCTAAAAGCCTATTTTCTTACATTTTTTACCTCCACCTAAGAATGACCTCCAAATACTAAATCCAAGACTCTTAGGATTTAATTTTTTTTTAATAATATCCAATTAATGATAATTAATCTTTTAATTCATCCAAAAACATTATCCTTACTTGAATTCTTTGTTCTTACCCATTGAGAAACATGGGTTTCCTAGCTCACTATACAGAATGCAATTTTGGTTAGAAGGAAGAGTAGATGATCAAATTGGAAGATTCATAGAGATTTTATAAACACCTTATTTATCAATAATAAACCATTTTGACTTTTTATTAACCCACTCCTTCTCCTTAGACAAGTTCATCTCTTACCTCCATCTCATGCTCAAGACTACATAATGATTGTTGTAGGTGCATACAGGGCTATAAGGGGTATGAGTAGGCTTGTTACACATTTTTTTTAATCTAATGGAAGTCATAATAATATTAATGGAGGTGATCATGGATTTTTTTAACATTTTAACCTTTTTTTAACCCTTTATATCCACTTTGAGCTCCTCAATCGAGTCCTCTTTTCTAACTGAGAAACCTTGCCTTTGTTTCCTATAGGTGTGTGTGAGCTTGAAATTTAGATTATTCATGGTATTTAGTGACTCTCCATGAAGCATGAAAACCATCTGGTAAATTCTCATACATTATATTCACCTTATATTCCCTTTGGATTCATAAATTGAGTTTTTTCCTACCATGACTATGAACCCCTATCTATTTGACCCCTATCGGTCTGCATTAGCTCATTTGAACTTGGTCATGATATATGAGGATATCCATTGAATACCATTAGGTCAAAAGGCATATTTTTTTGCTATCATTCATCTTCCATGGTCTAAAATACCACTAAACCAAGTTTAGTTCACTGTCTACCTATTTTTTATAGGTGAATGTTTTCCCTAAGAAGGGACATTTGTAGGTTCCCATGGAGCTTGAAAAGCTATGAATCATATCCTTTTGATGACATTCATGCAATTTTTTTTACCATTCCATCAATATAATCATCTTAGTCATGAGTGAATTCTTTTTTACTATTCAAGATGTCAATTTTCATTCACACCTCTAAACCTATAGAGATGAATGCAAGAATTCAGTGTTTTTAGAGGCAACTTTGAGCCCTTCCATTTCATCCTTCTACTCACCTTCTAATCTCCAGTCTTGGCAAAAATCCTCTCCATGATATAAGATATAAAAATAACATATTTTTATGTTTTATAACTATTTTCAAACATGTTGTAAAAGGTCCCCAAAAATACCTTGGACCTCTATTTTCACTTTTTGGGGAAACTTTCCTAGAATTTAATCTCTTAATGTTCCAACATGATTTCCCTTTCATTTATCCATTTGATGTTTAAAATAGGTTTTAATTGGGATTACTCACATTTTATGACTTGAAAATAACCTTTATATTTTCCAAAATGATCTAGTATAAGACCTTTAAAGCCCTAAGGTGCCACCTGTAGGTGGGCATTAACATACACAGGTACTGAACATTGATTTATGGGAAGTATGAGAGATGGATAGGATTTTGATCACTTCCATCCTCCAAAAAAAATTCTAAATGTATTTTTCAATATTAAATTGT
This sequence comes from Torreya grandis, assembly GCA_037957365.1. Taxonomy (NCBI): domain Eukaryota; kingdom Viridiplantae; phylum Streptophyta; class Pinopsida; order Cupressales; family Taxaceae; genus Torreya; species Torreya grandis. Next base: position 1,140,905 of record JARHVA010001610.1, read on the forward strand.
TGAAATACCTACCTAACCTTCACCTCTCATCATGACATTACCAATGGGGGCTCCTGCAAGTGCAAATATGGGTTGTATGCAAGCAGTGTTTACAAGCATGAACAATGTGTATTAGTTTGACCTTAAATTGACTCTAGGTTCATACAATAGTTAAAAATTTATTATTAAAACTTCAAAGAACTTATTAATCTCAACATTCCTTTTCAACATGTTTGGTTTCTATGAGGGCACCTATAGGTGACCATCCCAAGGGTAGATTATATACAAGTGTTATATATGACTTTAACAACCCTATAAAAAATATCTGAAGATTACTACTTGTTTTTTCTCACTCCTAAGACATGTCCAAAATTTATATACCCTTAATACACTTCTATGAGCACACTTGATAGGCTTCTCACATGTGATTCAACATGTAAACAAGTGAAAAATGGGCAAAGTTGACTATGAGGATGGCAAGGCTAAAAGATTGATCAAAGCATGGTGATACAAAAATAAATATGAATGTAATATATAAAATATGACATTTATACATGAAAATAACACATCTTAACTACATGAGACCTCTTCAAGAGACCAACATTCTATAACCAAGAATTTTGACTGAGACTACACATGGTGACACATTTCTTTCAACATGGATGAACCTGCCCATAAAAACACCATGAAAAATGAAACTAAGTATGGATATAATTTGATAATGTATCCAAAATCCTCTAGAGTTAACATCACCAATTGGTTTATACTAACTTGACCAAAATGCAACAAAACCTATAGGGTACATAAAATAATAAGCAAAAAACCACAACCGGCTTGTAAAGGATGCTTCATAAACAAAATTTAATAAATACTTGTAATCTTGATATGTAAATGAAGTTATATGAGTTTACTATCACCTCCCAAAATAATTTTCCTTGAAACCTCTTGATCTTTCCTTGCTAAGTGTTGATGCAGTGGATTGCACCCAAGGTAGGAGGCCTAGCTTCCGCCCTTCCACACACAACAATGGAAACTCCCCTCTCACCTATGGGATCAGTGAAACTAGAGGGGAGAGTCTCTAGATAAGGCCTAGATCCCTCTAATGTATCTTTTAGGCCCTAGTTTCTCCTACTACCAACAAATAAAATTAAAAAGAGGGGGGATGAAAAGGGACAGAGAGATGTTGAAAACAGAACCTAAACCTAAAAAATGAAAAGGTGATACACCAAAAAAGTTGACCCACCCAACCCAAATATACACTATTAACCAAAAATAAGTGCCCATACACTTCATCTGAAGTGGGAAGCTCTTTTGCAACAGTCAGCTAGGGATCCATGGAAATACAAGGAGGAAGAAACTGCCAGAGGTGTCCTCAGACACACTTATGGCAGCCTATTCATAGGCACCTACATTCCCCTAGGAACACTTCTAGCAGACCTTTAATAAAGAGACTTCACAATGCACTAGGCATGCTGTAATTGATCTATGAGAAGCATGAAAAACAATGACTTAACACAAAATAAGAACACAGACATATACTTTAAACTGTAAGTCTAGATAGAGGTAAAAATGCTAAGTCTTGATTCAAGGTAAAAATTGGCAGAGCTCTACCTTACAAGCCTGAGAGATTTTTGGGTAGAGTTTTGCCTTAAGGCTAAGAGAGTCATTTCTCAAATGAGAATTTTTACAATATATAGAGAGAGGAAGAGAACTTGGCCCCTTTTGGGAAAGACTTTGGCACTCTTTTTGCAAGCTGGCCCATGTGCGCTTTGAGCCTTAGGAAGAGGGAGCCATTTGATTGTCAGCTCCTGCTTTGACTTTGGCATCCCAACAAACAACCCCCTTCAAGGCATTTTCATGGCTTGTCTGCTTATAAATGAAAACTAGAGGAAACGAGTTGTGCTACTTACTTTTTGCACCATTTACTGACCACCTGGCAATAACTCGTCTCCTCTTTGTCACTTGGACTGCTTTGTCTCTTTCTGCACCTTGTCTTCTTCCTAGTTTTGTCTCTTTTTGCTCCTTCAACCCTTGGGGATGGTATTCTAGTGGGTTGTTGCATTCCTTGGGATTTTTCCATGATTGGCACTCAGGCAATTCAAAAGCAAACAACTATTTCACTATCTTAAAATTGACGTCCACACACCTGTCATCACTTAAAAACAATGGCTAATTTGTCTCCTTGAAATTGATGGCTTTCGGGATGTCACCATCCTTGGAAAATTCCTTCGAGTCTTTCTGTGGGCTTTTTTTGTGGGTTTTTTCCTTTGAACAATTTTCCCATGGACAAAAAGTCTGTGAGAATTGTCTCAATCTTTTGCTGTTCCTTTAGGTTCTTAGGGATTTTTCCTCTCCTGCGGCCTTTCTGAATTTCATCAGACTTTTTGTCCAAAGGAATTCCTTCAGACAAAAGGTCTGAAAGAATTTAATGCCTTAAGATTTTTTCACATTTTGAAATCCTTCAGTTGCCTTCAAAGTGTTCCCTGCCCTTCGCAAGGTCACCTGCCCTTTGGCTTTGGGATGCTTCCTTGAGCCAAGCCATTGAACCAATCCATTGAACCAAAAATGGTTCAACGGTTCAACACTTCATGCCATTCTTTTGTTGAACCAAGCCTTTGAACTTTTCCCATTAAACCACTCCTTTGAACCAACCATTGAACCAATCCATTGAACCGGTTCAATGGTTCAAGTATTTGTTGAATCGAGGCTTTGAACCAAGCATTGAACTGAGCTCACTGAACCAATCATTGAACCCTTCGATTGAACCAAATGATGAACTTTGCCGACTGAACCAAGGTGTTGAACTAAATGATGAACCAACACATTAAACCAAAGCATTGGACCAAAACATTGAATTGGTTCAATGGTTCAATGGCTTAAAGCTGCCAACCTTCCTTGTGAATTTCTATAGACAGGAGCCCGAAGAAGCCCTGTAAAACCCAACACTCTCTAAACTGACTCTTCATGTGCCAAAAAACTAACCTATAGAGTTCGTAGAAAAACTTCTTTGTAGAATCTGTAGAAACTTCTCATGCAGAGTCCATAGAAATAGACCTGTAGAGTCTGTAGAAATAGACCTACAGAGTCCATAGAAAATGACCTACAGAGTCTGTAGAAATTCTTGGACTTGTGCAAAATCAAAAAATGAATTAGCCTAGAATAGCAGGGGAAGAAGGGGACCGTTTTTTGGCCTATTGGGAAAAAAATGGTCAACAAATTGGTGACTCCTAGGGGAAGCATGCCTGCTATGCTTAGAGATCAGTTGCCTTCTATTCCATTGGGCACGGAGTCAGATGTAGCTTTAAAGAAAGGTTAGTAATAGCCCCAAAGATCCAAGAATTCCATGAAGCTTTTTACCCTAGACACAAGGGAAAGCACACACAAGACTAAAAACACTACTTGTGTAAACTGCACTTAAGGAAAGCAAGAAAAGAAACTGAAAGCAACTACTATATACAACTTACTAGGTACATCTACTTCCCTCCTAGATCAAAGGGAAAACTTCTTAAGTCTCCTTCTTGGCAAGGAAACTTATGGTCCCAGACAAGTGGCTGAATGAAATGGAGAGTTGGTGACCCGCTCCTATTTCCTGCCACCTAGGTTGGCTTATATTTGAGTGGAGTAGATTCAAACATGCTTCCAACATATACGTACTTTATTTGTTCTTGGAAGCTTGCCTTGTGTTGGTTCTTCATGCTGGTGTATCTCATCAAGAAATCAATCGTTGTTGGCTCATCACCATAAGCCCCTTGATATGCATCATTGACTAGCTTGTTCTCTTCTGCCTCATGCTCAGGTTCCATGGTATGACCATCCTCCTTGATGATTTCAAAGAAAGTATCTTCAGATTCACCAACCTCTTGAAGGGATAAATTTGAAAGCCTGCAGCCCCTTTGCATACTTATTTGAGTCCCAATGCTGCCTTCTCCACTCTTAGCTAGCTCATAGCCCCCTTAAAGAATAGTGTAACCTACCCCCCAATGACTTCAAAAAAATCATTCAAAGCATGGTAAAGAAAGTGTCCACACCCCTCTTCAATGTCTTGCAAAATGAGAAAAGGGGCAGAAATCACTTCTTCATCATCAGAGATAGAGGCAAAAGCTTGTAGCTTGTCTTCTTGTTCATCAAAGGGGGTACCTATGGTGATCTCCTCCTCATCCGCACTCATGAAGTCTCCCTAATCATTCATGAACTGAGCATACTCCTCTTCACTTTCTTCCTCCAAGATAGGTTCCTCCTTGAGAAGGGGTGGAGTGGAAGGCTGACGGATGAACTCATGTGGAAGAGGAGGCAGTCCTTGAACTAGAATCAAATGATTCTTCTCTTTCCATTTGGTCAACACTTCATCTATATTAGGTGTGGCTTGATATCTCTCTTAGAGATGTGTATGTGGGGTTTGTTTAGACATGGAATGTGCCATTGGGTCTAAACCATCCATCACACACTGGCTGAGGAATCTCTCTCTAGATTCCAACTCTATAATCCCCATGTCTATATCCTCTTAAAAGAGCCTTTCCTGGAGGTCAAAATCATCATCAGGAGTAGGATCAACCTCATCTTATTTAAGGTTTTGAGTGAAACCTTTCTCCTCCTCTTCCTTTTTGCCCCAAGATTCCACTGTTTGCTTCCAACTCATGATCTTGGGATTAGAATTTTCCCCTTGTGAACAAGGAGTAACTTTATCTTCTTCAAGGTCCTGAGCTGGTTCATGATGTTCCTTCTTCTAGCTTAGAATTTGGAGATCATGTTGAAAGACTTGAGGAGGTTGGGGAAGATTTGGGAGGGTCTGCTCATGTACAGGAAGAGCTATCTGAAAAGAGACATGCTAAAAAGCTAGGCGTATAAGATTAAAGGCAGGATCAATTGATGCATCAGATGAGTCAGAATGAGCAAGTGCCATCTGATAGAAAGGATTTGGCACATAAGAGGGAGTTTTCTATAAAATAGGAAGGGGTAGACCTTGGGCCAAAATTTATTTATTTTCATCCCTCCACTTTACCAACACTTCACCAATATTAAAATTGGCTTGTGGATTAGTGAAAGGGGTGTGTTTTGGCATCAGCTTCTCTACAAGGTCTGAAGACTCCATCTCTCTTTCTCTAAGTAGTCTCATCTTAGCCTCTAATTCCTCAATCTGTTTAGCCATATTATCCTCATTTTGTACTTCTTGGAGATCATAGGAATCATTATAGAGATGGGGAGTACATGAAGGTTGCCATGAAATGCAAGAAGCTTCCTGAGGAAGGGTGGGAGGGACTTGAAAAGGACTAACCTCATTTTGTACCTCACACTCTTGGATAATGTCTTTCTCCTCCCTACTATTCCATGACTCAACCACTTTATTCCATCCCAAGATATTCAGACTGGGTATCTCCTTTTGGGGTGATGGGGCCACAATGTGAGAGGGTAGTGAGGGTTTAGATTCCACTTCCCTTTCTACCAAAATGGACTGTTGCATCTAAAAATTTGCCAATTCAATTTATCTATCAAGATTAGCCTGAAGCACAAGATTTACTATTTTGGAACTCTCCTCAACATGATTGGGGAAAAGGCTTTGACATGCTTGACTTGGCTTATAAACAGGGGATGTGTATGACTGATATGACACTTGGGGCAGTGAGTATGCAGGTTGATAGACTTGGTAAGGCTGCCTCTCATGAATACTCAGCTTATCTTCCAAAGATGCAATCAAACCACTCACATCTAGCATCTCACTTTTAAGCCTATGCCAATTGGCTCTTTCAATAGGAGCCCATTCACTCTTAACTTTATCCAGTGCATTTCTCACTTGATGGATGACATGATTAGGATTTTTTTGGCCACATCCCCTTATGGTGTCAAGATCTATTACATACTTTTCATATCCCAGTAGTGCTCATTTAAAGGTGGAGATGAGTTGACTGGTAAAGAGAGTGGGTTGAGTAGGAGAAGTGACACATTGAAAAGACTAGGCATAAGGCTGATATAGCTTATGACAGGGTTGAAATTGGTCATATTAAACCTGATAAGGATTAACATAAGGCTAGTAAGGATCATAGCCATACTAGCCAAGGAAAGTAGGGTCCATGGCTCTAAACGATGGAATTATACATACCAAAATACTATTTCTTGATGGCACCAGAACTGCTTAGCTAGTTAATTTAACTCGGAGTCACCATTGGTGTTGATGCAAAAGCCTCCAAAGGCTGGTTAGTTGAAGAACACACCAAAAATTATTCAACTTTCTGGACACAACTTGTTCTAGTTGATCCCATCGGGTGTGCCAAAAACTAAGGACGCCTCTGGCAGTTTCTTCCTCCTTGTATTTTAATGGACCCCTAGCTAACTGTTGTAGAAGAGCTTCCCACTTTAGATGAAGTGTATTGGTGATTCTTTTTGGTGAAAAGTGTATATTCAGGCTGGGTGGGTCAACTTTTCTAGTGTATCACCTTTTCATTTTTTAGGCTTAGGTTCTATTTTCAACATCTCTCTCTCCCTTTTCATTTTATTTGTTAGCAGTAGGAGAAACCAGGGCCTAAAAGATACATCAGAGAGAGCTAGCCCTTATCTAGAGACTCTCCCCTCTCGCTTCACCGGTCCCACAAGCGAGAGGGGAGTTTCCATTGTTGTGTGTGGAAGGGTGGGAGCTAGGCCTCTTGCCCTAGGTGCAATCCACTGCATCAACACTAAGTATAAAATTATTGGTCACTTTTATATGTCTAGAAAGGCAAAGAAGCATAATGGTTTTGGATTAAAAATGGCACTTCTAGATCATGTCAAACATTGAGATGAGTGTTATGAATATGAAGATATGTTCTATTTCCTTCTCCCATATGTCACATTTCCCAATGGGTTGTACAAGTTCCAAATGCTCCCTTTTTTAGTTGGTTTCTTAAGTTTTAGTTAAACAACCTACAAGATTCTGATGTAACTAACATCCCTGATAGGGAATCTGCCCTCCTTGATGTTTGAAGGGAAAAAATGACACATGGTCACCTTGGGAATTGTTAACCATTTTTTGGCCCACATACCAAGCTTGTGCCTAGATGAATAAGCTGAAAAAAATTTTAAAGCTCAAAGGTCAAACAACAGTTTCATGAACAAGTTTGGAAGGGCTTACAGACCTTGGAAAATCTAAGTACAAAGCCTTTTGGGCTAAGTCTTTACTTTGGAATTCTTTCAGCCTTTTCATTGCTAAGATAGTTTCTTTTGGGACCCTTTTTTTTGGCCAAGTGTTGAATTCTTTTAGACAAGTTGTCTGAGACAAAGTTTCTGAAGGGATAATTCTTTTGGACAAAATATCTAAAGCAAAAGATAAAGATTGAATTCTTTCTAGGAAATTATTCTGCAACAATTTCCCTGAAGACCTATTTCTTTTAGGAGATTTGTTTTAGGTCTTTTGGACTAAGTATCAGGAATTATTTTAGATATTTTGTTTGAAACAAAAGGCCTAAAGGATTTTTTCTCTTGGAAAGTGTACAAAGCAAAAGTTTTGAAGGATATCTTTTTCAAATCGAAGTAGCCAAGACAATTTTCTTAAAGGGATTTTCTCATAAAAATGGTCTGATACAAAAAATCTGAGGGCACTTGTAAAATTTTGAAAACCACTGAGTGAAGTCCCGAATAAATTGTCCATGGGAAAATAGGTTGCAAAAGAAATTCTAAAGAAAAAATTATGAAGGAATTCCTTTGAGAAGAATTGCTAAATCAAAAAACCTAAAGGACCATTTCCCAAATGCCAAAGGGCACTTTTCTTATCAAAAAGGGACCTTTTTAGTTTCCAAAGGGCATTCTCAAAGTCTTGAAGGGATTTTTTAAGAATACTGAGAGATACTTTCCTTTTGGAAAGGTACTTTTTAAAAATGTCGAAGGGTATTTTTCTTTCAAGAAGGGCACTTCTCAAAACCCAAAGGGTCCTTTCCTTTTGGGGAGTATGTTTTCAATATTTTTGAGAGGACATTTCAAAAAACCTAAAGGAAATTGGTTGAAGGAAAAAAACCTATGGGATATTACCCGAAAGGATTGAGACATTTGTGCTAGTGTCAAAGTTCAAACTCAATAAATAGCTATTGGGATTCAAATATTCCATGATGGGCCCATAAATGTCAAAATTTTAACCACTACAAGTAGCCATTTAGATTTGAAAATCTTGAGATGTTTGTGCAGATGTCAAAGATGGGTCTCATAAAATAGGCCTTTTAGACCTAATAAAGATCAAAAGAAGCTATGCAATCTATATACTTAAATCGACATAAATGGATACAAGAAAACCAATGTCGTTAGATTAGTTTTCCATCTCTAGGAAATATCTAGTCCAAGTTTCAAAGTAGGAGCTTGTATATGCAATTAATGGAGAGGCCTTTATCCTTTGACATGGCCATCATCTCTGAAAAACAACCACTCAATGTAGGAGTATGGCTCAATATAGATTCAAAGATATGGGGATTTCATCCTTATACATATAGGACATGCAAAGTAGAGGAGCATGCCAAGTTTTTAATGAAAATATCAAATCATTCACACTTGGCAGAGACACATAGCTACCTTTGGCATGGCTCTCTTAGCTCCAAAAATGGGAGACTTGAATGCATGAAGGGGCTCTAGGAGATTTACAATGATGTTGGATAATTTATCTCATGGTCAAGGTAGTTGCATGCTTTGAATGCAAAAGATTTCAAGGACAACAGTTGTGGTTACAACCATTTATGACTCCCCTCTCCAATTTTTCATGCAATCCCCCTCTTCTCTCATACCTTTCTTATATATATAGAGGCTTTTGAGTTTAAAAATGACATCCCTCAACTGGTGATAGAGTTACTCTATCAAAATCACCTTGTAACACTCTATTGAAGTAATAAGATAAACTTTTTGATTATAGTTTGGAGTGAAGTGTGCTTTATTGGGGTTTTAACTTGTAGAATGTATGTCTCTTTTCATCATCTATGAATCCTCCATGCACCTTTCTTCAATTATTTTGGTCCCTTGCAGGTTATGTGAAGTGTTAGACATTGGTTCCTTCTTAAAGCATCACAAGTTTATAGTGTCTGATACAGACTTATTTCTTTCTATCCTTCAAATTGTAGGGTTTCCCTTCAACCTCCACATAAATACTTATGCTTATATCCTTGAGATAGGATTAGAATAGTCTATGTCTTGGTTAGGTTCACTAGTAGTTTTAAAGGTTTATAGGATGAGAGTGGATCATTTCATATTTTGGTACATCACCATCCTTATCTTAGGTTTCCCTTTCATGTTATATTTCTCTCCCTTTTTCCTTAGTCAGCAGTACATTTTAGTGCGTGAGAACAAGTTAAAGTGAAAATTTTGAGGAGATAGCCTCATTAAAAAGCCTAGAGGTTCAACCTCACTACAAGATACCCATAACCTAAGGTTGCTCCAATATTATAGTTGGGACTGAGAGAGCCTAAAAAACTCTCCCACAAGGGTGAAATTCTAGCCTATAATAGTTTTTGGCATGCCCAGTGGGACATATTTTAAAGATGATTGATCAATTTTGATGCTGGTTTGATTAATTTGTAGTGATTATAGCTTTCTTCTTTTAGTATCTAGTGACTGTGAAGAACAATCAGTAATCTGGTGGTAGAATAGTAACTATCTTTCATGCCAAAGGTGAATATAACGTTAGATTCTAGAGGTATTCCTTTTGAATTTGTTGAATTTCCTTTAACTCAGCAAGAAGGTTAAGATTTTATAACACTCACCCATACATGGGAAAATATCCTCCTAAACCATTTTCAAAATCTACCTCTGCAAGAAGATCTTTGTTGGGTCCTCTCACTACCATGGCAGCCCCTATAACCTTCCCTTTTGTGGATTTCAATTGTGAGAGTCCTTTGGACCTCTATCAATATGATCATATTCTAGTGGCATCCATTAAAAGTGTTCCTTATTTCATGGGATACCAATCTATAACCCCTTATGAACACCTTATGGATATAGCCAACTTTTGTAATATTCATAACATTAGTGAGGAAAATGTAGCTATTAGGTTATTGACCATCTATTTCAAGGGTAAAGCCCTAGAATGGTATAGAAACCTTACTACTAACTCCATCACATCATGGGATTAGTTGGGTGATTTATTGTGTAAGAGATTTGAAGACAAGAGTGACCACTTTTCACTTGCTAAATAACTAACGACAATCAAGAGGGCTCCTCATAAGATTATGTAGGATTTCAATATCAAGTTTTAAAAGACATGAGATAGAATTATAGTATCTATTAGGCATAATCCTAACTATTATTTCCTTTACTATCTAAAATATCTTAACATTGATATTTTATTAATGATTCAGTTTATGGGAGGAAACACACTACCATATGCCTATGAGGTGGCAATCAAAGTAGAGAACAATTTAGTACAAGCTGGAAAGCTTACACCTATGCCACCAATGCCTTTGTTTCCTAAGATTCAACCACCTCCTATTTCTATTCCTCCCCTTGCTATCATTCCCCCTATTCCAATAATTATTGTTATACCTTCAGCTAAGAAAGAAAATGCATCAACTAGTTAATCTAGTGACTCCCAAGAACACACAAACTTCCAAGAGCTTAAGAGCATGTTTCAATCCTTTGGAAATGAATTGGTGAATGTGAAGAAGTAGAAACCTTAATTCAATAAACCTTATCAAGCTCCATATTAGCCTCAATAGCAATCTTATCAAGCAAATATGCCACCCTGCAAAGGAAATTTATAAGGACAAGGTCAAGGACTGGGGTAGCCTAACTATGTTAGATAAAATAGCTATAACCCAAATGTTGTAGGCTATTGCAACTCCATAGTTCCTATTCAAAACAATATGGCTCAAGAGGCTGAAGGGACTATACCTTGGAATCAATCTTTTGGGAAATCCATTGTCCCAACTAATGGTTTTAACCAGGCATTCAATTACCAATGGAATCAAGATGTTGCTTATGGATACAATCAAGATCTTATCAATTAGAACATAAAAATACCTATGATGACAAAGTCAAAAGAGCCTCAACAAGGACAGGGTCTAATGAAGAACCAAACCAGCCAGGTGTTATAGTGGTTAGTTATGAGCACAAAGAGTGCTATGCACTCAATTAGTAGGCTAGTTCTAGCCAAGCACACATTCCAGTGGTAACTAATACAAGGTTCAAAAGAAAGAATATGGATGGTAATCAAGAGGAAATCAAATATCCTCCTATTATTACTACATTATTATCAAAGCCAAGTTAACCTACTACTACTCCAAAGGTTCTAGTAGCTCTAAATTGTTGGGAGATAATAAACCGGAAGCACACAATTTGATTACCAAACCAAGCAACTTGAAATGCGGAAATTAACCAGATTCACCAAGTAACTAGAATTCAGAATAACACATGATATGAGAGACAATACACAACTTGTATTAACACTTTATACAGAAAAGAATACAATAAAGAAGATGCCACTTCTTCTCCACCACCTTACAGAGGTTTCCCACACCTCAAGTGATCATTAATTCTTCTCCCCAAAGCTCTCCCTCTCAGGTCCCAACACCCAACTCAAAATATAGAGTTGGTGTTCACCTCCTGTGCTCCACGCACACCACAAGTGCTCCACACACTCAAACAAGTACTCCACGTACTTCAAGTAGATCTCCCATGAACCTGCAATAACCTGCACTTCAACAGACCATACTTATGGAAGGAACTCCCTTGCCTTCCTCTCTTGCTCTATCCGAGTACACACCTGTACTCCAAGTAGATCCTGCCTGATACTGCTCCCTGTTGTGTTGCTGTCTATATGATCCTGCACACCTGCAAATCAAACCCAGTTATACTCACCTGTGAACCTTGACCTTGCACACACCTACACCTGCAGATCAACGATCTTACTTACCATGTAGATCACTCTACACCCTGAAGAACCCTTGTCCTTGCCTCACCAAGTCCTTATGATTCTCCAACCAGTACCAAGCTTGGCACTGATAGGGAACTAGGAGGAACACCCTTACTCACTTCACACACAGAAGGAGCAAACTTTTCTCAACTCAAACTAGAACACTTTTCCAATACAACCATGAGTCTATTATATAGATCTCATCCAAACAATAATTAGACATCTAATTACAATAATTAGATCCGCAGCTCTCAGTCTAAAAATAGATCTAAACATGCAAACACTTGGTTTGTTAGCTAACTGCCCATAATAAGCGCAGTCTGAACCACACAGGCGACCGACGTCGGTCCCTGTCTGCCTGGGGGTCACCGACGCCGGCCGATCCATGACCAACGTCAGTTGCTTCCTTGTCTAATACTGCCGATGTCGATTGGCCAGACCAAATGCCAGTCTCCATGACACTTCTGCAACTCTCCTGCAACCTCCTCCATGTCTACATCAGTGAAGCTTTTAGCTCCACAACCTAATGATCTCCCACTTGGAGATAAACAGCTGCACTATACCTGTACCTGTACTCTATCTAATCTATTTCCTGGTTTGTATCCCTCTTCAAGATCAATCCTGAAGACAACCCACCACACAACCTGTGATGTACCTCCTATCATCCGAGTACCCTGCCACATCCGAACCTACAAACACATGTAGTGAAGTCCTGACCCTGCATAGCATGAATCCCTGCTGCCGGTCCCTCTCAAATACCTGAGAACCCACTTCTCTGAATTGGCTCCTAACTCTCTGACAGCTCCCACTGCATGGGAATACTCAAGTCTATACCAGACCTCATGTGATTTTGGACACTGTACCTGTCCTGCTCTTAGTGTGCTCTGGCTCTGCATCCTAAACCTCACCAACACCTGATTCACATCAGCTCCCACTTGAGACAAAATCAACCTGTGATCTCCATGTCTCCCATGTCAAAGAATTCTGCTACTCTAAACTCCTCCTGACATGCCACTGAACTAATCTTACCCTTAGCTCAGCAAAACCCTGTATGTACAATCCTGCTAGAAAAACATACCATCCACATACAGCAACAGAATGATGTCATGACTCATCATCCTCCTGGTAAGGCAAACCACAGTAGTTACCCTGACATTGACTGAAGCCATGCTTCATCCTCCACCTGTCAAAACCTGTACCACTATCCTGCAGCTCCTCAAGACCATATACCTGATCTTCCGTCTCACGTATCCGTTCTCTCTATTCTTCTACTAAGGTATCCATTCGTCTCTGTGCTTTCATACCTGCTGGCAACCCTACCCAAAACACCTGTTTGGTTCTCCTCCAAGGAATCACATCCTCATCCATGCCAAGCTCACACCTATATCCTGGATCCTTCCTGCTCTACAAACAGCAACATGTATAAAGAAGAGGAACAACAAATTTGAGGGCCTACTTACATCTTCAGTCCTTCGTATGGGTGTTTGAGGCTCCTTGACAGTGTGCTGTCCACCCAAAATCTATTACAGTGATTGACCTCGGTCACCCCACAGTCTGCATTCGATCGACGTCAATTCCATGCATCTGTCCCTGACTACCGACCCTGCGGTGTCCCTGCTGCCGACGTCGGTCCTCTAACCGACATCGGTCTTACATACTGCCGACGTCGGTCCCATGACCGACGTCGGTCTTACCCTGCCTGACATCGCTGGCTTTGATCTGCACATGACCGACATCGGCACCTGTCTGTTCGACGCCAGTTCCTCCTGATCGACATCGGTATCTGTGTTCACCTGTGAGTGATGACTTTTTACTCGCGAGCTCCTTTGAATCAATACCCATGTCCAAACTGCCCTGCTCAGAAGTATCCAGCCACATCCACTGGGTTCTGTCTGCCATCTCCTCCATAAACACCAAGGCTTTCCAGTTCTTAAGCCTATCAAATATATCTATCTTCCGCTTAAGAACATGCATCTCCTTCCTGCTCATGTGACCAAGCCTACGAAGCCACGTCTCCGCAACAAAAGAAGAATCAGTAATATAAACAAGTAGATAAAGGGTACCTATTTTCTTACCACCAGCTAATTCAAATGCATCCACTGTGAGAGTTCTTGTGCATCTCTCATCACCCAATCTTTCTGAAGAAATTAGCCATATCTCCAAACCTGGGACTTGCATGACCTTCATCAACACCTGTGTGTTGGCCACCTGCAATTTCAGCTTCACTTCCCCTTTGCCAATTCTTTGGCAAGGCTTACCAGCTCCTCTACCTGGAACTGCATGGAAAGAGGCAACCGAATCTTTTATCCAAGATTCAACTTTATCCAAGAAACCTCCAAGAACATCCTGTGCAATAACACCTGCAACATCTGCTTCTTCAGTTCCTTCATGCTGATCTGCTACCAACCAACAATAATCTTTTACCTGCTCTTTCTTTCCATAGGACCGTGAGTGACCATCTATGCTTTTCAACTCTTCCATTCTTAGCTTACTTTCATCTGCCATTGCTCTACTCCCACTCGATCAGAAACCCCTGAGAGTGACCTGTAACCAAACACAAAACCTGCTTCCTGCAACCTTAGCTCTGATACCACTTGTTGGGAGATAATAAACCGGAAGCACACAATTTGATTACCAAACCAAGCAACTTGAAATGTGGAAATTAACCAGATTCACCAAGTAACTAGAATTCAGAATAACACATGATATGAGAGACAATACACAAATTGTATTAACACTTTATACAGAAAAGAATACAATAAAGAAGATGCCACTTCTTCTCCACCACCTTACAGAGGTTTCCCACACCTCAAGTGAACAATAATTCTTCTCCCCAAAGCTCTCCCTCTCAGGTCCCAACACCCAACTCAAAATACAGAGTTGGTGTTCACCTCCTATGCTCCACGCACACCACAAGTGCTCCACACACTCAAACAAGTACTCCACGTACTTTAAGTAGATCTCCCATGAACCTACAATAACCTGCACTTCAACAGACCATACTTATGGAAGGAACTCCCTTGCCTTCCTCTCTTGCTCTATTCGAGTACACACCTGTACTCTAAGTAGATCTTTCCTGATACTGCTCCCTGTTGTGTTGCTGTCTATATGATCCTGCACACCTGTAAATCAAACCCGGTTCTGCTCACCTGTGAACCTTGACCTTGCACACACCTACACCTGCAGATCAACGATCTTACTTACCATGTAGATCAATCTACACCCTGAATAACCCTTGTCCTTACCTCACCAAGTCCTTATGATTCTCCAACCAGTACCAAGCTTGGCACTGATAGGGAACTAGGAGGAACACCCTTACTCACTTCACACACAGAAGGAGCAAACTTTGCTCAACTCAAACTAGAACACTTTTCCAATACAACCATGAGTCTATTATATAGATCTCATCCAAACAATAATTAGACATCTAATTACAATAATTAGATCCACAGCTCTCAGTCTAAAAATAGATCTAAACATGCAAACACTTGGTTCGTTAGCTAACTGCCCATAATAAGCGCAGTCCGAACCACACAGGTGACCGACATCGGTCCCTGTCTGCCTGGGGGTCACCGACGCCGGCCGATCCATGACCGACGTCGGTTGCTTCCTTGTCTAATACTACCGACGTCGGTTGGCCAGACCAAACGCCAGTCTCCGTGACACTTCTGCAACTCTCCTGCAACCTCTTCCATGTCTGCATCAGTGAAGCTTTTAGCTCCACAACCTAACATAAATAATCAAAATCAAGGGACCCAATTTGATCCACAAAACTCATAAATTCAATAAACAATAGTAGTGGCCCCTAAATCATAGGTGAAGGTTGGTGGTCCACCAATCAACATTATTGATAAAATAAAGAAATATAGTGTGAGTGTACCAATGTGGGACATGTTTTCCATGCCTGGTCAAGTGGATATCCTTCAATAAAGTTTATCCAAGATAAGTGTTACAATGACTATAGGAAAACAACTAAGCAAATAAATTGAGGTCCTAAATAATGCAACCCAAGGTCTTATGGGAGAAGAATCAAGTAGGGTGGTCAAACCACCTCCATTCCATTTCATTAATCATTGGTGATTCATTAGTTTATAATTTCTTGGTAGATAATGGATCTAGCACTTTAGTAATGCCAAAGTCTATAGATGATTAGTTAAACCTCAAATATGAGCCACATATTAAGGGATTTATATAGCTTGATGGTTCTTCCACAAATCCATCTGGTATCATCAAGGATTTGACCTTGACCCTACATGTTTGTCCTAGTGTTTTAGTGGTTTAGGATGTGTTGATCCTTGATGTAACTCATTGCTTTGTGGTATTCCTTTATAGATAATTCATAACCAAAATTGGGGGTTATCTAGTAGTAGATTAGTCCTACATGGGTTTCAAAACAAGGTATGGGACTAAGGTATCAATCAAGGCTAAGCCCATGGCATAACTTCAAATTGATCCCCATCATCTAGATATCATCAACCTTAGTTGTATTATCCTTGATGAGGATGAATTTATAATTTGTCAAGAACTAAATACTTATCTTGAGGATATTATAGACTTATTCTTGGATGATCTATTGGGGGGGGGGGTGATAATCAATTTTTCAACCCTTTGGAAGGTGTTGAAGAATGAAACATGGGTATCTATTTTCTACATGAAGAAAATCAACTCGTGACTTCCCTTATTGGACCTAAAGAAGACCTCAATGGTATGTAGAAGTCATTTTTTGATGGTTCAAGGAGAAGAAATGGAGTAGGTGTAGGGGAATGCTAGTTTTCCCTTTAGATGATAATTAATTTTCTTCTTATAGGTTCTAATTCAGTTTTTCTTAAAATGTAACTGAGTATGAGGGTCTTATCCATGGCCTTACATGGGCTAGTAAGAGGGGAATGAAGAAGTTACAAGTATATGGAGATAGTGAGATTATAGTGAACCAGGTTAGGGGCTTGAACATTATGAAGAATCCTTTGATGAGGTCCTACAAAAATAGAGTATGGGATGGGACCTAATTGAAGATTTTGAAGCCTTTAACATTCAATCTGTGCTAAGGAACTAGAATCAACATGCTCATAGGTTGGCAGCTATGGGAGCCCAGTTTGATATTCCAAATAAACTAAAAGAGGCCAAAGTCTAGCCATATGTCAAGGTGGTGGTGAGGCCATTAGTACCAAATAATGAAGTTCAATGGTAGGTATTCAAAAATGACAAACAAATTTCTTGTTTCTTACAAAAAAAATCAAAGTTTTCCTCAATGAACCAAGGTAAATTGTAACATTAGTGTGAAGATCAAATTGTTCAAATGAGGTCTAAAAAACTTCCTAAAGGTCTGGTCACCCTTAAAGGTCTTTTCCATAATGGAGACCATATGATGAAAGACAAGATAGTAATGTCAATTTATGAATAAAATAATGAGAGAGTCCTCATCTTGAAAGACAATCTCCTCAAGCTTGGGAAGGTAAGCAATGAGGCAGAAAGGCATGCTTTCATTGAACTTTGTAAGGAATATTCATACATCTTTTCTTGGGAATATAGTGATCTAATAGGATTTGACCCTAAGCTAGCCCAACATATTAGAGAATTGGAGGCCAATGTTAAGTTTTTGAGGTAGAAGAAAAGGCCTATCAATCCAAAAATTGAAGAGATAATGAGGAAAGAATTGACCAAATTGATTGAATCCAATATCATTTTTCCCATTAAACACTTCTCATGGATAACCAACCTAGTACCCATGAGGAAGAATAATGGTGAGATCTGATTGTGTGTTGAATTCAAAGACTTAAATAGGGCCTCTTTGAAAGATCACTACCCCTTACTATCCATGGAGTGACTCTTTCAAATGGTTGCTAGTTCAGAATTCTTCTCTCTTTTGGATGGGTACTCAGGATACAACTAGGTGCTTGTAAGAGAAGAAGATCAACACAAAACTAACTTCATCATAAAGTGGGGCACATATACTTATTATAAGATGCCTTTTATCCTATTAAATGTTGGGTCCACTTTTCAAAGAATAATGTACACGGCCTTCAAAAGATTGCTAAATCAAATGGTCCTTGTCTACTTGGATGACATAATAGTTTTCTCTAAGAGGGCTAGTGATCACTTAGATCACATGAGATTGATCTTTGGAAGATGCAGGGAGTATGGGATTTCTTTAAATCCCAAAAATCGTATGTTTTTTGTCCATGAGGGAAAATTCTTGGGACATATTATCTCAAAATAGGTATTATCTATTGATCTTGATAGAATAAGTGGCATCTTGGCCTTATCCTTACCCAAGCATAAAAAGGGACTCTAAAGTTTCCTTAGGAAAATAAGCTTTATGAGAAGGTTTGTACCTAGTTTTGAAAACTTGGTTAAACCCATCATTGTCATGCTAAAGAAGAACCAAGTATTCACTTGGTCAAATCAAGTTAAATCAACATTTTAGGCTATAAACCAAGCCGTTACCCAAGCACCCACACTCATGAATCCTGACTTCTAAAGATATTTCATATTGTATTCCTTTACTAATATTGATAATATATCAGTTATGTCGATGCAAAACAATGGGGAAGGACTTGAGTAGCCAATAGTATTTTTTATTCAAGGGCTTGAGGGGTATGAGGTGAGGTATACTTTCATAAAAAAAAAAATTATTTATAGTAGTAAGGAGTCTCAAGAAGTTTATACCAATGCTCTCCAACAAAAAGATTCATCTTATGGTGTCTCATCCTAGAGTGAGAGACTTCTTAACAAAGACTTGAATGAAAGGAGAGTGAGTTGGATTACCAAGGTCATGGAGTATGACATAGAGATCAAAGTCACTAATATAGTGAGAGGAAAATGCTTGTGTGAGCATATGGTTGATGACATTCACAAAGACAAAGAGGTTATCTTGGTAACACAAGATAACTCATAGATAGATGCACCTCCAAATCATTCTAGTTGGCTCCAAGATATGACATGTTTCTTAAAAATTGGTGAGTGCCTACAAGTTATGGATAGGGAAAAGAGAAGGTATTTTAGACTTTAGTCCATACCTTATGCATTGGTTGATGGGGTTTTATTTATAAAGGACCTCCATATAGTGCTCCTAAGGTGTATAGATGATGACCAAGTGACAAGGCTCTTGGAATAGTTCCATGATGGGCCTACAAGAGGCCATTTTACTTCAAGGAATAAAATGGAAAAAGTGATGAGAGCTGGTTATTATTGGCCCAAACTCTTCAAAGATGTGTATGCATGGGTAAGAGAGTGTCAAAAGTGTGATTTCTTTATGGGTAAGCAAATATTGGTAGCCCTTCCTCCCAACCCAATTCAGGTCGATTAACCCTTCATGCAACGGGGGTTAGATTTCATAGGAATGACCAAACCTCCATCAAGTGTAGGGCATAGATGGGTGCTTACTGAAACTGACTACTTCACTAGGTGGGTGGAAGCCATTGCATTGAAAGAAGATAATGAAGTTGTATTCCTAGACTTCTATGACAACATTGTGACCAACTTTGGTGTTCCATATACTATCATTTCTAATAATACATTAGCATTCCTTGGTCTGAAAATGAGTGAATAGGATATTAAGATGGGAATCTACCTTAGTACCTCTTCCAAATATTATCCTCAAAGAAATGAACTAGCTGAGTCCAAAAATAAAAAATTTCTAAGAATCATCAGGAGAACTATGGACGAGAATAAAAGGACATGGCACATGAACCTAGAGACAACCTTGTGGGATAACAAGGTGACTCCTAAATCTACCATTGATAATTCTCCATATGTATTAGTATATGGAAGGGAGGCCAATTTGCCCATTTCTCTTGATCTCCATGCATTATAACTATCCCATCAGATAGAGTTGGTGGAAGATGAGCCCATACATGTGAGACTGGCATAACTCATGGAGCTTGAAGAAACAAGAGACTTTGAAATGAAAACACTAGAATCACATCAAGCTCAAGTAAAGAAATCCTTTGACAAGAGAGCCATATCAAGGGACTTTAAATAAGGGGATATAGTCCTCAAGTGGGATTCAAATAAGTCCAAGCCAAGTAACCATACCAAATTTGATAGCTTGTGGAGTGGTCCTTATTTGATCCATAGATGCAAACAACATAATGCTTTTCATATGGCCCAACTAGATGGAGAGGTACTACCCATCCTAGTCAATGGGATTCATCTAAAGCCTTGCTATTATAATAGTTTCTAGCCATTATATATATTATACTTTTTGTATAGTTTTTCATGTTTTATCCTAAGTGCCTTGTGCACATATTTTTAGTTATGTGTTTCCATTCCCTAATTGCCTTGGGCATAGTGTTTGTTTTATTCTTGTTGTCCTTGTTGCTTCAAGAGGAAGTTCAAGAAAGGTTCAACCTTGTATCTAGTTTTAGACTAGCTCAATTGTAGAGGCTAATGAATCCATGCCCAATGCATTAGACAAGGCAAGTGGTTTGGGTTCTCAAGCATAGAAGGCATGTTTCCATGAGAGTTGCCAAAGATGCTGGCCATTTTTTGGCCCACATACTAAGCTTGTGCCAAGATGAATAAGCTAAGCAAGATTCTAAAGCTTGATGGTCAAACAATAGTTTTTTGAACAATTTTGGAAGGGTTTATAGACCTTAGAAAAGCTAAGTACAAAGCCTTTTGGGCTAAGTATTTACTTTGGAATTCTTTCATCCTTTTAATTACTAAGATAATTTCTTTTGGGACCCTTTTTTTTGGTTAAGTGTTGAATTCTTTTAGACAAGTTTTTCAAGACAAAGTTTCTGAAGGTATAATTCTTTCAAACAAAATGTTTGAAGTAAAAGATAAAGATTGAATTATTTTAGGGAAATTATTTCACAACAATTTCCTTGAAGACCTATTTCTTTTGGGAGATTTATTTTGGCTCTTTAAGGCTAAGTATCATGAATTGTTTCAAATATTTTGTCTAGAATAAAAGGCCCAAAGAATTTTTTCTCTCAGAAAGTGTACTAAGAAAAATTTCTAAAGGATCTATTTTTCAAAGCAAAGTGGCCAAGACAATTTTACTAAAGGGATTTTCTTAGGAAAATGGTCTGATACAAAAAACCCAAGGGCACTTACAAAATTCCAAAAATCACTAAGAGAAGTACCAAATAAATTGCCCACACAAAAATAGGTTGTGGAAAATTATTGAGGAAAAAATTCTAAAGGAATTTCTTTGGGTTAAAGTGCCAAATCAAAAAACCTGAAGGACCATTTCCCAAATGCCAAAGGGCACTTTAATCAGCAAAAAGGGATCTTTTCAGTTTCCAAAGGGCATTCTCAAAGTCTTGAAAGGATTTTTCAAAAATACCAAGAGATACTTTCCTTTTGGAAAGGTAATTTTCAAAAATGTTGAAGGGTATTTTTCTTTCAAGAAGGGCACTTCTAGAGGAAAACAAGGCACTTCTTGAAACTTGAAGGGTCCTTTCCTTTCGAGGAGGATGTTTTCAAGATTTCTGAGGGGACATTTCAAAAAACTTGAAGGAAATTTGCTAAAGGAAAAAAACCCATGGGAAAGTGCTTGAAAGGATTGAGAAGTTCACACCAATGTCAAAGTTCAAGCTCAACAAATAGCCATTAGGATTCAAATATTCCATGACAGGCCCATAAATGTCAAAATCTAAACCCCTAAAAGTAGTTATTTGGATTTGAAAATCCTAAGATGTTTGTGTAGATGTCAAAGATGTGTCTCATAAAATAGGCCTTTTAGACCTAATAAATATCAAAATAAGCTACATAATCTATAGACTTAGATCAACATAAATGGATATAGGAAAACCAATGTCCTTAGATTGGTTTTCCATTTATAGGAAATATCTATTCTAAGTTTCAAAGTAGGAGCTGGTATATACAATTAATGGAGAGACCCTCATTCTCTGACATGACCATCATCTCTCACAAATAGCTACTCAATGTAGAAGGAGCATGGCTCAGTCTAGATTCAAAGATATGGGGATTTAATCCTTGTACATATAAGACAAGTAAAGTGAAGGAGCATGCCAATTTTATCATGTAAATATCAAATCATTTGCACTTGGTAGAGACATGCAACTACCTCTGATATGGCTCTCTCCGCTCCAAAAAAGGGAGACTTGAATGCATGAGGGTCTCAAGGAGATTTGTGGTGATCTTGGATGGTTTATCTCATGGTCAAGGAAATTGCATGATTTGAATGCAAAAGAGATCAAGGAAAACAATGGTGGTTGCAACCATTTATGACCCCCCTCTCTATTTTCTCACATAATCCCCCTCTTATCTCATCCTTTTTTGCTATATATAGAGGCTTTTGAGTCTTAAAAAGACATCCCTCAACTAGTGACAGAGATACTCTATCAAAATCACCTTGTAACACTCTCTTGAAGCAATAAGATTAACTTTCTAATTCTATTTTGGAGTGAAGTATGCATTATGGGGGTTTTAACTTGTATAATGTATGTCTCTTTTCATCATATGCGAATCCTCCATGCACCTTTATTCAATTCTTTTGGTCCCTTGTAGATTGTGTGAAGTTTTAGACATTGGTGCCTTCTTGAGGTCCCACAAGTTTATAGTGTCTCATACAAGCCTATTTCTTTTTTTCCTTCAAATTTTTGGGTTTCCCTTTGACCTCCATGCAAATACTTATGCTTGCGTCCTTGAGATAAGATCAAAATAGTTTGTGTCTTGATTAGGTTCATTAGTAGATGTTATGGTTTATAGGTTAAAAGTGGATCATTTAATATTTTTGTGCATCACCATCCTTAGCTTAGGTTTCCCTTTCATGTTATCTTTCTCTCCCTTTTCCTTAGTCATCAATAGGTTTTTGTCCATGGGAACAAGCTAAAGTGAAGCATTTGAGTAACTAGCCTCATTAAAAAGCCTAGAGGTTCAACCTCACTATAGGATACCCATAGATTGAATTTGATCCAATATTGTAGATGGGAGTTAGAGAGCCTAAATAATGTTCCCATAAGGGTGCAATTCTAGCCTATAACAAGAACCATGCCACTTGCATTTATGATCCCTAAAAGTGCACTAAATGACTCAAAATGATAAATAAACTTATGAAACCATGAATAAGTATAAAAATACATTATATAACATAAATTGAACCATAATATATCCTATTTCAAATATTTATATCCATAAACATCTAAAAACCCAAGTTTTTTACCTATAGGGGTCCAAATTTGACCTAAAAGTCACATTTGGTCAATAAAATGATGACTCATAGGGGTAGTATGCCTGCTATATTAAAGACCAGTAGCCTTATCCTATCATGGGCTAAGGAATTAAATGATTTAATGAATACAAATAGTAAGGAATTTTCTAAAATACACCAAATAATCACAACACACCAAGCAAACTCAAAACAAAGCAATACACCAACAAGACTCACACATGTGCATAAGCACTTAGGGAAAATAAATTATAAAACAACTATGTACAAAGAGAGAGGATAACCTTAGTATAAATGTTTGAGATATATCCCATTAATTGGGATATGAAACTCCTGCCCATCTAGCTTTGAATGTTTGAAACCATTGTGTTACATGTACTAGTTGATAGCATAAGGGCCACTCCACAAAACATCAAACTTTGTGTATTTTCCAAGCTTAGCCATATCTTCATCCCACTTTAGGACAATTTCCCCCTCTTTTAAACTTCATGGGATGGATTTATTATCAAATTATCTCTTTGTTTGATCTTGATGAACCCTCATAGTTTGCATAGCTTGATCTCTTATTTTTTCAAGCTCCATCAACTCACACAAGATAACTTCCATGATTTCATTTTACATCAACTCTAGCTGATAAGTGATATTTAAGGATATTAGTTCAATTTAAATATGCATTCTATCATTTATTCCATAAAAAAGTGTATATGGTGAGTTTCCAATTGCTCTCTTGGGGGTGAATCTATCAACCTAAAGAGTTGTCTTCAACTTGGAATGCCATGTTTTTTGGGTTTCCTCCATTGTCCTCTTTATGATCTTGATTATATTTTAATTATTCAACTAAACTAATCCATTCCATTATGGATAATATTTTGAGGAAGTACTAAGGTAAATGACATGATTCAAATCCCACTCACTTGTCTTCATTCTAAGGAAATCTAATGCACTATCTCAAATTATTATTGAAGGAGACCTAAACCCTGTCACTATGCCTTCAAACAAGTCTATAAATAAACTTTAATTTTATTCCTTAAGATATATAGCCTCCACCCACCTTGTAAAGTAATATGTAGTAGTCAACACCCACTCATGGCCAACACTAGAAGGTGGGTTGATTAAGCCTATGAAGTTTACACCCCGTTGCATAAAAGGTTGGTCTACTTGTATTGGATGAAGAGGAAAGGCTGAAAGATTTTGTTTACTATCAAAGAGAGAACATTTTTGAAATTTCCTTACCCAAAAATGGGTGTCTTTGAACAAACTAGACCAGAAATATCCAGCTCTCATAATCTTAGCAACTATGCTTCTTAGAGCAAAGTGACCACTAGTTGGTCCATCATGAAACTCAAGAAATATTTTTTTAACTTGATATAATTCAACACATCTCAATATAAAACCTAATAATTCCTTATTAAACAACACTCCATCAATAAGTACATAAGGAATAGATTGTAATCTAAAGTACCTTCTTTTAGCTCTATCTAGACCTTGTGGACTCTCGCTGGTTTGAAGAAAATTAATCATTTATTGTGTCTAAATCCTCATTCATGAAGGTGAAAATATCATATAATCATTATAAAGTTTTAAAACAACCTCTTTTGTTCCTTAAAATCTAATGCAAGGTGCTCACATAATCCCTTCTCTTTCACTAGTTTGGTTATCTTGATTTCTAAGTCATAATCCATCACTTTTGTGATCTAACTAGGTATTTTTCCATTCAAATATATTATCAAAAGGAATTATTTGACACTAGGATGGGGTACCAATATATTAATATTTTTTTAATACAAAATATTCCTAAACTTCTTTAGACTTGTAACAACTGAAAGTACTTGTTTCTCTACATGGGTGTATCTTACCTCATAGCCTTCCAAACCTTGACTAAAGAAGGTAAAAGGTTGCTCCAAGTTTTTTTAATTTTATTGAGTAAGAATGGAAAATATTAATTCTTCATTTACAAAGGTATAAAATTTTAAATCCTTTGATAAATTATGACTTGCAAAAGTTAGAGCTTGAACAATAGCTTGTTTAATCTCTTCAAAAATTTCCTTCTTTCTCCTTGTCCAAGTGAACATTTCATATTTACTTAGCATAGAGGTTATAGGCTTGACTAAATTATAAAAATAAATAATAAACCTCCTTATAAAATTAATTTTTCCAAATAAAAATTTGAAACCTTTCTTAAGTTTTGGCAAAGTCAATGCCAAGATTGAACTCACCCTTTCAGGATCGATGGATAGGCCTTTATTTGAGACAATGTGTACTAAAAGTTTTTCTTCATGAATATAAAATACACACTTATTTGGGCTGAGAGAGATTCAAAAATATCTACATCTCTCAAAAATATATTTAAGGTGATTCAAGTGATCCTTTTCATCTTTGGAGAAGACTATGATATCATTAAGATATACCAACATTATATCATTTATTAGACCTTGAAAAGCCATATCCATTACACATTAAAATGTTTCACCAATATTAGACAAACCAAAAGGAATTTTACTATAATAATATGTACCCAATTTATTATTAAAATTTGTATTATGTTGGTCACTTTCCTTTACCAAAATATGACTATACCCTGAGTATCCATCAAGGAGTGAGAACCTTTCACTACCTACCAAAACATGCAAAATTTGCTCCATGGAAGGAAGAGGATAATGTCCATTCAAAGAAACTCTATTCAATTATCTAAATTCAACACATAACCTGATTTTACCAATATTCTTCCTTATTGATACTAAGTTTTCCAACCAAGATGAATGCTTAATAGGAAAAAAAATCTTAGACTCAATCAACTTTGTAAGCTCCATTCTCATGAGAGGCTCAATCTTAGGATTGATTGGACTTTGTCTTTGCTTGATAGGATTAGAATTATAATCTAGATTCATGGTATGTTGATTGAAGTTTAGATAAAAAACCATTTAAATTTCTATATTCCCATACAAAGACATCAAAAAATTCCTTGCATAACTCAGTGAAAGCATGTTTCTCTTCACTAGTACATACCTTCCCAAGAGCAAGCAACTTATCCTTGAAGATTTTTACTCTCTCATATTTTTATTGTTTATTAGACATGATTACCTTTTCCTTATTCAACTGATCATCATCATTGAAGATTATTTAAATTATGACTAAGCCTTTAGGAAGCTTGTTTATCTTTAATTGTACAATCTGCCCTCCATATTGTTATTGTAGTTTGGACTGATTCCTTGAGGAAAACTCAACCTCCTCTTGTATAAAAAGAGATATTTGTTGGTAACTATAAAACATTTTCAAATTAGTGACACTAGTAGGTATAGAGGGCCTTGAAATCAATTTGAGATGTGGCTAGTTCTTACCTTCTCTAATCCCCTTTAGAACATCAAACCGAGCTCCAATTATTGCCAACATATTAGCATGTTTGTTGTCTTCTCTTGGGATAGATTGGATGTTTAAGGCTTGGAAATATTCCACAAGATCCCATGCTATATGCTTATAGGACTTCAGCAAAAAGTTCTTACTCATATTTTGGCCTCTTACTTGGTTCACAGCTAACTCACTATTACCATACACTTACAACTCTTTCACACCTCTTTTTTTAGCCCACTCAAGATCATGAATGAGGTTCTCATATTCTACCACATTAAAATTACAAATGAAGTAAAATCTGAAAGTAGAGTAGTACCTTTCCTTAGATGGAGAAACTAACATTGATACACCACCTACTCCAACCTTACTTCTTGATCCATCAAAGAAAAGCTGTCATATAAAATCCATGTTTTCACTTGGTTTCATCAAGTTTGGAATGAAAGAGTCCTCCTCAAGAATTCAATAACTCCAAGACTAGATTCGTCTATGACTATGTAAGGATCATGCTCATAGTGCTCAGCTCCCCATTCATCTATATACAAATCAGAAAATAATTCAAGAGAAGAGGTTGGAGTTGATCCATGTGAAAATCTTCCTCATCAAGAATAACATAATTAACATTTTCAACCTTAGGCATGTAGGGATATATATCATTATGATGAATAGGATCTGATTAAATCTTTACCTTGGTACCATACTTTTTCTTAAAACCCATATAGGACCAATTGGCTTCTAGGTATCACCTATCTTGGATGGAAACTCTCTTGACAAATAAAGAGCAAAGTATGGGGATGAATCTGACACAACCACATCATGAGGCATGGGAAAAGTATGACAAACATGTAAATTCAAATTAAAATCCTTGACTACTCCCAAAGTCTTTGTTGGTGATCCATCCAATTATAGAACTCCTTTAGCCATTGCTTCATACTTGAGGCCTAGTTTATTTGCTATTAACTTGGGCATAACTAAAATACTAGCCCCACTATCTATGATACAATTGTGAACTAGGAAATCACCAATGATAAAAGATAGATAAAAATGGGGAGTCTTATCATATTTCTTCACTTGTTCATCAATGGGCTGAGTTTCATTCACCAAGACAACATTTTCATTCCTAGCTGATCTAACTTGTTTACCTAGTCCTTATAATTATTTTTGAAGCATATCTGTTGACCATTTTGGCCCTACAGGGCAAAATCAGTCTCTTTCTTCCCCTGCTATTCTGAGATAATTTAATTTCTAGTTTACACAAGTCTTTCAGCTAGAGGATGAACTAGTTCAACAACATGAAATTTAAACTTGAACTTTGAACTGCTGCTTGGTTCAATCACTTTGAACCACCACTTGGTTCAATCTCTAGGTTCAAAGTGTTTGGTTCAATGAGTTGGTTCAATGGGTTAGTTCAAGTGGTCATTTCAATGATACATATAATTCACAAGGGAATTCAATGGATGCAACTCCTTGAAAAACACAAAGTGTTGAACCATTGAACCATTAAACTCCAAAAAATGGTTCAGGTTCAACCAGAAGGTTCAACGATAGAGACCCAAACAAAAAAAAGGATGAAGGAATTGACCAAATGGTGACGAGTGGATGAACATCAACTTTATGGAAATTAAATAGCCATTGATTTTTAAATGAAAGGAATGAGCCCAAAGGAAGAAACCACCAAGAAGGGAGCCCAAAGAGCCAAAGAATTAGCAGAAGATAGCCCGTGAAGGATGAAGGAGCTAGAAAAGACAAAGCCAGGAAGAGGAAAAAGAGCCAAGTGCAGAAATGGACAAAATAGTCCAAGTGGCAAAGGAAGGTGTCAACTCAAGGAGTTACTCTAGTGGTTGACATAGTATCTACCAAGTGATCATCAAGGGGCACAAACAGTGAACAGTGCGAGCCATTTTTTCTTCACTTTGCATTGATGAGTAGACAAACCACATGAATGCCTTAAAGGAGTGGTCTAGTTTGTAGACAGATGACATGGCCTATGTTTTCACACATGACATTTAATGTATTTGAAACACCTAAAGTCAAAATCAAAGCTGACACCACATTCTCTTTCAGTGGCTTCCTCTTCCCAATGCTCCCAGCACACATAGGCCACTTGTCAAAGGGTGCCAAGGTCTTTTCCAAAAGGGGCACCTTTGTTTTCTTCTTCTCTCTATATATTGTAACTTCTCATTTCAGAAGAGATATCTCTTGGCTTGTAAGGTGGAGCTCTACTAGATTTTACCTTGAATCAAGACATAGCATTTTTACCTCCATTTGAGTTTACACTTTTGCATATGTCTATGGCTTTTTTTTTGTGTTAAGTCATTTTTATTTTATTATTTCACAAAACAATTCTAGCATGTCTAGTGTATTGTGAAGTTTCTTCTTTTGCAGGTCTGCCAGAAGTGTCTACAATAGAGTACAGGTGCATGTGAATAGGCTGCCATAGTGTGTCTCAGAACACCTCTGATAGTTCTTCCTCCCTATATCTCCAGAGTACCCCTAGCTCACTAATGTAGAAGAGTTTCTCATATAAAATGAAGTTTATATCAGCTTTTTCTTGGTGGAAAGTGTATGTTCAAGCTAAGTATATCAACTTTTTTGGTGTATCATCATTTAGTTTAGGTTCTATTTTCAGCATCCTTCTCTCTTTTCACCCCCGCTATTGTTAGCAGTATAAAATATAGGACCATAGAGATACATCAAAGGGATATATCCCTTATCTAGAGACTCTCCCCTTAGTTTTTCTAGACCCACAGGCAAGAGAGGAGTTTCCATTGTGATGCGTGGAAGACAGGAGCTCAAACTCCTATCAAGGGTGCAATCCACTGCGTTAATAATATATTTTTGTCCTGATATTTTCAATGAATCCCATAATTAAATATTCATGCGTAACTTATTCATCTAATCCACAACATTGATAGAAGTATTTCTCACCTTGAAAGGCTCTTTGGAAACACTAG
Source organism: Torreya grandis (assembly GCA_037957365.1). Classification (NCBI taxonomy): domain Eukaryota; kingdom Viridiplantae; phylum Streptophyta; class Pinopsida; order Cupressales; family Taxaceae; genus Torreya; species Torreya grandis. Next base: position 1,170,171 of record JARHVA010001610.1, read on the forward strand.
TACCTTATGGTGTAGCTTATGAAGATGGATGTGTAGGATATGGTTTTGAAATTTGAAATTTATGATTCTCCTACACCTTAGGAGCTAAATTATATCCCCCTACCATTGGAGATGATGTACGATTCAAGATAGTTCCTTGATTATTCCATTGTGTTTCTTCAACAACTATCTTCTTAGACCTAGTGTTAGAGGACACACTAGTGTTCACATTACTTGAATTTCCCAAATGATTGATAACAAAAAACTATCCCTCCAAATGATTTATAAGAGTAGAATCAGATTATGATTTTCAATTTTTTATTCTATTTTGCATTGTCACCTAAAAATTAGAAACTTGAAATGCTTGGTTGCCTTGCATTGTCATGGCTTAATTATGCATTTCATTGGCATATGCAACTTGGTCTTGATTTTAGTCATAGGAAGGATAGCATGGTTTTTCTTGAACAAATTTGTTTTGAGTGGGAATAAGATCTTTAAAAGATGATGGGGCATTAGGATTATAACTTTGGTAAGGTCTATCTTGAGTGATTTGATCTTGTCCTTGAGTATTACCTTGAAAAGGAGGCCTATTAACCTACCCAAACTGATTGTAGGATTGGTAAGACCTATAAATTTGTGTTTGTTGCATTTTAAGAGTAACCAATTCATTATTAACACTTTGGAGAAAACTCTTTACTTCATGAATCTCATTGGTAGGGGCAAGGGTATACTTTTCTTAAATATTAAGCAAAAGAAACAAGGTGGGTAATACAACTTAACTAGGAGGATGTAAATCAATGAATAATGGAATTGGTGGTCTTGGAGAAATCTTCCTCACTTGAAGAAGACAATTCTCAGCATTAATGGCTATCTCATAGGAAATAAGTAGTGTATTCCCACCCATGGATTGGATCATCATGGCTATGTCACTATTCAATGCTTTTAGGTAATACAAGAAGGCATAATTTAGAGTAGGTTTCACAAAGGCTAGGATCTTATCCCATGGTTTTTAGAATCTAGAGTTAAAATCTTGAATTAACTCTTTAGGATCCCTCTTGATATTGTTCAATTGTTGAGCTCGTGATAGATAATCACTCTTCTCTTCAAATATCTTAGACAATAGATCTCCTATTTCATCCCATGAAGCAATAGAATTTTCATGTAGAGTCCCATACTAATCTAAATCTTTCCCTTTGAAATACAATGCCAATAACCTGATAACTACATTCTCTTGAGTGATATTATGGATATTACAAAAGTTTGATATGTTTTTAATGTTCTCAATGGGAGTAGTAGGACCCTCTCCACTAAAATATGGAACACTCTTAAGGGCTGCTCTAGGAATTTGGTCATATTGGGAAAGGTTAAAAGGAGATGATCTGATGAAGGATATAAAAGGTTGCTCCTAGCTGTCTTGGAATGTAGACTATGGGTATTATAGATTGAAATTAGTAGGAACTTGGAATTATTAAACATCAACTCTCTTGAGTAAGGATGAGTGTTCACAAATCTAAATATTTTAACCAAATACAAATTCAATTGCACAAAATCAAAGGCTATACATTTAGAAGTATACCTAGTGGTCACATTTGGAATGGAAATTAAGGACATATTAGTAAACAAAGAGTTAAAGACTTAGTGGAGTCACTAGGTACTGAATGTATATGTTCTTGTAGTTGTAAATATGTAAAGACCAACACCAATCTTGGACAATCTTCTAGGACTTAGAGTCCCATCAGGTGTGATAAAAAATATTATCACTTAGATTTTCAACCCTTGAGGAAATGCCTATCTCTCTTCATCCAAGTGGAACAATGGAAATATATCCCTTTCTATGGGTAAACAATTTGATGTGATGAATCTCTATAAGGGCTAGTTCCCTTGATGCACTCTTTGAAACAGTCTCTTACCTATCAAATTTACATGAAAAGGGTTAAGAAGAAAAAATAATAAAACTAAAAGGTGATGAAACAATATTAAATATCCTCTTATTGACTAAATTTATACTACTTATAGAAAAATAAAACTCCATTCACACAAAACTCACAACTCAAGACAGATTGTTACATCAATGTTTCATATGCTATGTTCAAGTGGTATTTTAATACTTAGGAGGGTAAAGAATGCTTATTTGAGATAATAAAGTCATGAAACACTTTTAAAACACTTATACACTTAAAATATAACACTAACAAATCCCTGTAACAATTACTTTTCTGCACACTTGGTGAACAATCAAAGATAACATGCTAGAAAAGATCATCTTCTACTAGACAAGACCAACAAGATTACAACAAAACTCAATTATACAACATGTAAGTTGTAAAATTTACTTGTTTTATTTAGTTAATAGGCATTCAAGTAAAAAAAAATCCAAGATTTCACCATCAACCAATGGAGGCTACTCAAAAGAGACAAAAAGTTCAATATTTATAGCATTTGGGAGAGGGGTGAGACAAGGGAAGTCCAAAGGTCACTTGGACACCTATAAAGATAATAAAATAGGTTAAATGTTCATGAGAAAGAGATATTAAATTAACCATTCAATGTTAGGAATCCCAAGTGTCCATACAAGTCATGAAACTTATGACAAATGGCATGAAACTCCTTGTTCTAGCTCAAAAAATTGTCTTCATGATTTGGACATGTTTAAACATCCCAAAAATAAATATGGATAGGTCTAATGATTGGTATTAGGTTTAATTCTTTCATACATTCCTTTACATGCATTATTTTTAGTCTTACTCATTTGAAAACTCTTGGAAGGAAGCCATCACTGCCTATAATCTAAAAAACTCCTCTTTTAGTCACCCCTCACACTTGCCTTCAAAATTGTCTTTATTTTTCCATGAAAATAAATGTTATGGAGTGAATTAAACTTTAAAATACTCTTCATGGTATTATATTACTTAGGTACACATTAAAAATGCTCACCCTTGAAGTTTTCACCCCTCTCACCATTGTGTTCACTATGCTAGATTTGACTAGCTAATATGGGAAATATTATTTGAAAACTTATAAGTTTTTACAAAGAATAATATTACCATATGTATTTATATTAATTCCATATATTCCTCCCAAACTTGATTGCATCTTTAGACCTCTTATAAAACTTGAAAAACACACAAAATGGTCAAAAGTGACCTATTTCTCACCATGTTTGTATAATTCTGTACAGATAAAATTTATGGAAGGGAGAATAAATTATTCCTTTAAAATTTAAAATAAATTTCATGGTCAAAATATGTCATATAAATAGCTCTCCAAGCTTGTTTTGTCCATCTGGTCTTAACTAAGGGGTTTTAAGGGTTTTAAGTAGTTTTCCTTCTTAAGATATATTCATAAATATATGAGATTGAAATTTCCAAAAAAAATCACAAAAATGGTGTTAGGAAACCATAATAACCCCTCAATAATCCCTTAGTACCCATTCATAGTTTCATAGGAGATATGAGCACTTGAAAACACCCTGTCGAGCTTGTTTCCACCTTTTTTGCATGTTTGGACTCTCTCTGAGATAGAAGTGGCTTTATTAGTAACTTTAATTTCATATAAAAATTTCAAAAAAATTTAATTCCATATAATAAACATTCTCTCACCATATATAACACTCACCAAAATCCAAAAGTGAAGTTGGACCCCCAATTGGCTCTAAGTCCTTTTAAGGCCTAATGGGCTTAACATGCACCTTGCTAGTTTGGGTTACTTGGACTGATATTTCATGGTTTTAATTATTTATTATTAATTTTAAAATCTCATTAAATCTTAAAAATTAATTACATAACTTACCAATCACTCTTTTTCACCTTTTCCTCTCATTCACTAACTAGGCCTAAAGGAAGCTTGTCTAGTTGGACTATGTGCAAGGGTATTTTGGTCATTTTTAGAGTTATTAGCCTTACCTAGTTGGAATATGTGAAATTTTATTTTCATATAATTCACCTCAATATATTTTTCTTTAGGTTTTAAAAACTTATTATAAATCCCTTTGCCCATTTTGACTTCATTAGCTTGTTTTGCTAAAACCTGATTTTCCTTGACAGACTGACCTCTGAGACAAAAAAATGAGTTATATCCATATTACCCAAGGAAAATTGAAGATTTTAGGAGTTTTTAAAGTTAATAATGATACTTTTAACCAATTTTTTATCTTTAATAAATCATTTAGGCACCTAACCAACTCAAAATGCCCAAAAAGGCCTCTAAAATCATGTTTTCTTGCATTTTTTTACCTCCACCTAAGAATGACCTCCAAATACTAACTCCAATAATATTAGGATTTAAAAAAAATAATAATTATATATAATTAATATTTTAATTCATCCAAAAACATTTTCCTTATTTTAATTCTTTGTTCTTACCCATTGAGCAACATGGATTTCCTAGCTCACTATATGGACTGCAACTTTGGTTAGGAGGAAGAGTAGATGATCAACTTGGAAGATTAATAGACATTTTATAAAAAAACTTATTTATAAATAATAAACCATTTCAATTTATTTTAACACTCTCCTTATCCCTATAAAATTTCATCTCTTACCTCCATCTCATGCTCAAGACTACACAATGACTATCGTAGGTGCATATAGGGCTATAAGGGGTCTGAGTAGGCTTGTTCCAAATTTTTTATATCTAATTTAGGTCATAATGATATTCATGTAGTTGATCATGTATTTTTTCAAAATTTTAAAATTATTTTAAACCTCCATATGCACTTTGATCTCCTCAACTTAGTCCTTCTATGTTTTGACTGAGAAACCCTACCTTTGATTCATGTAGGTGTGTGTGAGACTGAAATTTATCTTGTTCATGATATGGAGACACTCTCCATGAATAATTAAAACCATTTTCTAACTTCTCATACATTTTATTCACTGTATATTCCCTTTGGATTCATAAACTAAGTTTTTTCCTGCCATGACTATGAACCCCTATCTATTGGACCCTTGTAGATGTGCATTAGCTCATTTGAACTTGGTCATAATATATGAGGACCTACCTTAAATAAAATTAGTTAAAAATGTATATTTTTTTTATATGATTAATCTTTTATGTGATAAAATATTGATAAACTACGTTTAGTTTATTTTCTACCTATTTTTTGTAGGTGAATGTTTTCCCTAAGAAGGGACACCTATAGGTGCCCATGGAGCTTCAAAAGCTATACATCATATTATTTTGATGACATTAATTCAATTTTTTATACCATTCCATCAATTTAATAATCCTATTCATGAGTGAATGCATTTTTTCTCTTCAATATGTTAATTTTTATTCACACCTCTAAACCTGTAGAGATGAATGCAGGAATTTAGTGCTTTTAGAGGCAACTTTGAGCCCTTCCATTTCTACCTTCCACTCACCTTCTAACCTCCATTATTGGCAAAAGTAATATACATACTATAATAAATAAAAATAACCTATTTTTATGTTTATAAATATTTGAAAACATGTTATAATAGGTCCCCAAAAACCCCTTGGACCTCTATTTTCACTTTTTGGGTAAACTTTCCTAGAATTCAATCTTTTGTTGTTCTAACATGATTTCCATTTAATTTATCCATTTTATGTTTATAATAGGTCTACCTTGTGATTAATAACATGTTACTACTTTAAAATAACCTTTATATGCTCCAAAATTCCCCATTTTAAGACATTCAAATCCCTAAGGTACCACTTGTAGGTGGGCATTAGCATACATAGGTACTAAACATGGAATTTCATGTAGTATGAGAGATGGATAGGTTTATGATCTCTTCCATAATCCCAAAAAAATTATTAATGAATTTTTAAATCTTAAAATGTTGAAACACCTACCCAACCTTCACCTCTTAGCATGACATTACCAATGAAGGCTCTTGTAGGTGTAAATATGGGTTGTATGCAAGTAGTGTTTATAAGTATGAACAATGTGTGTTTCTTTGACCTTAAATGGATTAAAAATTCATCCGATAGTTCCAAATGTATTATTAAAAATTAAAAAACCTTATTCATCTCAACACTCCTTTTCAACATGTCTAGTTTCTATGAGGGCACCTATAGGTGACCATCCCGAGGGTAGATTGTATGCAAGTGTTATATATGATTGTAGCATCCCTATAAAAATATTTTAAATTAATAATTTCTTGTTGTTACTCCAAAGACATGTTAAACATTTGGAGACCCTTAATACACTTTAATGGGCACACCTGACAGGTTTCTCACATGTGATTCAACATGTAAAAAAGTGAAAAATGGGAAAAGTTGATTATGAGGATTGCAAAGCTGAAAGCTTGATCAAAGCATGGTGCTCAAAAAATAAATATGAAAAAATGAGATAAAATATTACATGGAGAAATTAAAATAACACATCCTAACTACATGATACCTCTTTAGAAGACTAATATTCTACAAATAAGAACTTTGATTGAGACCACACATGGTGGCACCCTTATTTCAACATGTAATAACCTACCCATCAAAACACCATGAAACATGAAAATAAGTATGTATAGCATTTTATAAGGTAATAAACATCCTTTAGAGTCAACATCACCAACTGGTTCATATGGACTTGACCAAAATGGAGCAAAACCTATAGTGTGCATAAAATAACAACCAAAAAAACATAGTCAAATTGTAAAGGATGATTCATAAATAAAAATTGACAAATCCATACACTATTGCTATGTAAATTAAGGTCTATAAATTTTATATCACCTCAAATAATCATTTTAATCGAAACATTCTGAGTTATCCATACTAAGCATAAACATGTTGGTCACTTTTGTATGTCTAGAAAGGTAAAGAAGAAGCAGAATGATTTTGGCTTAAAAATGGCACATCCAGATCATGTAAAATATTAATATGAGTATTATGAGTATTATGAATATTAATATATGTTTCATCACCTTCTGCCATATTTCACCTTTCCCCATGGGTTGTACAAGTGCAAAATGCTCCCGTTTCAATTGGTTTCTTGAGTTTAAGTTAAACAACCTATAACATTCTAGTGTAACTAACATCCCTGATATGGAATCTAATGTCCTTGATGTTTTAAAGGAAAAAATACACCTATGCACCTTTATAACCATGCCACTTGAATTTATAACCCCTAAAATCCCACTAAATGATTCAAAATGATAAATAAACTTATGAAACCATGAATAAGGCTAAAAATACATTAGATAAAATCAATTGAACCATAATATATCCTATGAAAAATATTTAAACCCATAAACATCTATAAAACCATTTTTTAACCTATAAGGGTCCAAATTTGACCTAAAAGTCAAATTTGGTCAATAATAACCTTTGGGTGCCGCAAAGATTGGTTGTTAATATAGGTCAAAGGAGGAGAACAGGGTGGGAGTATGAAAATCAACATTGTTTGGTTTGGTGTTTAAAGACTAGGACCAAAGAGGGTGATACCCTCAAACATGATAGAATGCTCATGTCCATTATAAAATGCTCTTCCTTGTAATGAGGATTGTACAAGACCCCACTATGAGTATACCTTTGCATCATGTTTAGAAGATTGTTATCTATGTTTGTTAAGATTTGAAATGTGTTTTTCAAACATTAAAAGGTGTGTTTTGATTTCTTCCAATAAGTGACAACGTAAAAAGAGACTATAATAAATGAAGTGGTGTATTACCACATAATTAGAAGAAATGGTTACGAATTTACTCAATTTTAGTGAGTTGAAATCATCAAATTGGAAGAGAGTATGATAAATTTAAAAACTAAAGTGAAAAAATAGCAAAAAAAACATAGGCCAAATAAATGTCAATACCATAAAATCTAGATATAAATATGATAAGTTGTGACTAGAAAATTAGAATAGGGTATTTCTGATTAGGAAGATAACAATGTGAACTAAGAAACTCAAAACATGAAAACACACAAGAACTCCTAAGTATAAAGCTAAAACTAAATCGGAAGCATAACATTTCCACATGATAATAGGATTTAGAATGGTCTAAGAACTTAGGGTGTTAGCAAATTAAAGATAACCTAAGTCCACAATTGATTTAAAAAAGGATGATGAGTCTAGGTAATGGCCTTCAATCCAAATGGGAAATCATACCAAAGTTAACTCAAACCAAGTGCAAATAAAAAACTAATAGCTCCTTGGCCCATAACTTAGAAAGGTGATATTTTGAATTTAAATTAAAAATTAAGGACTTTGAGATCTTTCAATGTGGGTAAATGGTCTAGACTCAAATGGATAGCATAACAATGTTGCTTAGATGATACAAACATAATGTTATAAATGATGATTTGAAAAATGCAAGAAATGATTTTGATTTGGTCATTGTAATGCCTCCTTTTTCAAATAGAATGGTGTATAACAAAGGTGTTTGATGATGTTTTGGTTTCTAAACAATTTTTAGACTCGATAAGACTAAGAAAGCAAAGGATAAAATGACAAAATATAACTAAGTATAATGTCTAAAGTCCTAGAACTGACAAGGTTGCATGCTACTATCAAATTGCATCTATATACGTGCTCTTGAGAGGAATTCAAGTGTTAATCCAAAAATAAAAGTGCATGAATAAGTAGGGTTTCTACACCCCCTTCTCTCAAGAGATTTTACGATGATATGGAACTTTGGGATACTTTACCTACATCAATATTATGTCCACAACAAGTGGGGTTATTCTAAAACTAAATTTCCATACGTCTAGATGGTCTCAATTGTGGCTAACACTAGATATGCCTCACATCAATTAGATTCACATCAGTTGCCTTGTTGTGAAAATGTCTTATCCTTTTCATAACCACTACATCTATCAGTTGATTAGTGTAGTACGATGTTTAAATTAATCATACGTTCTAAGGGTAATACTCGCTAATGAAGGTAGTTTAACTGCTCAAACTACCAACCAAATGATTTACCAACTTAATTAATATACCCCACCATAAAGTGGGATTTAAATTATGTTAGGAGATTAATTCTTTGGTCAAAATTTATCTAGAGAACCTATGAGGAGGCTATGAACTCCAGCTCACAGTCCAAGTTAAATAAAAATAAAAGACAAAGTGAAAAGATTTTAAGGTCACATTTGGATCACCCAATTCATATAGATTTGGGGAGGTCCTTCATGATGCTATTTTCACTTTTTTGGACAAAAAGAAACCAAAAAAAGAAAGAACACTTTTATTCATCTAAGTTACCTAAAGGGGATGGGGGAGAGCATACATACATCAATAAATTTGTGGAAATAAACAACTTTGAAAAAAATAAACATAAAACAAAACACTATTAAGAGTATGTAATCTAAGTGTGAGTGTTTATTTTATTGAACCAAAGTGAGATGTTTATGAAATTTTAGCCCCTTAGCCTTTGTTTTTGAAAGCTTGAAACAAAATAGTAATGATTTAAAAAAAATATTCTTAAAATAACAATTTAAAATGTGAAAATTTCAAGTTAGAATTATTATAAATGTCTCCTTGTCACCTTTGGGTCCTTAAAAAAGTGCTATGGGTATTCAATATTTTGTGAAACATTTATGAAAAATGAAGGTAAACTAATGGCATATTATGAACGTTCAGGAGAAGACACATGGTTTAAAAAAAATAATCATAAAAAATGGAGTCTAAATGACCCCAAACAAAGATTCAAAAGATGGTCTATTGACTTGTTTTAGGTTGTGGGTTATCAAGTATAGTAGCATCCTAAATTAATTCCAAGCCATGGGTTTATAGTCAAAGCTATGGATTTACACATATAAACCCATGAAAATAATTTTGAAAACTATTTAATTAAAATGAGTCTAATTAAAGAAAAATAAGACCAAATAATGGTAGACAATATGCTTAAAATTCATTGAAAGGATTCGTGGGGTGCGTAAGTCCCAATCGAAATGCCAAAATGTAGAGTAGGAATCTAAAGAAAGTTAGTCCATGCATTAGTAGTGAAAAATCAAAATGATCATAAAGGACATAACATACTAAGCCAACTCCCTCATGGGGTTTTGAAAATAAAATGTAAGAGCTATTAAAAGAAGGAATATGACCATCAAACCTTCTCAAGAGCATCCCTCCTCCAAGAGCAGCTCAAAAACATGATTTTCCCTTAATTTGGTGCTTCAAATCTTTGTCAATGATGAGTGGATTACTCCTCCATCATCTCTCAATGCACTAATGAATTAGGCTCATGAATTTGATCAATTTATGCCAATAGTTGAAGCTATTCTATTACAAATTCAGCATAATAACATTACATAAAAATAGCTTAAAGGAATGGGTGAGGACCCTTGTATTTATATATTTTTAAAAATGATAAGAATTAATCATGACCATCCATCTTGAGATCAAGATGTGTGGCCATGAATCAATTCAATTTAGAGGCTCAATTCAGAAATATCCCCATTAATATTTAGAATAACCCAACATTAATGAGGCAAAGCTTAAACTAGATTTTTTTCATTAATGGCTTGTGGATGCCACCCCATTGATGATGTCACTAGATGATGTAGATACTAGAAATAAATTTCCAATTAATATATCTTCAATAACTTCCATGGAATTTTCACTTAAGATCTTAATTTTATTTAATTTTCTTAAGTGAGTTTAATTAATTTTGTGTAATTCTTTGGAAATTAGTTGTCTATTTAATCAATACTAGTCAAAAAATCAAGTTACTAAGTCATAATTTGACTGGAGTATAATTATAAGGTGTCAATTATGTACAAATAAATACCCCATTTAAAGTATCATGGATGTGAAATAACACATGCATGTGATGTGTGCTTCCAAATTAGAAGAATTTAGTGGTTCAGGGCATCATTTTATGTGGTCGTAATTTAACTCAAAATGATTTAGGAAAAACTAATAATCACATAAAATTCATTTCCCCATTTAAGGATAAATTATCCTAAATCATCACTTGTATATTGTTGGGAGGATATAAACCGGAAGCACACAATTTGATTACTAAACCAAGCAACTTAATATGCGGAAATTAACCAGATTCACCAAGTAACTAGAATTCAGAATAACACATGATATGAGAGACAATACACAACTTGTATTAACACTTTATACAGAAAAGAATACAATAAAGAAGATGCCACTTCTTCTCCACCACCTTACAGAGGCTTCCCACACCTCAAGTGAACAGTAATTCTCCTCCCCAAAGCTCTCCCTCTCACAGGTCCCAACACCCAACTCAAAATACAGAGTTGGTGTTCACCTCCCGTGCTCCACGCACACCACAAGTGCTCCACGCACTCCACAAGCACTCCACGTGCTCCACAAGTACTCAAGGTACTTCAAGTAGATCTCCCATGAATCTGCAACAACCTGCAATTCAACAGACCATACTTATGGAAGGAACTCCCTTGCCTTCCTCTCTGCTCTATCCGAGTACACACCTGTACTCCAAGTAGATCATGCCTGATACTGCTCCCTGTTGTGTTGCTGTCTGTATGACCTTGCACACCTGCAAATCAAACAATGGTTATATTCACTTGTGAACCTCGACCTTGCACACACATACACCTGCAAATCAACGATCTTACTTACCATGTAGATCTCCTATATAGGCCATACAACTGTGACCAAGATCCTACACTCTTGAAGAACCCAGCTGGCTCTCCAATCCAGCACCAACACACCTGGTACTGAGGCACTAGGAGGAACGCACCATTGCTCTACCTCACACACAGAAGGAGCTTATAATTATGCTCTCTTACTCCCTAGCACACTTTTCTAATACAACCATGAGTCTATTATATAGATCTCATCCAAACAATGATTAGACATCTAATTACAATAATTAGATCCGCAGCTATGAGTCTAAAAATAGCTCTCTTCATGCAAACACTTGGTTCGTTAGCTAACTGCCCGTAATCAGCTCGCAGTCAAACCACACAGGCGACCGACGTCGGTCCCTGTCTGCCTGGGGTCGCCGACGCCGGCCGATATATGACCGACGTCAGTTGCCTTCCTGTCTTACCCTGCCGACGCCAGTTGGCCAGACCAACGCCAAACACTTCTGACACTCAGCAACTCATTCTAAAACCTCCTCCATGTCTGCATCAGTGAAGCTTTTAGCTCCACAATCCTAACAATCTCCCACTTGGAGATAAACATCTGCACTGTACCTGTACCTATAGTCCATCTAATCTGTTTCCTGGTTTGTATCCCTCTTCAAGCTCCCACCTGAAGACAACCCACCACACATCCCGTGGTGTACCACCTGTCATCCGAGTACCCTGCCACATCCGAACCTACAAATACATGTAGTGAAGTCCTGACCCTGCATAGCAACACCTGCTGCCGGTCCCTCTCAAAAAACCTGAGAATCCACTTCCCCGGAGTGGCTCCTAACTCTCTGACAGCTCCCACTGCATGGGAATACTCAGGTCTATACCAGACCTCATGTGATTTTAGACACTGTACCTGTCCAGCCCTTAGTGTGCTCTGGTTCTGCATCCCAAACCTCGCCAACACCTGATTCACATCAGCTCCCACTCGAGACAAAATCAACCTGTGATCTCCATGTCTCCCATGTCAAAGAATTCTGTTGCTCCAAATTCCTCCTGACATGCCACTGAACTAATCTTACCCTTAGCTCAGCAAAACCCTGTATGTACACCCCTGCTAGCTAGCATACTATCCACATACAGCAACAGAATGATGTCGCGACTCATTATCCACTTGGTAAGACAAAACCACAGTAGTTACCCTGACATTGACTGAAGCCATGCTCCGTCCTCCACCTGTCAAAACCTGTACCACTGTCATGCAGCTCCACAAGACCATATACCTGATCTTCCGTCTCACGTATCCGTTCTCTCTATTCTTCTACTAAGGTATCCATTCGTCTCTGTGCTTTCATACCTGCTGGCAACCCTACCAAAACACCCCTGTCTGGTTCTCCTCAAGGAATCACATCCTCATCCATGCCAAGCTCACACCTGTTTCCTAGATCCTTCCTGCTCTACAATCAGCAACATGTATAAAGAAGAGGAACAACAAATTTGAGGGCCTACTTACTCCTTCAGTCCTCCGTATGGGTGTTTGAGACTCCTTGACAGCTTGCTGTCCACCCAAAATCCGTTACAGTGACCGACCTCGGTCACTCCACAGTCTGCATCCGACCGACGTCGGTTCCATGTGTCTGTACCTGACTACCAACCTGCCTGCGCTGGTGTCCCTTCTACCGACGTCGGTCCTCCTAACCGACATCGGTCTTATATACTGCCGACGTCGGTCCCATGACCGACATCGGTCTTACCCTGCCCGACATCGCCGGCTTCGGTCTGCACATGACCGACATCGGCACCTGTCTGTTCGACGCCGGTTCCTCCTGACCGACATCGGTACCTGTGTTCACCTGTGAGTGATGACTTTTTACCCGCGAGCTTCTTTGAATCAAAACCCATGTCCAAACTGCCCTGCTCAGAGGTATCTAGCCACATCCACTGGGTTCTGTCCGCCATCTCCTCCATAAACACCAAGGCTTTCTAGTTCTTAAGCCTGTCAAATATATCTGTCTTCCGCTTAAGAACATGCATCTCCTTCCTGCTCATGTGACCAAGCCTACGAAGCCACGTCTCCGCAACAAAAGAAAAATCAGTAATATAAACAAGTAGATAAAGGATACCTATTTTCTTACCACCAGATAATTCAAGTGCATCCACTGTGAGAGCTTTTGTGCATCTCTCATCACCCAATCTTTCTGAAGAAATTAGCCATATCTCTAAACCTGGGACCTGCATGACCTTCATCAACACCTGTGTGTTGGCCGCCTGCAATTTCAGCTTCACTTCCCCTTTGCCAATTCTTTGGCAAGGCTTACCAGCTCCTCTACCTGGAACTGCATGGAAAGAGGCAACCGAATCTTTTATCCAAGATTCAACTTTATCCAAGAAACCTGCAAACACATCCTGTGCAACAACACCTGCTACATCTGTATCTTCAGTTTCTTCATGCTGATCTGCTACCAACCAACAATAATCTTTTACCTCCTCTTTCTTTCCATAGGACCGTGAGTGACCATCTATGCTTTTCAACTCCTCCATTCTTAGCTTACTTTGATCTGTTGTTGCTCTACTCCCACTCGATCAGAAACCCCTGAGAGTGCCCTGTAACCAAACACAAAACCTGCTTCCTCCAACCTTAGCTCTGATACCACTTGTTGGTATCAAGCTCAAGAACCTACAACCAAGGCTCTGATACCACTTGTTGGGAGGATAAGAACCGGAAGCACACAATTTGATTACTAAACCAAGCAACTTAATATGCGGAAATTAACCAGATTCACCAAGTAACTAGAATTCAGAATAACACATGATATGAGAGACAATACACAACTTGTATTAACACTTTATACAGAAAAGAATACAATAAAGAAGATGCCACTTCTTCTCCACCACCTTACAGAGGCTTCCCACACCTCAAGTGAATAGTAATTCTCCTCCCCAAAGCTCTCCCTCTCACAGGTCCCAACACCCAACTCAAAATACAGAGTTGGTGTTCACCTCCCGTGCTCCATGCACACCACAAGTGCTCCACGCACTCCACAAGCACTCCACGTGCTCCACAAGTACTCAAGGTACTTCAAGTAGATCTCCCATGAATCTGTAACAACCTACAATTCAACAGACCATACTTATGGAAGGAACTCCCTTGCCTTCCTCTCTGCTCTATCCGAGTACACACCTGTACTCCAAGTAGATCATGCCTGATACTGCTCCCTGTTGTGTTGCTATCTGTATGACCTTGCACACCTGCAAATCAAACAATGGTTCTATTCACCTATGAACCTCGACCTTGCACACACATACACCTGCAGATCAACGATCTTACTTACCATGTAGATCTCCTATATAGGCCATACAACTGTGACCAAGATCCTACACTCTTGAAGAACCCAGCTGGCTCTCCAATCCAGCACCAACACACCTGGTACTGAGGCACTAGGAGGAACACACCATTGCTCTACCTCACACACAGAAGGAGCTTATAATTATGCTCTCTTACTCCCTAGCACACTTTTCCAATACAACCATGAGTCTATTATATAGATCTCATCCAAACAATGATTAGACATCTAATTACAATAATTAGATCCGCAGCTATGAGTCTAAAAATAGCTCTCTTCATGCAAACACTTGGTTCGTTAGCTAACTGCCCGTAATCAGCTCGCAGTCGAACCACACAGGCGACCGACGTCGGTCCCTGTCTGCCTGGGGTCGCCGACGCCGGCCGATATATGACCGACGTCGGTTGCCTTCCTGTCTTACCCTGCCGACGCCGGTTGGCCAGACCAACGCCAAACACTTCTGACACTCAGCAACTCATTCTGCAACCTCCTCCATGTCTGCATCAGTGAAGCTTTTAGCTCCACAATCCTAACATATATGACAATCTTGAACCATTTAACATGTTTTAGTGATTTTAGCCCATATTATGCATTGTTACAAAATTTTGAGTAAGATTGACAATTTTAACAAAATGATGATAGGAATTAGATGTTTATATCCATTAATTTTCATGGAATTCATCCAACATTAAACTAGATTGGGAGACCATGTAAATTATGTGGAAATGAAAATCTTAACAAGTTTAGTTATTCTAGAATCAAGAATTCCATTAGAAGTAGGATATTCAAATTCCCACTACTGTATATGACTCTAGAGTCTGCAATCAAATCCTTCCTATGGCACTATATTTTATTTAATCACTCATGTTATGTAATTTAAGTGTGTCATTTTTGACATTATTGTTACAATGGTAGAAACTATCTGATATTGAGCTACATACACTAACCTTCAAGATTATGAACTATCATGTAATGAATGACTATGTATAGATTTCTTGATTATTTGTATTATCATATTATATGTTGGTGTCTTAATGATTTATCCATCATGTATAAAATTGTGTCTATCCAATAATTAATCTTTGAAAATAGTATAAATATAAGTATGAAGTAATGCCCTTGTCTATAAGTTGGAATTATTTACCCATAATAATGTACTCATGGAATTATGAATTTTGCATGTAATCTAAATGCTCAGGTCTAAAAAAGGTTATTTCATTATAAAAATAGTGAATTGATGTAAATGAGTAATATATATGCAACAAATACATAGATTTACATTATCACAACATGAAATCACATGCGATGAATGGGTCACCAATTTTTTCAACTTCCTCTAAAAGGCTAAAAAGGTCACCAAGATATTTAGGCATGTTGATCTTATGGAATGTTGGATCAAAGTATACAAATAGGTAATTTTTTTATCTCCCTTTGGATTATAAATTCAACTTGGTCTAGTCACATCATTTCATGCTCTTGAATCATTTCAAGGATGTTTACAAAACCAACCTTTCCTTTTTCCTATTACATTCCCTCAAAGAATTAGTTGTGTCCTTCGATGGTAATAACAAGGTATTTATTACACACTAAGCTCTTATTATTCTAGTATTTAAAAATGAAACTTTGGAGATAAATAAGGCAATGTCACTAACCCTAGGTTCTAGATTGGTTTTTGAAGAAAGGTAAGAAATGAGCTAAGGGAGAGGCCAAAGTTGGCAGGTCAAGGAAGAAGGTGATTATATAAATCAAGGAGTCAAAGGAACTGGAGGAGGAAGAAACTAGGACCCAGGCATTAGATGAACCTATATTGGAACTCTCGGTTGTGGCTCTAGATGCCTCAGATGAACTTGACTAAGAGATTATGATTAGAGTTATGACTTGTTTGCCTAGATAAATAATTTGATTTCTTGAATTAGGTCTTAAGAGTAAGCCTATATAACTAAGATTAATTATAAGTGAAGTTAAGGAAATTAAAGGAACCCTCTTTCTCAAATCTAGTTTGATAGTAAAGGAGGGCCTTGTTTCTACTTTCAACACCCTCCACAACAAATAGATGGAAGACCTAAAGGATATTCAGTTTTTTGGTTCTTTAGGGAAATGTTATAAAGTGGATAATTCTCCTCATCCAACCCCTAAGAGTACTCCTTCCCTTATATATCCATAGGTTTTATAAACCTAGGGGTAAATATGGACCTAGTTTTATGACCAAGGGGAAGGTAGGGAAAATCCCCTACTAGAGTCTTTAGTGTTCCTCATTAATATTTTTTAGTTTGGTTTTTCTCTTTTGCCTTATTGATGTATTTATTTTTTATATTTATATTTATTATTCTCTTTGATCTTGTGGTTATTAGTTCCTCTTTTGGTCAAGTATGTTGTGCCCTAGTTTTTTTGTTGGCTATTATTCTAGCCTTTTTTGGCTCCTTTGAAGGGAAACCTGGGCTTCCCATTGTGTTTGGGTTGGGTTACACACTAGTAAAAGGTGGGATTACCTTAATCCAAACCTGAAATAACATGGCTTTGAGGGATATGTTTAGTTTTTCATGTCAACAACCTTCATCCCTCTGTTCTTGAGTGTTCACCTCTATTATGCCTCTTTTTAAAAACCCATCTTGCTGAACATGGAAGAATTTATGCACTTGGATATTCCATTCCTTCTTCCCATGTGAATACAAATTACCTTCAATTTTTGAAGGCCTATATAGGTTATAATTCCATTCCTAAGTTTGTCTTTTCCTTGTTTGAAACTCTAAGAAATAATAAAATATTCTTTTACATTTGTGAAAATGTATTGACTAAAATGCAAGCAATGTTTTTCAAAGCACTTAGTCTACCTATGCATTGGAATTCTCCCCTCATTTTTTTAATAAAATTAGAAACTTTTCATCAACAAATAATTAGTAATAGAATAAAATTTTATAATAACAAAGATAATTCAAATAGATAGAATAAACATGCATGAGATAAAAGACTAGATTTACGTGTTAAAACCTTAGCAAAGTCAAAGAAACATCCACAATTAAAGATATAAGGTTTTATTAACTCCAAGATAAATATATTACATGCAAACTCATCATATACTACATGATAACTCCACAAAGATAAAAAAAACTAATTGTCAAAGCACCATTGGGATTCTTCCTCCTAAAAAAAAGTGGAAAAACACCATTAAGACTTCCTAAAAATAAAATTCGATGGTATTTGTCTTACTAAAAATAGGGATAATAGTCAAGGAGTGGGATATAAACCACACCAAAAAGGGATCCAATATTTAACTTTGTTTTCACATATCTAACACTTTTTGAATTTGAAAGAAATTTGGTTACTATCTCCAAGAAAATATATTAGACAATCAATTTCAAAGAATTAATTCAAAGTCTATTTACCTTATAGAATTTTTGATGGGTGCGTCCTTAATGTGGATTTATATACCTCTTATTAATTAATAACTTCTAATTTTATCAATATCATGAAAATGAGCTTTATTCCAATGTTATTTGAATAGGGAGGAAAGATTAAAATAATTTTATGCTTTATATTTACATTGAGGCAAGGGTCCATTCTTACATATTCAAATTGAGATTTCAACATGTCATTTGAATAGGATGAATAAAATAATTATTTTAATTATCAAGTCATTGTTGCCATAGTTTCCAATGCCCAAATTAAAAGGTCCAATAACTAATTTGGGAAATAAGGGAATCATATAGTATTGGCTAAAACTATATTCACTTTAAACATCTTTAATTTCAGCTGATAAACCATGATTTTAAATTTTCTAAATTATCCTAAAGTTTTAAGTCTAAAGTTCTATGCTATCAAGCTAAATTTTAAATCATAAAATGATTATCAATTTTGTCCTAGGGTGACCTAGATTGAAAGATAAATTACAAATTATTATAGTTTGTTAAGGAAGCTCCTCCAACAAGAGCCTATAATGCTTATCAATGTTAAGAGTTAAAATATGGTATTTTAGTTGACATGTGTGTCTAAGTAAATAATTATAGTCTCTTGATCAATAATTTTCTTACACATTTATTGAATATTTGAGCATTTTATAGATGATCACTCTCTGGGGATAACTGTTAATAAATTTATGTTTATTACTCACCAAATTTATTGAGTACTGTAAGTTTGAAAGGTATTATGTGAATTATGTCATAACTAATTCAACCAAAAGGATACTCGTTCAAATAATTATAGTGATGGAATAGGGAGGTAGAGCTACTATGAGTGAAGGTCAATGAAAAAAAGAATTGTGTCTATATTTTTAGAATGCCACTAAAAAACAAGAGGGACATTACACAATTACAAGGTATTTTAGCTGATATAATCTAAGAAACATTGGTAAATACACTTATAAATTTTAGTTACATGTCACTTATATCAATACAATCTATATCTTCCACTATATTGTTTAAATTACCCAATATAAGATTGAACTAGGTGTCATATCAATGACAATAGGCATAAAAAATCCAACAACTCTTCTAAAAATGCATAAAACACACCATGTGTTAATTTAGATGAATATAATACTAATTTAATTAAAATTATGACTACATTAACTATTTAAAACATAATTAGACAACTGTAAAACCAATTATAATAAAAAAATAGATAACATTTCTTTAATGAAAAACACCTCCTATATAATCTAATCAACTAATGTAACATTCTATATGCAAATAGATATGGATATAGATATTTAAAATATTTTTCCATTCTCATTCTCAAAAAACACTAACACCAATCATTGTATTTATAACAACAGTTCTCACTTTTCTTTATTTTGTGAATATAAGAAATGTTAAACTCCCAATAGGACCATAAGTGCTACCAATTTTGTGTAGTCTATTGGTCTTGGGTTTGAATCCCTAGTATATACATACTATCTTTAATAATTATGATGTTTTAATGTATCTCAAATAAGGAACCACCATACCTATTATAACTTCCTCTGTGGGGATAAAACTGCAATACTGAAGATGTAAATTACATTAAAAGGGATGTAATTTTATGTTATGGTAAACTAGGGTTTTGTAAAGTGAAAGAGTATAAGTTGGTATTTATACCTCAATTATCACCCATGACTACTAACCCTAACTCACATTTTGTACATGAAGTGTTAAGAAACTATAATATTTCCAAAACATCTTTTTCTTACATAGTACTCTCTTAGATTTTATGTTTATTTTCCAATAGGGATAAATAATATGCTTACAATGACATGCTCCAATTGTGAATTTTTTTATTCTATGGGTTCAAGGGTGGAATTTATGTATGCTTTTGTGTCATTGGTAGATATTAAAACAAAATATTTATATCATCTCAGTCTTGTACATTTGACAAATATCAATCATGACTCTACCCTTCTATTACAAACCTCCCTATAGCTAAAAGGCTCATATTCACCACCTTATTTTGCTTGAAAGCTTATCTCTTAGTCTGACCCATATAATTATGATGACCCAAGTTTTATGCACTACATAGAAAGCTTAAAACCTAATAAAAATTCTTCACTATTAGTTTCAAATTAGTGCCTATTTTTTAGCCATCTAGACACTATCACCCATAGAGGGACATTACCACCGATGGTAGTGTCCACATCCTTATCTAGTATCAAATAGCTAAAAGTAATCCAAATTAAAAAAGTATCAAAACCTATGGGTTGACCTAATTATCCTATTGAACCCTACCATGACACAAAAGGTGTGGTATAAATACAAGTACAAGCCTTCTCATTCCTCATCTATCAAATACAAAGAAAACATCTACTACAGCTAAATCAATCGATTGCATAAACACTCTACTCTACCCTATTCATCTCTTTTTTCATATCAATAATAGGAATAGTCATACCACATATATGAATCATTCAAAGAGAATCTCATGAGCAATATTTGTCAAATTACAAGCATACATCTTAATATAACATATTTCACCCTTGGGCACACACACTTTACCCAAAATAGGGGGAAAATAAATAAATATTAGGCCCTTCTTGGAGTATTGGCTACGTAGGAAAGTCCTATTAATAAATGGGTCTTTGGGGTAGCTCAATAACATGAGCCCACTAACATATTTTTTAGAAAACTCATTCCAAAGTTGAACAAGGGTGAAGAGCTATGGTTTGATTAATCATAAAAGAGCAAAACTTGTACCCCATATTTGAACACACTAATAAAAAGGAAACATAAAACCTAGAACAATGAACTTCATCACATATAAATCTAGTCAGTATTCTATTCTAGACACTTGTGCCACATTTGGATAGTAGCATTGATGGTAGTGTCCAAATATGATGGTAGTGTCTATGGACATATATGTATAGTTTCTAGAACATGATGATTAATTTAGAACACTGACCCTAAATACTTTACACTTAGTTTCAATCTAGGTCTACCTATGCATAGTAAACTAGTTAGGTGTCATTGTTCCTTATTTATTAAAATATCTTTTAATTATTGTACTTTACTATTTTTAGAAATTAGAGTTATATAAATATAAAATACTATTTTTTTGAGTTTTATTTTAATTGGTGTACTATATTTTTTTTATCACCCTTGTTTTATAACTACTTATATGTTTTTAACTCTAGATACCCCCTTATCTAAATTTAGGGTTAAACATTTGGTGAACCTGACCCTTGGTATCCAAATCCTAGTTTGACCTAAGGTTTCCTGATTTACTATTTTCCTACATTTTTATTTTTGATATCAAAATATTTAAAATTTAAAAATAATAATTTATTTTCCTCTAATAATTTTTAACAAGGATTTATTTATTTGTCACTTCATTATCCAATACATAATAGTAGTCATTACTTGTTGTGTTTCATGCATGGTTAACTCAATAAAAACCATAAGAGATTCAAAACATGGTCACCTTAAAATAAATAAATCCTTGCATACCACTTGTTATTATAGTTTTTATAATGAGATCCTTCCTAGCACTACTAAATACCAAAGAGAGTGCATGGAAAAATTATTTTCTTCATCTTAATCTCAAAACTACTCCAATGAGGTCATTACAAAAAATTCACTTTTAGATTTCCCACATCATTTGTCCAATTACAAATATGTCCTTTTAGATGCATTACATATGACCATATTACAAATAAATTTGGAGCCACCATATGTTTTCTCCATGATAAACTCCATTAAATGGACTAAAAATAATATATCTTTTGAAACACAGGAGTTACCATATCAATATTTTATAAATTTTTATTTACCACTATACATAAAGGTGCGTGTTTAAAATAAAATGGTTAAAAGAGTACTCGTAGATAATGGTTATAGACTCAAATTTGAAACACATATTTCCTTTACTTATTGGCATTGGGGCTAAATACTTGTAATCTTCAATTATGAGAGTTAAGGGATTCGAAAATATTTCATGACAAGTACTAGGCCAAATAACATTGCACATCATTATAGGACCCCATATATTACTTGAATTATGCCAAGTTATGAAAAATGATTTAAATTATAACATACTTTTAGGATTACCTTGCATACATGAAATATATGGGGTCTCATATTCTTCACATGGATTCCTAAAATTCTTTCACCATGGATTTATTTATACATGTCCAATAGATACTACTCCTTTTGAACATTGTACGATGGTCTAAAAATGAATATTCCTATGCCACAATATTAAAATTTTGATTTTGGATATTAAAATTTTATTAAACATAGATATAAATTACAATGATTAAGAAAAAATGAACAAGGTGTCACACAACCTATTTATCTTACTCATAATACACATCATCATGGCTTGGGTTTTATAGAAAAATCCATAATGCAAAAAATAAATACTCTAGTAAACCATGATTTATACAATAAAAAATAGAATTTATGCATATACCTACTTCTACATTTGGTTTACACTTGGAAAACACTCATTTCATTGATAAAAATGCTTCACTATAAATTAAGACATTGGATAAGATCTAAAATGATGAGTTATTGCTAGAGTACTTAGGGGAATATGAGTATATCCCTTCCTTATATCATAAGAATAGGTTTCCTCATACCACTTCTACTCATGATTAATTTCATGAAATTGATGATCCCAATATCCAACATGATGCACCTAACACTATTCATACTAAACAATACATTACAATGTGCTCCACTTTGCTAAAAAAATAAACATTATGATATGACTATGGAACATATAAATATCTTTGACTAATATTACTCATTGCAATGATGAAAAAATATGAATTAAAATTATATTTATAGGAACTGCAGGACTACCCAAAATTATTTTTTTGGGTTTATTTAGATATGCCTCGGATTGACCCATCAGTAGCAATGCACAATATTACTATATTCAAATGTAAAACTAGTAAAATAAAAAAAAATCTCAAAATGCATTCCAAGGTGGCATTACTAGTAAAAGATGAATTTTAGAGACTCTTAGATGGGGGATTCATAAGAGATATTACACATTCCTATTGGGTTTCTAACATTTTACCAATCACTAAACCTAATGGTGACATTCAATGTTGCATTGATTATCATGATTTAAACAAATATTTTCCAAAAGACAAATTTACTTTACCCATCATTGACATGATTATTGATTATAAAATTAGATATGAAAAATTTACATTCATGGATGGTTCTTTTGATATAACTAAATCAAAATTAAACCAATAGACCAATAAAATAAAACATTAACCACCTTGTTGGAAACATTTTGTTATATTATTATGCATTTTAGACTCAAAAATGTATAAGCAACATATTAAAGGGTAATGATACACGTTTTCCATGATTTTATACATAAAATCATTGATGACTATGTCAATGATTTAATGTCAAAATTTAAACACTGAAAAGATCATGTCACATATTTAGATAAAATATTTAAATGCTTACAAAAGTTCAATGTGCATTTAAATCAAAATAAATGTATTTTTGGAGTTTTTGAGGCGGGTCTTATGCACATCCCTAGAATTAACAAGGTATCCTCTAATGCTTTAGGATATGAATGGACATAAACTCTTATCTAGGGCATGAGTTGCAGGTATGGATTAAACAATCTTGTGGTAGAATAGTAGGTTGAGCATGTTGTTTGTTAACTAAGTCTACTTGTATTAAAATGAATCCTAGTAAAGAAATCAAAACCTAAGTGAGTTGGATGGATGGATGGAATCTATTCTAGAGTGGGTAGGTCAAAATCAAACAAACTTCAAAAGGAGGGAAGGCTATACCATAAAATAAGTAACTATGGTTTCAAGGGCTTACATTTTAGGCTTGTTCCTTTGTGGACAAGTGTTTCTAGAATTGATGCTTATTATTTGTATCTGTTACACACTCACAGGCAAACATAAGTAGGTAGTCTAGAGGAAATAGTAAATTAAACTTAATGGTCTCAACTAAAGGTTACTCTTTTTAGAGTTTTTATTTCACACCATTAGTTAGGGGATTAAATCTCAGACCAAGAAGATATCTAGGGTTGCTATGGCACACACCTCAAAGATTATAGCATAGGTAAAACACTCCTGCACACTTCAAAATATTAACACAGCTAACTAATTTCTTAAAATAAATGATATTTACTAAATTTTCAAAAGCTTTTGCACATATAGAAACTATCATACATCAATGATAAAAATAATTATCCATATCTTTTGTATACTTTGAATTACTAAATTAATACAACCAATAAAAAAATCAATTACACATAAATGGAAGGAAAGTATATCAAGATAGTTTCATGACAATCAAACTAATTTTTTTGTCTTAATAATTTTTTTGAACTTTTGGAATGTGTGATTGCATGAATATATAGGGTAGGGTAGGGGTCACCTCATCCTCTAACTCTATTCAAAGTCATAGTTACATTATTTAATTAAAACCTCAGTTCTATTTTTAGTTTCAAAACTACATGTGTGCATGCTTACTGTTAACTAAAACTACATCATCATAAGTTAGCCTATATAATATAATGCAACATGTGCATGCTTATAAAAAGTTAAGGAAACTTTTACATTTATGTACCAAGTGTAAGTAAACTATAAATGCAAATATTAGTCTTACATGCATGACTACATGTAAAATTAGCTTTTGACTAAGGCTTGTTGGGTGATTGCATGGAACTACTTGTTATTGGAGGTGTTAAAGTGGTAGCTTGAGTTGAACTAGAAGTTGAAGAATTAGATTTATTCTTAGCTTCCAACACTTGAAATTACTTATCACAAATATAATGTTGGTACCTAATAATATCCATGTTCAATAATGGAGTTTTGTGCACCTTAATGACTTGTTGTATAAGCCATGCATGTTTAGCTTTAGTATTTATATAGTTAATCTTGAATATCTTTACCTCAGTGACTTTTTTCATTCAAAAATTCAACTCAGCTTCAATATCTTCTAATGTCAATCCCTGCAAGTTCTTATTAGATCTGGTTAAAGCCCATTGAAGAAGCTAGTCAAAATTGGCTTTGCTTATGAGCCTACCAGTGGAGTCCCTTGCTTGTGAGAACTTTAACTACTATAGAATTTACAAAATAAGGCTCTCATTCTTGTTATATTTGGGCATTATTTATTCAACTATTATGACCCACTCTCTAGCTTCTTATGTCCTAATGACTACCAAGTTGAGGGCATTTGTAGCCTCTAATGGTGCCATCAAATGAGGTGGATATATGCCTTATTATTTATATAAAGATTGAGGAAATTAAAATTATTTTCATCTTGTTTAAATTAATTAAATAATTTGGTAGTTTCAACTATTTGAAGTGCTAACTCAACCCTCATTATAGCAATGGCCTCTAGGATATTATACAATCATGATCCTACATTCTACACATCTAATTCTATCTTTATGAGAACATGCATTTTTTGTTGTTATTCCCTTATTTATTCAAATTCATGATCAATTTATTTCCTTTCCATTTTAGTTCCCTCATGAATATCAACTAGAGCATCCTTGTGGGTTTCAAAATAGGATTTGAAATCCTCAGTGTAGGGGGACTGCCCCAATTTTCTATTCTTTCTCTTAGACAAGGTGAATAATTCTTGTCTTTCTTCCAAAATGACCCCCTTCAAACCTCATCTTCCATTTTTCTCTTCTTTACCCTTTTTAAAATCCTTTAATATTTTTCAAATATAGAGATCATTGTGGACAACTCAGTAATTTAAGATTAGGCTATTGAGAAGCCTTTGATTACATATCAGTTGCCCATTATGGGAGGACCAATTGGGTTATGTATGTTGGTTGAGTGTATTGAACTATAATATCACCCAACAACTCTTGTAAGGATTGATTAAAGACCTCTTCAAGTAGTGAATTAGAAAAGGAAGGTTGTATTATCTTAGACCAGTCCACACCACCATATTGAGGTAGTGGGTGGAATGTATTTCAATGTTACCATAGTAGTGTCTTGAGAAGAACTAGGGGAGGCACTAGTAAACCCAACTGATCAGATGATACATGTAGTTTTGGGCTTGCCACTACTCAAATAGATTTCATAGTGGCCTTCCTTTAAGAGTTTAAGGGTGTTGGGATAGTATTGGAAGCAACCATAGTGGAAACAATAGGAATGGACATAGAAGATACAATTAGATTAGGAGGAATTTCTATGGGATTAGAAACTATAAGGGTAGAAGAAGCATCTTATAAATTTGAAATAAAAAAATATGGTTGGACACTAGGATGAGAGGAAATATACTCTACATTGGGCACCAAAATTAGAATGAGACCACTAAGACTAAGGGACACATAATTAAATGAATTGATAGTCAAGAAAAAAAAGACTTTATGGGAGTAGTAGAAACTATAGGGGTTACTTCCTCACCTGATTGTTCTCCATGTAGTGGTGCTTTTCCCTTGGTGTCTTGGAGGCTCAAAACTTTATCCCTTTGAAACTTCTCTTCCTCATTTATGGATTCACCTCCATTTCCATCACCTGATGGCCCTTATGTTGATAATGACTCAATAGATATGCTATATAGAGGGGGTGAGCCCTTGTCTTCCTCTTGTAATAGATAGTTACTTTCTCAGTTGTGTAAGATGCCTCATGTATGGGTATGTGTATGGGTGTGGGTGTGGTTGAGGTAACCATATAAGTAGCCTTTTGGATTGATGTAATAATTAGTTGGGAGGGTCCTTCTGAATCTAAAGAATAAAAAAAAATGGGATCATAATGTGATCCCCAAAGTGAAGTATCAAGAACTCCAAGCTCTTTATTTACATCTTTTAATGCCACATGAGGCATTTGAGAAGGTTTCCCTTGCCCTTTTGATGGTTGAGAAGGCATGTTAACCCAAAAATCTAAGGTGGCTTATCCTCCTATGGGTGGGAGTTTATTGTGTGCATGTAAAATTGAGATAAAGGGATACCCTTAAATGATTTTTAGGGGGTCCTTGGCCAACCCAATTGGTTGTGTACAATATTTGACATGGGCATCATCCTTGGAATTAATAAATAAGAATTCATGATCATATGGCTTGCACTGGTAGGGAATATTAAGGGTTTTAGTGTGTAATTATACTTGGTCATGAGGATCCCAATCCCTATGTGTTTGTGTGGCCAATGATTAGTACTCCCTATACTTTCTAGCCTCATAAAAGTGTTTGTGATTTAAATAGAAAAATCTCTTAAGAATGAGGTGAGAACCTTGAAAGTATCTCTTCTTCTTATTGTGCATATCTTCATATATCTCCCACCATAGTTGGTAGGTGATTTTCTATTATGCCAATTTGTTTGGTACATATTTGGGGAGATGTAGGGGTGATACCTTATGGAAGGTGACCATAATCATAGTGTAGTATGGGTATAATAAATAATCTCCCCTGATTGGTAATGTATCTATAATAATTTTGGATATTCTAGGTAAAGGGGACTCAATAATGGCCATCGACACCTAGGGTACACATCTTCCACAATGCATGTGGTGTTTTAGGTATAAGCATAAATGTGCATGAAGGAATGTGAATCACATATTCTATTCCTAGAAAAACATCAAGAAGATAAGACATCATATATAAATGGCCTCCCTAATGCCTCTTATCCTTGTGCAATACCTATTCTCACAACCTTCCACTAATTAACTCACCTAGAGTGAATGTCAACTATGAGGTCATCATTAATTATAACAATGGAACACAATAAAGGTGGATGAATTCTATGCTTAGATAAATATATAACCTATTCATGAGGGCCATACTAATATGGATTCACATCATGAACTTAGTAATAGGAATTGGTTGCTTCTCTTTTAGATTCATGCTCTCCCCAAGAACCATCCAAATGCTTAATATTTTCTCACTTGATTTCTCCTTATTCAATGATACTACCCTATGCAAGTCATATGTAACATATGTAATGAGGAGAGATAAATACCTTTGGAATTCATCCCTTAGATGCACATTATGATGGTCTTATTCTCTAAATGGTGAAATAATGTGCCTCTAGTCACTTTCCTAATGAAGAACAAGTCTCATATGAGGTATATACATGGCATGACCTCTATATTTACTGCTATGAAGTTCAATCCTTGGGGTTTGATGGGGAGGAGTTCTGCATCCAATTTTCATTCTCCTCATGAGTGGGTGCATCAACCTAGTGAATCACCTCCCACAATGTTGAATAATTATTCTAGATTTTGTTAAATACTATAGGGATGAAGATAATTCCCTTGTACTCTATTTAACCCTTGATAGATAATATATACATGGGAATGATTCCTTGGAATGTCTTTAATGAGGATGCCATTACTAATTAACTATGTTGAAAATGTTCTAGTTTTCAATTTAGTAACTCAGATCTTCTTGACGTACTATACAATTGAAACACTGGTAGTTAAGGATTATTATCATGGAATTAAGTGAGTTTTAAGTTATCTGTTGATTAATGAGCACATTATTTGTTCTTAATTTATTAGTATAGCTTTGACATTCAATTCTAGTTCATTCACCATTACTATACAATGTCTATAATTTTTCTTTGTTTTTTTCAATTTGAAATTTGTCACTTTATTTTTTAGGTATGAAAAATAGGTAATACTGATTTTTAAGATGAGTACCACATCATTGATTTTCCCAAGTGTCATTTTTTCACTTTTTTCTCTTTGGTTTACTATGACATAGGGGCTCTCAGTAATCAAGAGTCGGGATATTGTGTTAAAACAATGTTTTCATGGTGAATAAATCTCTCAAACAAAATAATTTAACACTTTTTATGAATACTTAAGCTTAAAAACACTTTCACCAAAGACAAAAATGCTAAAAGACAAAATACTGAACAAAAGTTTTGAATAAGATTTTTGAACAATTTCATCAAAGACCAATTTTGTGACCAGTACTTTTTCTGAAGATTTGATCCAAAAAATTTCTCTAAAGACCATAATTTTTAAGTGTAACACTTTTGAAAACATGGATCCCAAAGAGCAATTTGGAGAAGTTTGATATATGCTAAATAAAGTTGTGAAGGTCCCATCTGTAACAAAAGCTCCAAACAATTGTCTCAAACAAAACCTGTGAATAAAAACTTCCAAGAGTAACTTCATTCCAAGGTTTACGTAGGTGACTTTTTTTGAAAACTATTGAAGATATACTTTTAATGAATTTTTTGAAGACCAAATTCTACAAATCCTATAACTTTGCAAATTGTGAATCCATTGAAAAAATGTTCATACATATAAATTTCAAAGAGCATTAGTAGGTTAGTCTAAATAAATAAAACATGTTCATACATTTGTTGAGTAGCAAAGTAAGTGAAACACATAAATATTTCATTTTTAAAAGACTTTCAAGATAGGTCTAGGCCTTTTCAAAAATATAGTGGGTCCCTATTCTAAAAAAAATGGGGGTATGTTAGGTACAACAAACAATATTTTACATGGTAAATACTCCCAAGTATTTGAGAACCCATAACCTTTGGTTAGCAACTCTAGATCAAACATTAACCATTCCACCAAAGAATAGTTGAATCAGACATATGAAAGAGACTCCTAGAAACCACTATATACAACATATTTGCCTTATTCATAGCCTAGATCTATGTGTAATGAAGTGATTTATTTTACCTTTTTTATGAGGATATTAGTAGAGACTTGGGATAAATTTAGGTTTCATTCTATCTTTTGAGAAAACATATTTAAAATTTGGGGAAGGTTTATCATTTGTCTATTTCTCGACATGCATCCATATCCCTAATAGAGGTACTAGGTTCCTTCTCTTTGCTCCTATATTATTACATGATGCATGATACATTGGCCTCATTTCATCATTTGAGCTTTTGATCACCTTTAGATTTTTATTTAGGTTTTTTGGATCACTCTTTTTAGGATGCCTTGACCCTTATTTTTTTATATTTTCATTTTTTAGAATATTTTCGGACAAGGGAGAGAAGAAACCACAATGAGATGCTATTTATGAAAGCATAATTTTTACTATATTGTCCCTATCATCTACACACATATCAATAGTTATTTCCTTAAACAAGTATTAATATAATAGGTGTATTTGATCCAATGAAAGTGAAAAAACTTTCTAAAATTTGTATTAAATAATGAGAGAAACCTTTATATGCCTAGTCAAAGCATTTATTGGTAGCCTAATCATGATCAATTTAATTTTAGAATTCTAAAGATATTAAATACAAGGTATAAATCCTTCAAGTAAACAAATTTTGTGTACCTTTACTTAGTGTGATTTCCTATAATCTAGTCTTTTAGTTTATGAATATGTTTTAGGAAATCCAATAGGTTGTATACTTTCTTGATAATACTAGGGGAAGTTAATCAGATTGTCATAAGATAAAGAAAAATTGTTTAATTTGGAAAGCAGGGAACTAAATTAATAAAAACAAAATGCTGAAAATATGAAATGTTAAAATAAGAAGAGGGAAATCTAACTATGAAAGTAGTAAATATATTTGATGAAAGTAATAAATAATAAATATATTCTAATCTTGATTCTACCACAATTCCTATTTTACTCAGATACATCTTTAGATGGTACAACCATGAAGTAATGCTTCAAAAATTATCCATTGACTAGATATGTCATCTTATTGCCTTGGAGATCCCTCAAACGAAAGTATTGTTACCCAAGATATCTAAAATATGATATGGTCTAATCCATAATGGGTTAAACTTATCATGTTATCCTTTATTTCATTGGTTTTATCCCATAGAAGCATCAGGCAAGATATTTTAAATTCTTTAAATTTTGCTCTTTTATTAAACCACCTTTTAACTATGTCCTAATGTTTACTAAAATTCAATAAGGCCTTAGTCCTTGAGTCCTCCATATTTAAAATTTCTAGTAATCAAGACTCCACATTTTCATGTGGTTCCATGTATTCCTACATAAACTGATTTATTGGAAATTTAATCAGGATTGGGAAAATTGGTTATCATCCATTTACTAGTAAGGAAAATTTTTGAGGGCCTACTTGTATCTTGTTTGATTAGCCCATAGTGCATACTTAAATAAATTGTTCTAATCTCTAGTTTTATATGCTACTAACTTCGTAATAACATCAATTAGGTTTTTTTTTTGTTGATTTAACCAATCTATTTCCTTGTGCATAATGATTAGATGATGACCTAATGGTAATTTAAATATCATGGGCCCATTCAATGAATTTAGCTTATTAGAATGTTGGCCCATTATCATAAACTATATAAATGGTTGTAACAAATCTCATTGTGATATTTTATTTTAAAAATATGATTACATCTTGTCCCTGTGAATGTTTTACAGCTACTATTTCGGTCCATCATGTGTAACAGTTCATGGTAGTGATGGTAATTTAATTATCATGGGCCCATTCAATGAATTTAGATGATTATAATGTTGGCCCATTATCCCAAAATATATAAATGGGTATACCAAATCTCATTGTGATATTCTATTCTAAAAACTTGATTATATCTTGTGCCTATGAATGCTTTGTAGCTACTATTTCAATCCATAATGTGTAATAGTTTGTGGTAATGGTTAAATGAAGAATTAGAGTTAATGAACCCAATGAAGTCCAATCCCCATTGAGTGAATGGTCTTCCTTCAATAACAAGTTGTGAAATCATTGTTGCATGCACTTATCTTTTCTTTAGGACATGGAATTCATGTCATGTTCTAATGTGAACATGTGCATCCTTAAAGACTATTGGCCAGTAATAACCCATTTAAATGATTTTTTTAGCAGTGGTGTTTCTAGAGGGATAACCATTACCTATATTCTAGGCAAAATTTTCCAAATTTTCTTGAGTTTCTTCTCATGATATGCATCTCAAATAGATGCCTTCATAATTCCTTCAATAGATGATACCTTTTCTGATCATGTAATAAGCCGTTTTAAGTCTTAATTCTCTCCTCTATTCTCTTTTGAGTTTTGGGGAGCAATTAAATATGAGTAAGTATTAAATAATGTTAGTGAAACAGTATCCTTTAGATACTTGGTTTTCACAAACCTCTTTAATGGTGATGTTGTTAGTGTAGGATATTACTTTCCTAGTCTTTAGCTTACTCATGTGTTATTTCCTTTGGAGATGTTTATCCCACATTCATAAGGATGATGGGTTCATACCTTAATTCCACCTACATTGGAGAAATTAGTCCTACATGCATGGGATGGTTAGGATTCTCCTATCTTCTACCTATTTATACATCTCTATTGTAAACTATTTAACAAAGAGTGGATAATAGATAGTTTATTCTATGTGTGCAATGCATTAGATTCATGGTTATGATAATGAATTCAAGAAAATATCTTGGTTGAAGAGTATTCTTAACTCTATCATGGTATTATAATGGTATCCAACTGTCATTTTTTGAACTATCATTTTTACATTATTTTTCTACTCCTTAGATAAGTTCTATGGTTCCTTTTTAGACCTAAGTTTTTTTATTCATTTTCAAAACACCTCTATTGTGGAGAATTTATAGTTTTGAGTATTATTAGATCTATTGTGTTTATATCTAATCAGTCATAATGATTTTCATTTGAGTTTCTTAGATCTATTATGCTGGCCATGTTTTTTTGGAGAAATTATAAAGTATTTTTTCAAAAAATCATGACTATCTTGTAGAGTAGTTTTCTCTTTACATGTGTCTAATTCATAAAATTCTTTCACTGCTAGAAAGAGGACTTTGAGATGTTTTTAGAAAGTGGTCATAATAAATATTTTGATCAATATCTAAGGATATATTAGGCTTTAATTTGACCCTTTTATTCTATTTTTCTATGAATTTGTTATGCTTGATCAAGAAAAAAAATTAGATCTTGTATTTAAAGTGTAAAATCAATGTCAAAGATTGTTCATTTATTTTACTATAAATTTATTTCAAATTCATTTTTTCTAGATCTGATAGAAATAATTTTATTTTATTCAAGAATTTAATATTTTATTTGGTTCAATGTTTTATTTTTGACCCATTTATGATGAGATAACTTGTAAAAACTAGATCTTTTGATTAGTAACTCAAAATTCAGTGCTATTTTTTCAAAAGTGTATATTTTTTATGCCCGATCTAGGGGATTTTCTCTCTCATTGTAATTTTGGATGTGTTTTCAGCTATGACTGACATCTTATTTGCATGGAATTTGGCCCACATTACTCTTTTTTGGCCCATATTGTACTGTTTATGCCACTATAACACTTTACACTATCTCAAATACATTTTTGGCTAAGTTTGACATCCTTTTCATGTGATTTATAATTTGTCATGTTTGGTAGTTGATCATTTCAAGTGTGTTTTTACATACATGATGGATTTTTTTTCCATTTACCACACTCTTTCATCAGCCCATGACATGTTCTAGTCTAGTTTGTGCATTGACACTTTGACACAATTGTAGTTTATGTCATGTCTCCATCAAGGCCCCTTTCTTGGCACCTTTCCTTCTTCTATGTAGACAGTTTTTTGTTCCCTTATTTTTGGAGCATCTTTCATGATGTGTAATGACTTTTTTGATAGGTCAATAGTTTCCTTGTTTAGAGCTATTCTGGTAAATCCCAATGTCTTCATTATTTTCATTTGGTTTTTTTTTGTGTATGGAATATATTTTACTTAAAAATATTTACAAAGTGCCATGGGGGTTTGTTAATTTAGCCTTGTCTACTTTCATGCATGTGTGCTCTATTTTTGACACCTTTTCACTTCTTCAGTTGTTTGTCTCTTCCATCACCATCATACCCATCCTCTTTTAGAGATCTTATCTATATTTTTGACAACACTTTTTTGAAAATTTATAGTCTCTCATAGCTTGAAGTGTAGATATTATGGTGAATCCTAGTGTCATCGTGTCTTCTTTAATAGTTCAATAGTCTCTTCTAGCATGATATGGAGCTATTCTAGTGCATACAATGTCAACTTGTTTGTTGTTTGAGTAGTGGATTTGCACCACTCATAAAAACCTTTTTCATCCACTCCGACCATTTATAATTATGGGGGGGTGTATATATAGAATTTTTGGTGTCACTCCACCTAGTCAGTAATATGGGGGGTGTGGTGTAGATTATGCCTCTTAAGTGTTGAACATTCCTTGCACATGCAATACTTTTTCATACTATTGTCACCACTGATAGTCATCTTGATTGAAGCTATTCTAGTGAATTCCAATGTCAATTTTATGATTGAGTAGTAGATTTGGACCACTCATGTAGATTGAGTTCCTTTATGACTTTTGAGTAGTTAGAGTGCAAACTATTTTAACATCATCTTTAGGGGACTTTCTAGCTCTTTCTTCTTATTTTCTCTCTTTTAGTGGGGATTTTTTCTTACGGTTTTTATCTTTTTTATCCATTTTATGAGAGTTATATTTATATGTTACACTTTTTTTAGTGTTTTCTATATTCCTCTTTTGTACATGGGTATCTTATTTAGGCACATCATTTATCGAAACCCATATGAGGTTTTTTACTTGACTCCAAGAACTTTTTGGTGCTTCTTATAGTGATACCAATGCAGGATCCATACCAATGACACTAGTATGAAAGTCCCACCAATATTTGTTCTCACTTCTCACCATCTTGTTGAATGGTGTTCAAGCAATGCTTCCTCAATTTCATCATTCTACTGAGTATTCTAAAGTTCAGTGTTCATATTCAATTATCCTCATATTCAAAACTATTATTACTTTCACTTGGTAGTTATAGTGACTCAACATCCATATACTTAGGCAATATATATTAGCATCCATAGAGACATGTGGCTTCACACTGCATCATTTATTATACCCACCTAAGATACACTTAAGTGGGGGTGTTGGTGTAGGATATTACTTTCCTAATCTTTAGCTTAGGTGTTATTTCCTTTGGAGATGTTTATCCCACATTCATGAGGATGATGGGTTCATGACTTACTTACACCTATATTATGGAAGTTAGTCCCACATTAATAGAATGGTTAGGATTCTCATATCTTCTACCTATTTATACATCTCTATTGTAAATTATTTCACAGAGAGTGGATAATAGATAGTTTATTCTTTGTGTTCAATGCATTAGCTTCATGGCTATGATAATGGATTCATGGAGATATCTTGGTTGAAGAGTCTTCTTAACTCTATCACAAGCACATGTCAGGCTCAATCATGAGATGAATGATTCCTTGACCTCTAACAATATTGGTAAGCTTGATTTTTATTTCAAAAATTTGTAGTTTTTCCATCTATTTATCTCTGCATTCTCTAAATTTATTTTCCCCCATAATGAGCTTGATAATAAGATCTAACACAATGGTGATAGTCTTGTTCCTCAGGGTGTAATGTCAAAATCTCTTTATCTCTTTGACAAGGGAAAATATTTTCTTATCTATCATGGAATACCTGAGTTCTTTCGTTTTGAGTTTGTGCTCATGAATGCAATAGGGTGTTCACTTTCAACTTTATTTTGGGTGAGCACGATGGTAATGGTATGGTATGAAGTGAATGAATACAAGGATAAATATTTAGTGAAGTTTAGGATTATTAATATTGGGGCTTGAGATATTGCATATTTAATGCATTGAAAATAATTTTTGGCCTCTATTGTCTATTCCACTTTAGTATCTTGCTTGAGCATTACATTTAGAGGTCTAAAAATTTCTACAAACTCCGATGTAAAATTTCTCATGAAATTTATCTTTCTAAAGAAATATTTTATTTCCTTATTGTTATTTTGGAATGTTATTTTTGATGTCCCTTGAATTATATTGAGGTCAATAATAATTATATATTTGGTGATGATGTGATGTAAGATCTTGCCTTCTATGACAACAAATATGTTATCCTTGAGATTTAACAATATATTGAGTCTTATACATCTTTCAAAGATTAACTGTAGGTGACCCACATGATCATCCTAGATTTTGATAAAACTACGAGGTAATCTAAGTAAATGATTATATATTTATCTATCATCCTTTAGAATGCATGGTCCATGACTCCTAAAAGGTATATCCTATATTAATTTGGTTAAATGACATCCTCTTATATCATAATGTAATGTCCCTTACTTAGGGGCTCCTTTTTTTCCTACAAAAGCTCTGATCAACTGTGATATCCCCTTCAAACAGGGAATATAGAAACACAAAAGCTCTGAACAAAGATACAAATTTGTAGAATAAATTCAAATAACAAGAAACCACAGTAAATCTCTTAACTGGCAAATCACTAATCTTATTATTGTCCAGAAGGTTACAATAGATGTCCTCAATCATGCATAAAAGGAATATTCAGATACAGCCTTAAAACCCTGATTAACTTTTGCAAATCCAGCACTTGAGCTTGACTCTGTATGTCTCGGCTTGTTGTGTCAAACACACAGTCGCCGATGTTGGTCGATATACTGCCGACGTCGGTCTCTGTCAGTCCTTCTCTGCCGATGTCGGTCTCTAGTCGGTCGATGTCGGTCACTGGGGATCTCTGTCTGCCGAGGTCAGTGTCTGTGTGGATCTGTACAGACCTCGTACGGCCACCCAATAAGCACAACTTGTCTATTTTCACCCCTGATCTGAAGATATACAATTCTAATATAGAATATCTCTATCTGTATAATTTATTGAATAACAACTAATAAAATAAATACCTGAAATACTGTGATAACTTCTGTGTGAAGTTATCTCTCAAATTCCTTGAAATACTGTGATAACTTCTGTGTGAAGTTATCTCTCAAATTTATAAACCTCTGTGATAACTTCTGTATGAAGCTATCTCTCAATTTGGCAATAGATCAGCTGATATTTCACAGCCTCTGAATCACACACAATGAAGAGTTGACGTTCTCCACTGTAGATGGAATCCTGGAACCCTTGGCTCAGTCTTCACAGAAGAATTTCTTCAATATCAAAATCAATAATCAAAATCATCCCCTCCAACTCTCTCCCATGAGAAACTCTTATACCCTTCCAAAGGTGTGCTTGCTAAAATTAGATTTCCTCAAATTAGAACTTGGGGTTCTAAAATTAGAATTCCTCAAATTAGAACTTGGGTCTTAAAATTAGACCAATTAATTAATAATTAATAATTAATTAATATCTAATTTAAAATTAGACCAAATAATTAATTAATTAATATCTAATTTAAAATTAGACCAAATAATTAATTAATATCTAATTTAAAATTAGACCAAATAATTAATATTTGATTAAATCAATCAAATATTAATATCTCCCTCAATACATGTCAGATCCTCGAACCGTCTGAAGCTGGTGAACCAGGGAGTGATTCTGCACATTACCATATCAAAACAAGGGTGCTTCGCTGTATGTCAAATATCCCTAAATAATAGGAGCTCAGGCCCAATGTGTCTGAAATAACCTGAATGAGAGCCAACTATAGGAATTCTGTAAATCAAAGCCAAGCTAATCTCCATCATGACCCTCTATCCATCCAATCAGCCTACGAAGGTCACATAATAGGCTAATCATCAAGCCTGTCAATGTCCACAAAAAAGGGGACATGACACGTAAGTACCCCACTTCATGGTGAATTTAGTCTTTATTCTATCTTTTAACTCAACCAAAACTTGGCTATATCCTAAAAATCCATCCAAGGACATCATTCCTGAATCACTCACTATTTGGATGACCTCATCCAATGAAGGCAAAGGATAATTGTCTTTCTTGGAAGATTTATTCAAGTTTTTAAAATCAACACATAGTCTAATTTCCCCATTCTTCTTCCTGATTGAAACTAAATTAGCCACCCAAGTAGAATGTTTGATAGGGAAAACTATTTGAGCACTTAAAAAAAATTCAAATTCATTATGAATAAGAGGCTCCAAGATAGGATTTATTGTCCTTTATCTTTGTGTGAATGGTTTCTGGTCTAACTTATATGGGATTTTTTGGGTGATGACCCTTGGGTTGAAAACTTTCATGTCTTTGAACATCCATGCAATCACATCTTTGTATTGGGTGAGTAGATTCTTCAATCTTTTAATTTCCTCTAGAGTGCAACTGAGACCAATATTAACATAGTGTGGGTCATATTCATCTCTTAAATTCTCCCTTTTGAATTTAGATTCATTTATTTTTGGCTATCTTCTGTTATTCTTGAGGATCCAGATCAAATGTCCTTTCCAAGGAAACCATTCCTAGAAGGAGGCAATTTTACTTCAGCTAAATAACTCCTTACACCAATTCCTATTGGAATAGATAACTAATCTCTTTGTCATCAATGATTTTAAACTCAAATTGCCTTAAGTTAGTTAAAAAATATGTTGTGTAGATTTATTACCTAGTTAATAACAGATTCTTGAGTCTGATTAACATTAATTGTCAACCCAGGGTATGTATGCCTTTCAAAAATATCAACACTTATATGCATTATTTATTCATAGATTAAATTTATTTATTAGTTGTAGTACAATGAAATTATGTTGAATTCACTAGGTACTTAAACTATGAAACTAATATAATAGAAATAAAAAAATAATTCACACTTATGAATCACACATGCATCACACTTTATATAATCAAAAAAATAATGAAATTAAATTACAACAAAATTAAACTAAAGATGGTCAGGATCTTCACTACAATTCCTTCTTAGGGGACCCTTCCTCATTCAACATTGAGTTTCAATCCTTCTCTAAGAGATTTGTAAAAGCTTATTACAAAATTAACTTTCTCATTACTCAGATCTATAGTAATTAAATATTGTTATAGAAGATTACAATATTTAGAATGCAATGACTTCTACAATTCTACTATTATGCTATTATTTAACTCCAAATCTAATCTAGGTTCTACCATTAAATATAGAAGGTATTTTATTAGATTTTAACCAAAACTACTAAACTAGGGAAAGTATAAATAATTTAGGAACTACTCCAGTCAACCTTCAGGTGGTTAGTAACTAAAGTTACTTATTTTAAGCCTGACTGGGTTAAGGTCAATGTATACTATTTTGTTGTTTTACTTTTTTTTGTCTCCTTTCCATTGTCCTTGTCTTTCTCATCTTTGGAAACACATCCAAGATTATTTACATGTGGGGAGTCCATACAATAGTTATGGAGGATCCTCTTCAATCATCCACTTAGTTCCTAAGATATCTGGATGTGCCCTTAAGTTCTAATCATAATAATAGTTTTGTTCTATGTAGTGGCTACAAGTTACCTATAGGTGAAAGCCTGTAGTTATTATAGGCAACCTACAATTGCTACAAGAAACCTATAGGTGGAATCTAGTGGTTTATATGGGAAACCTATGGGTGGAAACTAGTAGTGGCTATGGGCAGCTTGTAGGTGCTATTGGAAACTTGTAGGTAGAAGCCAATAGTTATTGTAGACAGCTTGTAAGTGGAATCCAACAATTTTTTTTGGCAGCTTGTAAGTGTTGTGTCCTAACAAGATTCTTCCAGCTTTATGTTACCCTTCACATTTTTTTAAAATAAAGTTACACAAGTATAATTTAATCAAAGAAAAAGAATCATTAATTTATAACATAACATATATATTAATGCACACATAAATCATAAATTCATTCATTTGCATGAGTCATGGATGAATATGAGGATTTACATAGAAAAGGTATGGATGAGGATATAAAAATAAATCAATTGGTTACTTCATCATACCCCCTACTTAACCTATTGTTCAACCTCGAGCAAGCCTTGGCTACATTTTGAAACCACATAATTATTTGAAATCTAGGGGCTTAGTGAAGCCCTTCCCTTTAAAGATATATAACCCTTTAGCATCATCAATGTCCTTCCATATTTTCTTCTCTACCTCTCTATCAGCTGAGACCTTTCCCTCCCAATCTAGAATTGGGAATCAAAACATAGGAGGTTGAAACATCAATACCAACTATTTTATCCTTCTCTTCCTGACAAGCTCAATATACATGTATACCTTGTATATGGCCTCCCTAAGGTTTTGAAGAGAATAAGGTTCCTTTATTTTCAAATCATTATAGATTTTTGCCCATCTGTGAGAAAAAGAAACAAAAAATTACTTTCCATCTCCTTCCATAAGACTTAAATAGTGATTGTGAACCTCTACTTATTTAATTATGACCCATGCTTATGGAGTACCTAAGTTTATGAAGGAGATCCATTCTTCTATTACAACTTTTTAATTACCCAATTCACCCCTAATAATTAGGTTAGCTATTTTTTATTTTTCGTGATACTCCACCTATTTGCTTCTTCCTATTTCATTAAGGACATATGAAGTAAATGCATTTAGTTAGACATCCCCAAATTATATATTTGGATTTTAATTTGTATCATGGGGTACAACATACTGGTGTATGTAAAACTCACTTAACTATGTTTGGAGATCAGGGTCAGCATGTCTATAGACGTTAAAGAAAGATTTAGGGTCACAAACCATGTAGTATCAATCATTATAGATCCTATCATATCTAAATTTAAGTCATATTTCTTATAAGTGGAAATTATACACCATAGAAGGTTATCTTTAATCCATTAATGATTCAGTGGTTTCATGCATTTTAGTAATCTTTTCATTCAAATAATTGATCCTAGTTTCAACCATTTCTAGTCTTTATTTTAAGTCATTTGCTCTCTTGTTTCAACATATAACTTAAATATTTGTACCAACTCTTTCTATTAAGTTTCATCATCACCAAATTTTTATTTAATAAAAATCAAGAGGTCATCAGTTTCTACTGGTATGGCAGCTAAAAGATCCACATCAATTACTTCTTCTACTATAGGTGTTTTTTAGTGGGTAATGGAGGAGAAAATATATTGTATATATGTAATAAATATAGATAATTATCATCTACAAGTGCCTATAAGGGTACACTAGTGCTATTTGTGGGTAAGGTAGATGAAGTTGTTGCAGGTTCCTCCAATAACCTGTCTCTTTCCATAGATAGTTTTATAAATTTTGCTACCCTCAAAAGTGTTTATAGGCCTCTCTTACCTTTCAACTTTGTTATCTCATTCTTCAATGTATATATTTATTTCATAGCTTGTTACAAGGTTTAGAACTCCTAGTCATGAGGAAATAAATATTTTTCTACTTCTTCTTCCATAGTTTTTTCTGTAATCAATTCTTCTTCTATAGGTTGATTTATCATTCTCAACTCTTCTTCTATGTACCCAATGTTTCTAATGAGATCCATGTCTTCCTCAATGAATCTGGGTGGCTTAGGTGACTGTACTTCTTCTTCCTTGATATATTCCTCTTCATTATGCCATTATATAATCTTAAACCCATCACAGGTCTTTCAAATCATGGGCTCTTTCTTTTCCTTTTCATCCTCACTGATATCTATGGGTGATAACACTAGGGTTGTCTTATTTTTTTTAATTCTTTGAGATCTCCTAAGAGGAGGTATCATTCTTGATACAAATGGTTTATTTTCTTTTATTTTCATTTTCTTTTTAGGTGGGGGTGGATATTGGAACTTATTATGCCTATGCAGTAGTTGATGAAGAACTTCATCTTCCCTTAAAGGAGCCAAGTTGGAAGAATCAATCCTTGATGAGGAGATAGTTGAAACAGTGAGAGAAGGAATATTTTGCCCAGTTTGTGTGGGTGGATTTTCCTCCTCTATGTTAGATTGAGGTAGGACTAATTTAATTATCTTTCTTCTCCCTCTATCAATTTCAGATGAACCTTCAGTGGCTACAGGTTGTCCAATAGCACTAGTGCCCATAGTACCTTCTTGTTCAGTTTATTATGCCTACTCTTTAGGAGATTCCTATTCATTATTTCCATCTTATTATTGAGGTTCACCATTCCCTAGGGTTATAAATTATTCTTAGTTAAGGTTAGGTTTAACAGTGTTTATTCTATGTTTAATTATCAATCATATCAGGCAATGATGAGACATGGATTTCTTATCCCCCTTATAATATTCTTTGGAAATCCTTTTTAGAATGTTCCATAGGT
Source organism: Torreya grandis (assembly GCA_037957365.1). Classification (NCBI taxonomy): domain Eukaryota; kingdom Viridiplantae; phylum Streptophyta; class Pinopsida; order Cupressales; family Taxaceae; genus Torreya; species Torreya grandis. The sequence goes on from JARHVA010001610.1 coordinate 1,212,300, forward strand.
GATTTGGAACATTAATGGTCCTATCATGCCTTAAGAGGTTCAAAAATTTAAACTAAAAAGTATAAATTAGAGATTAACTTCTTTCACAGGTCATTTAAATAATTATGTATGAGGCTACCTCCCTCTAGGCTATAGGTAGCTAAGTCTCTCCACACCATATTTATTCAGTACTAGTATTTTATCTCCTTGACAAAACTATTTTCTGAATTCTTGACCATTGGGTTTGTCTTGCCAGTTTTCTCCTATACTTGGCAACCCAGTTGCCTAGCTTACCCATTCTTCAGTGACTAAAAATGTAATGCCATGTATAGTAGCTTGCTCTCCTATAAAGGACCCTATAAATTCTTTAGTAATGGGTTTTGATGAATGTTGAAAATTCTCAAAATAAGTGGTCTATCCAACTCTATTAAAGATAGCCCAGTTGGCTGGGTCTCCTTGAAGTTGCATGTGATCTATGGGTTCTCATCTCACAACTAACCCTCCCATTTTGGCTAGGTTTAGCTTTATGATGACCATTTCAACTGATCATTATCAACACACTTATTTTGGATTCTAGAGTTCTACCTATAGTAAAGCATGTTTTTTTCAATAATGGTGGTTTGTGATTTTAGGTTAAGGTTATAGGTAATGTCGTGCTTCAAATTTATTTGAATGGGTTGTACTCACAAGTGAAAATAATAAAAGTGATTATTTTTCCTATTAATTATATGGTGTCATCATGGAATTCAATCCACACATATAGACTATCATGGAGTACATGAGATTAATTTCCCACAACACTCTTCCCCTCTCATGTGAGAGGTCACTTGTCCCTAAGTGATGTGGAATGAGTAAGATGAAAAGAGAGAGGATGGAGTCATGATGAGGGTATGAGTGTGAGTGGAGATAAGACTTAGTGAATGACTTTTTAATGATTAAATATGAATTTAAATATAATACATGATATATTAAAAATAAAAAATAATTTTCTATGAATAAAATATATAACATAGCTTTTTAACAGTTTACTTAGGGATACATAGAGGATTTGCATGTGAGTGTTTACATGCAAGTGGTTGCTATAATGAAATGATTTCCTTATAGTTATAACTTGATTAAAGTGGTCTCCTTGAGTAATCATGAGATCACAAGATGTTATCCTTCCATGATGTCCTCAACAACCTACATGTAATCATGAAAACCTATATGGAACTAGAGAAAGGGTCTTATAGTTGGATGAGAGAGTATTGTCTTCCTACCACAACGTGGTCACTTTGGATTTTTGTGTTATCTGAGTCAGGTGATGTATAAACATGGAAAAGGGTGGCTAAGGGTGTTTTTTCTATGTGACATTCATTTGCATGAGCATGATGATGATTTATCTCTATGGTGTGTTACTTCCTATGTATTTTGAGCCTAGTGAACTTTTCCTTTAGCAACTAGTAGGGTTATCAAACTTAGGACCTATGTTCCCAAAAATCCTAGATATCACTATGTGATAGAGTGAAATCATCTCCATGAAATGACCAGAAGTTGAAAGTGGTTCATGTGTCCCTATAACCATTAATTTTGGTCTATAATAGTCCAAATGAAGATTGGAAGTGTATGCATTTTTTGTGGCTCTTACCTTATTATTTAGGGGTATGTTTGAGAAATGTTTTGACTTTTCTATTCTAATCCTCCATCACTCTTATCTATCTTTTTTGGTGTCTTCTATGAATTTATCAATAACCTATAGCCAAGGCCATATCTTAGAGTTGGTGAAGAACTAGCCTGCATGCACTTAAAGAGGTGTTAAGATGTACTATCAGCAACCATAGGTGATGCCCATAGCAACTACAAAGTTGTGACTAGCTGTGGGGAAGGTGCCCATAGTAATGAGAGAATATACCATAGAAATTGAAGGAATACCTTCTTTGACAAAGGTGCATATAATAATGGTGAGGGAGGTGCCTACAAAAGCTACATAATAGCCCATGGTAACTAAGGAAGATGAAAAGTTTTGCTCAAAATGATCATTTATTTTCCATTTTGATTTTTACCCCTAAATAGCCAACAAGGTAGTTTTCTATTTAGGCCCATTTTTCAGTTTTGGGCAGCCAATAGGTTGGTTTTCTACCTAAAAACTGCCAAAAATTCCAAAAAAGGGTGTTCATTATTTGTCATTTTTTTAACTCTAATTGTTGCTTGTAGTAGAATGTTTATTCTGGGTCCTTTCCAAGTTAGCTTTGAGGGTGACTAGTTAAGGACCAATTGAAAGTCTTAGTCTTCATGTCAGAGGAGGGCTAGGATGTCCTCTTATCCTTCTTCATTTGTGTGTTGGTTAGTTCTCTCTTTATCTAGTGAAACATCATGTTGATCTAGTACATCATTGTATCCATTTTGTAATTGCTTACGTATGTGATTGGTAAACTCCTCCTAAGTGAGTGGATTTTTGTATAACTTTAGTTGTGGCCATTGACTAGTATATAGAATCTTACCATATCAATAGTTTGGAGTCATAGTACTCTATTATCATAAATATGTTCAATCTCAAATGGATCGAGCCATTTGATTTAGAGTTTGCTCTTGCGATCCTTGTATTTTGAATTAAAAAAAGAGACTAATATCCTACATTGAATTTCTTGGTCTTAATTTACCTATCATGCCATCCAATCCACTACTAATATACAAATTATATATTTTTTAATGCTTGTTGTTTGTATTCATTTAAGGCATTCAGTTGCATAAGCCTTCCTTTATGTGCTTTAGATATATCCATCCTAAGTTCTAGTGTTGTCCATAAGGTCTTCTGATAAAATTCAATTGGAAAAATAGGTTTCTTCCCATAGACTAAATCATATGGGGTGAACCCTATAGTGGTCTTCCATGTAATTCTGTAAGCCCAAACAGCTTCAGGAAGTCTAGCCTCCCAATCCTTATGAGACATATTAACAGTCTTGGTCAAAATATTTTCTATCTCCTTGTTGGTGACTTCCACCTATCCATTATACTATGGATGATATGGAATTGATTTCTTATTCCAAATCTCATACTATTGGACCAAAGCAATAATTAAAATAGCAGTGCATTGGGGTCCTTGGTCAGTAACTATTTCTCATGGCACACCATATTTTGTGAATATTTTTTCATAGAGGAAAGTTGTCGCATTCTCATCCCTAGCATGTGTAAGAGACTTTACTTCCCCCTGTTTAGTGACATAGTTAGTACATATAATGATTTATTGTTATTTATTGTATTTTAGATCAAAAGGTCCTACAAAATCTAGGCCCCATTTTTCAAATGGTTCAAGCACCATTTAAGACTGCAAAGGCATCTCATATGAACATGTGGGTCTTCTCATACATTGACATCTATCAAAATGAGAAGTATAACTTATTACATCTTTATAGAGTGAGGGCCAATAATATCTTATATTTAGTATTTTTACTATTATATGCTTAACTGCAAAGTGTGTTCCATAGGGTTCATCATGGTAGGCTTCGAGGATATCTAGAATTTCATCATCTTTGAGACATCTTATAATGATGGAGTCAAGTCCAATATAGAAAATGAATTTGGATAGAAATGAATACCTATCAAATTTCTAAATCAAAGTTCTTTTTTTTTTAGGAAGTGTTGTAGAAGTAACCTTGTTATAAGGTAGTTAGCAATATCAACATACCAAGTTATGGTAATGGTGAGGGAGAATAGGTGATTATTTAGAAATGAGTCATCTACTATGGTATCTTATTGAGGGGATTGTAGTCATGATAAGGATTTAACCACAACATTTTCCTTACTAGGATTATCTACAATAGTCAGATCAAATTCCTGTAATAAGAGCAACCATCTTATCACTCTGCCTAAGATAACTAGTTTGTTTATAAGATACCTAATGGCTGCATGGTCTGTATGAACAAAGACTTGATACCCTATGATATCATGATGAAACTTTTTGATATCATAGACTACTACTAAGAACTCTTTTTCAGTGACTATGTAATTTGATTCTACTACCTGTAGGTTCTTGCTTACAAAATATATAGTGTAATTAAGTGCTTCCTATTTTTGTCCTAGCACAAATCCTAGGGAAATTTATGAAGCATCTCTATAAATATAGAAGGGAAGCTTCCAATTAGGACCATGCAGAATAGGGGTGGTGGTAAATAATTCTTTCAATTGTTTGAAGGTTGTATCACATGCAAGAGTCCATATGAATTCAGTATCTTTAGTCAGGAGAGTGAATAATGGTGCTACTACTTTGCTAAATTTTTTGATAAATCTCCTATGGTAACTGTCATGTCCTAAAAAATTCCTTACATCTTTATATTTTTGAGGAATAGGTAGGTTTTTTATGATGCTAATTTTTTTAGGGTCAACATTAATTCCTTCAGTAGATACATGGTGGCCTAAAATAATGCCTTTTGTCATAAGCATGTAGCATTTCTTATGACTTAAGGACAAATGGTGCTCTTAAAAAAATTAAAACACTTTCTCTAGGTTCTTCAAGCACTCATCAAATATTTTTATATAAACAATGAAATCATCCATATAGATGTATACACATTCATTGGCCATATCTACAAAGATGCTCAGGACAGCCCTTTAGAATGTTGTAGGATCATTACACAACCCAAAAGGTAATACATCATAAGAATAAGTAATCTAGGGACAAGTGATGGTGGTTTTATCCTAGTACTCATGAGTAATTTTGATCTAGTTGTAACCACTGAAGCCATCTAGAAAGGTGAAATATTTCTTTCTTGCTAGTGTGTCTAACACCTGATCAATGAAGGATAGAGGAAAGTGATCTTTTCTATTTGTTTTATTAATTTCACTGTAATCTATAAATACACACCATTCTCCATTTTTATTTGTTACAATTATCAATGGTGAAACCCATTCACTATCTGAGATGGGATATATAAATCCAGTGGTTAGGAGTTTCTACACTTCTATTTTGACTATTTTTATAAGAGTTGGAGTCATCCTACGTTGTGGCTATCTGATTGGTTAGAAATCTTTGATATAGATATGATGTGTGCATGTTTCTAGGATTATATCTTGCATAACCTCATAATATCATGCAAAAGTGCATTGGTTTACATGTATCATGTTGACTAGGCACTTTTCCTCATTTGAATCTAACTTGATATTAACAAGTATGTTTTTCCTAGAGAGGTTTCAATTTACCATGAGAGTGCTTTCATCATTTTTATATTACTAATGGATTTGGTTTGGATACAGATATGAGGTATCATCTGATGGAATATTTCATATATAGATCTATCATAATTATCTTCTTTTTAGACTCTAGAAAATGGGCACTAAACATATTATAAGTGGTTGAGATCTGCAAAATGAGTTTGGTAATTATTCTGAAGAACATTGGAGATAATTTTATCTTCCTCCTAATCATCCAAGGTTAATGCATGGTTTATGTTCAATACATGAATCAAGGGAGGTTGGTCTACCTCATCTTCTTTAGCCCATAATGCATGATCTAGTGCCAAGGCCAATTGTACTGGAGGATAAAGACAAAATTATTAGTGTGGTTTTCATTGTATATCAACATGTTATGTGATCTATAGATAATAAAGGCATCATCTATGGAAATCCAAGGTCCTCCTAAGATAAAAGGGTATCCACCCAACTTATACTTTAATTACAGCACAATGAAATTTGAAAGATACTCCTGAGAATATACAGTAATGACAAGATCTTCAATGACTCCTTCTAGTCAGACTATAGACCTATCAACCATTTATAGTATTGTAGATGTGGGATGAATATTATTCAATTGTAATTTGTTCATGGTTTCAGTTTCCATTACATTTATTACATCCTTTCGGTCTATTAATGTATTTGACAACTGTTGGTCATGGATCTAGACTTTTACTACTAGGCATCTTGGATCTAAATATTTCTATGGTAGGGTGTTTCTCAGCATAAGGTCTGATAACTAGCCAATCACATGCACTTTATTGGGATCCTTCTTCTTCCTTCCAAGTTTATGTAGACATAAGTCTTTAAATTTTTTGAAATATATAGGCACATACTTTAGACCTAAAAGAGAGGAATTTTAACATAGAGCTTCTTGAGTTATCCTATAAAATTAAATTTAGGCTCAATTACATGGCGTTGAAGGCCAAGACATTCTAGAAATAATAGGGTTGTTTGATCAACAACTTTATTTATTGGTTTAAAGAGTTCTTGTGGTGGTGAAAGTGGGTTAGCATGATATTTTAGAGTTTTTTTATTTGAATCCATTATTATGGGTGGGACTGGGGGTGGTAGAACTTTCCTTACATGTAGGTGAACTTCATTAATATTTACCATATATGTCAGGTATTGGACATGATCAGTACTAAATGTTGGTTGAATCATGTTATTTTTAGGGTTTTGAATGGGTTGGGAAGGGAGCTGATTAAGATTGGGTATAGCTTATGTATTGGGTATAAGAGTAGGAGGTTATTATTACTGTTGTTGATGGAATCCTCTCTGATGGTTTCTCTAGGGTTGATTGGGTCTCTAGGGTTGCTACCACTGGTTTGTGAAGGGTGGGCCTTAGGGTATTTTCCAAGATTGTATCCAAGGTGGGGATACATTTTATGGAGGCTACCAAGAGGTGATGGGATAACTTGTTTGAGGTGGCTACCAAATACAATTAAGAGGTGGGAAATTCATCCATGAAGTAGTCCAATTACGAGTAGTATTTATAAATTGTGAATTAAAGGAGGTAGAATTTGCAAAAGGTGGATTTTATCCCATACCTAGATAAGATGGTCATTTAACCCATGGGTTTCTTTGTGCAACATAGAAAACCTAGTCCCCATCTCCTCCTAAAACATGTAGCTCTACTATTTTTTGTTCTTCAACTATGATGTTAGCTACTTTAACTCAAACCTCGTGATACCTAAAATCTATTTTCTTCTTCTTATAATATGGATAATATATGGTCAAAGCTTGATCTATGGTTGCTTACTTTTGTATTGAGTGCAAGTTATCCATTTGGGTGGCCAAGTGACTAATGATATATTATTTCATGTCTTGTAATAGGTTACTAACTTTATATTTTGATAGGCCACATACAACTACCAGTAAAAGCTTGTTGCCCCTAACTTTGATTATGGTAGACCTAAAATAATTCTTGCTCAACTCCTTGATGTCTATGAATGGAAGATGGGAGATATCTCCCCCACTCATTAGGCCCAAGGATTCTAGACAATCTTATTTGACTCCTTTCAAGAAGATGAGTTTTAGAGGCTCTTCTCCTAGTGTACTTTGCTTGAATTTTTGTACACTTAATATGAACCATTCAATAGTATTCTAAATATACATCCCTTTCTTGAGTCATCTTGAAGATGTCATTTTTTCCATAATTTATTCCTCATCCATATTCTTGATACTTAGCCAAAAAAATCTTTTTCATGTCCTCCCAAGTGTGGACTGAATTACTACCCAATCCCATGAATCAACAAAGTGTTGAGTATTTGAGGGTCATATGAAAAAGTTTTAATTTCTATGCATCTTGCCTATAATCATATATTATATAGAGGATATCAAATCTAAACAAAAATGTGTATATATCTTTTGATAAATTACCTATAAAATTGGGCAAGGTTTGAGGGTGGGATATTTTTCATTTGTGTTATGCCTGCTGCATCTAGAATAGGAAATTCAAAAGTAACTATGTTTGGAGTCATGTTGTCATCCACAAAGTCTCATTATCCATTCATAATGGATTTTCTTGTGATATGGATACCAAAGGTACTCAAGATCACATTTTCAAATTTTGTATCCCTCCTTTCATCAGTATGATAGTAAACATTTATCTATTGATCCACAATATTTCTATTAGATGAGAAATCCAAAGATTCTCCTAAGTTTTCTTTGATTTGTTCAAAAAATCCTTATTAGAATGTTTTTATGATGTTACTTTCTAGAGAATTTGATTTTTGAAGTTATTCTCCTTCATTTCTTCTTACCAACTCAGCTAATACTTTCATCACTTCTATTTCCTTTTTCAAATCCAATAGTACTTCTTGTGTAAGATGCCTCCTTCAGTTTATAGTGTTTCCTTATTTAAGAGCCCTCTGGATTATGGTTTATTTTTAAATAAGTTTCTTAGTTGTTGTAGGTATTTATGGTTGTTTCTTGGTAGCAACTTGTGGCTTGCTTGGCAAGAATCTTGCTCAAGAATATCTTTCTCTCTGCATAAACATTTTACCATTCCTTCAACTATCCTATCCCTTCATGCATAGGGTTAATGTATTTTTTATGTGTTTTAGGGGGTTGTTTAAAATGAGCAAAAAAAATAAAATGCAAAAAAATAAAGGAGTGCAAAAATCAAAATGATTGGAATTGAAATTTTATTTCTAAAAAGTAGTAAAGTTATCTACTAAAAGTGGCAAAAGTACTCTAGAGAGCAAGAAAATTGCCCTAGAAAGGAGGAAATGAAAGCATAAAAATTACCCTAGAAAGCAAGAAATAAAAATAGTAAAATTAAAGGCATACTTTATAGAAAGTAAATCACTCTTACAAGAAAGTAAATTCTAAAGAAAATAATTAACTAAGTAAATCACAAGATTGCAAAGAGTCATTCAAGGTTGTGCACCATCAACATCCAAAAACTTAGACATCAGGCATAAGACACAATAGTTCTCTTACTCGACTTGCCTAATTGGGTAGGATAGTGCATCAAAAATGTTGTACATCGTCAACATCCAAGAACATAGACATCTAGCATAATATACCATAGTGCCCTCACTCATCTTGCCTGACTAGGTAGGATAGTACATCAATCAATCTTGAAAATCAATAATTGATTATAAAAAGTAATAAGTAATACCCTGCCTAGCAATAGTGCCAAAATATTATGTATACTTATTACCCAGTCAATACCAAAAGTTTAAGTTTGATTAACATTAATTGTCAACCTAGGGTGTGTATGCTTTTTAAGGATGTCATCACTATAGATTCATTATTGATTCATAGATTAACATGATTTATTAGTTGTAATACAATGAAATTATACTAAATTCACTAGGTAGTTATACTATGAAACTACTATAATAGAAATACGAATCACACATGCATCAAACTTTATATAATAAAACTAATAATGCAATCAACTTACAACACACTTAAACTAAGGAGGTTTAGGATATTCAATACAACTCCTTTTGAGGGGGGCCTTCCTCATTCAGAACTGTGTTCCAATCCTTCTCTGAGAGACTTGTAAAATATTCTTACATAATCTACCTTGTCATTACTCAGATCTATAGAAATTAAAGATTGTTATAGAAGATTAAAATATTCAAAATGCAATGACTTCTACAATTTTACTATTCTATTATTTTCTATGCAACTCCTAATCTAATCTAGGTTTTGTCATTAAACATAGAAGGTAGTTTATTAGCTTTTAACCAAAAACACTAAGTTAGGGAAAGTATAAATACTTTAATAACTACCTCAGTCAACCTTTAGGTGGTTAGTTACTGAAGTTACTTCTTTTAAGCCTAATTGGGTTAGGGGAAATGTATACTATTTTTATATTTTACTTCTTTTCATCTCATTTACATTGTCCTTATCTTTCTCATCTTTGCCAACACATCTAATATTCTTGGCATGTGGGGAGTCCATACAATAGTTATGGATGATCCTATTCAATCATCCACTTGGTTCCTAAGATATCTAGATGTGCCCTTAAGATGTGATCACAAAAATAGTTATGTTATGCATAGTCACTACAAGTTACCTATAGGTGAAAGCCTATAGTTGTTGTAGGCAACTTACAGTTGCTATGGGAAACTTATAGGTGGAAGCCAATAGTTATTGTAGGAAACCTATAGGTGGAAACAAGTAGTGGATACATGTAGTCTATAGGTGCTATGAATTACCTATAGGTAGAAGCCAAAAGTTTTTATGGGAAACCTATAGGTGGAAGCCAATAGTTTCTATGAGCAGCTTGTATGTGGAAGCCAATAGTTTTAATGGGCAGCTTATAAGTGTTGTGCACAAACAAGATTCTTGTAGCCTTATGTTACCCTTCAAATGTTTTATAAATAAAGTTACAAAAGTATAATCTAATCAAATAAAAAGCATCATTAATTTATAACATATATATTAATGCACATACAAAATCATAAATTCATTCATTCATTTGCATGAGTCATGGATGGATATGGTGACTTACATAAAAAAGGTATGGATGAGGCTATAATATAAATCAATTGGTGGCCTCATCAAACTAGATGATCTATTAGTCATCATTAAAGACTTGGAAATTTTACATATTATTAGGAATATATGGATAGGGTATTATCTAAATAGAGAATCTATGTACCTTGGATTATTGTAGTGATGCCAAGTTGGTAGTTAAAGCAGCAAATGATTATGTAGCTTGATTTTATTCTCTAGGAATACCCACTATATTGAAGGCCTCAAATCACTCAATTAAACCTTAGGATCTATGTTTATACCTCTTTAAGTATGATAACTTACACTAGTATTTAATCTTGACCTGATTGACTACCAATTCTAAATCTCCATAGATAAATAATTATTTGACATTATTTTTTAGAGAAAAATACAATCCCAAAATTAACACCTCATATTTTGATCTATTTTTAGTGTAAGGTAACTATAGTCTATATTATTCCAAGTATTTATTTCCATGTGGGTCCACTAATTCAACACCAATGTGTGATCCTTGCTTGGATCTTATACTATCAAAGTGAAGAATCCATAATTAGGAAGGTTCTTAGATTCCTTGTTCATACGCCTCATGCTTTGTAATAAAGTAAAAATCTAAAGGTTAGGATATTTATAGACTAAATATTCATTCTTTATATTGTATTTAGTAATAAGGTGCCTCATTCTTGGCTCCTAATCAATTAAAATCTGGTTTTCAACACCTATTCATGGTAAAAAAATGTGAGAGAAGTCTATTGCTACATACCCTTTCAACATCTTGAACCAATCTCTAATGAAGATTTTGTATCCTTGTGGAATATCAAATACAAGTACATCAATTATCATTTATAATCATGTCTTTGATGCTACTTAGATACGTACATCATTCAACTCTCCTAGTACATGTACCACTATATTATCCAGTTGTTAAACTATCCTCTTTGATGGGCTTGGAGTAAAACCAAGATTTTGGTAAATGGAAGTGGCATCACCTTGGTTGAAGCTCTAGAATTAACTAAAAAAATATGGACATTCTTTCTAAACACTCTGATAGTAAATAAAAAAGGAGGAACTTTTGGTTTGATCTTATATATGACATTGGTATGAGAAGCCTTTGTCTTGTCTATAGTAGTTGACTTCCCTATACTGGACCTCCATAGAATCTCATTTTGTTTAATGATTTGATCCAATTCATGAATAGTGATGTTGGATTTTATCCTAATCATGTCTTAAACAATGTTATACCCTCATTTTCTTTGTTCCTATTTATTTTGGGGATGCTCATTCCCTTTTGGAGGAGGTGGATTATTTTCACCCCTTGGATTCAATGAAATAGTAGTATTGTTTGGAGGAGTAAAAGTTGTGAAGGGATGTTTTTTACTTAGATTATAATTTCCTTTTTGATAGTGTTAGAAGGAATTTATTTACTTAGAGTTATCTTATGGTTCATTATCATATTCACTTGGGAAAGATGACTTGTGAATTTTAAATACCATATGGTGTTTGAAAAACTAACTTCTGGGCGGCATTCTAGTGGATTGTTCATCAAGTCTTACCTTCTCATCTCCCTTTGGAATATATCAAACACTACACATAAGTATAAACATTTAAGCTCACCATTTTGTGATGTATTATGGAATCTACACCAATTGGGTAGAGTTGTTGCTACTCTATTGATTTTTAGTAACTTGTTGGGTTGTTGTTATTTTATATTATTTGTAAACTAATTGAAAGGTTATATCTTTGGAACCTAGTATTTTGGTTATTATTATAGCTAGTATAATTACACATCTTATTTTGCATGTTCAAAAAGTCATTTCTCAAAATTTTGACCATTATTTGTATAGAATCTAGTCCTACTTTGGTAGAATTATCACCTTGTGTAACTACAATATTATAGGGCATTGAATGTTGGTTCTACCAATGACTATTCATATGTACATGATTATTCATATAACCATAGTTATGATTGGACATTTGCTGCATTAGAGGAGGCAATGCATATAATTGATTTTGGTTGAAAATAGGAAAGTTTTGATTAACATGAGGCACTAGATTTAGGGTTGGGAAAATAGAGTTAATATTAGGAGTGCCTGGCATTTGAGTATTTAGTTGTCTATTAATATCTATAGCTTATTCATATGCTATATCTAGAGTGGTAGCCATAGATACTCTTTATAGGAACACTATAATGATTAGATCCAAGTGTTTTTTTACATATTCGATGCTAATGTTCCATCTTGTATATATGATAGGCTAAGCCAAGTGTACATATTTTGAAACCTTACATTAAAATCTTGAATTATATCATTAGGCTCCATATTCATAATGGTGAAATGTTGATACACCAAGATAGGATTAGTAACTTGTCCAAACTAGGCAAGGTAAGTGTTTGACATTTATTCGAGGAAGTAATTGAATTATCTTGAAGCTTGATCTAGAAATCATAGGAAAAATCATGAAAGGTAAATGAGAAAATCCTACAGGAAACATTTTCATTAGTAACATTCATTAACCTCACAGTATGCTTCAAATACTTAATGTATTCCTCTATAGTTCTTCTTCCTGAAGGGGAGAAACAAAGTAGATATGTATCTAGGTTTTTAGGAAAATTGTGCACATCCCCTAGGATGGAATTGCAATATACAACTAACCAAGTTTTTTAGGCCATGATATGATTGATGGGATGTATATTTATTATTGGATAAGGTTTCCTATCTTGAGGTATATTGGGAACAACTAGTACAAATCTAGGCCTTTGATGTGTCGATAAAGGGGAAACCAAAAGATTGTCTTAGGACCTAGACCTAGTAACTCTCTTTGGTGTCTCTATTAAATCTCAAATGTAGGGGATAACCTCTCACTAGTGAAGGAACAAAAGTATCCCTCCTTCTAGCATCAACTTTTTCATGTTGATGTGGGTCTTGTGCCCATCCCCAACTTTAATGAGGTAACCTCTAACATTATAGGATCCCAATGGAGATAACTCCACTCCAAGGCATGAGTTTCCAATATGGGTTAAAAAACCTTTTGGTACAATAGTAGGATAATAATGTAAGTTTTTAACTAAGTCTACTCATAGTGAAATGAATCCTAGTAAATAAATCAAAACCTAAGTGAGTTGGATGGATGGAATCTATTCTAGAGTGTGTATGTGACAATAAAAAAACTTAAAAAAGAGGGAAGGGTAGATCAAAAAATAAGGTTTTATGGTTTCAAAGGGTTACTTCCTAGTCTAATTCATTTGTAGACAAGTGTTTCCATAATTGATGCTTATTGTTTATAGTTATTGCACACTCACAAGAAAACACAATTAGGTAGTCTAGGGGAAATAGTATAGAAAACTTAATGGTCTCAACTAAATGTTTCTCCTTTTAGAGTTGTTATTATAGACCCTTAGTAATGAGATTTTATTTTAGACTAGGAAGATATATAGGGCATCTATGGCACACACCTAAAAGACTATACTAGATGGAAAACACTTATGCACATTTTAGAACATTAACACAGTTAACTAATTGCTTAAAATCAATGATATTTACTAATTTTTCAATAACCTTTCCACATATATAATTATCATAAATCAATGATAATAACAAGAATTATTTGTACCTTTTACACACTTAAAATTACTAAATTAATACAACCAAGAAAACAAAACCTCAATTAGATAGAGATGGAAGGAATGTATATCGACACAGTTGCATGACAATCAAACTGATTTCTTCTTATATTGATAAAATTTTTGACCTTTTGGAAAGTGTGATTACATGAATATTTAGGCTTGTGGATGGGATAACTCATCCTCTAAGTCCATGCAAAATCACAGTTACATTACACAATTAGAGCCTCAGTTCTATTTTTAATATCAAAAATGCATGTGTGCATGCTTATAGTTAACTACAACTATGTCAAAATAAGTTATCCTATATAGTAGAATGCATCATGTTCATGCTTAAAAACACCTTGGGCAAATTTTAAATCTATGTACCAAGTATAGTTAAACTACAATTACAATGCTTAGTTTTATATCCATGACTACATACAAAATTAGCCTTTGACTAAGGATTGTTAGGTGATCGCATAGTTCTTCTTTTTATTGGAGGCATTGAAGTGGTAGATTGAGTTAAACCAAATATGAAGCATAAAATTTATTTTTATCTTCCAACACTTGAAATTATTTGCCTGCAATATTATGCTAGCACCTAATAATATCCATGTTCAAAAATGGAGGTCTATGCACCCTGTTGAATTATTCCATAATCCATGTATGTTCAGCTTTAGTATTTCAAAATTCAATCTTGAATATCTCTACCTCAATGAACTTTTTCATTCCAAAATTCAACTCAACATAAATCTCTTCTAATTTCAATCCCTGCAAGTTTTTCTTGAAGCTAGTTGAAGCCTGTTGAAGAAGCTAGTAAAAATTGGCTTTGCTTATGAACATGCTAGTGGAGTCCCTTACTTGAAAGAGATTTAATTCCTATAAAATATATAAAATTAGGTTGTTATGATCTTTATATTTGGGCATTATTGCCTCAGCTTCTATGACCCACTCTTTGTATTCTTGTGTCTTAATGACTACCAAGTTGAAGGAATTTGTAGACTCTAATAGTGCCATGAAATTGAGGTGGTCATATGCCTTAATAGTTGTATAAGGAATGAGGAACTTGAATTTATTCTCATCTTGTTTCACATAATTAAATAATTTATAATTTTTAACTATTTGAGGTGATAACTTACCCCTCATTATAGTAATGGCATCTAGGTTATTATACAATCTTAATGTTGTATTCTACACATCTACTTCTATCTATATGGAAACATGTATTGTTTCCATTATTCCCTTATTTTTTTTACTTCCCACTCAAGTTATTTCACTACCATTTTGGTTCCATCATAAATCTCAACCTGAGCATCCTTTTGGGTTTCAAAATAGGATTTGGAATACTTAATGTATGGGGACCTCTTAAATAAGGTGAATAATTATTATATTTATTCCAAAATGACCCCACATCTAGCCTCATATTATAGTTTCATATTATTTACCCTTTTTTCACACCCTATATATTTTTAAAATATAGAGATCATTATGGAAAACTCTATATTATAAGACTAGGTCATTGGGAAGCCTCTAATTGCATATCAGTTGCCCATTATGGGAGCACCAATTGTGTTGTGTATGTTGGTTAAGTGTCTTGAACTATTGTCTCACCCAAAAAATCTCCTTATAATTGATTCAAGGCCTCTTCAGTAGTGGATCAAGAAGGAAAGGATAGATTATCTTAGACTAGTCCAAACCATCATATTGAGGTAGTGGGTGGATTGTATACACTGGTTTCTTATTTCCAACCTTCTTCAATGTTACCATAGTATTGTCTTAAGAATACCTATGGGGAGGTACTAGTAAACCTAATTGAGTATATGATAGATGTAGTTGTGTGCTTGACACTACTCTTGTGGCTTTCCTGGTTTCTTTATTTTTAGTCTTGAGGGTATTGGGTTAGTGGTATAAGCAACAATAATGGAAAAAAGAGCAATGGACATAGAAAAAAAAGTTGGAAGAGGTGGAATTACTAGGGGATTAGAAACTATAGGGGTATAAGAAGCATCATCTACCTTTAGAACAACTAGAAATGGATGAACACTAGATTGAGAGGAAACAACCTCTACTTTGGGTATAAAAAGGGGGAGGGGACCACTAGGACTAAGGGACATAGAATCAAATGGACCAACAATTGGGGGCGGGGGGGGGGGGAAGTGGGAGGGGACAAAAGACATAATGGGAGTAGTATAAATTGAAGGGGTTGATTCCTCACCTGATTGTTCTCCATGTAGTAGTGTTTTTCCATCGATGTATTGGAGGCTAAAACCTTTGGCCATTTGAACCTCCTCCTTCTCCTCTATGGATTCACATCTAGCTTCCTCCTTTGATGGCCCTTTTATTTATAGTGATTTAATAGATAGAATATATGAAGGGGGGGTAAACCTTTGTCTTCCTCTTTTAACAGATAGTTAATTTCTCAATTATGGAAACTACCTCATATGTGAGTGTGGTTGAGGTAACCAAAACAACATCCTCTTAGATTGATGTAAAAATTGGCTAGGTAGGCCCTTATGAATTTGAACAATAAAAAAAAATGGGATCATCATGTGATCCCCCAAATGAAGTATCAATCACTACAGGCTCTTTATTTAGAGATTTTAGTGTCACAGGGGGTGTTTGTGAAGATTATCCTTGCTCTTTTGATAGTTAAGAAGGCCTATTGACCAAAAAATATGAGTTAGTCCATCCTCTTATGGGTGTGAGTCTAGTGTGTGCATATATAATTGAGATATAGGCCTTCCCTTGAATGATTTATAGGAGGTCCTCAGCCAACCCAACTACCTATTCCATCTTTTTAACTTGGGTATCATCATTAGCATTCAAAAACAAGAATTCATGATCATATTACTCATGTTTGTAGGTAATACCAAGTATTTTGGTGTGATTTTTTACTTATCCATGAGTATCCCAATCCCTATGTGGAGTGTGGCTAGTGAGTAGTACTCCTTATACCTACCATCCTCATAAAAGTGTTTACAATTTACATAGCACATTCTCCAAATCATGAGGTGAGATCCATTGAAGGATATATTCTTATTCTTATTCATATATTCATCTATCCACTACCATAATTGGTAGGTTATTTCTTGTTCTACCAATTTATCTAGTACATATTTAGGGAACTGCATAGGTTATACCTTGTGGCTTGTGACCATAATCATAATGTAGTTTGGGTATAAACAATTATCTCCCTTGATCAACAATGTGTCTATAATATTTTTAGATATCATGGGTAATGGGGACTCATGAATGGCCATCCAAACCTAGGGGTACACATCCTCTATAATTCATGTGATTTTTTGGGTATAAGCATATATGTGCATGAAAGAATACAAATCACATAATTAATTTTTGATGAAGTATTGATCTGGACTCCAAAGTGACCCATTGTGTACATAAACTATATACCTAGAATAATGTTAATAATATAGGACATCATATATAAATGGCCTCCCTAGGTCCTCTTATCCTTGTGTAATACATGTTCTCATAGCCTTGCACTATTTACCTCACCCAGAGCAAATGTCAACTCTGAGGTCATCAATAAGTCCATAAATGGAACCCAATCAAGGTGGAGGAATTATATGCTAGGGTAACCATATAACCCATTTAGGAGGTCCATCAAAATATAAATTCCCATCCTAAACTTGGTCACCAGCATTGGTTACTTCTCCTTAAAATTGATGGTCTCTCTGGGAACCATCCAACTACTTAATGTTTTCTCAATTGAATTCTCCTTCTTCCCTGAGACTACCCTATGTAATTCATATGCAATATTTGTGATGGAGAGAGATAAATAAATTTATAATTCACCCCTTTGTATGCATGCTATGATGGTCTTATATTCTAAATAGTGCAAGAACATGCCTCCAATCACTTTCCTAGTGAAGCACAAATCTCATAGGAGATCTATACATGGCATGACCTCTAGCTTTACCATTGTGAAGTGTATTACTTATAGTTTGAAGGGGAGGAGTTATGAAACCAATTATTTTTGGGATGGAGTCAAATTCTCCTCATTAGTGTATGTGTCAACCTAGTGAATCACCTCCAATAATGTTGAATAATTATTTTAGTCATTGTTGAATACTATAGGGTCAAATACTATGTTTTTTTACTCTATTGAATCCTTGATAAATACTATAAATGGGGGAAATAATCCTTAGAATGTCTTGGATGAGAATTCCATTGCTAATTGATTGTGTTGACAACATTTTGGTTTTCAATTTAGTAGTTTATCTATTATATATGAATTATATGATTGAAACACTAGTATCTAAGGGTTTTTGGTAGGGAATCAAGTGAGTTAAAAGTTAGCCTATGATCAATGAGCATGTCATTTATTCTTAATTCATTATTATAACTTTGGAACTCAATTATAGTTCATGTACCATTAATGTCCAATGTCTATAAGTTTACTTTATTTTTTCAATAAAACTTTGACATTTCAATTGGTGGGTATGATACGTAGATAGTTTTGATGCAAAAGAGGAGTGCCACATCATTAATTTTGCCAAGTTTAATTTCTTCGCTTTCATTTATTATGCCACAAGGGATGTCGGTAGTTGAGATTTGGGATATTATGTTAAAATAGTTTTTGCAAGGTGAATGAATCTCCCAAATAAAAGTTCTAAATACTTTTCTTGAAGTCCAAAATGAGTCATTTTTTTTTCAAATAATGTTTCCAAAGATCTAATCCTTTGAACACTTTTGATGAATACTTTTGATAAAAACTAAAATGTAGAAATCCAAAATCCCTAATAATAGTGTTGAAAACTTTCACCGAATAAAATTTATGCATAAGAGTTCTAAATAACTTTGTCAAAGACTGATTTTGTGCCAAATAATTTTATCATAGATTTGATCTGAAAAAATTCTCTGAAGACCAAAATGCCAAATTGCAACCCTTCCAAAAACTTGGGTCCTGAAGAGCAAATTGGAGAAGTCTTTAATATAGAGTGAATAAAGTTGTGAAGGTCCCATCTAAAATATAAGCTCTCAAAAAATTATCCTAAATAAAACATATGAACAAAAAATCCAAATAGTAACTTTGTGCCAAGGTTTACGTAGGTATAAAATGCTGAAAATTGTCGAAGATAGGCTTCTGAATGAAAGTTATAAAGATAAAATTTCACAAATCCTAGAACTTTGCAAATTGTGAATCTACTAAAAACCTATACATACATATAGATTTTAAAGAGTATTAATATGTTAGTATGAATAAATAAAACATGCTCATACATTTTCCGAGTAGATAAGTTAGTGCAACACATAAAGCTTTCATTTTTAGAAGACTTTCAAGATAGGCCTAGACCTTTTCATAAATATAATGGGTCCCTATTATAAAAAAAATGGGCGTATATTGTGTACAACATGAGTATTATTTGTAAATCTCTTGGGCTACATTTTTTTTTAGTGACACATCAAGTAAGATAAAAAAAATAGCAAAATTTATTGTTTAGATGCCACCTTTAACCAATTTAAAATAGTTACAATGTTTACATGGAAAAAATCAAGAAGTTAAACACTTCATTACTAAGTTGGTTGATAAAATGATTTCTTTTGTGTGATTACTAAAAAATACACACAATTCATATGGGATGATGTTTGTCAACAAAGTTTTGACAAAATCAAGAAATATTTTGTGAACCCACCAGTACTTATTCTTCCTACACTAGATCGATAATTAATACTTTATATTTTAGCAACTCATGAGGCCTTGGGGGATATGTTAGTAAAATATGATTATGGCTATCAAGAACGTACAATTTAATACATAAGTCATCAATTGGTTGATTATGAATGCAAATATAATGTAATATAAAAAATCTGGTTGACATTTTTATTTGCTACAAAAAAATTATGATACTACTTTGTCAATAATGAGATCCATGTTATAATTAAAGATCCTTTGAAGTTTCTCATGAACAAAACCCACCTAACTCGTCAAATAGCTAAGTGGGTGATGTAACTCATAGAATTTGATATTAAGTTTGTATTTTAAAAATTAGTAAAAGGGCAAGTTATATCCAATCAACTAGTGATAACTCCATTACTATATCCATTTCCAATTATTGAGGCTTTTTTTGATGATTTTTTAGCATATAATATATCCAATAATCCATGGATAATGTTATTTGATGGATCATGATGTATGATAGGTTAGGATACAAGTATCATATTTTTTACTATTGCAGATGAATACATGACATTCTCTAATAGATTAGCCTTTTATTGAAAAAATAATGTAACATAATATGAGTCCTTGATAATCAGATTATCCATAGCACAAAAACTTCATATCAATAATATCTAGGTTTTTGGCAACTCCTAGTTGGTCATTAATCAAGTTACCAATCATTACCAAAATAAATTAGAGCACTTAATTCCATATAAATACATTTTCGATAGATTGAAAAAAAAAATTACACATTTTCTATTGACAATATCCCACATAAGGATAATCATCATGCATATGCAATTCCTAGTGCAACATCCTTAATGCATTTTGATATCAGTGATGATTATGCCAATTTTACAATACAATAGTTATGACAATTATCCATTGCATAAAAAAAGTGTATTCCTCAGTAGCTCTTAATCTCACACATAGCTATGCAAGTACAAAATGGTATAGTGACATTTATAACTTCTTATATTGATCTCACATACTAAACCATTTTACATGGAATGATAAACATAGATTACAATGAGAGGTTCTTTGTTATGTTATCACTATAAATTATTTATTCAAACAAAGTTTTGATGGGAAATTAATTTGGTTATTAAATAAATATGAGGCAAGAACCACACTCTAATAAATGCATGATAATGAGTGCAGAGGACACTTCAGTGGTTGAGAAATGTCCCATAAATTATTACACTAAGGATATTATAATCCTATAGTGGAATATGATCTATTGGTCATGCCAAATTATGCTTATAATGCCATAAATATAACAACTTAAATCATGCTCCATCTCACGAGTTATAGTTGATTGTCTCAACATATCACTTCTCTTTATGGGGTTTTAATTGGATGGAAAAATAAATATCATATCTATAGGTGGTCACAAATACATCGTCATAGCTAAAAAATATTTTACCAAATGGGTGGAGGCCATTCCACTTTAATCTCCTATCAGAGATGACATATGCAAATTTTTAATGACCAATATTATTTCTCATTTGGCATACCTTCATAAATAATTATTGGTAATGGGAAATCATTTTAAAATAAAATATTGAATGGATTTTAAATCAAATACAAAATATAACTTATATTTTTTACACCTTATTACCCATAAGACAATTTCAAAGTGAAAGTGATAATTAAAAATATTGTCAAAATCCTTGGGAAAATAAATGAATGATATAGTACATATGTGTTTACATTATGGGCATGCCACACTAGTGTTTTCACACCTAATCAGGGTACACCTTACTCATTGGTTTATAATTCAGAGGTAATTCTACCTATTTAACTAGAAATACCATCTTGTGATTTTCTCTCAAGGATATTATAAAATATAATGACTATCATGAAAAAAGATTACAATGCTTAGAACAATTAAGTGAAAAATGCACACATGCTATTGAAAATTTATGAGTATATCAAGATCATGTCAAATTTGCATGTAAAAATAAGTTAAACCACATGAATTTTATGTGGGAGAAATAGTACTAAAGTAAAATCAAAAGAATACCAATGCAAAAATAGAAAAGAAAGGAAAGTTCAAACCAAATCAGTTGGGCCCATTTGTAGTTATCAATTTTTTTAGAAAAGGCATATACCACCAAGCTAAAATTGTAGGAAATTTTCTCAATAACCCAATGAACATTATGCACTTAAGACAATATACCTAAATATTCCAAAAATACAAAATATAAAAACATTCAAATAATTCAAAAAAATACAAAAATATTCAACTTTATGATATTTTATTATCTCTTTTGTATCTATGTTGTTTGATCTATATTAGTAGATAACATATCATTTAATTACTCTATACACATGTTTCATGCACCTTTGGGTGTGATACAGACATATCTAGACACATGAACTATGCATTTTCAGATGTTGGACCTTTCCTCTACTCAGATCATATAGTATGTTGGGGGCATATACTTCTTTGATCATAATTGATATAGGTTACATATCCTTTACTATCATTTCTACATTATCATGTTTGAGCTTATATTGTTAAAAAATGTCTATATCCATGCCCATATCCTTCACAGTGTACTTGATATGCTATATTACATAACATTTTTGCTAGCACATTTATGAAGGTACTAACATAATGTGTTTATGTTGATTGTATATGCTTTATCTATTTTTATGTTCCTTGAGTGCCTTATGTTCCTTTTTATTTTTACACACTAAATTTTTATTATATATCATCTCATTTTTGTATACTTATCAATTAATTCTCATGGCTATACCCTTGACTTCATAAGACCTTCATGTTTATGAAAGGTTCACATTTGCTATATCTTATGTCTATTGATTATATTTTAGTCAAACCATATTTTATTATGATGACCAAGCCTTCTATACTTATCAAAAGGATATAAACATACTTATCATCATCCTCTAAAAATTTTAGACTTGTACCTATTTTCCAACTTCTTTAACACTTGCATCCCTATCAAATGCCTACATTGATGCTATTTTCCTATGCCAATCTAAGCGCCCAATACCCTAAATTCATAAAATATTCAAATTAAATGTATTACTATGGTTTTCATAAGTTATTTTATGTGATATATTTCTAAAATGGGATGGTATATATATAAGATCAACCCTCTTTCATTCCTTAGCTAGAGTAGACCTAACAACTCACAAGGCAACTTACCAAAGGTACCCAATCAAGAATTCAAGGGATCAAAGCTATCTTATTCTCTCCTATTTCAATATCATTCAGAGGTAAAACCTATCTATAGATATAAAGGATTGAAAGATAACTTCAAAAGCTATACTTTCCAATTTAAAAGATAGGTCATTTTATGTACTTACTTATCACATGTTACATCTTGATACACACACAAGACAACATGTAGGGGATAAACACATAATTATGAATCCCTATTCATAGTATTGGATATGTAGGTAGTTCCCATTGATAAAATGGTCCTTTAGGAATCTCAATACTTTATGCCCACTAACTCATTTTCCCATAGTTTCTCCAAGAGTGCAGAATATAAGGTTTGATCATTTGATAAAGAGTGATAGCTTTTGTGCATGATCTAAATACACTAAAAGCAAAAAGGTTCCAAGTGGTCTCACATATATCAAAATGATTTTTTTTTTTGAAAACTTGCATCCAAATCAAATAATATTATCAATGTAATCACCTAGATTTGACGCAAGTGTTCGAAGCTCCAAAATGTAAATTTACAGAATATGACTATTATTATAGAATCTTAATCTAGTTCACTTCCAAAATGTTTTAGGTCATATCTACATAAATAAAATAAATAGGTAAGTACTCTTATTTTTAATTTATTTTAATATCAATCAATAGCTCTAATTTCCATTTTTAACATATCTTAGTATTATAAATTCAAAATAATTTGTTTATCTATGTTTGAAAATTAATCGACCTACTATATATCTATTCATCACCCTTGTACTTATTCATTCCTATATTATTAACCCTATATTATATTGACCCATATCAATTTAGGGCTAAATATTTGGTGAATCTGACCTCTAAGTCTTCCTTTGTAAACCTATAATTTTCTAGGGTTTTATACCGTCTAGGGTTTCATCTTGCTATGATTAATTTTTAGATTTAAAGCTTTACCCTAAGGTTTTACCCACTTTTTATTTCCAATATTTGTGTTCATATTCTTGTAAGTTTCATCTTCCTTGATTGGCACATTTAAGCCTAAAAAAATTAACCATTTTAAAATTACTCATAGGTATTCTCTACACAGGGTGGTATACTCAAAAACATCTTCTTGTTCATTAAAATTTAGTACATATTTTTCAAATTTTCAAATTTATTATTTTTAATAAATATTGACATACAAGGTGAATGGTGTACTTAGTTTGTAATTAGTTTATGGGTTTCATAAAAAAAAATATATTCAAAAGCCTCTCATATCTATGAAATAAATTCTTATCTTATCTAAATCGATGATTCTTTATTTGGAATATTATAGGGTTTTAATTATGAAGTATTCCACATTTTTTGTCCTATTTATGATTCATAATAGATCAAATTTAAAATTCCTCATAGGTTTTTCATAACTATGTTGATATATATAAAAACATATTTTTATTTTCCAAAATATTGTATGTTTATTTTTAATTTGGCATTTTACTATTTTTAATAAATTTTGACCTGCATGGCATATATTGTACTTTATTTTCCCTATTTTATGGGTTAATCTCATTTCATATTTTTATTAAGAAACTTATTTCACATTAAAAAATTTCTTAGTGAATTATTTTATATTTATTTCTCTTCATTTAGCACATTGGGGTCAACTCAACCTTTGGTCTCAAAACCTTAGTTGACTTAAGGTTTCCTAATTTCCTATTTTCTTGCATTCTAGATTTTTTTTTATAACAATCAAACTTTAAAATCAGCTATTTTTCCTAAAAATCATGATAAATACGAATATTTATGTTGAATACTTTCTCTTACAATATCTCATTGTAGTCATTGCTTCTTGTCTTTTTCACTTTGTTAGAAATCTCAAAACCATAAAACCAGACAATGATCCTAATATAGATAAAACTGAAACTTCTCTTTACCAATCTTGTTGAAATAATATTGAACCTCTTCCTCTTAACCCTAAAGAGGGTGATAGCCACCATATTTTTAACTAGGTCCATGCTATCACTCCTTTAAGGGGTAAGGTAAATGGTATATGTATATACATTTAATCTAAGGTACCCAGGGTTAGTACTTATGAAGCCCTAAAATATCAAAACATCACTATGAGAGAGTTAATATAAAAATTGTAAAATCAAAATAATTTTTTTAGTTCAAGGCTCACCTCATTTAAAAATCATATTACATACATGAAAAATTAAAAACATGCTAGTGTTAATCACGTGGTTGTATTTTGATCTACCAATTTTGTGTAAAATAAAGTTTCTTATCCAAACATAAAGCTACAATAAAACACATATAAAACAAGTGATTCCATTATTATACAAAATGTTACTAAGATACAAAGAAAAATCCTAAGAGAAATGATTTGAGACAAACTGATAAAATTACTTCCTCCACATCCTATCCGAAGATCTAAATACTATTATGCATATCATATAATACATGGGCATCATACATACTATTTTCTACATTACATAACAAAATACAAAGTCATAAAGGTAGTGGTGATCATATAATTAATACATCAACCAAGAAACCCACTCAAATTATGAGTGCCTCTCCTAAAACACTAGTGAAAAAATAACAAGTATGGGTACCAAAGGATAATTCGGAACACAAACAATTGAAAATTCAAATCTTAGAGAAATTAAAAATGCAAAAGGCCAAGATAGATCAATATATATTAAAAATATATAAATAACTTAAGCTACAAACTCAAACTCAATATAAGCAAATAAACATTCTAAAAAGAGGGTTTCTAACAAAATAATTTCCAAAGCAAGATATGCCTACAAAATCACATTATACAAATATGGTTGCCAAGGATCCAAACACAAATATAATTCATGTATAAAGGAATAAATAGTTAAGTGCAATACTATTAAGTATATGCTTTCATCCTCAAATAAATAATTCAAAGCACAAATTACATATTTTACTAATGTGCAATAACATAAACACAACTCTTATCTATCCCATAATGAGATAAAACATTTTGACAATGATGAAATTATGATATATCACAAGTTCAAGAACAACCTAAGACGTTCCATATTTCATAAACTAATAACACATAAGATTGGTATGATACAAAATATATTGATTATGCAACATATGAATATGACACATAATATAGATTACTCACATAAGCATCTCCTTGATGAGTAAACTGGCTCCTAGTATCACTTCTCCTTGTACACGTATTCATTTCTTATCCTTCCAAATATTGGAAAATATAAATATATAAATATATATATATATATATATATATATATATATATATATATATATATATATATATCAAAATTAAAATATCAAAAAATATTTTTATATTTTACATGTTATATTATCTCCTCATCATATATGTTGGTAGTTCCATATTGGTAGATATCATATAATATATTTATATATACACATATTTCACACATCATTTGAGTGTCATACATGCATACCCAAGAACATGATCTATTCACTTTTGGATGTTAGGTATTCCATCCACTTATGTCATTTAGACATTTGGGGCATCTACTTATTTAATCATGATACATCTAAGTTATGCCCTTATATTATCATTTTCCATTATCATGTTTGATCTTATATACATACACATGCCTTTATCCATGCTTATATCTTTTGTAGTGTACTTGATATACTATGTACTTAACATTTTTAATAACACATATATCCAAGATCTAGTATGACATGTTTATGTTGGTTGCTTATTTTTTATGCATTCCATTTATGCACTTCTTAGATTTTTTTAATCTTGTATTGTACTACTTGTTTGGTTATTTGAATATTCTCCACTGATTGTGGCCCTCATGCTTATGTTTCCTATTTGGACATTTGAATATGCCATAGTTTGTTGTGTGTCAACATTTAAATATGCTAATTATTACTTTATCTACATTTTACTAAGTCACATCCCTTCAATTGTGTTACATTTTAACATGCCCATTGAGTAGGGCCTCCTTAGACCATTTTTCTCATTTTATTTTGAGTGCTCTTGTGTGTTTGCTTGATTGCTTGTTGAGCTTATATAATTACTATCTAATTTTTACCATGATTCACATCATGCACCTTAGGACTTGATGTGATCATATAGTATGTAACTCATTATTATATCTACCTAGACATGATACTCCTATATGTTACATGATACATTCATAGATTATACAGCTACTTTATCATTCTGAGGTAAGGTGACTATCAGTTTCTACTCCCCCCCACCTCAAAATGGGGACATGTTATAGAGGAATGGATTCCACACTTATGCAATACTCAATATTTCCATATATAATGAGGGAATGTTATGGAAACATGTTATCCACACTTATAAAAGATCATAGTTTTTAATATTAGTGGGGGTATGTCATGGGAACATATCTTTCACACTTGAATTTTTTTTAAATTGGTTAAAAGTTTACATTTATATGATTTAGATACATGTGTAGCAACATTATATACATTGGTGCCATTGTTATACCTAGGTTTTAACTAGAGAAATATATGATTTGCATATGTTTTGAAAAAGAGCACCTTAATTTGTAAAATCAAATCAACTTTAAAATTTCAAATACTTTTGCGAACTTTAGCCTGCACTAGAATAGACTTTTATGGACTATTATTCAAGCAATCTACTATATTATTTGGTTTAATTGAATAAAACTTGAGGTGATTACATCACTCAAACTTACCAAGTTTATAGGATGGAGTGATCAAATCATCCACCCATGCCAATTTTATAGTGTGAGTTCACCTAGATCACTCACCTTCACTAGGTTATATGTATATTGGGTTACATAGTTGAGTTAATATCGATTGTAGGGTGGAACTCACATTTTATGTAAGGTTGGGAGCAATTTTCCCTCCAATATTCATATATTTTTTCACTTTAAAGTTATTAATATTTTCCTAATATTAGCTCCAAAGGTTTACAATAAACCACATATTCAAAATAAATTTCCAAAATGAGAGATGGTTGTATCGATACATAGGTCAATCACTGGCAAAGTAATCAACTGAGACTCACACAAAGAGATAGTGTATTACACACACCTAGGCATGCATTCATTTTCATTTAAACTATAGATTTAATTACTAGATTAAAGGGGGAGAATGTAAACACTAAATATGAATTATATACCACCTTACTATTGTATACTTGGAAAGTACTTCTCATGGTTGTACCCTTTAATTAGTAAACCTTATTGTTTTCAAAAGCCTTGCATCGACTATCTCTTGTACCTATTTTTATCTCTTAATCTCACCATATATTATTTTGATGACCAGGCCTTATATACTTCTCAAAATTCTATAAACCTACTTATTATCATCCTCTACAAGTTTTGGATCTGTACCTATTTTCTAGCTTCCTGGACACTTATATCCTAGCCTAATGCCTACATTCATGTTAGTTTTATGTGTCAAACTAAGTGTATAGTGCCCTCGAGTCATTAAATTTTCAAATGAAGATTATCCCTATGGTTAGACTAAGTGATTTTATCTGAGATA
Organism: Torreya grandis; assembly: GCA_037957365.1. Taxonomy (NCBI): domain Eukaryota; kingdom Viridiplantae; phylum Streptophyta; class Pinopsida; order Cupressales; family Taxaceae; genus Torreya; species Torreya grandis. The sequence goes on from JARHVA010001610.1 coordinate 1,240,431, forward strand.
TTTACAAAAGGGGTTGGTATATATATAATATCAACCCTCATCCATTCCTCACTTAACACAAACTAAAAACTCATAAGGAAACTTACCAAAGGTACCCAATCAAGCATTCAAGTGAGAAAATCTTCCCTATTCTCTTTTGTTTCAATATCAATCATAGGGATAAATTATATATAGATTTAAATTACTTAAGGAACACTCCATGATCCATACTTGCCAAGTTATAAGTTAGGCCACTCTATGTACCTATTTATCACATGTTGCATCTTGATACATACACAAGCTAACATGTAAGGGATAACTTCATAAGTCTGAGGATCTCTTAAAAGTATTGACTATGTAGACAATTCCTATTAATATATAGGTCCTTGGGTTATCTTGAAACCATGCACCCACTAACCCATTTTTCACATAGTCACTCCAAGCATGAGGAAGCTAGTATTTGATATTTTAAATAGAGTGACATCTTGTGATCACAATATGAACACACTAGAGTAAAAGAGGAAAAACCCAAAAGGTTCAATGTTATCACACATAGACCTAGCATAGATATGTACCATACATCTATGTCCAAATTAGATAGTAATGTTGATGCAACTGTCTAGATTTGATGCAAACATTTGAGGCTCAATAATCAAAACTTATAGAATATAAAAAATATTCTAGGATCTTGATCATGTCCACTTCCAGCCTATTTCAACCTAGTTCTACATGCACACTGCACTCCAACTAAGTACTCTTATTTTAAATTTATTACAATATTAATCAATATCTATAATTTTTATTTTTAGCACAACTCAATATTATAAATTTAGAATATTGTTTATCGAAGTTTAAAAATTAATTGCCCTACTATATATCTATTACCACCCTTATGATTATTAATTTTTATATTATTAATCCTATACTATATTGATCCATCTCAATTTAGGATTAAACACTATTGTCTCACTTGTGGAACATTTGAAAATGTTTGTTGATGTGGGTTTTATAAACACCATAGAAAATTTATGAGGTAGCCTCTAATGTTTTAGGATTGGTTAAAGGATTTCACTTCAAGGCATGATTTATAGGGTATTTATTTTTATAATAACCTATTAGAGGAATAAAGATGAGTAAATAGATTTTTAACCATAAATGGGTCCGATGTGGATGGTCCTAGATCTTGTTGAAGTGGGTGGAAGGATCATGGTTTTAAATAAGGTGGGTAGGACTATCAAAAGAAACATAAAAAGAAGGAACATAAAGGTAGAAAAGAAGTCTATTAATAACAAAAGATGAGACACTTCAATACAAACACTTGAACTTAGGTAGGAAATGAAATCAAAAAACCAAAGTATGTTGTAAGTTGTTGTAGCACACTAACAAACCAAACATAGTTAGGATTCAAAGGGAACAAAACATAGTAAAATTAAACATGCATAATCAAAGTTTGCTATGTTTATCAGATTGTTATTGCATATATACAAGGGGGATTATAATCAACATGAAAAAGGCATTCAAATCAGGTATAGATTAGAATTTATAATTGTATTAGAAAGATAACACATGGATAAGAAAAAGAACTAAGATACTAGAATGACAACATGTATTACATATCCCATAAAAAAATAGAAGAATCAATATTTACACATCAAGATCAAGTTAGCATAACTTCTTAGAATTACTTATTAATCTCAATAGCCAAAATTATCATCCCTTTGGAAATGAAAAGTTAAAAGTAAAAATAGGCTTGGGGTGGGGAAGGCCTCATCTCTCAAGTGAATTCTAATAATAAATTTACAAAAATAGGGATTGCATCCTAATCTCATGCAAAGGATGTATGTACAATAGTCAACCCATAATAGATTCTTATAATTAAAAATACAATATATACATGCAACGTATACATGAAACCAAAGTTCTAACTTAACAAAAATATCCAAGTACATAGTTATATTTAGATAATTGTTGATGTGGCACCACTAGACAAATAATATGGAGTGACATTTTAAGGGACTAAAGTAGTCATCAGAGTTTCCTGTGGAATCAAAACTGATCTTGTTGTAGTTTACATAATTAAAAATCATAAAAATTAGGAACTTTGAGATATTGGGGAAGTACTAGCAGTTGTCTATGTGGTTGGTAACGAACTTGAAGTTGTCTCTTTTGTCTTGGGTTCTTCAAATAACACTTTTTCTGCATCAAACACCTTATTTATGATGTCAAAATTGAGTAAGGAAAGTTTTAAGAGTTTGATGGGCTCAACAATTAACCTTATTTATTCAACTTCTAAGCCCTTGAATTCTTCTCCCATAGCTTCAAATCTTGTCACCCTATCTTTATAAAAATTGACCAATTGTAAGACTTCATCATTAGTTCTGTATATAGTGCCTTCAACTTCTTCCTTGAATTTGTTTGTGGCTATCAGGAGAAGGTTCTCAAAATTAGGCATGTTAACTATTTCACCTATAGGAGTGATCAAATTAATGACCCTCATATCCCTCAATATTTCAAAGGCCTCACTTTCTTGATTATAAAAGTGTCCCAATAAAGTATTTATTTGATTGTGTTAATTAAGGGATGCATCCCTTCTTATAATTACATAGTTAAGGCACCATTATGAATCCATGTTGAACATAAATTTCAATTGGTTGAACGCACTGGTTCTATAACATTGAACTAAAAACTTAAATATCTTATATATTTCTTTCATTTGATGCTAGAACTTGGCTACATTCATTCTATTATATTAGTTTCCTACCCTGGAAACCTGAAAGATATTCAAAATGTTGTTTAATTTAGTAGTTGCACTTTTTACATCTTTGATTGTCTCTCAAGGATCACATATAGTTTATCTTTGTTGAAATATTTTATATGATTACTCTTTTCTCTGATACATTTCCTTTATGGCTTCATTGGTTGAATCTACAAAAGGGAAGAAATATTATGTGTATTCATTAGGATCCCTTGGATCCTTTTTTGTTTTTTTTGTCAAGGAAATAGATTCTCTTTGATCTAATTTAATTTCTTCCCTTGTACCTATATTCAAATCCTTCCACTTCCTCACCCTTTGGATAGTTTGAATATTCTTAACAAACTGGGTAGAGACTATGGGTAACTCTTTAATAACCACATTTTATCTTTCATCCCTTGCATTTTATATCTCCTTTGGCCATTCAAGAATAATAAGCTCCCCTAGTTCTTCATCTTTTAGGTTGTGGTTTTAATATGTGGAATGTGGAGGGGTCATTAGAGGAGATGTTATTGATTGAGGTGCCACTAATGATCAACCACATACTAGGTCAATAATAGAGTTATCTCAATAGTCATAGTTGCTGACTATATGGGTGAATATTATGGTATTGGTAACTCTAGTTGAGATGAATATTTCTTGAGACATAGTGGAATTTTAAGGTTATGGGTGGAAAAATTAACCTTAATTTGAAAATGAAACCATTTATTTAGGGCCTTTATTTGAATTGAAGAATAACTATTGGGTTCATTAATACAATGAGAAAAAATAATACTTGGGATAACTAGAGAAAAATCTATAGTTGGAATATTTATAATGGAAATAGATGAAGCAAGAGAAACCACCTCACTTATGATTTTTTTCTTATTTGATAATTTATTGATATAAATAGACAACTAAATTTCCTTTTTATTATAATCTTTCCAATATCATGGCCTTAGCCTTATCCAAATTAATCTCTTCATCATCTAGGGCTAATTGTCCACTAAATTTAGGCCAAGTCCCCATCATTATTTCCACATATTATTTATCCTCATCAATTGAATATTAAACCAAATATGTTATAGTTGTAGGATCATTTTCTACTTATTCATTTAGTGGTTGATCTATGGTGGGGAGACCAAAATATGGCCTTTATTCAATTTATTTTCCATTAGAGGAAGTGGAAGGAGAAAGAGATGTTCAAATAATTAGAGGAACTATAGTGGTGAAAGGTATCACTATAGGTGGTGTTGAAATAATGGTGAATGGAGAGATAAATGTAGTGGGAAGAGGGGTGAATGGAGTAAAGGTTAGCATGGTGGGGAGTGCTTAAGAGGATGCCTCCTTACTGATACTAGTAGATGGAGGTGAACTTACCAGAGTTACCTGAGGAGAAGAAGCAGAATTTGAAACTAACATGAAAGAAGCCTATATAAACTTGGGGAGACTTACCTCAGTGCCCATTTTAAGTGGTGGTAGAGGTGTAACCAATAATGTTCTATTATGTTGGTCATGAGGAGGTGTTATTTTTTCCTTGGCATTGGTTATTCCCAAAATTGTGGAAGTAATTTCTAAAGATGAAGAGGGTAGTTGAGGATGAGGGAGGCCTCTTAAAATTTATCTTCTTATCTGAATAATTGACTCGCTCAGTTATTGGACTCTCCTTCTTGGATACATGATTGTTCTCCTATATAAGAGATGGGTTTTGTCCTATCCATATAGATCTTATGGCTAAGTGGGATGCAACTGATGGATCCATGATATTTTTTCTTATTCTTCCAAATATTTGGCTTTATTTTCAATAATTTATGGATTATAATGAATAAATTGAGCATAAATCATGGGAATTTATTTATCCTTTATTATTTTCCATACCTCAATATCATCTATTATATTTATAAAAATAACATCATGATCATACTCTAGGTGTCCATATGAAATGTTAACCTTCTTATTTTCTTTGATCTCTTTGAGGTATGTTATGATTATCTTCTTGGGATCCCATTCCCTAAATTGGGCCACCTTGCCTAATCACAAATTGAAGTTTGCCAATACTCAAAGGAGTTTTATAATAGTAGGTTTGATGTTTTTGACCTAGCTCCTCTTTAATACTATTGTATAATTGAAAATCCACCTCCTATTTTATAGTTTTGTCTAACACATGGCATGGTAGGAATAGAGGGGCTGCCCTCATGCCTTTAACTCTAATGAATATATAGTTAGGGTAATACCAAAAATCCCCTAATTTGCTAATATTTTTTTCCTATTTTTAGATAGTCTAAGAATCTTGGTGCCTTAGATTGCCTAATATACTATAGGATATATTTCCTCGCATATATTTTGAATTTCACCCTTCAATCTATTAATGAACATGAAATAATAATATTCATAGATTCTATTAGCTAGATACTTTGTTGAGGGTTTCCATAAATACCCATGTGTCTTGTAAACAATGCACATGGTAACATCTAGTAGGTCAGACATCATGTATAAATTACCATTAGCTAATATTTGATCAAGATAAAGCATTTATGTTTTCAATCATATAATTATAACTTCCCCTAGGGAAAATAACTTGTTAGAAGATAAAATAATGTCCAATAGAGGGACCTATTATACTTGCACATAAGTTATGCTCTTAAAACCATTCAACCTGTTAAGGAGATCCATAACTATCCTAATTCCAAATCTTAATTTAATAATGTTGTTGGAGGAAATGCCTCCTTTGGGATTCATCCTCTAGTCCTTGACCAACCATTATTTTAAGTTCCCATCAATTTTGTTATGGTTGAGCTAGACATTATCCAAAACTTGGCTATAGGCAGTTTCAATCTATAGAAGCCTAAGATACCTTTAAAAATCCCTACTATAAATAACTATGACTACATTTTTGTTTTTATTAATGTTAAATCAATATCCATGAAAAGTTCCTTTGAAAAATAAACCTCTAAGTAGGTTTATGCAAGGCATTACCTTTGGTTTTATTGCTTCTAAATGAGGTCATTATGTTTTAATATGTAGTAGGTCATCAATGTATTGCTTCTCATCAGTAAACAACTGGTCTTATGTGGAGTAGAGATCCAAATTCTCTATAGTATTATAGAGGACTAGATAATGAAGGAATTTGAATTCTAATATAGCTTTATCAAACATTGTATCTATAAATTCCTCACTCCCATCACAAGAATAAACTAAGGGGGATTGATCATGCACTTTCCTTGAAGAGGAGGCCATATTTTGTCAATCCAAACTATGCAATTTATTTTTAAAATCATCTAGTTTGTTCTCTATAAGTTCTACGGAGAAAATTAGGGCTCTTTAGATTCTCAACAACTCATAATTATAAAGTTTAATTGATATCTTGATGGATAAGTAACCAAATTTCAACTATATTTTGCATATATTACCAAAAGCCTAAGTATTGAAACCATTCATCTATAATCATTGCAAATAAAAAACTTTTGATTTCATTCCAATTTCAATTTAAATGTGCCAATCAGCTTTGGTGGGTTCAATTTTTTTCCAAATAGAAATGATTTGGTAGCTTTATGCATCCATTCATCACATTCTAGATAGTTATCAAATCCTCATTTATTCAACTCTTTACCTTAATATGGAACTCATTTATGTAATTTTTTATCCTATATATTCTATATTATGATACTTGTCTATTTGTCATTCACTCATGACTTTAGATCTGCATATAAACTATATATACTCCAGGGCCACAAGTCAATGAAATTGTGCCACATGGAGTAACCTTGGGTCTATAAGGACTAGGGAGCATGGGAACATGAGAATTTTCATCTATTTATTCTAGTGTGGAGGTTCCATGTTACATAATGTCGACACATGGCATGAAGTTAGGGCCTTGGGGGAAATGAGACACAGAGTAACAAAGCCATTAGTTAGTTAACTGAGTATATCTTTATTTGAAATTCTAGGCCAATAAAATTATGTCACTTGTAATTTTATCAGATCTTGAAATTTAAGAGGTATTAAACTCTTGGGCCATGGGGCCATTGGAACCATGCAATGTTTCCACTATTTTGGGTAAATAAAAATGTGCCAAGTGTCAAATGTTTGGAGCTTAGAATCTTAGAACCTTTAGACTATGAGAACTTGAAACTATTAGACTTTAGGAAATAAAAACCATTAGACTATGTTTACCTTTCCATGGTTTCATATTGATAAAAGGGTGCCATCTATCAGATAGTTTGATTTCAAAATCTTAGGAATGTTAGACTATTAAGTTTAATTTTAATCTTCTAGGGTTCTATGTAATGAAATAATGTCACATGACCTCTTCTCGGAGCTCAAAAACTTTAAACACTTCAAAAAAATTTAAAAGGTTATAATTTTTAGATAATGCAACGATGCCACATGTCCTAAACTATTAGATATTGGGAGTATTAAATACTTAGAAACTTTCACAAAGTATTATAGGTTCTAGATAATGTAATGATTTCACTTGTCTTGATTTGTGTATAATAAATTGAGGCCTGATCATGAATGAGTAATGCATCCCTATAGATGGTCCTATGGAATTTAAAACATAGAAACACTATGACAAATCATTAATCTTGTTACTCCATATAAACAATGAAAATTATGAGAACCCAGGATTTAAGATAAATCAAGATAAGCGTTCAAGCTTTGATTTTCAAATTTTGAAGTTTTGTAACTTTAGACTTTTAGGATAACCTTAGAATCTTATATGAATAAATATTTTTCATGGATTCATAAGGTTCAAAGGGGCCTGAATAAATATTTTAATAAATGGGCCTCTATTTTTAATTTTTAAAATGAGGTGTGTGTGTTAGGGCACAATAAATGGTGACTCACAGGAAAAAATACATCTAAGTACTTTAAGAACCCAAAATTTTAGCAATGTATCATAATAAAACTTTAGTTCCACAAAGAAAGAATAAGTAAACCAAACTCTAAAACAAACTCCTACTTCCTCATGTAACATATTAACCCATTATATTCTTTGGATTTATGTGTGTGATCTAGTGAAATCAATTCTTCTTGGTTATGAAAGTTTTGATAGAGAGTTGAATAACCATTGTAGGTTTTGTTTTGACTTTTGATTTAGTAACCAAATAGAATTTAAAGCTTGATCATTACCATGTTTCCATTAAAATGTACATAGAATTAACAAAGATACTTCTTATTCCACTCAAAATCTTAACTTATTTCTAGTCAGGCATCCACAACCTTAGTAGATATTACTTGGATCACCCATCTTCCATCAATTTGTATGATTTTATTAGATGTGTGTGTGTGTGTGTGTGTGTGTGTGTGTGGAAAAGGGTTAGTAACCACCATTAAATTTTTGTACGTATAAGAAAACTTATTTTTCCAATCCATGCATTTTAGTGTATATCAAGTCTATGTTTATGATTTCTCATCCATGTTTTAACATGAAATAGTACACTAAATATTTTGAAAATGGAAATCCTTTCTAAAATTTGCATGACTATATCATAGTAAATCCTTGAAATTCAGTAAAATAATTGATCTCAAACAAAACTCAATTTAATCACAATACATTCCTCAATTTTTAAAAGTCTAGTACTTCTAGAATAAATCCTTGTGAATACCTATTTTGCTCCCTTATATATTATCCTTTTTTTGGCATGTCCCCTTTTTTGTAGTTCCATCATAGGAAATTTGTGAGTCTATTCTAATATTTATAATACTAACCTATAAATAATAATAGTTAATCTACTAAAAGTAAAATTCAAAAAATAGAAAACTAATTTTAAAAAGTAGGAAATATAGTCTAGAAAGTAGTAAATCTAATTTAGAAATCAAGAAATTTAATCTATAAAGTAGAAAATATAAACTAGAAATCAAGAAATATAATCTATTGTTAGATAAATCTTCATTTATAGTTCACTCTAATGTATCTCCAATTAGAATAGCCATGAAATAATGCTTTAAAAAATTTCCATTAACTAGAAAGGCAAGGTCATTATCTTGGATGTCTTTCAACTGAAAGGCAATATTAACAAGGATTTATGAAAACTGATAGGGTCTAATCAATAAAGTAGTGAAGTTATCATATTTTACCTTATTTTCATGTGATTTATCCCATAAAAACACTAAGTCTAAAATCATGTAGGCTTTGATATTGGATCTTTTGTCAAACCACTACTTAATAATACCCTGATGTTTACTAATTTTTTTATTACTTTAGCTCTTGCATCTTCCATCTGGACTATGTCTAATAGTCTAGATTGTATCATGTCATCTTCTTCCATATACTCTTACATGAATTGGTGCATTGGTATCTTGAGAGTGATTGGGAAGAGTGTTTTCATACATACGCTAGTAGAAAAGATGAAGCCTTGACGACTTACTTATGCCTAGTTCTATCTACCCATAGTGCATATTTTAATAAGAGATGTCATTCTCTTGGTTTGTCTTGTGATGAATTCTTAATGGCATCCATTATATTCTTATTGGTTGATTCAACCACTCCATTTCTCCATGGATAGTATTTTAAGGAGAACTTGATTGTGATTTGATTTTTATAAGCCCACTCTATAAATTCAAAAGATTGAAAATTTGGACCATTATCATAAACTAAGGAAATGGGAGTTCCAAACTTGATCAATATATTATCTTATAGAAACTTGATGATATCAAGTGTTTTATATTTATTGAAATAACATTTTTCCACCTGGTATAGTAATAAATAGTTATTAGGATAAATTTGTGCCTTGTTGAGGACTTTAGGTTTATCACCCCAATAAAATCAAGGCCCCATTGGGTAAAGGGACATCCTTCTATGACTGGTTATAAAGGCATGACAACATTTATTTATATTTTTCAAAATACCTAGTAGTCAAGATAGGTCCTGACATGATTTTTTACATCTTTGAAGATTGTAGGCTAGTAGTATCCCATTCTCATAATCTTATGAGTTGTTGTGTTTCCTGAGGGATTCCCACTACCTATCTTCTGATGCAATTAGTTAAGAATATCTACAACCTCTTCTTTTGAAATGCACCTTAGATAGATGCCATCATAATACTTTATGTACATGACTCCTTAATCACACAATGAGATGATTTGAGCCTAAGGGATCATCTGTACTCCATATTTAGTTTATGAAGACATATTCCTAAAAGTAGGTAGTGGATAATTTGTGAGTAATATTATCCACTAGCTAGCTAAGCCTTGTTGATATGCTTAATGTAGATGTGTGGATCATTTTTATTCATCATCTAGATGATTCCCTAGCCTCCTACCATCTTAGTGGGTCTGATATTGATGTCAAACTATTGGATTTTGGCCATCCTCTTTACTCTCGTTTCACCCAACTAATTTTGACCAAGTGTGAGCTTGACAACTAGGTCTAGGATGATAGCATATGTTTTATTTCTCAAAATATATTGCTTGGATTTTTTGATAGCTTTAATCAAGGCATATCTTTCTTTATCAATCATGGATTATTTCAACTCCACATCCTTCAGATTGGTGCTCATGAAGGAAATGTAATGTTCATTATTTTCCAAATTTTATGTAAGTACTACAACAATAGTATGTTCTGAGGTGAACAAATAAAGATAAAAATATTTATTGAAATCAAGAATAATCAAAATTGGAATCATAGTGATTGTGTTCTTGATCTACATGAAGGCATTCCTAGCTTATTTTGTCTGCTTGATCTTGGCATCCTATTTTAGAAAAGCATTTAATGACTTGATAATCTGTATAAAACTAGAAATAAATTTTCTTACAAATTTAATCTTGCCAAACAAATGTTTTAGCTCTTTCTTATTGTTAGGTGAGGTCAACTTAGAAATGGATTGAACCCATTCTAGATTGATATTGATCCTATATTTGGTGATCATATGACCCATGATATTTCCTTTAATAATTCTAAAGATGATATTTTTATATTGAGAGAGACCCCATATCTTATGTATTTTATCCTATATATTCTATATTATGATACTTGTCTATTTGTCATTCACTCATGACTTTAGATCTGCATATAAACTATATATACTCCAGGGCCACAAGTCAATGAAATTGTGCCACATGGAGTAACCTTGGGTCTATAAGGACTAGGGAGCATGGGAACATGAGAATTTTGATCTATTTATTCTAGTGTGGAGGTTCCATGTTACATAATTTCGACACATGGCATGAAGTTAGGGCCTTGGGGGAAATGAGACACAGAGTAACAAAGCCATTAGTTAGTTAACTGAGTATATCTTTATTTGAAATTCTAGGCCAATAAAATTATGTCACTTGTAATTTTATCAGATCTTGAAATTTAAGAGGTATTAAACTCTTGGGCCATGGGGCCATTGGAACCATGCAATGTTTCCACTATTTTGGGTAAATAAAAATGTGCCAAGTGTCAAATGTTTGGAGCTTAGAATCTTAGAACCTTTAGACTATGAGAACTTGAAACTATTAGACTTTAGGAAATAAAAACCATTAGACTATGTTTACCTTTCCATGGTTTCATATTGATAAAAGGGTGCCATCTATCAGATAGTTTGATTTCAAAATCTTAGGAATGTTAGACTATTAAGTTTAATTTTAATCTTCTAGGGTTCTATGTAATGAAATAATGTCACATGACCTCTTCTCGGAGCTCAAAAACTTTAAACACTTCAAAAAAATTTAAAAGGTTATAATTTTTAGATAATGCAACGATGCCACATGTCCTAAACTATTAGATATTGGGAGTATTAAATACTTAGAAACTTTCACAAAGTATTATAGGTTCTAGATAATGTAATGATTTCACTTGTCTTGATTTGTGTATAATAAATTGAGGCCTGATCATGAATGAGTAATGCATCCCTATAGATGGTCCTATGGAATTTAAAACATAGAAACACTATGACAAATCATTAATCTTGTTACTCCATATAAACAATGAAAATTATGAGAACCCAGGATTTAAGATAAATCAAGATAAGCGTTCAAGCTTTGATTTTCAAATTTTGAAGTTTTGTAACTTTAGACTTTTAGGATAACCTTAGAAACTTATATGAATAAATATTTTTCATGGATTCATAAGGTTCAAAGGGGCCTGAATAAATATTTTAATAAATGGGCCTCTATTTTTAATTTTTAAAATGAGGTGTGTGTGTTAGGGCACAATAAATGGTGACTCACAGGAAAAAATACATCTAAGTACTTTAAGAACCCAAAATTTTAGCAATGTATCATAATAAAACTTTAGTTCCACAAAGAAAGAATAAGTAAACCAAACTCTAAAACAAACTCCTACTTCCTCATGTAACATATTAACCCATTATATTCTTTGGATTTATGTGTGTGATCTAGTGAAATCAATTCTTCTTGGTTATGAAAGTTTTGATAGAGAGTTGAATAACCATTGTAGGTTTTGTTTTGACTTTTGATTTAGTAACCAAATAGAATTTAAAGCTTGATCATTACCATGTTTCCATTAAAATGTACATAGAATTAACAAAGATACTTCTTATTCCACTCAAAATCTTAACTTATTTCTAGTCAGGCATCCACAACCTTAGTAGATATTACTTGGATCACCCATCTTCCATCAATTTGTATGATTTTATTAGATGTGTGTGTGTGTGTGTGTGTGTGTGTGTGTGGAAAAGGGTTAGTAACCACCATTAAATTTTTGTACGTATAAGAAAACTTATTTTTCCAATCCATGCATTTTAGTGTATATCAAGTCTATGTTTATGATTTCTCATCCATGTTTTAACATGAAATAGTACACTAAATATTTTGAAAATGGAAATCCTTTCTAAAATTTGCATGACTATATCATAGTAAATCCTTGAAATTCAGTAAAATAATTGATCTCAAACAAAACTCAATTTAATCACAATACATTCCTCAATTTTTAAAAGTCTAGTACTTCTAGAATAAATCCTTGTGAATACCTATTTTGCTCCCTTATATATTATCCTTTTTTTGGCATGTCCCCTTTTTTGTAGTTCCATCATAGGAAATTTGTGAGTCTATTCTAATATTTATAATACTAACCTATAAATAATAATAGTTAATCTACTAAAAGTAAAATTCAAAAAATAGAAAACTAATTTTAAAAAGTAGGAAATATAGTCTAGAAAGTAGTAAATCTAATTTAGAAATCAAGAAATTTAATCTATAAAGTAGAAAATATAAACTAGAAATCAAGAAATATAATCTATTGTTAGATAAATCTTCATTTATAGTTCACTCTAATGTATCTCCAATTAGAATAGCCATGAAATAATGCTTTAAAAAATTTCCATTAACTAGAAAGGCAAGGTCATTATCTTGGATGTCTTTCAACTGAAAGGCAATATTAACAAGGATTTATGAAAACTGATAGGGTCTAATCAATAAAGTAGTGAAGTTATCATATTTTACCTTATTTTCATGTGATTTATCCCATAAAAACACTAAGTCTAAAATCATGTAGGCTTTGATATTGGATCTTTTGTCAAACCACTACTTAATAATACCCTGATGTTTACTAATTTTTTTATTACTTTAGCTCTTGCATCTTCCATCTGGACTATGTCTAATAGTCTAGATTGTATCATGTCATCTTCTTCCATATACTCTTACATGAATTGGTGCATTGGTATCTTGAGAGTGATTGGGAAGAGTGTTTTCATACATACGCTAGTAGAAAAGATGAAGCCTTGACGACTTACTTATGCCTAGTTCTATCTACCCATAGTGCATATTTTAATAAGAGATGTCATTCTCTTGGTTTGTCTTGTGATGAATTCTTAATGGCATCCATTATATTCTTATTGGTTGATTCAACCACTCCATTTCTCCATGGATAGTATTTTAAGGAGAACTTGATTGTGATTTGATTTTTATAAGCCCACTCTATAAATTCAAAAGATTGAAAATTTGGACCATTATCATAAACTAAGGAAATGGGAGTTCCAAACTTGATCAATATATTATCTTATAGAAACTTGATGATATCAAGTGTTTTATATTTATTGAAATAACATTTTTCCACCTGGTATAGTAATAAATAGTTATTAGGATAAATTTGTGCCTTGTTGAGGACTTTAGGTTTATCACCCCAATAAAATCAAGGCCCCATTGGGTAAAGGGACATCCTTCTATGACTGGTTATAAAGGCATGACAACATTTATTTATATTTTTCAAAATACCTAGTAGTCAAGATAGGTCCTGACATGATTTTTTACATCTTTGAAGATTGTAGGCTAGTAGTATCCCATTCTCATAATCTTATGAGTTGTTGTGTTTCCTGAGGGATTCCCACTACCTATCTTCTGATGCAATTAGTTAAGAATATCTACAACCTCTTCTTTTGAAATGCACCTTAGATAGATGCCATCATAATACTTTATGTACATGACTCCTTAATCACACAATGAGATGATTTGAGCCTAAGGGATCATCTGTACTCCATATTTAGTTTATGAAGACATATTCCTAAAAGTAGGTAGTGGATAATTTGTGAGTAATATTATCCACTAGCTAGCTAAGCCTTGTTGATATGCTTAATGTAGATGTGTGGATCATTTTTATTCATCATCTAGATGATTCCCTAGCCTCCTACCATCTTAGTGGGTCTGATATTGATGTCAAACTATTGGATTTTGGCCATCCTCTTTACTCTCGTTTCACCCAACTAATTTTGACCAAGTGTGAGCTTGACAACTAGGTCTAGGATGATAGCATATGTTTTATTTCTCAAAATATATTGCTTGGATTTTTTGATAGCTTTAATCAAGGCATATCTTTCTTTATCAATCATGGATTATTTCAACTCCACATCCTTCAGATTGGTGCTCATGAAGGAAATGTAATGTTCATTATTTTCCAAATTTTATGTAAGTACTACAACAATAGTATGTTCTGAGGTGAACAAATAAAGATAAAAATATTTATTGAAATCAAGAATAATCAAAATTGGAATCATAGTGATTGTGTTCTTGATCTACATGAAGGCATTCCTAGCTTATTTTGTCTGCTTGATCTTGGCATCCTATTTTAGAAAAGCATTTAATGACTTGATAATCTGTATAAAACTAGAAATAAATTTTCTTACAAATTTAATCTTGCCAAACAAATGTTTTAGCTCTTTCTTATTGTTAGGTGAGGTCAACTTAGAAATGGATTGAACCCATTCTAGATTGATATTGATCCTATATTTGGTGATCATATGACCCATGATATTTCCTTTAATAATTCTAAAGATGATATTTTTATATTGAGAGAGACCCCATATCTTATGTATTTTATCCTATATATTCTATATTATGATACTTGTCTATTTGTCATTCACTCATGACTTTAGATCTGCATATAAACTATATATACTCCAGGGCCACAAGTCAATGAAATTGTGCCACATGGAGTAACCTTGGGTCTATAAGGACTAGGGAGCATGGGAACATGAGAATTTTGATCTATTTATTCTAGTGTGGAGGTTCCATGTTACATAATTTCGACACATGGCATGAAGTTAGGGCCTTGGGGGAAATGAGACACAGAGTAACAAAGCCATTAGTTAGTTAACTGAGTATATCTTTATTTGAAATTCTAGGCCAATAAAATTATGTCACTTGTAATTTTATCAGATCTTGAAATTTAAGAGGTATTAAACTCTTGGGCCATGGGGCCATTGGAACCATGCAATGTTTCCACTATTTTGGGTAAATAAAAATGTGCCAAGTGTCAAATGTTTGGAGCTTAGAATCTTAGAACCTTTAGACTATGAGAACTTGAAACTATTAGACTTTAGGAAATAAAAACCATTAGACTATGTTTACCTTTCCATGGTTTCATATTGATAAAAGGGTGCCATCTATCAGATAGTTTGATTTCAAAATCTTAGGAATGTTAGACTATTAAGTTTAATTTTAATCTTCTAGGGTTCTATGTAATGAAATAATGTCACATGACCTCTTCTCGGAGCTCAAAAACTTTAAACACTTCAAAAAAATTTAAAAGGTTATAATTTTTAGATAATGCAACGATGCCACATGTCCTAAACTATTAGATATTGGGAGTATTAAATACTTAGAAACTTTCACAAAGTATTATAGGTTCTAGATAATGTAATGATTTCACTTGTCTTGATTTGTGTATAATAAATTGAGGCCTGATCATGAATGAGTAATGCATCCCTATAGATGGTCCTATGGAATTTAAAACATAGAAACACTATGACAAATCATTAATCTTGTTACTCCATATAAACAATGAAAATTATGAGAACCCAGGATTTAAGATAAATCAAGATAAGCGTTCAAGCTTTGATTTTCAAATTTTGAAGTTTTGTAACTTTAGACTTTTAGGATAACCTTAGAAACTTATATGAATAAATATTTTTCATGGATTCATAAGGTTCAAAGGGGCCTGAATAAATATTTTAATAAATGGGCCTCTATTTTTAATTTTTAAAATGAGGTGTGTGTGTTAGGGCACAATAAATGGTGACTCACAGGAAAAAATACATCTAAGTACTTTAAGAACCCAAAATTTTAGCAATGTATCATAATAAAACTTTAGTTCCACAAAGAAAGAATAAGTAAACCAAACTCTAAAACAAACTCCTACTTCCTCATGTAACATATTAACCCATTATATTCTTTGGATTTATGTGTGTGATCTAGTGAAATCAATTCTTCTTGGTTATGAAAGTTTTGATAGAGAGTTGAATAACCATTGTAGGTTTTGTTTTGACTTTTGATTTAGTAACCAAATAGAATTTAAAGCTTGATCATTACCATGTTTCCATTAAAATGTACATAGAATTAACAAAGATACTTCTTATTCCACTCAAAATCTTAACTTATTTCTAGTCAGGCATCCACAACCTTAGTAGATATTACTTGGATCACCCATCTTCCATCAATTTGTATGATTTTATTAGATGTGTGTGTGTGTGTGTGTGTGTGTGTGTGTGTGTGTGTGTGTGTGTGTGTGTGTGGAAAAGGGTTAGTAACCACCATTAAATTTTTGTACGTATAAGAAAACTTATTTTTCCAATCCATGCATTTTAGTGTATATCAAGTCTATGTTTATGATTTCTCATCCATGTTTTAACATGAAATAGTACACTAAATATTTTGAAAATGGAAATCCTTTCTAAAATTTGCATGACTATATCATAGTAAATCCTTGAAATTCAGTAAAATAATTGATCTCAAACAAAACCCAATTTAATCACAATACATTCCTCAATTTTTAAAAGTCTAGTACTTCTAGAATAAATCCTTGTGAATACCTATTTTGCTCCCTTATATATTATCCTTTTTTTGGCATGTCCCCTTTTTTGTAGTTCCATCATAGGAAATTTGTGAGTCTATTCTAATATTTATAATACTAACCTATAAATAATAATAGTTAATCTACTAAAAGTAAAATTCAAAAAATAGAAAACTAATTTTAAAAAGTAGGAAATATAGTCTAGAAAGTAGTAAATCTAATTTAGAAATCAAGAAATTTAATCTATAAAGTAGAAAATATAAACTAGAAATCAAGAAATATAATCTATTGTTAGATAAATCTTCATTTATAGTTCACTCTAATGTATCTCCAATTAGAATAGCCATGAAATAATGCTTTAAAAAATTTCCATTAACTAGAAAGGCAAGGTCATTATCTTGGATGTCTTTCAACTGAAAGGCAATATTAACAAGGATTTATGAAAACTGATAGGGTCTAATCAATAAAGTAGTGAAGTTATCATATTTTACCTTATTTTCATGTGATTTATCCCATAAAAACACTAAGTCTAAAATCATGTAGGCTTTGATATTGGATCTTTTGTCAAACCACTACTTAATAATACCCTGATGTTTACTAATTTTTTTATTACTTTAGCTCTTGCATCTTCCATCTGGACTATGTCTAATAGTCTAGATTGTATCATGTCATCTTCTTCCATATACTCTTACATGAATTGGTGCATTGGTATCTTGAGAGTGATTGGGAAGAGTGTTTTCATACATACGCTAGTAGAAAATATGAAGCCTTGACGACTTACTTATGCCTAGTTCTATCTACCCATAGTGCATATTTTAATAAGAGATGTCATTCTCTTGGTTTGTCTTGTGATGAATTCTTAATGGCATCCATTATATTCTTATTGGTTGATTCAACCACTCCATTTCTCCATGGATAGTATTTTAAGGAGAACTTGATTGTGATTTGATTTTTATAAGCCCACTCTATAAATTCAAAAGATTGAAAATTTGGACCATTATCATAAACTAAGGAAATGGGAGTTCCAAACTTGATCAATATATTATCTTATAGAAACTTGATGATATCAAGTGTTTTATATTTATTGAAATAACATTTTTCCACCTGGTATAGTAATAAATAGTTATTAGGATAAATTTGTGCCTTGTTGAGGACTTTAGGTTTATCACCCCAATAAAATCAAGGCCCCATTGGGTAAAGGGACATCCTTCTATGACTGGTTATAAAGGCATGACAACATTTATTTATATTTTTCAAAATACCTAGTAGTCAAGATAGGTCCTGACATGATTTTTTACATCTTTGAAGATTGTAGGCTAGTAGTATCCCATTCTCATAATCTTATGAGTTGTTGTGTTTCCTGAGGGATTCCCACTACCTATCTTCTGATGCAATTAGTTAAGAATATCTACAACCTCTTCTTTTGAAATGCACCTTAGATAGATGCCATCATAATACTTTATGTACATGACTCCTTAATCACACAATGAGATGATTTGAGCCTAAGGGATCATCTGTACTCCATATTTAGTTTATGAAGACATATTCCTAAAAGTAGGTAGTGGATAATTTGTGAGTAATATTATCCACTAGCTAGCTAAGCCTTGTTGATATGCTTAATGTAGATGTGTGGATCATTTTTATTCATCATCTAGATGATTCCCTAGCCTCCTACCATCTTAGTGGGTCTGATATTGATGTCAAACTATTGGATTTTGGCCATCCTCTTTACTCTCGTTTCACCCAACTAATTTTGACCAAGTGTGAGCTTGACAACTAGGTCTAGGATGATAGCATATGTTTTATTTCTCAAAATATATTGCTTGGATTTTTTGATAGCTTTAATCAAGGCATATCTTTCTTTATCAATCATGGATTATTTCAACTCCACATCCTTCAGATTGGTGCTCATGAAGGAAATGTAATGTTCATTATTTTCCAAATTTTATGTAAGTACTACAACAATAGTATGTTCTGAGGTGAACAAATAAAGATAAAAATATTTATTGAAATCAAGAATAATCAAAATTGGAATCATAGTGATTGTGTTCTTGATCTACATGAAGGCATTCCTAGCTTATTTTGTCTGCTTGATCTTGGCATCCTATTTTAGAAAAGCATTTAATGACTTGATAATCTGTATAAAACTAGAAATAAATTTTCTTACAAATTTAATCTTGCCAAACAAATGTTTTAGCTCTTTCTTATTGTTAGGTGAGGTCAACTTAGAAATGGATTGAACCCATTCTAGATTGATATTGATCCTATATTTGGTGATCATATGACCCATGATATTTCCTTTAATAATTCTAAAGATGATATTTTTATATTGAGAGAGACCCCATATCTTATGTATTTTATCCTATATATTCTATATTATGATACTTGTCTATTTGTCATTCACTCATGACTTTAGATCTGCATATAAACTATATATACTCCAGGGCCACAAGTCAATGAAATTGTGCCACATGGAGTAACCTTGGGTCTATAAGGACTAGGGAGCATGGGAACATGAGAATTTTGATCTATTTATTCTAGTGTGGAGGTTCCATGTTACATAATTTCGACACATGGCATGAAGTTAGGGCCTTGGGGGAAATGAGACACAGAGTAACAAAGCCATTAGTTAGTTAACTGAGTATATCTTTATTTGAAATTCTAGGCCAATAAAATTATGTCACTTGTAATTTTATCAGATCTTGAAATTTAAGAGGTATTAAACTCTTGGGCCATGGGGCCATTGGAACCATGCAATGTTTCCACTATTTTGGGTAAATAAAAATGTGCCAAGTGTCAAATGTTTGGAGCTTAGAATCTTAGAACCTTTAGACTATGAGAACTTGAAACTATTAGACTTTAGGAAATAAAAACCATTAGACTATGTTTACCTTTCCATGGTTTCATATTGATAAAAGGGTGCCATCTATCAGATAGTTTGATTTCAAAATCTTAGGAATGTTAGACTATTAAGTTTAATTTTAATCTTCTAGGGTTCTATGTAATGAAATAATGTCACATGACCTCTTCTCGGAGCTCAAAAACTTTAAACACTTCAAAAAAATTTAAAAGGTTATAATTTTTAGATAATGCAACGATGCCACATGTCCTAAACTATTAGATATTGGGAGTATTAAATACTTAGAAACTTTCACAAAGTATTATAGGTTCTAGATAATGTAATGATTTCACTTGTCTTGATTTGTGTATAATAAATTGAGGCCTGATCATGAATGAGTAATGCATCCCTATAGATGGTCCTATGGAATTTAAAACATAGAAACACTATGACAAATCATTAATCTTGTTACTCCATATAAACAATGAAAATTATGAGAACCCAGGATTTAAGATAAATCAAGATAAGCGTTCAAGCTTTGATTTTCAAATTTTGAAGTTTTGTAACTTTAGACTTTTAGGATAACCTTAGAAACTTATATGAATAAATATTTTTCATGGATTCATAAGGTTCAAAGGGGCCTGAATAAATATTTTAATAAATGGGCCTCTATTTTTAATTTTTAAAATGAGGTGTGTGTGTTAGGGCACAATAAATGGTGACTCACAGGAAAAAATACATCTAAGTACTTTAAGAACCCAAAATTTTAGCAATGTATCATAATAAAACTTTAGTTCCACAAAGAAAGAATAAGTAAACCAAACTCTAAAACAAACTCCTACTTCCTCATGTAACATATTAACCCATTATATTCTTTGGATTTATGTGTGTGATCTAGTGAAATCAATTCTTCTTGGTTATGAAAGTTTTGATAGAGAGTTGAATAACCATTGTAGGTTTTGTTTTGACTTTTGATTTAGTAACCAAATAGAATTTAAAGCTTGATCATTACCATGTTTCCATTAAAATGTACATAGAATTAACAAAGATACTTCTTATTCCACTCAAAATCTTAACTTATTTCTAGTCAGGCATCCACAACCTTAGTAGATATTACTTGGATCACCCATCTTCCATCAATTTGTATGATTTTATTAGATGTGTGTGTGTGTGTGTGTGTGTGTGTGTGTGTGTGTGTGTGTGTGTGTGTGTGTGTGGAAAAGGGTTAGTAACCACCATTAAATTTTTGTACGTATAAGAAAACTTATTTTTCCAATCCATGCATTTTAGTGTATATCAAGTCTATGTTTATGATTTCTCATCCATGTTTTAACATGAAATAGTACACTAAATATTTTGAAAATGGAAATCCTTTCTAAAATTTGCATGACTATATCATAGTAAATCCTTGAAATTCAGTAAAATAATTGATCTCAAACAAAACCCAATTTAATCACAATACATTCCTCAATTTTTAAAAGTCTAGTACTTCTAGAATAAATCCTTGTGAATACCTATTTTGCTCCCTTATATATTATCCTTTTTTTGGCATGTCCCCTTTTTTGTAGTTCCATCATAGGAAATTTGTGAGTCTATTCTAATATTTATAATACTAACCTATAAATAATAATAGTTAATCTACTAAAAGTAAAATTCAAAAAATAGAAAACTAATTTTAAAAAGTAGGAAATATAGTCTAGAAAGTAGTAAATCTAATTTAGAAATCAAGAAATTTAATCTATAAAGTAGAAAATATAAACTAGAAATCAAGAAATATAATCTATTGTTAGATAAATCTTCATTTATAGTTCACTCTAATGTATCTCCAATTAGAATAGCCATGAAATAATGCTTTAAAAAATTTCCATTAACTAGAAAGGCAAGGTCATTATCTTGGATGTCTTTCAACTGAAAGGCAATATTAACAAGGATTTATGAAAACTGATAGGGTCTAATCAATAAAGTAGTGAAGTTATCATATTTTACCTTATTTTCATGTGATTTATCCCATAAAAACACTAAGTCTAAAATCATGTAGGCTTTGATATTGGATCTTTTGTCAAACCACTACTTAATAATACCCTGATGTTTACTAATTTTTTTATTACTTTAGCTCTTGCATCTTCCATCTGGACTATGTCTAATAGTCTAGATTGTATCATGTCATCTTCTTCCATATACTCTTACATGAATTGGTGCATTGGTATCTTGAGAGTGATTGGGAAGAGTGTTTTCATACATACGCTAGTAGAAAATATGAAGCCTTGACGACTTACTTATGCCTAGTTCTATCTACCCATAGTGCATATTTTAATAAGAGATGTCATTCTCTTGGTTTGTCTTGTGATGAATTCTTAATGGCATCCATTATATTCTTATTGGTTGATTCAACCACTCCATTTCTCCATGGATAGTATTTTAAGGAGAACTTGATTGTGATTTGATTTTTATAAGCCCACTCTATAAATTCAAAAGATTGAAAATTTGGACCATTATCATAAACTAAGGAAATGGGAGTTCCAAACTTGATCAATATATTATCTTATAGAAACTTGATGATATCAAGTGTTTTATATTTATTGAAATAACATTTTTCCACCTGGTATAGTAATAAATAGTTATTAGGATAAATTTGTGCCTTGTTGAGGACTTTAGGTTTATCACCCCAATAAAATCAAGGCCCCATTGGGTAAAGGGACATCCTTCTATGACTGGTTATAAAGGCATGACAACATTTATTTATATTTTTCAAAATACCTAGTAGTCAAGATAGGTCCTGACATGATTTTTTACATCTTTGAAGATTGTAGGCTAGTAGTATCCCATTCTCATAATCTTATGAGTTGTTGTGTTTCCTGAGGGATTCCCACTACCTATCTTCTGATGCAATTAGTTAAGAATATCTACAACCTCTTCTTTTGAAATGCACCTTAGATAGATGCCATCATAATACTTTATGTACATGACTCCTTAATCACACAATGAGATGATTTGAGCCTAAGGGATCATCTGTACTCCATATTTAGTTTATGAAGACATATTCCTAAAAGTAGGTAGTGGATAATTTGTGAGTAATATTATCCACTAGCTAGCTAAGCCTTGTTGATATGCTTAATGTAGATGTGTGGATCATTTTTATTCATCATCTAGATGATTCCCTAGCCTCCTACCATCTTAGTGGGTCTGATATTGATGTCAAACTATTGGATTTTGGCCATCCTCTTTACTCTCGTTTCACCCAACTAATTTTGACCAAGTGTGAGCTTGACAACTAGGTCTAGGATGATAGCATATGTTTTATTTCTCAAAATATATTGCTTGGATTTTTTGATAGCTTTAATCAAGGCATATCTTTCTTTATCAATCATGGATTATTTCAACTCCACATCCTTCAGATTGGTGCTCATGAAGGAAATGTAATGTTCATTATTTTCCAAATTTTATGTAAGTACTACAACAATAGTATGTTCTGAGGTGAACAAATAAAGATAAAAATATTTATTGAAATCAAGAATAATCAAAATTGGAATCATAGTGATTGTGTTCTTGATCTACATGAAGGCATTCCTAGCTTATTTTGTCTGCTTGATCTTGGCATCCTATTTTAGAAAAGCATTTAATGACTTGATAATCTGTATAAAACTAGAAATAAATTTTCTTACAAATTTAATCTTGCCAAACAAATGTTTTAGCTCTTTCTTATTGTTAGGTGAGGTCAACTTAGAAATGGATTGAACCCATTCTAGATTGATATTGATCCTATATTTGGTGATCATATGACCCATGATATTTCCTTTAATAATTCTAAAGATGATATTTTTATATTGAGAGAGACCCCATATCTTATGTATTTTATCCTATATATTCTATATTATGATACTTGTCTATTTGTCATTCACTCATGACTTTAGATCTGCATATAAACTATATATACTCCAGGGCCACAAGTCAATGAAATTGTGCCACATGGAGTAACCTTGGGTCTATAAGGACTAGGGAGCATGGGAACATGAGAATTTTGATCTATTTATTCTAGTGTGGAGGTTCCATGTTACATAATTTCGACACATGGCATGAAGTTAGGGCCTTGGGGGAAATGAGACACAGAGTAACAAAGCCATTAGTTAGTTAACTGAGTATATCTTTATTTGAAATTCTAGGCCAATAAAATTATGTCACTTGTAATTTTATCAGATCTTGAAATTTAAGAGGTATTAAACTCTTGGGCCATGGGGCCATTGGAACCATGCAATGTTTCCACTATTTTGGGTAAATAAAAATGTGCCAAGTGTCAAATGTTTGGAGCTTAGAATCTTAGAACCTTTAGACTATGAGAACTTGAAACTATTAGACTTTAGGAAATAAAAACCATTAGACTATGTTTACCTTTCCATGGTTTCATATTGATAAAAGGGTGCCATCTATCAGATAGTTTGATTTCAAAATCTTAGGAATGTTAGACTATTAAGTTTAATTTTAATCTTCTAGGGTTCTATGTAATGAAATAATGTCACATGACCTCTTCTCGGAGCTCAAAAACTTTAAACACTTCAAAAAAATTTAAAAGGTTATAATTTTTAGATAATGCAACGATGCCACATGTCCTAAACTATTAGATATTGGGAGTATTAAATACTTAGAAACTTTCACAAAGTATTATAGGTTCTAGATAATGTAATGATTTCACTTGTCTTGATTTGTGTATAATAAATTGAGGCCTGATCATGAATGAGTAATGCATCCCTATAGATGGTCCTATGGAATTTAAAACATAGAAACACTATGACAAATCATTAATCTTGTTACTCCATATAAACAATGAAAATTATGAGAACCCAGGATTTAAGATAAATCAAGATAAGCGTTCAAGCTTTGATTTTCAAATTTTGAAGTTTTGTAACTTTAGACTTTTAGGATAACCTTAGAAACTTATATGAATAAATATTTTTCATGGATTCATAAGGTTCAAAGGGGCCTGAATAAATATTTTAATAAATGGGCCTCTATTTTTAATTTTTAAAATGAGGTGTGTGTGTTAGGGCACAATAAATGGTGACTCACAGGAAAAAATACATCTAAGTACTTTAAGAACCCAAAATTTTAGCAATGTATCATAATAAAACTTTAGTTCCACAAAGAAAGAATAAGTAAACCAAACTCTAAAACAAACTCCTACTTCCTCATGTAACATATTAACCCATTATATTCTTTGGATTTATGTGTGTGATCTAGTGAAATCAATTCTTCTTGGTTATGAAAGTTTTGATAGAGAGTTGAATAACCATTGTAGGTTTTGTTTTGACTTTTGATTTAGTAACCAAATAGAATTTAAAGCTTGATCATTACCATGTTTCCATTAAAATGTACATAGAATTAACAAAGATACTTCTTATTCCACTCAAAATCTTAACTTATTTCTAGTCAGGCATCCACAACCTTAGTAGATATTACTTGGATCACCCATCTTCCATCAATTTGTATGATTTTATTAGATGTGTGTGTGTGTGTGTGTGTGTGTGTGTGTGTGTGTGTGTGTGTGTGTGTGTGTGTGGAAAAGGGTTAGTAACCACCATTAAATTTTTGTACGTATAAGAAAACTTATTTTTCCAATCCATGCATTTTAGTGTATATCAAGTCTATGTTTATGATTTCTCATCCATGTTTTAACATGAAATAGTACACTAAATATTTTGAAAATGGAAATCCTTTCTAAAATTTGCATGACTATATCATAGTAAATCCTTGAAATTCAGTAAAATAATTGATCTCAAACAAAACCCAATTTAATCACAATACATTCCTCAATTTTTAAAAGTCTAGTACTTCTAGAATAAATCCTTGTGAATACCTATTTTGCTCCCTTATATATTATCCTTTTTTTGGCATGTCCCCTTTTTTGTAGTTCCATCATAGGAAATTTGTGAGTCTATTCTAATATTTATAATACTAACCTATAAATAATAATAGTTAATCTACTAAAAGTAAAATTCAAAAAATAGAAAACTAATTTTAAAAAGTAGGAAATATAGTCTAGAAAGTAGTAAATCTAATTTAGAAATCAAGAAATTTAATCTATAAAGTAGAAAATATAAACTAGAAATCAAGAAATATAATCTATTGTTAGATAAATCTTCATTTATAGTTCACTCTAATGTATCTCCAATTAGAATAGCCATGAAATAATGCTTTAAAAAATTTCCATTAACTAGAAAGGCAAGGTCATTATCTTGGATGTCTTTCAACTGAAAGGCAATATTAACAAGGATTTATGAAAACTGATAGGGTCTAATCAATAAAGTAGTGAAGTTATCATATTTTACCTTATTTTCATGTGATTTATCCCATAAAAACACTAAGTCTAAAATCATGTAGGCTTTGATATTGGATCTTTTGTCAAACCACTACTTAATAATACCCTGATGTTTACTAATTTTTTTATTACTTTAGCTCTTGCATCTTCCATCTGGACTATGTCTAATAGTCTAGATTGTATCATGTCATCTTCTTCCATATACTCTTACATGAATTGGTGCATTGGTATCTTGAGAGTGATTGGGAAGAGTGTTTTCATACATACGCTAGTAGAAAATATGAAGCCTTGACGACTTACTTATGCCTAGTTCTATCTACCCATAGTGCATATTTTAATAAGAGATGTCATTCTCTTGGTTTGTCTTGTGATGAATTCTTAATGGCATCCATTATATTCTTATTGGTTGATTCAACCACTCCATTTCTCCATGGATAGTATTTTAAGGAGAACTTGATTGTGATTTGATTTTTATAAGCCCACTCTATAAATTCAAAAGATTGAAAATTTGGACCATTATCATAAACTAAGGAAATGGGAGTTCCAAACTTGATCAATATATTATCTTATAGAAACTTGATGATATCAAGTGTTTTATATTTATTGAAATAACATTTTTCCACCTGGTATAGTAATAAATAGTTATTAGGATAAATTTGTGCCTTGTTGAGGACTTTAGGTTTATCACCCCAATAAAATCAAGGCCCCATTGGGTAAAGGGACATCCTTCTATGACTGGTTATAAAGGCATGACAACATTTATTTATATTTTTCAAAATACCTAGTAGTCAAGATAGGTCCTGACATGATTTTTTACATCTTTGAAGATTGTAGGCTAGTAGTATCCCATTCTCATAATCTTATGAGTTGTTGTGTTTCCTGAGGGATTCCCACTACCTATCTTCTGATGCAATTAGTTAAGAATATCTACAACCTCTTCTTTTGAAATGCACCTTAGATAGATGCCATCATAATACTTTATGTACATGACTCCTTAATCACACAATGAGATGATTTGAGCCTAAGGGATCATCTGTACTCCATATTTAGTTTATGAAGACATATTCCTAAAAGTAGGTAGTGGATAATTTGTGAGTAATATTATCCACTAGCTAGCTAAGCCTTGTTGATATGCTTAATGTAGATGTGTGGATCATTTTTATTCATCATCTAGATGATTCCCTAGCCTCCTACCATCTTAGTGGGTCTGATATTGATGTCAAACTATTGGATTTTGGCCATCCTCTTTACTCTCGTTTCACCCAACTAATTTTGACCAAGTGTGAGCTTGACAACTAGGTCTAGGATGATAGCATATGTTTTATTTCTCAAAATATATTGCTTGGATTTTTTGATAGCTTTAATCAAGGCATATCTTTCTTTATCAATCATGGATTATTTCAACTCCACATCCTTCAGATTGGTGCTCATGAAGGAAATGTAATGTTCATTATTTTCCAAATTTTATGTAAGTACTACAACAATAGTATGTTCTGAGGTGAACAAATAAAGATAAAAATATTTATTGAAATCAAGAATAATCAAAATTGGAATCATAGTGATTGTGTTCTTGATCTACATGAAGGCATTCCTAGCTTATTTTGTCTGCTTGATCTTGGCATCCTATTTTAGAAAAGCATTTAATGACTTGATAATCTGTATAAAACTAGAAATAAATTTTCTTACAAATTTAATCTTGCCAAACAAATGTTTTAGCTCTTTCTTATTGTTAGGTGAGGTCAACTTAGAAATGGATTGAACCCATTCTAGATTGATATTGATCCTATATTTGGTGATCATATGACCCATGATATTTCCTTTAATAATTCTAAAGATGATATTTTTATATTGAGAGAGACCCCATATCTTATGTATCTGTTGAATACATTATATAGATGTTCAATATGATTAGCTCTTTCTTTTGAAAACATAGTGAAGTCATCCATGTAGATGATGACACACTTCCACACCAATTATTGAAAGGAAAAATCCTTTGAACTTTACAAGGTCATTCCCATGTTAATTAGGCTAAATAATATCTTTCTTTATGCAAAACTTCCCCACTTAATGGTGAAGGTAGTCTTCATCCTATTGTGTACTTCAACTAGTACTTAGTTTTAAACTGAGAATCCATCTAAGAAAGACATCATCTTAGTTCCACTTACCATTTGAATTACCTCATCTAAAGAGGGTAGAGGGTAATTTTCCTTTTTTGATTATCTATTTAGGTTTCTAAAATCAACATAGAGTTTGATTTCTCTATTCTTCTTTCTGGCTGGTATGAGATTGGCTACCCAATTTGAATATCTAATTGGGATAACTATTTTGAAATCTAGTATATTTTATACTTTAGTTTGTATGAGAGGTTATAAGATTGGACACATTAGCCTTTGTCTTTACCCAAAAGGTTTGTGCTCTAGCTTCAAAGGAATGGTATAAGTGATCACCCTAGAATCAAAGACCTTTAGGTAATCATAAATCCATTGTTGGGGATCAACCAACAATATATTACACTTATGAAAGCAATAAAATCGAAATTAACTCAGATAGACAAGAAACTAGAATGATAAATAGAAAGAATAAGAGATACAAGAAACCACCCTGAAAACTTGTATTAAAACTCTTTACAAAAGGAATAAAATTGAAGAAACTTCTTTCTTCCACACCTCTCTCAGATGCACAAGATCTCTCTCTAGATCTCTATCCCTTAAGAGCTCTCTCTCTCAAGTAAAATAAATTCCAACAACCTAGATTGATACAACTCTGTACTATTCTTCAACATTCACATACAATAAACTACTACAATAATTCACCCTAAGCTAAGAAGATCTAATTCTACATATAGAATTAGGAAACTTGAGCATGCACTTACAACCAACAGTTAAGCCTCTTGAACAAGGGCTCTAAAAACAATCTTTCTAATAATAGAAATGCAAACTTAAGACTAAGACTTAAACTCTACATGCAAACACTCGCTTCTATCCTCAGAAATAGCATTTTGGATGCACAAGTAATCGACGTCGGTTCCTGCTACTTGCCTATGACCAACGTCGGCCGATCCTCTATCGACATCGGTGTCTCTTCAACTGCACCTGACCGATGGTGGTCTCTCCTGACTGACGCCGGTGACTGTGTAGACCTGAAACTGTTAAATGTGCTCATATGTGAAGCTTTTAAGCTCTACACCTTAACAATCTCCCACTTGGAGATAAATAGCTACACCAGTACCTGTACAGCAACATCTTCTAGCTACTCTATCTTCAACTTCATCATGAAAACCAAGAGAAGTTGAATGAAGATTCAACTTCTCCTTTGTAACCGGCTTGGTTAACATATCAGCAGGATTCCTATCTGTATGGATCTTCTCCAACTTCAACTCACCATCTTCCAATACCTGTCGTATGAAGTGGTACCTTAGCTGTATGTGCTTTGTTCTTGAATGAAAGGCTGAATTCTTAGCCAAATGGATTGCACTCTGACTGTCACTATACAATCTGCAACTCCCATGCTCCCTTCCAAGCTCTTCCATGAACCATGTCATCCATATCATCTCTTTTCTAGCTTCTGTGGCTGCAATATACTCTACTTCTGTAGTTGACAAGGCAACAACCTTCTGCAACTTAGATATCTAGCTAACCGCCGTTCCACCTACAGTGAAAACATAACCTGTAGTGCTCCTCCTGCCATCCAAATCACCTGCCATATCTAAATATACATAACCATGTAGAGAAGTATCTGAACCTCCATAACACAAGTGCCTATTGTTGGTTCCTCTCAGATATCTAAGGATCCATTGAACTGCTTTCCAATGTTCCTTACCTGGATTGGCCATATACTTACAACTCCCACTGCTTGGGCAATATCCAGTCTAATACACACCATTTCATACATCAATCTTCCTACTACGGAAGAATATGGAACCTTACTCATGTACTCTACCTCATCATGTGAATTAGGACATTATTCTTTACTCAACTTAAAATGTCCAGCCAAAGGTGTGCTTACCGGTTTAGCATCCTGCATATTGAACCATTTCAACACCTTGTCCACATAATCCTCTTGAGACAATATCAACCTATGATTTTTCCTATCTCTCTTAATGCTCATGCCAAGGATTTTATTTGCTGCTCCCAAATCCTTCATAGCAAACGTTTGAGCTAATTTCACCTTAAGCTTAGAGATATCTTGCATGTGTGATCCTACAACCAGCATATCATCTACATACAACAATAGAATAATATATCTACCATTATCCAATCTCTTAAAATACACACAATGGTCAGATTGACACCTACTGTAGCCATGCTCAATCATAAACCTGTCAAATTTCAAATACCATTGCCTAGGAGCTTGCTTGAGGCCATACAAGCTTTTCTTCAATCTGCACACTAACTTCTCCTTACCTTTGACCTCAAATCCTTCCGGTTGTTCCATATAAATTTCCTCATCCAAATCTCCATGAAGAAACAATGTCTTAACATCTAGCTGCTCAAGATGCAAATCCTCAACAGCAACCAAAGATAGTACAATCCGTATAGAAGTCATTTTAACAACAGGAGAAAAAATCTCACCAAAATCAATACCTGGCTTTTGTGCAAATCCTTTCACTACCAATCTGGCCTTATATCTCATCTATCCATTCTCACCTTCTTTCAACCTGTAGGTCCATCTGTTCTTCAGTGTCCTCTTACCTGCTGGCAATTCAACCAAATCCCATGTTTGGTTCTCTCTTAAGGACTCCATCTCCTCAACCATGCCACGCTCCCACTGACTCTTGGACTCCACCTGTATTGCTTCTTCAAAACTCTCTGGTTCTCCACCATCAGTTAGTAATAGATAAAATAAAGAAGGAGAATATCTAATTAGAGGCTTACTCACCCTTTCTAACCTCCTGATGGGTGTCTGAGACTCATTCACAACACGCTGTCCACCCAAATTCTCTGACAGTGACCGACCTCGGTCACCTCTAGACCTGTTATTGGCTGATGCCGGTTCTGCCTGACCGACGTCGGTTCCTGTCCTGTCGACATTGGTCTCTGTATGACCGACCTTGATTTCTGTTCTACCGATGCCGGTTCTTAACTTGCCGATGTCGATCTCTGTGTTTTCCTGCAAGTGATTATTTATTTTTCTCGTGAGCTCATTTTGGACCATCACCTCATCTAATTCACTATTGCTCTGCCCAGATTGATTCAGCTTCTTCAGCTGATCACTATATATCACTTTTTCATTAAAAACAATGTCACGGCTCCTAATTACCTTTTTAGTTCCTAGATTCCAAAATCTGAAACCAAAATCATATGATCCATAGCCAATAAATGTGCACCTCATAGACTTAGCATCGAGCTTCTTTCTATTTTCCTTATCTATGTGCACAAAGGCTTCACAACCAAAAACTTTGAGAAAAGAGAGATCTACCTTTTTACCTGTCCAAGCCTCTTCTGGAATTCCACCATCCAGAGCTGTAGAGGGTCCTCTGTTAATCAGGTACACTGCAGTGTCAATAGCTTCTGCCCAAAACTTTAAAGGCAAACCATCATGCAATCTCATACATCTTGCACACTCCATGATTGTTCTATTCATCCTTTCAGCAATTCCATTCTACTGAGGTGTTCTAGGAACTGTCCTTTGCTTATGGATTCCATGCATGTAACAATACCAATTGAACTTATAACTGTAGAACTCTCCACCATTGTCTGATCTCAGGCACTTTAATCTTTTATCTATTTCATTCTCAACCATAGCTATCCAAATCTTAAAAGTCTCAAATACATCAGATTTCTTCTTAATACAGTAGATCCATACCTTTCTTGTAGCATCATCTATGAACGAAACATAGTACTGTGATCCTCCAATAGAAGCTACCTGAGCCGGTCCCCACACGTCTGTGTGAACAAGCTACAACTTATGCTTCTTCTTTGTAGACCCAGTCTTGAGAAAACTAACCCTTTTCTATTTTCCAAATACACAGTGCTCACAAAATTCTAGATCCATGCTTTTCAAATCTGAAAGCTTACCTTTAGACTTAAGAATTGACATCCCCTTCTCACTCATGTGGCCAAGCCTTGAGTGCCACAATTTTGCATCCACATCTGAATTAGATAATACAGAAGGAGAATTGTTAGTAACACAATTACACAAATAGAGAGTACCTAATCTCTTACCTCTGGCCATAACAAGTGCACCCTTGGTCACCTTCCAAGATTCTACTGTGAGAGTTACTGTACAACCCTCATCCCCTAACTTTCCTGTAGAAATCAGATTTCTCTTCAAGCTAGGAACATGCATAACTTCTCTCAACACCCATGTGTTGCCATTCTACATTTTTAGTTGCACTTTACCTTTGCCAATAATTTTACAGGGTTCATCATCCCCTAGATATACTATTCCAAAATCTCCATGGATATAGTCACAGAAATATTCCCTATTGGGGGTAGCATGAAAAGATGCACCAGAATCTAACACCCAAGATTCTATATTATTATGCAGAGAGAATATTAAAGCATCTTGTGCAATACCTGAAACCTTGGCTTCTTCCTTTCCTTCATGTTGATTGTCCTCCTTAGGCTTTGACCAGCAATCTCTGCTTATGTGCCCCATCTTTCCACAATTCCAGCATTGTGGCCTTCTGCCATTTCTGGACTTGGATCTACCTTTCCCCTTAGACTTGGATCTTGATCTCCCTTTCTTGCTCTTCTCTTTTTGCCTTCCCCTGCTCTCAAAACTTAAAGCGTTCCCATATGTCTCTTCTGTGCTTTTCTTGCGAATTTCCTCATTCAAGATAACACTAACAACATCCTCTACTTTTAAAATATTTGATGCAGATGCAGTATTGGTAACTACCATTACTAAGCTATGCCAGCTTTTAGGCAAAGAACATAATATTAAAAGAGCTTTTATTTCATCATCAAATACAATTTTGATTGAACTTAATTGATTTACAATACCATGGAAATCATTCAGGTGATTAGATACAGATCCACCTTCCTGCATATGAAAATTGAATAGCTACTTCATAAGATATACCTTATTAGAAGCTAAGGGTTTTTCGTATAAATTTGCTAGAGTAGTCATCAACTCTACCATTGTTTTTGCCTGTGATAAATTAGATATCACAGTAGATGCTAGACTCAGTCTTATAGACCCCAGAGCCTTTCTGTCAAGAACTTGCCATTCTTCATCCTCCATGTCTGTGGGCTTCTTTGCAATCCCACCTAACGGTAAGTATAGATCCTTCTGATACAGATAGTCCTCTATCTGCATTCTCCAATGTTGATAGTTTTTTCCATTGAACTTCTCCATTCTTAGTTTACTTTCATCTGCCATTGCTTCTCCCACTCAAATAGAAAACCCTGCAGAAACTCCTGTGAGCAACCTATAATCAATACACACTACACAGATTTGAACCACCTATTAGTGAACCTGAGCTTTGATACCAATTATTAGATATCAAACTCTAAACCTACAACCAAGGCTCTGATACCACTTGTTTGGGATCAACCAACAATAGATTACACTTATGAAAGCAATAAACACGGAATTAAATCAGATAGACAAGTAACTAGAATGATAAATAGCAAGAACAAGAGATACAAGAAACCACCCTGAAAAATTGTATTAAAACTCTTTACAAAAGGAATACAATTGAAGAAACTTCTTTCTTCCACACCTCTCTCAGATGCACAAGATCTCTCTCTAGATCTCTATCCCTTAAGAGCTCTCTCTCTCAAGTACAATCAATTCCAACAACCTGGATTGATACAACTCTGTACTATTCTTCAACATTCACATACAATGAACTACTACAATAATTCGCCCTAAGCTAAGAAGATCTAATTCTACATATAGAATTAGGAAACTTGAGCATGCACTTACAACCAACAGTTAAGCCTCTTGAACAAGGGCTCTAAAAACAATCTTGCTAATAATAGAAATGTGAACTTAAGACTAAGACTTAAACTCATCATGCAAACACTCACTTCTGTCCTCAGAAATAGCATTCTGGACGCACAGGTAACCGATGCCGGTTCCTGCTACTTGCCTGTGACTGACGTCGGTTGATCCTCTGTCGACGTCAACGTCTCTTCAACTGCACCTGACCAATGGCGGTCTCTCCTGACCGACGTCGGTGACTGTGTAGACCCGAAACTGTTAAATGTGCTCATATGTGAAGCTTTTAGGCTCCACACCTTAACATCCATGAAATGACATCTTGGTATTTTGAAATAAATCTCTTCAACCTTTTCTTTCTATTTTATGTGTAAGTCAAGCCCATATTCACAAACTAGGTTATTGGTCAGTTCCAAGATTCATTTTGATGAAATATGACTCTATTACTTTTAGTTATTTTTATTTTTGAGCCTGGGGATCTATATCAAAATATCATTCTAACGATAACATGCCCAAAGGGAGGCAATTCTCATTTATTTTAAAAATGCCATTTTCTTCCAAGTCTTTAATCTACATAAGCACAATATCTTTTCCATTTATTATCTAGGCTTAAAAAGCTTCAAAACTATTCATGAATTACAAAATCTAATGATCATCTTCAAACATATAGAAATTATCCACATTATTTGGGATAGAAAGGAAAGGGACTAGTTCCACTGATGATTTATACACTTTAAACTCCTTGAGTGGTGATGGATTAGAATCTAAAGTTACTAACGAGTTTGTTATTTGGTTATCTTACCTTGGGATTGTTTTGATCCTGAATGCTTCAAAGGACTCAAAAAAAATCCATGCTAAATGTTTATACTTATTTAAATAAGTGAGTTTTCACTAATATTTATTTCAGATTTAATTCACAACTAGTTCAAAATCACTAAATATTTGTAGTTGCTTGGCATTTTACTTTGGTACAAATTATAGGTTTAGAATTAGAGATTCATACTCAACTAGGTTGTTGGTGTAGGGGAAATACAACCTATAGGTAGATAGGCAATGTTTCCCTTATAGATTTATGAGGGCCATGTCAACACCAAAACCTTGCTTTAATCGATCATCGTATGAATTGGAGGGTCCACAATTGAGAAGGACCTTCAAATTCTTATTCATGAAGATCCTATTTGGTGGTAAAAGTATACACACCTACATATGCAGAGATAAAATATATTCTCTAATTCTTTGAGTTTCACTCAATAATAGAGTACCTCATCTTCAAGTCTAGGTCTACCCTAATCTAGTTTTCCATGTCCTTTACAAAGCATCCATATGTGTAATAAATCAATGGCCACGTACACATTCAATGTCTTTGACTAGTCTCCACTCAACAATAGATTGTATGCTTCTCAAATGTCCATGACCAAGATATCGATTATCTTTTATACACATGGTTTAGATGCCAACTGAATGTGCATGTTTTTTTAATTCACTAACACATAGGAATGAAGACTTATATAGATGTAAGACCACTCTCTTTCACTTATCTGGAGTCAAACCCAACTTATTGTAGATAACTTTTGGCATGACATTGGCTAAAGATCTAGAATCAACCAAGCAGTTGTGTAAATTATTTTTTGAGCATTCAGACAGTTAATAAAAATGGTGGTACCTCAGGTTTATCTTTGTATACCATCATGTTAGTGTGGGCAGATTTGGACCTATCAAATTTCCTCACTGTCAAATCTTTAAGCAATGGTTCACCTTGTTCAGTGATTTGGACCAACTTATGGAGGATTATATTAGCAATAATCTTCCTCATGTCCTCTATAATTTTAAACCCTCCTTTGCCTTGATATTATGAGCTTTGTAACTAGTATTTCTCCTTGGGATGAGGTAGATTTTTGTTAGCCTTGTGATTAAGAGTAGTATCATTGTTTTTATGAGGTGTTGAATTAGTCATAGGTTGTTTTTTCT
Organism: Torreya grandis; assembly: GCA_037957365.1. NCBI lineage: Eukaryota > Viridiplantae > Streptophyta > Pinopsida > Cupressales > Taxaceae > Torreya > Torreya grandis. The sequence goes on from JARHVA010001610.1 coordinate 1,276,378, forward strand.
TGAGATTATAATTATTCCTTGCCTAATGTTACTATTGAAAGGCATAGATCTCATTAGTATTATCTTTAGGTTCATTGTCATCTTCCATAGGGAAAAGGAAGTCATAAGTCTCATATACCATTATTGTACTAAGGTGCCCTGAGACATTGGATGGAGATGGATTAGATTGATTTTTAGAATTATACTATCTATCAATATCCTTTTGAAATATCAAAAGTAGTACATAATTCTATGCAATTTAATTCACCATGTTGCATTATGTTATGAAACCTACACCAATTAAGAAGGGTTGTTTCCATGATATTGACCTCTAGCATCCTGTTAGATGGCCCTTGTTATTCATAATTATTTATGGACCTATTTAAAGGCCTATTATATCTATAGAACCCAAAGATATAATTATTTTTATAGCCTCCAGTGTTTTCCATATGCTTTTGCATGTTCATGAATTCATTGATCAATTTATGGGCCATTCACTAGATCGATTACAATAATGGTTTTGTAGAATTAGAATTGGTACCATGTGTCATAGTATTATTAACTAGTATCAAGGACTAACTCAGGGTTTGTTGGTTAGGGTTAGAGTTCTTATATAAGCCAAGGTGTTAATTTGATGGAACCTAAGTTAAAGGAAACTAGTTATACACCTAGTTATAGCTTTGGTCTAAAATATTTTAGTTTACATTATGAATTGGACTGAAAGCTAGGAAACCAAGACCAAGATTGATTAGGGACAAGGACTAAAACTAAGGATTCAATTGATTATCTATGTTGATAGATTCAACATAATACAATGGTAGTGTGTCAACACCAATATCTCTATGTAAAAAAAACAATGATCATGAGATCTAAGGCATTTTGATACATATTAAGGACTAGCCCCTCTATAGGCATGTAAGAAATCTCTAATCTATTGTACATATTTTGAAATCTAACAGTAAAGGCTTAGATTGGCTCATTTGGTTTTCATATCATGCTATCAAAGTGTTGGTAAACAAAAATTTCACTAGTAACTTAGCCAAATTGTGCCAAAAACGTGTTTTGTCACTCTTCCCAAGAAGTAAGGGATCCTTTTAAGATATTTACAAACTAGTCCTAGGCCTCATCTTGGAATGTGAAGGGGAAAAGTCTACATACCACATCTTCATGGGTTATATTCAAGAATCCCAAATTAATTTTAAATGCCTTGATGTGTTCTTATGCAATCCTTCATCCCAAAGGAGAAAATAGAGGCATTTTTTTTAAATTTATGGGTAAGTCATGGACAACTCTAGCAACATTGATAGTATAACTAGTCATCCAGGTTAGAGTCTAAGCTAGAATATGTAGCTGAGGTTGAGGTGAAAGTTGGGCCATAAAAAAGTCTTGTAAGAAGAGGTTGTTTTCTTAGAGAGAATGATTGAGCCTTGGATTCTCTCCTAACTCCTTTATCAAACATAAATTTTCTATGGATTTCCAAAGGTGGGAATATAAGTGGGAATAGAAAGTTAGTGTCTGAGGTTAACCTTATTAATCCTTTGGGTGATTATAGTGCAACTCCATTAATATTTTCAAATAAAATAGAGACATAGGTTAAATTCCTTCCTCTAGTGCCAATTTTAGTTTCCTATTGATGTGGGTTTTATGCACACTAAAAAAAAATTATGTGGTATCCTCTAAAATTTTAAGATCGATTAAAGTATTTCACTTGAAGGCACAAGTTGCATGGTATTCATTTTTATAACAACCAATTGGTGGAATAATGATGAGTAAAGTAGATTATTAACCACTGATGGGTCAGTTATGGATGTTCCTAAATCTTATTGAAGTGGGTAGAAGGATAATGGTTCTAACTAAGGTATACATGACTATCAAAAGATACTAAAAAATATAGAAATAAAAGGCATAAAGGAAGTCTGTGAACCACACAAGATGAGACACTTCAAGACTTAAGACAAGAAATCAAAATTCCAATGTTTGTTATAAGTTGTTGTAGCACAATAACAAACCAAACATAGTTAGGAGTCCAAGGGAACAAAACACAATAAACTTAAACATGCATAACTAAAGGTTGCCATGTTTATTAGATTGATATTACACATCTACAAGGGGGGATTATAATCATCACACAAAAGGCATTCAAATCAACTATAGCTTAATATGAATAACTATATTATAAATTTAAATCATTCATAAACAAAATAAATTAGATACTAGAATGATAACACATATAACACAATCCAAAAAATTTGAGAACAATCAATATTTTCACATCAAGACCAAGTTAGCATAACTTGTGCTTGTTAAATTGATATTACACATCTACAATGGGGATTATAATTAGTATACAAAAGGCATTCAAATCAGCTATAGCTTAAACTGAATAATTGCATTAGAAATATAAATCATACATAAAAAAATAACTTGTATACCAGAATGATAGCACATCTAACACAATCCACAAATTTTGAGAACAATCAATATTTTCACATCAAATCCAAGTTACAATTTCTCAAAATTTCCTATTAATCTCAATATCCAAAATTCTCTTCCCTTTAGGAACTAAAGGTTACAAGTATAAATAGGCATAGATAGGGAAGGCCTCATCTCTCAAGTGAAGTATAATAATACAGTTACAAAGTAGGACTTGTGTTCTAATCTCATGCAAAGGATGCATGTACAATAGCCAACCTAGAATAGATTCTTATAACTAAAAAAACAATATATGCATACAACATAGACATGGAACCAAAGTTTCAACTTAAAAAAAACATGGAAGTACATAGTTATAGTTAGATGGTTGTTGATGTGGAACCACTATCTGAAGAAGATAGAGTGATAGCTAGAGGGACTAAAGCAGTCACCAAAGCTCCCCTTGAAATAAAAACTAGGCCTACTTTAGTTTGAATTACTACAAATCTTGAAAATTGAGAACTTTGAGATACTAAGACAGTACTAACAGCTGGCCACATGGTTGGTATTGAACCTGAATTTGTCTCTTTTATATTGAGTTCTTCAAATAACACATTTGTTGCATCAAAATCCTTATTTATGACATCAAAATTAAGTAGGGAAGGTTTTAAGAGTTTGATGGACTCTACCATCAACCTTGTTTTTTTGCTTCTGAGATCTTAAATGATGATCCTAAAGATTCTTATCACCCTATATTTATCAAAATTGACCAATTTCAAAATATTGTCATTGGTTATGTATATATTGCCTTCAACTTCCTCCTTAAATTTTTTTGTAGATGCCAGAAGAAGGTTCTCAAGATTTGGCATGTTAACTAGTTCACCTATAGGAGTGATCACATTAGTGACCCTCATATCCATCAAAATTTCTATGGTCTTACTTTCATGATTAGAAATAAGTCCTAGTAAATTCTTCATCTGATTATGCTAATTGATGGAAGCATCCCTTCTTGTAATTATATAGTTAAGGCACCATGATTCATCTATGTTGGACATAAATTTCAATTTGTTAAACACACTGGTTCTATAACATTGAACCAATATTTAAAACATATTCTCTATTTATTCCATTTAATGCTAGAACTTGGTAACATTCATTATATTACATTGGCTTCCTATCCTGGAAACATGGATGCTAATAAAAATGTTGTACAATTTAGTAGATAAACTTTGTACATCTTCAATTATCTCTCAAGGATCATGTATAATTTATTTCTATTGAAATTTTTGATATGCTTCCTCTTTTCTCTAATACATCTCCTTCATGGCTTCATTGGTTGAATCCACAAACTTGAATAAATCTTTAATATATTCATTAGGATCCCTTGGATACTTTTTCATTTTATTTTCCAAGCGAAATATATTTTATCTTTGCTTGAATTCAATTTCTTCCCTTATACCTAGATTCAAATCCTTCCTCTTCCTCACCCATCTAATAGTCCCACTCTTGTTGTCAAACAAGGTAGAGACTATGGGAAATTATGTAAAAAATAGGTTCTATCTCTCATCTCTTGTAATTTGCATCTCCTTTTTCCATTTAGGATTAACAAGTTCCATTGGTTTTTCATCTCTTAGGTTGGAGTTTTTAGATGTGGAAGGTGGAGGGGTCATCAAAGGAGGTGTTATTGATGGAAGTGCCACTGATGAACTTATTTGTATGATGAATTTAAGAGGTGGATAAATAATCATATCCCATGGTGAAGCATCTCTTAATGGAGTGACTTTGGCCACATACCAAGTCAAGCCTAGATTTTTCTCAATAGTCATTATGGCTAACTATATGGGCAAATATTGTGGCATTAACATCTCTAATTTAGCTAAATGTTTGTTTAGGGCTTATGGAATTTTAGAATTATATATTTAAAAATTAACCTTAATTTGAAAATAAACCCCTTTCTTTGGAGCCTTTATTTGCATTGATGAAGAAAGAATGGATGCATTAATAGAACTAGACAAACAAATACTTAGGATAACTAGAGGTAAATTTACAAATGGAATAATTATAATGTAAATAGATGAAACAAGAGAAAAGACTACATCATTTATGTTCTATCTTTGTTCTTATGTGAGTATTTATTGATTTAAACAGCCAACTAAAGTTCCTTCTTGTTGTAATCTTTCCAAGTTCATGTCCTTAGCCTTCTCCAACTCTGTCTCTTCATCATCTGGGGTTGATTGTTCATTGAATTCATGCCTAGTCCCCATCATTGTTTCCACATCTTCTTTATCCTCATCATTTTAATAATAAACCAAAGATATCATCAATGTAGGCTCCTTATTATCTTTTTAATTTAGGGATTCCTCTATGGTGGGGAGACCAAAATATGGCCTTTATTCTATCTGTTTTCCATTAAATGAAGTGGAAAGACCCTTAGCTTTCCTCTAGTAAGTGGCCACATGGGAATTATAAGGAGAAGGATATGGTGAAATAAATAGAGGAACTACATGGTGTAATGTATCAATGCAAGTGGCAGTGAAGGTATGGTGAATGGAGGGATAATTTTAGTGGGAAGAGGGGTGAATGGAATAGGGGTTGACATTATAGGGAGTGTTTAAGAGGATGTCACCTCACTAATAGTTGTGGAAGGAGGTGTAGTTACCATAGTTTTCTAAGAATAAGAAGAGGTATTTGAAACTAACATAAAATAAGCCTCTATAAACTTAGAGAGACTTACCTAGGTGGTTATTCTAAGTGGTGGTGGAGGTGTCACCAATAATGTGATCTTCTACCAGTCCTAGGGAACTGTTGTTTTCTTATTGGTAGTGGATTTTTCAATAATCATAGAAGTAATTTATGAAGATGAAGAGGGGAGTTGAATACGTGTGAGGCATCTTAAAATTTATCTTCATATCTAAGGATTTGACTCCCTCTGGCTATTGGACTCTCCCTCTTAGAGACCTAATTATTCTCCTATAGGAGAGGGGGGTTAGTCCTACCCATATAGATCATATGGATTAGTGGGAGGCCACTAATGTATTCATTCTCTTTGTTCTTGTTATTCCATCTCTTTATCTTTGTCTTTAGTAATCTTAGGATCATACTTAAGATCCTAATAATAAATCATGGAAATTTATTTATCCTTCATTCTTGTCCATAACTCAATATCATCTGATCTATTTATAAAAACATAACATCATGATCATACTCTCAATGTCCATGTGAAATATTCACATTCTTATTTTATTTGATCTCTTTGATGTATGTTTTGATTCTCTTCCTAGGGTTCCATTCCATGAATTGGGCCACCTTTAAATTATAATGTCCTAGTATTTCCAACTTGGATAAAATGTAGCCTAATCATAAATTAAAGTTGGCTAATACTCAAAGGAGTTTTTTGATAGTAGGCCTCATGTTTATAACCTAGTTCCTCATCAATACTATTGTATAGTTGAAAATACCTATTTTACATTTTTGTTTGGAATATAGCATGGTAAGGAGATGCCTTTGTGACTTAAACTCTAATGTCTATATAGTTGGGGTAATCCCCCATTTTGACAATAATTTTTGTCATGTTTTCAAATAGTCTTGGCATTTAAGTTCCTTAGATTGCTTGATATACTAGATGGTACATTTCATCACATATATTTTGAATTTCAATCTTGATTCTATAAATGAGCATGAAATAATGATCTTTGTAGATTCTATTACCTAGATACTCTATTGAGGGATGCCATACCTACCCATGTGTCTTATGGATGATGCCCATGATAACATGGAGTAGGTAGGACATCATGTGTAAATTACCATTAGTTAGCCTCTGATCAAGATAAAACATTTTTTTTCAATATTACACTTATAACTTCCCCTAGGGAAACTAACTTACTATATTTAAAAGAATGTCCATTAGAGGGACTCATTATACTTCCACATAAGTTATGCTCTCAAAACCATATAACCTATTGAGGAGAACCATAACTATCCTAATTCTAGGTTTTAATTTAATAATGTTATTGGAAGAAATGTCTCCTTTAGGTTTTAGCCTCTAGCCCTTAACCAACCATTGTTTCAATTTTACATCAACTATGTTATGATCGAGCTAGAAATAGGGATGAGACTTGGTTATAGGTAGATTCAGTCCATGGAAGCTTGAGATACCTTTCAAAATCCCTACCAAAAATAACTCCATCTAAATTTTTGTTTATCCTAATGTGCAATCAATCTCCATGAAATGGTGCATTGAAAAATAAACCTCTAAGTATGTCTATACAAGGCATTAACTCTAGTTTTGTTTCCACTAGATGAAGACCTTTTATTTTAATAAGTAATATATCATCAATATATTGCTTCTCATCAATAGACAACTTTCCCTATGCGGAGTAAGGAGCCATAGAATCTAAGGCATTATAGAGGGCTAAATAATGAAAAAAATTAAATTCTAAAGCATCTTTATTGAGAAATGTATCCAAAAATTCCTCCCCCCAGTGCAAGAATAAACTAAGTTAGCCTAAGCATGTGTTTTCCTTGAAGAGGAGGCCATCTTTTATCAATCTGCACTATGCAATTTATTTATCAATTCATTTTGTTTGTTCTCTACAAGTTATATGGAAAAAACTAGGGATTTTTGGATCCTTGAGGGCTCAAAATTTCAAAGTTCAATTGATAGCTTGATGGTAAAGTGCCAAAATTTAAACTAGATTTTTCATATATTACCAAAATCCTAAGTCTTGAATGTGTTTGTGTGTCAATAATGGAAATAATAGGATTTTGATTTTTTTTCCAATTTAATTTGAATATGTCAGTCAACTTTAGTAGGTTCACTTATTTTTCAGATGGAAACTATTTGATAACTTTACACATCTAATCATCACATCTTAGACAACTATAAAATCCTCGTTTATTCACATATTTTCCTTGATGTTGAACTCATTTATGTATTTTTTGATCCTATGTCTTTTAGACTGTGACACTTGTCCAGTTGTCATTCACTTAGGCCTTTAGATCTACATATAAACTTTATATACTCTAGGGCTATAAGTCAACATAATTGTACCACATGGAGTAACCTCAGGTCTATAGAGACTTGAGAGCATAGGAACATGAGACTTTTCATCTATCTATGTCTGTGTAGAGGTTCTATGTTATAGAATGTTGACAAGTGGTGTAATATTGAGGCCTTGGGGGAATGGAGATTTAGAGTTATAGGGTCATTAGTCAATTGATTGAGTATATCTTTCTTTAAAAATTTAGGCCAATAGGATTATGTCACTTGTCATTTTCTCAAAGCTCATAAGTTTAGAGGCATTAAAATATATGGACACAGGACCATTGAAATGATGTAATCTTTTTGTAGTTCCTAGAAAATAAAAATGTGACAAGTGTCATGTTTATAGTTTGAAAGCTCAAAATCTTTAGACTGTGAGAATTCATAATTATTAGACTATGAGAACTCGTAACCATTAGAATATCTCAATCCTTCTGTGGTTATGAATAGATGAAAATGTGCCATCTTTTGGATGTTCTAAGTTTAGAAGTTTTTTATTGTTAGACCATTAACTTTACTTTTAAAGCTTTCAAAATTTTGTGTAACAAAACAATATCGTGTGTCCTCTTCTCAAAGCTCAGAAACTTTAAACACTTAGAAAATTTTGAAAAGGGTTAGAAGTTACAAATAACATGATGATGTCACATGTTCTAGATTGTTGAATCTTAGGAGCATTAAATACTTATAAACTTTTTCAAAGGGTTATAGGTTTTGGTTAATGTGGTGATGCTACCTATTCTTATTTGTGCATAATAAATTGAGGCTTGACCATCAATGAGTATTAAGTCCCTATTGATGGTCCTATGGCATTCAAAATATAAAAACACTAGGATAAAGAATTAATATTTTTAGTCCATATAAACCACAAGAATTATGAAAACCCAAGATTTAGGATAAATCAAGATGATCATTCAAGCTTTGATTTTCAAATTTTGAATTTTTTTTAGACTTCTAAGATAACCTTAGACTCTTTTATGAATAAATACTTATCATGAATTCCTAAGATTCAAAGGGGCCTAAATAAATATTTTCAAAAATGGCCTCCTATTTTGAATTTTTAAAATGGGTTGTGTGTGTTAGGGCACAACAATGTTCCTTGTTTATTGGCCCCTATTGCATTGTATGTTGATTTGACATTTGATTATGTCATTCAATGTTGGTTGGATATTTAAATATGTCATTCGTTTTGATTGTGTGACATTTGAGCTTGCCCCTTGTATGAGGTCTCTTTGAACCATTATTTTGCATTATATTGAGTGATCTTATGTGTGTGCCTGATTGCTTACTGAGCTTATATTGTTACCCTCTGAACATTGTCATGATCTATATCATGCATTTTAGGACCTGATTTGATCACCTACTAGGAGTCTAATTGATATATCTACTTCAACATATTATACATGCATGCTACATGATTACTACATAGGTTATACAACTACCTTATCCTTTTAAGGTAATCTATCTATCATTTTCTATCTCCCTCACCTCAAGAACATGACCTCCACACTTATACACTTACTCAGTATCTCAAGATTTAAGTGAGGGTGTATCATAAGAGCATGGCCTCCACATTTGTACAATATCCAGATAGTTTCATGATTCAAAGATATGCTTAGTTCAAAATCCTATACATTACACCAATTTTTCATATATTTGAAATAGATTTTTTTATATTTATGACACATAATCTAGATCAAACATAATATAGGTGCATATGTCATGCTATTTCCCATAAAATTACAAAATTTACTAATTAAACTACTCACCAAGATGCACCAATTACACCATGATGCAATGTTATTAAGCCTTTTTTGCTACAATGGTTGGTTCATTTTATAGATTTAAGTGAATAAAACATTTAACGTCACCATATTTATATACATGAATATTTACATAATCCAATCTCACCATATTAATAGGATTAGTTGATTAAATAACTCACCTCATGAGATTATATATATTCACATTTGAGTTATGCAATTAAAATATAATGATCTTAATGGCCATGTCACAACTCACATGAACACCAGATTGGGGGCATAATACCTTATAATATCTCTATTCAAATCTCCAAGGTTTAGGTTTGAACCTTCTCCAACACCAATGCTTCTTGAAAAAGTATATTTACTAAGTCAAAGAATCATGAGGCAACATAATTGCATCGACACATAGGTGTACTCCCTCTTTGCTCTTTTTATTTTCAAACATTAAAATTATTTCAAATTTTAGATTATATAGATTAATTTATACTGTAACATGCTCTTGGTTACATGTCATACACCATGAAATCACTCAAAGTGGGCTTAATAAAAGGCAAGGTGTGTTATACACACCCAGGTACACATTTATTTCCTTTAACTTAGTAATTTCATCCTTATACATTACTAGATTAAATGGGGTCAAAATGTAGATACTAAATCCAAAATATTTACAACGTCTTACTCTTGTACATTTGACAAATATCAATCAAGGATCTACCCTTTAGTTCCATACCTTTTTACAATTGAAAGACTCACATTCATCACCTTAATGTGCATAAATTCTTATATGTTTGTCTGATCCATATCATTTTGATTACCTAGGTGTGTTGTACTACACATAAATATTGAAACTTGATAAAAATATTTCACTATTTATTTCAAATAAATACTTATTTTCTATCCATATAGACACTAAATACCATTGAGGGTCACTACCACTAATGGTGTGTAAAGATATTTATCATTTTATAGTAGCCAAAAATAATCTAAATTACAAAATTATCAAAACCTATAGGTTGGCCTAACTATCTTACTGAACCCTACCTTGAGATATTTTCAAAAGGTGTGGTATTAATACAAGTCTAAACATTTTCATTCCTCATCTATTAAATACAAAGCAAACACCTACTAAATATAAATCAATCAACTATACAAGCACTTTTATTGGGAGAAGAAATAAGATAGTAAACTTGTGCAAGATATTCTTCTGATATTCATGTGTTATGTATTTAATTATTGAATATATGTATATTTTGTCCTATCCTCCATGACTTGTAATAGGTTAGAAGATGAGCAGACTCCTCTTTTGGTTCCAAGTATGAAAACAATGTGAATAATTAGAGACTATAAATGATTATATATATGTATGTTTGTATGCAGAAGAGAGTTCAATATTTGTTGAGATCAATATAGAATTTTTGGTTATGGTTAATTATTATATTTATTATTTTGTTCCTTACATGCACTCTCATGGTTAATGTTTGGATTATTTCTATCTAATTTACTCTAAATGCTCTGTAAACATTAATGAATTACTGGTTGTTCCTAATTCCTATTTAGCACACAATAATTCATCTTTGTTATGCTTCTATTTTTCTTGTTGAATATGAATTCTCTATACTACCTTACATAGTTGAGTAAAACATAGCTATCCTCATCCTTAGCATGTTATGATTCTTTAAGAACCTCTTCTAACAATGTTATGATGAGCGTAGAAACACTCCTTTCGAAGGAAACTATGCTAAGATGTTTACTAGGGAAGACAAACATTGAGACGTGGTTAGACCAAAAAGTATGGAATTTCACAGAAGAAGAATGTAAACAGACTGATCTTACCACAAGTGAAATTATTCAAGATCACATCTATGGAGAGATATACAAATTTTTTTGGTGTGAATTACTTGAATTTCTAGCTAACTGGTTGACATGATTGGAGTATTATTTCTTTAATCCTAGAATGAAAGAAATAATTAGCTAGACTGAAGAGAAGATAAACTAGTTACCGAAACTAGAAACTAACTAGATGAGAGAAATATACTATTGGTTTGATACCACCATAGATAGATACATCACCAAGTTTATAGTATAAGGATATATATATTTCAAATCTCTCTAGGACCTATTTATCTAAAGAATTAGAGGGAAATTTTTGTAGTGACTATCTCTCCATGTGAAGATGTTGGTTGTGGTCAAGGTCATGGTGCCTACTCCAACCAATATGGAGTAGTCACTTTGGTCGTATGTGTGACATGACTATGAATGATGGGTAGATGATGAATTAAGGCTTGAACCTAAATCCATAATGGAGACACGAGGGAAGAAGAGTTAGAAGAAGAGTCTAGATTTAGAATGTGAATTGAAAAAATAGAACAAATGTAATAAATAGAAGAATACACAGGTATCTATGAGTTGAGGTAAGAGTAGTAACATATTAGATGATGAAAAAGTAAGAATACATGCTGAGTGAGATGATGGAGAAGGATGAAGGATAAAGAAATAAGATGATGAATGTTGATATATAGAATAAAATGTCAAAGAACAAGATGAAGAAGAGATGTATGAATAAGAAGGTGAGAGTAGTTTAGAATTAGAGAAGATAGATGATCGATTAATACACATCTAAAATAATGGGTATTATCAGAATAAAAATAATTAATAAAATAAGTATAACATAGACACAAGTTTAAGTGTAGCAGAAGAGGAAGTCATAGGAAAGAACCATACACTTGAAGAGCACATGTCCTCGTAGCCCAATATTTTATATTCTAGTTGAAGTTTTTAGCTAGGTGGATAGGAAGATAATAGTTGGAAAGGACAATTTTTAGAGAAAGTGCATCATTAGGGCACCAAAATTCAAACAAGATCAATTAGAAAGGCTTTAAAGGCCATAGTTCTTGTTTAAACCAAGAAAAAAGATGAAGTGTAGAAGAACAAAGTGCACATGTTAACTCTCTTAGTGCACATAGTAGTATGTAGGCAATATTGCCTTGAACATAACCTCCTATGGTAATAGCTACACAATAGATTCCATCGACACCAATTTACAAAATGGGTCATCTAGGAGGATTTATAAACTTAGAAATATATAATGGGTCTATAGGCCCTGAACAATACTTGCTAACCTATGAGATGAGATGAAAAACTAAGGGCATCACTGATGATGCTATAAAAAAGTGTAAGTTAGTAGGGGAACTAGCTATAAGAGCACTTGAGTTCATATACTAAAGAAAATCTCAACGGCCAAGTTGACAAGATGTTAAAGACTGGCTTTTTGTAGAATTCAAGATAAAAAATATGCACTAGTCAGACTATATAGGACCTAAAAGAGATATGGAAAAAGTCTAGAGAATCAATCCACAACTATGACTATTTATTCTCTAATGTTATGAATAAGGTATAATTTGCATTAATAGATAAATACAAAGCTACATGTTTCATAAATGACTATGCTCTAAAATTAGGTTTTCTACTACGTAGACTCAATATGATACAAAAGTCGATACTAGATTTGATGCCTTGTGTGTAGAACAAATTCAAGACTATGGATAAGCTCATGTTTCCAATTCCAAGATCAAAAATACACTACAAGATTTTATGAAGAGAATGGAGAAATATTATGAGGCAGATAAAACTAAATTGAATCTCTAGTGTATGGAGTGCAAAAAGGAAGGACATCACAAGAATGACTATCCTAAGATCAAAATAGAATTCTATGAAATTTTTTAAGTAGTGGGATATGAAACAATGTAGTTCCATCTTATGAAACAATATGTGAAGAGTCTATATAATTTGTATTGCAAATTTTATAGTTTAAACAATCATGATGAAAAGAACTGTAGGGATTTATAAGAGTTTAAGGAAGGAATCACCAAAAATGTTTTTTATATCACTATGTAACAAATTACCTCAATAAATAATATGATTCAAGGCCCAAAGGTTACTAAAGGTTGTGAAACATAAACAAGTCCATGATGGATTCCTAGTTCATCACAATACTAGCCTCAAGGTCTAGCAAGTTAGACACCACAATATTCATAGTACCAATATGCATCACCCTAGAGCTCAACCATGACACATAAGTAACAAACAAGTTGGACCCCACCCATTGTGAAAAAACAATTAAAAATTGGAGATAATAACTAGAAGCACTAGTATTAGAACACTGCACAATAATGAGGGTATAAATGAGGATATCAGTCTAACAGAGGAGGAGATATGGATGGCTACACAGGAGGTTACCAGGTGGTAGAGGGAATAACTATCAATTGTCTCCTTTACAATGCTACCTATTTAGAAAGTATAATCATGTAAAACAAAATTGATCTATGAATCCTCAAAGACAGTCTAATTATGCATATTGTAGAATCTTTGACCAGGACAACACAAAATATTTTCTTGTCTTAGAGAAGCAAAGAAAGGACAAGGCCATTTGGAATGTGAATATGGTGAGTGCAAAACCTAAGAATAATGTGTTCATGAATGCTATTAGATAATAATAGCATACAAAAAAAGGTTTACCTCCACTTTAAATGCCTCAAGATTAGGGAATCCAAAAATCAAAATAGGATAAATACCTAGACCTAACTACAGAAAAGGGACTCATGTATGAAGCTGTGTAGATGTTAAAAAACATTCAACATAAGACACTATTGAAGGAAATGTTATATTCATATCATGTTAATTATTCATCAAGATGGATTTGTCCCTACACTAAAAGATCTTCTAAAACTTTTAATCACACTGCACAATGAAGACATCTCACAGAACATCATAAACTTGCTTCACAATATACTAGAGTGTGCATAGTGTGGATAATAGAAGATATAAAGGTTGGTATGGTAAATAAAAATAAATAATCCTTGGGATGTAGATGCATGAATTGACATTGGGGTTGTAGGTTATGAGATTCCAAATGTTGCCTTTTATTTTGACAGCATAGTCAATTTGATTCCTAGGTCTACATGGGAAGCTATTAGATGACTGGTTCTCAGTTATAGCCTAATAACTTTGAGATTAGATGATTATGGAAGGGTTGATACTATTAGCATATTAGAATATTTTGAGATTAAAGTCACAAAATTGACCTTTCATGGTGAATTTGAAGTCATTGACATGATGACAACAACAATACATTACCATACACTGACTGGCAAGAAATGGGCATATGATGGTCAGATGACTATCAACACAGTTAATAATAAATTAGAGGTGCATCAAAGGGATAAAAAAAATTCATTCCTCTGAGTAGAGTGCAAAAACCATACATAATTCTAGATAAATGGGATTCTCCATACGTTATACAAGAAACCAATTGGATTAAGGTGAACTTTGAGGAAAATCCAAAAGCTCTACATGTATCTAAGTGCAACTTCTTTTACAAGCATAATAAACCCCAGGTATATGCATTACTCAACACATAAAAATAGTGGAGGCCCAAACCAATAGTTACATATCCATTGGTAACCTAGTTTGTTATAGAATATTGTGCATCTATGTCTATAAAATCCCCTACCTAGTCAAAAATTAACTTCCACTATGAAGATGATGATCATATGTAGGACTTTATAGATATAACCAGAGAAGGAAATTTTCCTTGGGAAGTAACCACATCCATTAGTGGAGACTTAGATAAAAACCTATTCAAGTGGGATTGAGGTGATCATGAACTCTGACCGATAATAATGTTCTTTGTGCACAAGTGATAACTTTATATGTAATATGTAATTGAGGATATTAATGACTTCATTTTTTGTTTATAATTTCATATACCTACCATTAGCTAGTGGGTCAATTCTATAAATTATGCTCTAAAGGGACTTATTATGACATGGTGGGCAACTTATCAAAATGACTAGGTCGAATGGGATGATGCATACAAGATCATGATTAGAAGGTTCTAAATATCATAGTTCATCTAAAATAATTGGCCTTTCTTCCAAGAAGGTAAGTCCTAAAATTCATATTCATAAATGTGTTGAAGTATGGATTGAGAAATGTGTGGCCCCAAAGTAATGGGTTCACATTTTACACTATACACTTGCTCCTTTACCCTTAGTATGGTATATGCATCAAGAGAACATATGAGAGACAAAGCAGTGGACACAAGTGCAAAGTGATTTTATACATATGCTTGTTTCTAAAGATGAAAACCCTTTGGTTCACAATGCACTACATAAAATCAAACATTTTTTATGCCATAGGTGTGCAAAAGACTTAAGCACCATGATAGAATCCATTACATAATAGAATGCAACTTCTGATTGCAATTTGACATTACAAAGATACAAAGCTGAAAATAAATAGGAATAATGTCTGATTTAACCATGCCATCAAATAAGATATGAAGAAGAAGATATTGAAGATTCTAATTTTGATGGTGATCTAGATTTTATTGATTTATTTATAGTTAAACGGCTAGTCGAACCCCTAAAAGACCTCAAAACATAACCTACTAAAGAAGATAAGTTGTACAACATATAAATTATAGAATAAGAAGGGCAATGAATCATATAGGAATTTGTTGATGAAGAAAAATTCAAGAATCACCAATAACTCATCAAAAATCATGTAACAAACATCAAAATTGAGGAGGTCCTAAAACTAACAAATATAGGTGATTATTGGATAGAAGCTGAAATTTTTAAAGCTATGCAACTTCTGAAAAATTATCGAGATGTTTTTACCACTAAATTATCATGAGGAGTTGATTTATCTCTAGACAAGATGTATATCAAACTAAAGGAGTGTGCATGTCCTACAAAGAAATGGCCATACAAGCTAAATCTAAACATGAAATTGAAAGTAAAGGCTAAACTTGATAGGATGCAGGATGCAAGAATAATCTATTTGATAAAAAAGGCAAATTAGGTGAACCCCATGGTATTGCATCCAAAGAAGATAGGGGAAATTTGAGTATGTGGGGATTACTGAATTCTGAATGATGCCTATCTAAATGATCCATTCCCAATTCCATTCATAGATGAAGTTTTAGAATATGTCATACAACATGAAGTCTACTCTTTTATGGATGGATTTAGTGGCTATCATCAAATACCCATTGCAGAAGAAGACATATCCAAAATGAATTTTACCATGGAATGGGGATTTTTTGTATACAATGTCATGGATTTTGACCTTAATAATTCACTTGCAATGTTCTCTTGTGCAGTGGTGACTACATTCATGACTTCTTAAAAGTCTATCTTGACAATTATGTAGTATTTTCCTTATTTTAAGAGAATTTGTCTAAGTTATGCCTAATTTTGAAATGATGTTGAACTCTATGCATTGCATTTAATTTAAATAAATGTCTATTATTTATACCCTTTGGTGTTTTTTTAGGACATGTAGTATGTAATGAAGACATTTTGGTCAACCAGGTCAAAATTGTAGTTATTCTGAGTATGCCTCCACTAATAAGCTCCATTAAAGTACCATATTTTTGGGGCCATATAGGGCACTATCACAATTTTATCAAAGGATATGTAGCTATTTCATCTCCATTAGAATAATTACTGTGAAAAAATATGAAGTTTGTCTAGACTTCAGAATGCCAAGAAACCTTCATCAAGTTAAAATAGAGATTGGTTATTGTGCCCATCCTCATATTTCTAAACTAAAGTAAGCCCTTTCACATACATGTGCATGATTTAGGTATCGTAGTTGGTTTTATTATTGTGTAACTAGGAGATGGTGGACTCAACCATCCTATTCATTTTTCAAGTCATAAACTATCTAATGTAGAGAAGAACTACACAACCACTGAATGATAAACATTAGCTATTGTGATTACACTATAAAAATTTCAACATTATTTAATTACTACAATAGTTGAAGTCTTCACTAATCATCAAGCCCTATGATACCTGGTCAAAAAGCTAATGTTAGAGGATACATCTACTGATGGTTGATGTTATTTCAAGAGTTATAATTCTACACTAATGTAAATCCAGGAAGAGAGAATGTGGGACTAGATCATTTTAGCTACATTCCTAATGGTGCTGAACCAAAAGAATTACAAGAATACTCTCTTGATGTTCACCTCTTTTGAATTTATATGATTCCTAAAAATATTTAAGTAATTACCAACTTCCTCAAATAAGGAGTCTTCCCTACACACTATCAAGAATGTGACAAGAAGCAGTTTGTTACTAGATCTCTACCTTACACCATCATCAATGGGAATTTGTATCACTTGGGGAAGAATGAATTTATGTGAAGGTTTGTTCTATAACATGAATGACCTCCATTATTGTAGGAGGTGCATTAAGGATTCACAAGATGACATTTTTTTGGAGAAACTATTACTAAGAAGCTGTTATAGGGTGGGTTATGGTGTCCCAATATCTTTCAAGATGCACACAGAATAACACAACACTATGATGTCTAAAAATATATGGGTAAACCACTACAAAAACATGAAATACCTTTACATCCTCTGTTAGCTAAGCAAACTTTTGAACAATGGGGCAATGACTTTGTCAGACACATCAATCCACTAAGAAAATGTAGTAAATTAAGGTATATCATCATTATGACTGATTATTTTACTAAGTGGGTTGACTCTATTGTGACACCTAGATATGGTATGACGGATGTAGTGAAGGTCCTCTATGATAAAATTATCACAAGGTTTGGATTCCCTATAAATCTCATTAATGATCGAGGAATGCACTTTTTGAACAACACCATTAAGGCTCTAACTGAAGAATTTATGATTTCTCATCTCAAAAGCACTGCATACCATCCATATTCCAAGTTGAATCTTCCATAAAAGTGTTAGGTAAAATTTTGACAAAGATCTACAATGTCAAGAGGGATGACTAGGAAGATCACATTCATTTGATGTGGCCATATCGCATGCACTATAAACAAGCCATATGTTTTACACCTTTCTAGTTAGTGTATGGAATTTAAGTAGTTATTCCAATGAAATACCTAGTACCCAATCTATACATTGCCATGGTTATGAGACTATGGGATTATGACTCTATAACCAATAGACTTCTTGAACTAAATAGGATGGATGAGTATAGATGCAAAATAACATGGATGTAGGAAGTTCACAAGTAGAGCTAGAAAGAATGGTATGAAATGAATTCATGCCATAAAGAATTTCATAAATATCAACCAATCTTATTATATGATAGTAATTTTAGAACATTTTGGATTAAGTTATAGATTCAATGGAAAGGGCCCTATATTATACATGAACTAATGCAACAAAGAACCATGGCTTTAAGAGATCTTCAGGGAACCATTTTACTAGGGGGGGTAAATGGATATAAGCTTAATTCCTACTACCAATAGTCAAATTAATCTCATTTTACTAAGTGAGTGGGTACTGAGTAGAACCACGTAGATTAGGATTTCCCAATTTTGCATGTTTTTTGTGTGTTTCTTTTCTATCTATGTATGTTTGTATAGATATCTTCACTACCAATCAAAGATGAAGATACCAAGTATAGTGTGCACTAGTCATGCATAGGAGGATCCATGTGTACCACTAGGGATGTCAAAGAAGAGCGAATGGAAGAAATGAAGTCTAAAAAAGGTACATAAATGTCCCATCAACAAGATCTCCATCATATAATAGTCATCCATCAGAAGTAAATTCTAGATCCAAGGGTCAATTGACATGATCTTCAATAAATTAACAACTCATTAACATCATTTTCTCATACCCTATATGGACACCAAAGAGCATAACGGTGTAACTCCACACATGTGCCAATGACTAACTATCTTAATTTTTAGATAAAATAAAGATTTACCACATCCACAAATACATTCATGATGAGTGCACAACTAAATATGGCGTTCACATGGAATACAAGAGGTACCAAATCTATAAAGGATAAGTTCAAATATCCAAGTTAACATTTCATCCTTGTGTAGTTTTTTCATGATCTATAATTGTAAAGAGCTAAGCTATTTTTATTGAGTAGACAGCAAATAACATTCTAATTCCATCACTTCAATAGAAATAAATACTTCATGACTCATCATGGGTCTGATAAAGGCTAAAAAATAGGTAATGGGTGTTGACATGGCTCTTAGGAAAACCAAATTCAATGACCTAGAACCATTTAACTACCTCCAAAAAGTAAAACATAAGTTGTTTCATTTATACCTTATTGATGTTGCACAACCTCTTATTCTCATAGCTCCCCACTAATTCCACAACATAGATGTTGAGCACCTTCTATGAATTCCTACCTTTGGCAACCTAGAGGAGATCATACAAGTATTTCTCAATCGATACAACAATGACAACATCTATCTTGGCTCAGATGTCACCATCATAATCAACATAAAATCCATGGCCCAAGATTTGGGTATGCCTATAAGAGGAGAATCAATGTCTCCCTACAAGATGAGAATGCCCCCATTATATAATAAGTTCATGATTTGTATATGTGAAGCAATAAAGGGATTCTATTTGATGAAATCCCAGATCATTTAGTGCACATCATCATGAAGTACATTACAATATTATTATGATAGATGACCAAGTCTATGAAACAAATACCGAAAGGGGTCATGGACATCACCCACCAGATTATCCATAGAAATGAGCAATTCAACTGGCCATAGTACTTTATCCAAGAGCTACTCACCAACATCAATAAGTGTCACACCTCTCGAAGGCAAATATTTCAATACCAATTCCTCATCTTCCTACTCTTCTTCATGTAATGGAAGTCCCCAAAGGGAGAAGTGCATCTTGACACAGATTATTAGTTGGCATAACAATTTCCAAATCTCATATGGACATAAGAATGTAGATCCTTAGCACATGAGGGGAAATTCAAAGATTGGTGGGAGGAGTGTCTAAAGCTAATTTCAGCACATCCTCAGGTGCCACTAGACATAATGTAGTATCTCGATCAGCATGAAGCTATCACCTTACTCCTAAAAGGTGTGTTTATCAACATTCATGAGTTGTCATGATTTCCCTTCACAGTGTTCCCATTCTTTGTCACAATGGACATATCACAGGTCAAAGTCACTAGACAAAAATATTTTATAGCTAGGTGTGCATCTCTAATTCAGACCATACCACCTAATACAACCATCCCTACATAATATCCACTAGAGGAAGCTACTATCTCATAGTAGTAAAAGGGAAAGTGCAATATTCTTATAGAACAACATTCATCATCCCCTCCCTTAAAGTGGAAGACACATAACACATCAACCTGGATTTATGATATGAATATTCCTTAGATCGTGAGCTTGTGCAACCTTCTATAGATGGGCATAGATGAGAAATAATTCTACCAAGTCATGATGGCAGACATGGTTGGGTATTTTTATGATAAGGAGGAGGAGAAATAATTTTTCTTCTAGAAGGCTATGCACACGATTCAAGTGCGAAAGCAAGTTCCCCTAAAACTATGGGTAGACCTTCCATCTTACCCACCTTCTATTAGTGTTGATACAATATGAGAAGTGGATAAATTATAGAGAATAATTGAATTCTTCTAGCCCCAACCTACTCCTACATTCATAGTTGAGGATATATTTTCACCCCTTTTATAGAGCCCACTCAAATCACTTATGTGTAGACCTCAAATAAGGTGGGAAGTTAGGGTATCCCCTACACTTAAAGAGCACACTTTTGGACAACAAACCATTATACAAGAAGCATAACCTATCCCTATCTCTACTACACCACTACCAAAACATAGACTAGTCATGCTAAGGTGAAATAAGGCACATGTTTACATATTAGAAGTGTAACCAAGTGATTCATCACCATCATCATAGGCCTAAGAGGTTGAAGATTTCACACTTGAGAAAACCATAAAATAAGAACAACATGCCTTAAGGGAAAAAGTAGCTTATGTACTAGAATGATTAGTGAGAAAGGAGGAGAAGAAGTGATAGAAAGAACAAGTACAACAATAACAAGTGACTCAATAAGCCATAGAGGTTGAGCCCAAACAAAAGGATAAGGATGTAGAGGGTGATAGATAGAAGGCCATGGATGTGGTGAAGAAGGCTCAAGAAGTGGTTGACGTAGTTCAGATAGAACAAAAGGAGTAATTAAGGAAGGAAAAGTAAGTTGAGCTCACTACTAAAGTGAAATCAAAAGAAGAAGAGAAAAGAAAATAGGATATAGTGGCCCAAGCATAATAGGCCATCAAAGTCACAAAGTGCACACAATAAAAAGAAAATGAATCCACAAATAAAAATGAGGAAGAAGATGAATCCCTATGTCAACAATAGTCATGGGCACAAGCACAATAAACCACAAGCATAGGCCTAGGCTGCATAAAAACAAGCCAAGGTTACATCCCTAGTAGAACAAAAGAGGAAAGAAGAATAATAATGGGTAAATAAATTGAAGGCCCAGGAGGAATAGGAAAATCTACAAGCTGTGTAGGAAAATATGAAGAAGAAAAAAGAGGATGAAGAGGAATCAAAATGAAAGTAGGCTGAAGATGTTATGCAGTAACTCAAACAGGTAGCAAAGGCTTTAACACAATAGTAACAGGTACTAGAGCATCCTCAAGCACAATTAGAGTATTTCATATAATAAGAAACACCAACTATAACTCTAATAGGTCCTCAACTACCTGAGTTTACATTAGGAGGTGTCTAGCTTTTGGATGTCCCAGTCATTAGTGCTCGATGCACCACTTTTTCACTCCCACTTGCCACAATGCTATGACTAGACCCTAAAGCTTCTACAAGCACATTGGTCACACTCTCAATCAAATAATATGCTTCCTTTGACATTTCTAGGATTCCACTGAAGAAATAATTGGAGGGCACAACAACTTTCTAGGAATCAATTATATATAAGGTTGCCTCTTTAGAGCTAGAAATGGATCAATCCAAGGTAGAGAATATAGAGTTGAAGGCTCACCTTCACAAATTTTTAAGGTTGATTTAGGACACCTACCTAGAGTTGGTCACTCGATAAATCGAGGACCGAGTTATGTTTGACCAGTGCAAACTCAAGACTTTGGTCTCTAAGTGAATAAAAGACTGGTGCATAGCCCAACAACCTTGTGTAGTTGGTACATTGGGTAAAAAATGAATATTTAGGTAGCCATATTGATTACCTTACTAGAGGAGTACCCAATCATGTTGTACATTGTATCATTCCAAAAATAATAGGTCACAAAAAATCTTCTAGACTGGAAGCAATACCTCGATGACTCTATAGCAAGTTCCAGTGTAGACTTCACTACTACTGTAACCATCAAGATAACCATGGGTATCCACACCACCTTAGTGGATGACAATGACATATCTCTCTAGGACTTACTCAATTCTCATGATAATGTGCATGATAAACTTCTCAACTAGTTGAGTGAGATTATATGTAGTTCATTTATAGGTCTCTAGGCTCAATGCCACATAGACAAGATGAAGCAGCTAAGTGGAGAGATCTAAACAAGAATCAACAATACTAAGCTCGACATGAGCATCACTAATGACATAAACCTAAATCAACTCATCATCTATCATGCACTGATACACATCTTATTACACATGGTCTAAGAAGTTATGATTGATTGGCATACATACAAGATTGACCTATTTCCATTCTACAGCAAGGTTGTATAAATCCTCAACATTCCAGTTTACAAGCCATCATCTGAGCTCTAACAAGTCATCACATAGTCCAAGGTTACACAGTCTAGAGCCAAAGATCTTGATACTAGTCATCATTCACATCAATGCCACCTCCTTCAAGATAAGTATTGTGCAAGGTGCAAATCTTGAAATTTTTGTATTGGGAATGATTAGTAAGACAAGTGGGGCTAGGATAATTGAAAACCTATAAAGGGTGGCCACCTAGTTATGCTAACCTATTGAAAACTCAAAAGGGTAGTAGGTTGGTATTCTACTTAGTTAAAAACCTAAAAGGGTAACTAAGTAGTGCATAAGAGGTAAAAACCGTAAATGGTGAGTGATTACTATGAATCTTATTGGTTTAACCATTTTTTTAGCTTCTTACATGTGTGCACATTCAGATGATCCTATAACATTGTCTCAGGATGAGACAATATTTTAAGTTTGAGAAAGTGTTGGGAGAAGAAATTGGATAGTAAAGTTGTGCAGGATATTATTCTGATATTCATACATTATGCATTCAGTTGTCGGATATATGTATATTTTATCCTATCCTCCATGAAACTCCAAGTATAATAGTTGATATATGTAAATTCAACAACTTTAAACCTTAAAGGTGAATATTCACCTAAAAAGGAAGCTCTAAGTGTAATAGTTGATATATAGGAAGTTTCAAGTAATATAATTGTTAGGAAATAATAGCCAAATAAAATAATTCATAAGATGACAAGACACATTAATTTTACTCTTTCAAGTATGAATCAACTTATCTAATTTGATAAATTCAAGGATCAACCAAGTGTTATTTTATGACCACTCCTCGATAAGAAATTGACTAGATTACCTTCTAATCATCATTACTATGTACATCTCCTAACATGAGCAGGGGAAGATCATTCTTTAATAATCATTGTATCGAAGGGAATGGAGATAAAAATTGTTATGCAATATTAACTAAGATTGAATCATTTGTGGATTGAGGTTTTATTATATTTGAGTATTATAAAAATACCTACACAAGGATATTTTCTCCATCTTATTTTAGTTAAAAATCCAAAAATTTGGATCTATCCAAGGGTGTTCCTAAAAAGGAACCAATGATCATTTTTCCTTTTATAGAATGGGATAATAGAAAAAAAATGTTGTCGATAACAAGCAACAATGCAATTTAGGAACAATTTATTTTCTTAAGAAATTTGGATACAATGAGTAAGAGCTATAGAATATGAGAAATTATAAAGATGTCATAGGGAATATTGTAACATTTATCTCATTTGGGCCTAATAAATAGGAAACATTACTTTATGTGAAACCTAATATTAAATGATTTAATTAATTTGTGGGATAATCATGGTTAAGGCAAACGTAAGAGAAACTGGATCAACTTAATATCACTATTTGATTCTATTTCAAGGAAATTTGCTTACATGTCAAAGAGATAGAAAAATTTAAAATAAGGTTATTATTAATACCAAATTTACATCTTGAAAAACACACATATAAATATCAAAATAAATTCAATGAAGTACAAATCAAGGAATTAAGCAAGAAAATATTAATTTATAGAAAGAGAAAGTAAAGAAAGAAACTAAAGTTATTATCATTATAAAAGTACAACTACATGCATCATCTCAAGAAGTTTTAACATGTTTATATAATGCAATTGGTCTTACAATATTAATTTCAAATGTACATTATAAGGGCCCACTTACTTATGAGCTATATTAGTTCACTCTATACATGACACTGTCCAAAGAATATCCATTTAGCATAAAGTTTTCTAAATAAAGTTTTTAGATAAGTTATTTCATTCAATTTTATTATGGACATAAAAAATGCAAAGACAAAAGTAAATCTAATAAGTTAATTATATAATATGGTGTAATTGATTATGCATATCTTACTATAAGTAAAAAAGTTGATTGAGATGATGAGTCTAAACTAGTGGATGACTATCGAAATACAGTTAGTGATTATGACATATATGATATGGGACATACATATGAACATCCCCTTAGTGAGATAATTTATTAGTATGAATATAATTTTATTTTATAATTTAAAAATACAAATACATCACAAATGCAAAAAAAATATTAAAATTTTCAAAAATCAAGCCATTATTCTTGACATCATTTTCAAGTTACATGATTGGTTTTTATGTATCAAATATATGATATAATACATATTTAATTTATATGAATATTATTTTCACATTATACATGAGTGTGAAGCATGACTTTTAAGTTACATATGATTCATGGAAATCTGGGTGCAGGAAATTCCTTATACCCAAAAGATAGATTTATATAGTTGTGGTATGCCTACAATAAGATAATATTGGTATATGTTATCAAGTTATATCTATATGTGGTGTTTTTTAAAATCATATTGAGCTTTTTATTTTTCTTATGCATTGATAGGATTTTGTGTGTGCTTATTATTATTATTATTATTATTATTATTATTATTATTATTATATATTTCTTTTCTATATGTGAAGATGATATTGATTGAATGTGTAGACTAACATTTATTGTTCTACACATGTTGATGTTATTTCTTTATGTGACCATCCAAGTGTTTTACATTGTTGTTACATTGAATGTCCTCTACATAATCATTGATGTGCCTTACATTGAATGACTATTGACTTGTGTTACATTGTGTGGATATTAATTAGTGTGATACGTTAGATGTTCTATTTCTGATAAGTGTGTGTTCTATGTGTGATAATATATGACTATTACAATGTATGGTACTATCTCACATGTTTTTATGAGTGATTTCATTAGGTGTTTTCACGTCATGCATGTTTGAGAATTCTCTAGTATAGGTTCATGTCATCTCTTGAGTTTGTTTGTATCATGATCATAACATTATGTGCATATATGTGTGTGTATTTACATGGTTACTTATCTTTTGATGTTTTTATTTCTATCATGCATTCTTATGTTTGTTTGTGATGCCATGATTGTTATCATGCATCATATTTTGTGTGGCTTAATATTGAGTACTTATTAATGCAATGACTCTTACTCTATGCCTAATTGCTTTATCTACATTACATGAAACTGTATGCCTTAGGTTACATGTTTAATATATGATTTAATGATTAAATATTTATATGGTGAAGTATCTAATCATGTCTACACACATGATTTACATGCTTATATTTTCATATACAACATTATGTGTATAATTTTTTTCTTTTGATATGAGTGATTCATAGGCTACATCCAATCAAAGTGGGACACAATCAAGGATCGAGACTAGATATGATTCAATGCATGAATAAATTACTTGTTGTAGAAGTGAAATAGAACATGAGTAGGAAGAAACTTGTCTTCAAAAACCATAAATTATATTATGATCATTAGTAGCATTAGCCAAATAAATTTAGGAAAGGTACATTATATAGAGAATAAAAAAATCTCAAAATTAGAAAATAGGGTTAAGCCATATTTTCCCTAATGAACTAATATGACACCTAAGCAAGTCAAACAACATGTGTAGGTAAAAACCATGAAATGGAATAAAAGCGTACAGTAACACCCCCTTAAGCATAGTTTAGGTGGGTAGAATAATTGGTTCCTAATAACGAGGTTTGATGAGGTACCCAAGTACATAACAAATAGAGAACTAAGAATTCCTCATAGAAGATATTGAGGATGTCTAGAATAGAGCTCACAAATTTACCAAGGTCAATGATGAGATCCTCTACCTGAAGAATAAAAAGATCCAACTGCATGAAATAATTTTTCTTCCCTTTTCAAGAGGAAGATCATGATGAGTGCACTATAAAATTTCTCATTCCAAAATGGAAGATGAAATAAGTAGTATGAATATATCTAAATATGGTCCAAAACTAAAAATGTGGCATAGGTATGGAAAGATCATACACAAGAACTGAATGTAATGCCACTAAATTAAACCTATCATAAGAATGGCATAAAAATTTGATCTTTAAGAATGTCAATGTGAAGTGGAGAGCATGGCTCAACAACCCTCAAAATTGAGGACTGGACTACAGATGAAACATGCATATTTTTAGAATGAATATCCACATGAACATATGAGTTATTAAGGCTGTCAATAAGTGTACTCACACTTTCAAGGAATATGGGACATTTATATTGTTGGTTGATTATTTTGTCGATCAGCGTATTGATAAACAAAATAGGTCTGATCATCCAAAGTAGGAAGATTGGTCAGCCAAATGTGTAGGTTTACCACATCAAAAGGGGACTAATCTCTCCTCTCCTCAAAAGGAGGTTCCCTATATATATATATATATATATATATATATATATATATATATATATATATATATATATATATATATATATAGAAAATAATACTCAAGGGTAGGATAAATCATCCATCTCTCTTTTTTTAGAGATGATGTGTGCAAATCAAAGGAGAAATCTTAGGGATAATGATAGAAAGCACCCCTCTTATTTCAAAAGTACCATTCAAGAAACCACAAGAATCTTCCTGGTAGTAATTACAAAATGTAACCAAGGTAGTAGTAACCAACAAACTAAGATGTAGCACAAAGTCTCCACCTAAATTGCCCAAGAGTGAGGTACAAAGGACAATGAGGGCACAAAGTCATCCCAAGATCCTTTACAGAGAAACAAAAAGAAAACACACTAAAGACAATTGTGGGGGCACAAATTCTCTCCACAGTTGGCTTCAGGATGCCTTCCTGACTACTTTCACTAATTCTGCTTATTTAATTAAAGGAATAGAAAATATATTAAGGAAAAAGACATAAGAATAGTTTCCCCAACAATAAAGATATCACAGCACAAAGTCTGAAAAGTCACTTGCTTTCTTATTCCAATAACATAATATGATCAACAATCTGAGCTCAAAGTCTCGGTAATGCCTTTCAATTTTGGCAGAGTTTTGTTTCTAAGAATCAGAGAGAGATATTCCCACAATAACAAGAGAGTCCCTTATATAGCCTCTTCAAGAAGGACTTGGGAAGAGTAACACATCATGTTACATTGAATTTTGTTAAGAAGACATGCTAGAATTTAGGGGCATTTACCCATTTGCTTTTCTCAATGCAGAGAAATGGGTCACGTTATTGAAAGTTTGCATCTTTCAATATCCACCTAGTGGTCTACTTTTAGAAACATATCTGATATGCGAATGTTTCTAGTCATTCTTGATCTTTACGCTCCTTTCAGCGGTTCTTCCTTTTGGCCTTGGCCGTAAAGCCTTTGAATGCATTCGGGTCCGTTTTGGGTCAAAAAGAGCCCCCCGCAAGGGTATTTTCCCTTTGAGCGGTCTTCGAATGGCCTTCAGGATTATTTTGGAGGTCGCTAAGTTCTTTGGCTCTTATTTAAGGCTTTTCAAAATCAATGGCTATTTTACGAACCTTAAAATTGACTTTCGCACACCCATCACTACGTTTGAATTTCCAATGGCTAGTTCGTCATTCTTGACTTTGACGTCTTTGGGCACGTCACCCCTTGAACTTTATTTGGCTTTCTCTTGATTCAACCTCCTCCCGAAGGGTAGGTGACCCTTTAGCTTTGGGGAAGTGTTCTTTAATTTGGCAGTTGAGAGTCCCCCATAAGGGCACCTACCCTTTGGGGTCCTTCGGTGGCCTTTTGTCTTCGAAGTCCTTCAGAGCTTTCCCACAGACCTTTTCCATGGATATTTTCCTATGGACAAAAAGTCTGCAAGAATTGTTTCGGCTGTTTTGTCTTTGGCCTTCAAAAATTCTTTCGGGCTTTCCTCCCGCAGCTTCCCCAAGTTTCTTTGGACTTTTTGTCCAAAGGAATTCCTTCGGATAGAAGTCCAAAAGAATTCATTTCTTGCCTTAGTCTTTCTATTGGGCTTTGCTTTATTTTTCAGTCTTTTCTTTCTTTTGGAGGAGAAAGTTCGAAGGAATTCTTTCGAACAATTTCCCTGAAGGAATTGTCTCTTTGTTACTTTTGCCAGGGGAAATTTTCTAAAGGAAATCCCTTTGCTCTTTTGGACTTTGAATTGGTCCATTTGCCTCCTTTCTACCCTCTGCAAGGGTTGTTTGATCCTTTGGCTTTGGGGCAACCCCTTGAACCTACCGATTGAACCAACTTTGGTTCAACAGTTCATTCCCTTTGACCACTTGAACCAAGATTCTT
Organism: Torreya grandis; assembly: GCA_037957365.1. Taxonomy (NCBI): domain Eukaryota; kingdom Viridiplantae; phylum Streptophyta; class Pinopsida; order Cupressales; family Taxaceae; genus Torreya; species Torreya grandis. The sequence continues at coordinate 1,305,306 of JARHVA010001610.1, forward strand.
TGAAACAAGCCTCTTTAAACCCATTGAACCTCTGAACCCAAGTGGTTCAATGGTTCATCGATTCAATCAGTTCATTCTTTTTATTTGGCTAAGTCCTTTTGATATTTTTGAACCAAACACGTTGAACCATTTGGTCGTTGAACCTGTTGAACCATTGAACCTTGAACCCATTGAACCTTTGAACCAAAGTGGTTCAATGGTTCATCAGTTCAATCTTTGCTTAGAATCTTGCTGATGAACTCTTTTGGTTGAGCCTTGTCATTGAACCAACTTTGAAATTTCCTAAGTGTTGAGAGCTTGCTTCTTTCCTACAGAGTCCATAGAAACCAACATGTGAAGTCCGTTAAACTTGGCCTGCAGAGTCCATAGATTTTCTTCCTACAGAGTCCATAGATTTTCTTCCTGCATAATCCATATATTTAAGCCTGCAGAGTCCGTAGATTCAAGCCTACAGAGTTCATAGATTCAAGCCTGCAGAGTCTGTAGATTCAAGCCTACAGAGTCTGTAGATTTATGAGAAGCTTGAAAAATGAGGAATTTGAATGTTAAGAACAAATTTAGAGAAGGGAAGAGATTTTTTTGGTCTGAAGAACTAAAATAGTACAAATGTTGTCCCAAAAATGACTGATATTTTTAGGGGACAACAGCTGGCTCCAGTTGGGGAACTTCTATCAATTGTAAAAAAGAATTGAAGGGAGTAGAATCCAGAATCTCCAGTATCTTCATTTGTACCATTGGGATATGGAGTCATGTTACCCAGAAATGAAAGGCATCAAAAATGGAAACAAACAAAAAAAATAGAATTAAAAACTATACAAATATACATATGTACAGATGCAATGATTTGATACTTTAAGAGTTGAAGTGTTTCAGATGCTGCCCATTGTGAGGTAGAGAAAAGAGTGTGCCATCTTGATATTTTAACAGAAATCTATTTTCACCATTGTGTTGATGAATTATAAATGGGCCTCTCTAAAGGGAGTCAAACTTTCCATGCATCCCTTTTGGTTCTCTCCTTTTGTCCCACATCAGGACTTGATCCCCAATCTGGAAATCATGATTTTTGGCCTTTTAGTCAAAGAGTTTCTTTACCAAAATTTGATGAGCATCAATTAGGTCCACCACCATGGTCATCCGTTCATCCAACTTAGTTAGGCACATGATTCTCTTATCAAGAGAGCTTTCATATGTCTGATCTTCAATTGCCTTTACCAATTTCAAGGCTGGCAATTCTAAGGTGATTGATATTTCAGCATTGATACCATAAAGAAGTTAAAAAGGAGGCATACCAATTACCCTCTTTGGTGTGATTTTGTCTGCCCATAGAGCATCAACCAATGCTTTATGCCATGTCCTTTGATTGTCATCTGCTAGCTTCTTGATGATAGTTACTAGGTTCTTATTGCTTGATTCAGCTTGCCCATTTCCTTTTGGAAAATACTCAGAAGAATAGGAGAGTGTAATTCCATAATGAAAATAGAATTGTGTAATCTCCTGGGAGGTGAAACAAGCTGCATTGTCAGTAATAATTTTGGTTGGAACTCCAAATCTAGAAATAATATTCTCCTTGAGGAAATTGCATACAACTTCTGAAGTAGCATGCTTAGTTGGGATTGCTTCTACCCATTTGGTGAAATAGTCAGTTGTTGTGATGAAATATTCATGTCCAGTGCTTGAAGATGGGTTTATAGTCCCAATAAATTCAATCCCCCATTGCTGGAAAGGTTCTTCTATGATCACTAGCTTGAGAGGCAGGACAACTAACTTAAGTCTTCCAACAAATTACTGGCAAAGTTCACATTTTCTCACCCACTTATATGCATCTTGGAAAAGAGTTGGCCAGTAATACCTGGCTCACAGAATCTTGTGAGCAGTTACAAGAGAATAAAAATGTCCTCCACAGGCTATATTGTGGAAAGATTTCAATAGTTAGCTTTGTTGCTCTTTGTCTACACAGTGAAGGAATACTCCATCTAGGCTTCTCTTGTACAAGCCGTTGTCCCAAAGGACAAAATTGGTAGCTTTCAACTTGATAGTCCTCATTTATTTATAAGAAAAATGAGTAGGACATTCACCATAAGTAAGGAAATGAGCAATACCTGAATACCACTCATTGATAGTGGAGATAAAAATGACTATTGGTGTGTCTTCCACTTCAGCTTCTACATGTTGTGTATCTTCTGGCTCATTGTCAGCAATTAATTAGCATAGGCCTTTTCCCCTGACCAGCTTTGTTGGCTTGATGTCTAGATCTAAATATTGGATTTTTACAATCCAATTGCCTCTTTTTGTGCCAAACTCTTACTGAGTTAATATGGATTTGACTGTGGTGTCAGGAACTAAGGCAGTAGTGTGTGAATTCAAGATATAAAAGCAAAAATGTTTGACTGCTTTCACCACTGCATAAGCGTGCTTCTCTACATTTGAATACTTCATCTCATGGGTTTTGAGAGGGTAACTCATGAAAGAAATAGGAGATTCCATACCTTCCTTGTCCTGTTGAACAAGAATTGCTGAAAGCGTGTGTTCAGAAGCATAACTGTATATGATGAAATATTTGTTGTAATCTAGACAAACCAAGGTAGGGGCATGGGCAATGGCAGTCTTGATATCCTGAAATGCTGACTTGCCTTCTTTAGTCCAGTTGAAGGTGGTTTTCCCTTTCATCATGTTCACAATGTGTCTAGTCTTCTCAGCAAATTCAAGGATGAAACTCTGTAAGAAATTTGCCTTTCCAAAGAAAGAGTGAACAACATTTTTACTTGTAGGAAAATTAAGCTCTTGAATGGACTTGACTCTGTCTGATTCAATCTTTATGCCTTCTTTAGACACAATGTGTCCAAGGAGTTTCTCCTCTGTTACTCCAAAAACAAACTTCTTAGGGTTCAAAGAAATACCATTCTGGTGGCATCACTCCAACACTTGTTGTAAGTGGCGTACATGATCAGATCAATGCTTTGAAAATATGGTTAAGTCATCAAGGTATACCACTATGAATTTACCTATCTCATCTTTGAAATCCAAGTCCATTGCTCTCTAAAAGGTGGCACCATCATTTATCAACCCAAAAGACATTCTTCTATATACAAATGTACCCCAAGGTGTGGTGAATGCAGTCTTGTGTTGGTCTGCTTCACCAACTTCAAGTTGATTATATCTTGAGAAGCCATCTAGCATTGATAACATCTTTGAACCTGTCACTGTTTGAAGCACTTGATCCATAATTGGCAAAGGGTAATTATCTTTCAAAGATGACTGATTCAGATTCTTGAAATCTACACAAATGTGAATTTTTCCACTCTTCTTCCTTACAAGCACTATGTTTGAAATCCATGTGGAATGATGGATTGAGAAGATGATTCTAGCATTTAACATTTTTTATATCTCAAACAGAATAGCACCTGATATTTTTGGATTATACTGTCTGGATTTTTGCTGATAGGGCATTGAGTCAGCCTTGAGAGGAATGTCATGGCAAATTTCATCAGGTCTGAGAGACTTCAGGTCATCATAATAATATGTTAAGACACCCATGTATTGACGGAGTAAAGTGGTGAACTTGAATCTTTTTTCAGGGGTGCATCACTTACCAATGTTAACCATCTTGGAATTTTCTTTAGTAGTCAGATTTACTTAATCGAATCCCTGAGAGAAACTTGAATCTATTTGTTGTTGTTTGATGAATCTATCATGCTTGTCAAATAGTTTCTCAAGAGAAACTAGGCCTTTGGATTTTTTTTTTCCTTTCAGTTGTAAGAATTCTTCATTTATATCTGAACTAGATTCAGAGGCTGATTCATACTTCTGAGGTTCACTGCCTTCAAAACGTAGTTGTTCGAAATTGTCTTTTCATTCTAGGAAGGCAATGATTTGATGATCATCATTGAATACTTGCCAATGATCAACATTGTCAGGAACACTTGGTCTACGGACTAGCTTAATACTGTACTTGTCTTCTTTGAAATTTGAGTGGGGAACTAAAAGAGTTCTTGAAATAGCAAGTGTATCAGCTCTGTCATTAGATTCTCTGGGTATGGCAAAGATGTTGAAAGCATCAAAGCTTTTAATTTGGTCCCAAACCAGGTTGCGATAGTGGATTAATCTTTCATTCTTAGTTTTGTATACATTTCTTACTTGACAAACCACTAATTCATCATCCCCTTTGGCATGAAGAAACTTGATGCTTTTATCTTGAGTAGCCTTCAATCCAAGCAATAGAGATTCATATTCAGCTGTATTGTTAGTGTTGCTAAATTGTAATTTGTAAGATGAAGGAAACATATCTCCTTGAGGAGATATCAACACAATCCCAGCTCTCGAACCGGTAGAGGAACAACTTTCATCAAATTCTAGAGTCCATACCTCATCAGATACTGATTTTTATTTAGTCTTTCCTTCATTAGAGAGGGAGGGTCCTTCTTCATTTGTATCGCAACCTATTAGTTCTTCTGCTATTCTAGTTAAACTAATTTTTGGGTTGACACTTTCAAGAATTTTATCATATATTTCATGCACTTCATTTGTAGATAGAAAGTAGTTACCCATACCTGAGGATTCAAAAATAATTTGAGCTTCAGGGGCTGATGTTTGGGTTACCACATATTTTTCCTCTATTTCAGGGAGCAACCTCTTCATTACGCCTTTGATAGGGATTCTTGCCTCAGACAGGTCCATGCTTAGTTCTCCTCCCATGTCCTTGTAGAAATTTCATCCAAGTAAAATGCCATAGGATGTTGGGACATCAGCCACCAAGACAGTCATCTTGATTCTCTTGTCTGGAAATGTTGCAAATGCAAATTGGGCATCTTTGATTTGCCCTAGCAATGGTACTTGCTTGTTTTTCATGGAGAAACATCTCCCAAATGTCTTGGTTAGTGTGAGGCCAAGAGATTTAGCTACTTTAGCAGGCATGACATTGTCAGATGCACCTAAGTCTATAATATAATTACTTAGCTTGTGACCATTTATTAGCAGGGAAACATAGAAAGGTTCTATTTTTCCAGGGGCAACTGGAGGAGTAATGACAAGATTATTTAGAATGGGCATGTTCTTTGGTGAATTAGGAGTTACCTTTTTAGCTTCTTGTCCTGCAAGGATAGTTTGGTTTTTGACACATTGGACCAACTTATCCAATTGATCAGGATTGGACTGCAAATATTCAAATTCAAACATTTATATTTTTTTATTTTTGACATGATCGATTATGTCAAATGGCTGAATTGAGCCAGGTACAGAGGAAGGTATTTTAACCTTTTGAGTTTTAAGAGGGATGGGAGGAGGGTTGGTTTGCGAAATTGAAATAGAAGGTGAAGGTGAAATTGATGTACTTATCTTTTAGGTGATCACTGGATCCTTTGACTGGAAAGGCAGAGTGGCTCCATGCTTAGCAATTGTAATTTCTAGTTAAAGTTGCTCCTCTATCTTCCCTTTATCAACTTGCTAGACTGATTGGTTCTTGGACCTAGTAAACACTACATATGATCCATCAAAAGCTTCTCCTTTGCTTTCGAGTTCATCCTGGTAGTTCAGGAAACCAATGTGGGAGTCGCCAGCTAATTCTTCTTGGTTTTCTACAAGGAGATCAGCATCATTTTCTTGATTCAATTTAGGCTGGAAAGAGAACTTTGATTCTGCTTCAAGATATCCCATTGTTGAATTGGTTGGAGGAGCTTCCAGGGAAAGTTTCCCTTGTGGGGGAGGAAGACAATTTTGTTGCCCTTGATTCCTGGTAGCATTGCCCTGATATGACTGATTGGGAAATGTCCTTCTTGGCATATCTCTATATGAAGGAGTAGAAGACATTCCTTACACCATTTGCTTTTTGAGAGCAAGCAACTCATTTGCCAACTTCTGCACCATTGGATCTGTGGTGCCTGTAGATGAATATTCAGAAGATGATGAAGGTCTATTTCTATTTGGATCTCTTCTTATCTTCCCTACTAAGATGAGATCATCTTCTACCTTAGTGGCCAAATGTTGAGCTGTAGCAAGATCTATTTAACTAGTACGTTTTAAAAGAAAACTTATTTTAGGTAACTAAGAATTAATGAAGAAGCATTTCAGATTCTCAGTTGTAAGTCGAGTAATTACAGGAATTCTATTCCTCAGTTTGTCAAACTTGGCTATGAAGTCCCTCATTGGTTCATGGAGTTCTTTCTTCATCTGTGTAAGTTGAGCCAAAAGTGCATGGGCATCTTCTGTAAGTTTGAATCTAGCTTCAAACTTAGCTTTGAGGGTATTCCAATCAGTTACTGACCGAGCTTGTAGATGACAAAACCAATCTACAGCATCACCTTGTAATGTTTCTACAAATAGCCTGACTGCTACATCTTCAAATTCTACTCCAATTACGCCACAGGCTATGCTGAAGGTTGCAATGTGTTCATCAAGATGAAATTTCCCATCACCATAGAATTTAGGGAAATTCTTCCTTGAACTGCATGGAAGCTCATGTAGAGGTGGAGTAAGATTGAGAGGACCAAAAGAATTACCCCAAGGGCCTTGAACTGCCATTATATGACTATGAAAAGGAGGAATAAAAAATCTTAGAGGGGTAATTATTGGCAAAGCTATATCAATAGCAGAAGTGGATACTTCATTTGGCAAAGGAGATCTAACTTTAGTAGGAGGAAAGATCTTGGATCGTTGGAGGTGAGATGGTGAAGGAAACATATTAAAATTACTTTGTTGTAGCAACTTGAATACAGGGTCAACAATACCTTTAGCCCTTTGGCTTCGTGTATACCTTGAATCTGCCAGATTGTGAAACAAAAATGAAAAAGAATTGACCTTGCTTCAGTTTGAAGCTTGAGGCTTTAAATTGTGCACTCTTTCCCAACAGCTCTAGTTTTGTAGACCAGATAAAATAACGAAGGTGGAGGAAGATGGTAAGGCTATAAATGGATAATGTGTAAGACATGAAATGGAGTCGCCAGAGTCTGTAATGGATAAGGTTTATAATGATAATGGATAAGACAAAAGTGATGTTTCAATCTCAAACTTGAGGTTCCAAATTGCACAAAATTATGTATATCCCCAGTGGAGTCACCAAAACTATTGGTTGATTATTTTGTCGATCAAGGTAGTGATAAAAAAAATAGGTCTGATCATCCAAAGTAGGAAGATTGGTCAGCCAAATGTGTAGGTTTACCACATCAAAAGGGGACTAATCTCTCCTCTCATCAAGGGGAGGTTCCCTATATATATATACACACACACACACACACAGAAAATAATACTCAAGGGTAGGATAAATCATCCATCTCTCTTTTTTCAGAGATGATGTGTGCAAATCAAAGGATAAATCTTAGGGATAATGACAGAAATCACTCCTCTTCTTTCAGAAGTACCATTCAACAAACCACAAGAATCTTCCTAGTAGTAATTGCAAAATGTAACCAAGGTAGTAGTAACCAACAAATTGAGATGTAGCACAAAGTCTCCACCTAAATTGCCCAAGAGTGAGGTAGGAAGGACAATGAGGGCACAAAGTCATCCCAAGATCCTTTACACAGAAACAAAAAGAAAACACACTAAAGACAATTGTGGGGGCACAAAGTCTCTCCACAGTTGGCTTCAGGACACCTTCCTGACTACTTTCACTAATTCTGCTTATTGAATTAAAGGAACAAAAAATATATTAAGGAAAAAGACATAAGAATAGTTTCCCCAACAACAAAGATATCACAGCACAAAGTCTGAAAAGTCACTTGCTTTCTTATTCCAATAACATAATATGATCAACAATTTGAGCTCAAAGTCTCAATAATGCCTTTCAATTTTGGCAGATTTTTGTTTCTGATAATCAGAGAGAGATATTCCCACAATAACAAGAGAGTCACTTATATAACCTCTTTAAGAAGGACTTGGGAATAGTAACACATCATGTTGCATTAAATTTTGTTAAGGAGACATGCTGGAATTTAGGGGCATTTACCCATTTGCTTTTCTCAATGCAGAGAAACGGGTCACGCTATTGAAAGTTTGCATCTTTCAATATCCACCTAGCGGTCTACTTCTAGAAACATATATGATGTGCAAATGTTTCTAGTCATTCTTGATCTTTATGCTTCTTTCAACGGTTCTTCCTTTTAGCCTTGGCCTTAAAGCCTTTGAATGCATTCGGGTCTGTTTTGGGTTGGGAAGAGCCCCCCGCAAGGGTATCTGCCCTTTGAGCGGTCTTCAGATGGCCTTCAAGATTCTTTTGGAGGTCGCTAAGTTCTTTGGCTCTTCTTTAAGGCTTTTCAAAATCAATGGGTATTTTATGAACCTTGAAATTGACATTCGCGCACCCATCACTACGTTTGAATTTCCAATGGCTAGTTCATCGTTCTTGACTTTGACGTCTTCGGGCACATCACCCCTTGAACTTTATTAGGCTTTCTCTTGATTCAGCCTCCTCTCAAAGGGTAGGTGACCCTTAAGCTTTGGGGAAGTGTCCTTTAATTTGGCAGCTGAGAGTCCCCCATAAGGGCACTTATCCTTCGAGGTCCTTCGACGGCCTTTTGTCTTCAGAGTCCTTTGGAGCTTTCCCACAGACTTTTTTCCTGGATATTTTCTCGTAAACAAAAAGTCTGCAAGAATTGTTTTGGCTGTTTTGTCTTTGGCCTTTGGAAATTCTTTCGAGATTTCCTCCCGCAGCTTCTCCAAATTTCTTCAGACTTTTTGTCCTAAAGAATTCCTTCAAATATAAGTCTGAAAGAATTCATTTCTTGCCTTAGTCTTTCCACCAGGATTTGCTTTATTTTTTGGTCTTTTCTTTCTTTCAGAGGAAAAAGTCTGAAGGAATTCTTTCAGACAATTTCCCCAAAGGAATTGTCTCTTTGTTACTTTTGCCAAGGGAACTTTTTTGAAGGAAATCCCTTTACTCTTTTGGCCTTTGAATTGGTCCATTTTCCCCCTTTCTGCCCTCCACAAGGGCTGTTTGATCCTTTGGCTTTGGGGCAACCCCTTGAACCTACCGATTGAACCAACCGATTGAACCAACTTTGGTTCAACGGTTCATTGGTTCATTCCCTTTGAGGGCTTGAACCAAGATTCTTTGAAACAAGCCTCATTGAACCCGTTGAACCTTTGAATCCAAGTGGTTCAATGGTTCATCAATTCAATTGGTTCATTCTTTTTATTTGGCTAAGTCATTTTGATCTTTTTGAAGCAAACGCATTGAACCATTTGGTCATTGAACCTGTTGAACCCTTGAACCTTTGAACCAAAGTGGTTCAATGGTTCATCGGTTCAATTGGTTCAATCTTTGCTTAGAATCTTGCCGATGAACTCTTTTGGTTGAGCCTTGTCATTGAACCAACTTTGAAATTGCCTAAGTGTTGAGAGCTTGCTTCTTTCTTGCATAGTCCATAGAAATCAACCTATGAAGTCCATTGAACTTGGCCTACAGAGTCCATAGATTTTCTTCCTACAAAGTCCGTAGATTTTCTTCCTGTAGAGTCCATAGATTCAAGCATGCAGAGTCCGTAGATTCAACCCTGTAGAGTCCATAGATTTAAGCCTACATAGTCCGTAGATTCAAGCCTACAAAGTTTGTAGATTCAAGCCTACAGAGTCCATAGATTCAAGCCTGTATAGTCCATAGATTCAAGCCTATAGAGTCCGTAGATTTTTGAGAAGCTTGAAAAATGAGGAATTTGAATGCTTAGAACAAATTTTGAGAAGGGCAGAAATTATTTTGGTCTGAGGAACCAAAATAGTTCAAATGTTGTCCCAAAAATGAGTGATATTTTTGGGCGACAACACATATGAATAACATTATCCATATGGAATGACTCATCACAAGAAATAGAAGTAGGAGAAATAAGTACAACAATCTCCAAAGGTACATTAGGAAGAGAAAGAGGATGAGTGATAAAAATCTCAGTAGAATCTCTTAAAAGAGTTTAAAGAGTGATCCAAATAGTAGAGGGACACTCTATTTGCTCCATATGGTGGTGTAAAATCCATGAAATGTGCATCAATAAATGACCATAGACATAGTCACAAGAGTTGGCCCAATCATTGTATTGACTTGGGTTAGTGGGGGTACAAATCAATTGATATAAAAATGGAATAAGGTCCTATTATAGGATTAAGCATTCCATGTACATCCACCATGAAGGATAGTTTTTATTTCCAAGAAGAACCACTAAATTAGAATCAATTATCCTCATTTTTTATCTCTTAATTAGAGTTGACATGATTGAGAAAAGAGACACCAAGGAAGCATAATATTGTACAATATAATCTGTAAAGAACACCTAAGTTACAACAAATGCATGCTCAATGTGAAGACATCAGACACAACCAAGAATGAGTTCAAATAAGCAATCATTATAGGAATCAATGATAAATAGTGCATGCTCTACGTAAGGGCATTGGGCATAGTCGATAATGCATCTACAAGTGAACAATTAGTGCACAAGAAATACAATGTATAAAAAGTGTGAAATTAGAAAATACTAAATATAATAACCCCCATGAACCTAAAATGTTTCAATTCTACAAGGAAAGAGAATATCACTTATGTGTAGAGGTAAAAAAACTCTTACTTTCAAAAAATGCACTTGAAAAGGAGTTGTCAGCTAAAAGTTATGGAACTTTGAAGCTTTGTGCTCACAATAAATTTCCAATTTGCATAAATATTAGGTGTGCAATAGTTTGGTTCAAATTTTCATTTAAAAGTTACTCCCCCTTGGGTTGTTTGTGAATAAGGGTTAAAATCTCATATGACCAAGGGGATGAGACTTAGGATGAGTTCACCCCTTTGATGATATCACTCTAAGGGATTTTTATGATGTCACCATGATGGACCCCAATTTTGCATGACTAGTGCTATAAATGATAGGTTTAAATTGACACATGCATGTACATCATTGAGCTACCAAGAAGTGGAATATGTGCTAGAGTGCAGTAATAAGAGGGGCCATAAACAAGAGGTTGTATATATAGAAGAGGTTGAGAACAAGTCAATAAAATTATAGCAAGACAAAAGCAGGCATGCAAAAATATAGTTGGCATGACACTGATGGATGTTCACATAGGGGCAAAACCCAATGGATGTCCCAATAGGGGTCAAAGTATGATAGATGTTCATGCATGGAGAAAAACCTTATAGCTATCCCATAAAAGGCCAGAGTCAGATGGGTGTCTACGTAGGTGGTGGAATCCAAAGAATGTCTGCACAGGTTGTGGGTCCCAACAAGTTTCCAAATAGGTCACAGAATCTAGTGACTACCCCAAAAAGAGTAGAAGTATATCAAACCTTTAAAATATGATAAGTGTATAGGTGCATATTAGATCCTACCAAGTGTCTAAGTAAGGCTCAGTTTCTAATGAATATGTATGTAGATGATAAAAATTTCACTGAAGGGTAAATGTTTGCCTAGGCCTACAAACCTTGTTAAGTATGGAACTCTACCGAAAAACCTTACATCTAGTATGATCTATTATAACTATGAAAAAACCAAATACCTACAAAGTTCCTTAATAAACTTGTAAATGGTTTTTCCTACAAGTCCCCAAATGTACGGTTTTGAGCAGATCCCAAGAAAATGCCTCCAAACCCTCTAATTTTTTTTTGAAATCACTTGTCACAAAAATGAGTCATGTATATAATCAAATATAGGGTTTTGGCACCTTCTAAGACCAATGGTGCAAGCTATTTTCTGTGAAAAATGAGAAACAGATAGATAACCTACAAAAAGTATCTTTTCCTTTTCTTGAAATTAGATCAATAAAGGACCCTAAAAGAAGAGTAAAATCTAATAAATATAGAATCTTCAATATGCAAGGTCAAATAATGTCAAATATGTGGTATGTAAGCTAAAGGCTCAATATTTCAAAATTGAAGCTATGGCATTCGGCTACTAGAAATGCTCTTATACCATGTTGGAGTGGGCCACAATTGAGGATTGAGTCTAGATAGAATTGAATACATGAATACATTACCTATTGTAGAAGTGAAACCAAACATGAGCAAGAAGAAACTTATCTTTAACAACCAAAAATTGTGTTATGATCATTAGTAGTATTAACGGAATAACTTTGGGAAAGGTACATTATATAGAGAATAAAAAAATAACTCAAAATTAAAAAATAAGGTTAATCCCTATTTTTCCTAATGACCTAATATGACACCTAAGCAAGCTAAACAACATGTGTAGAGAAAAACATTAAATCAAATAAAAACCTATAGTAACACATTCATCACCTAAAAATAGGGGCATGCTAATATGCTTGTCATAGAGATTTAGGCCTTGACAGTTAGTTGGTTAAGATTTTGAGGTAAACTATGTGGTTCAAATAGTTCATTTATGGGGAATTTTTATAGGTCATGAGGAACATTTGACAAATTATAGGACATTATGGAATGTGTATCATATTTATTAGGATTATCAAATGGATCAAATTAAATAGGTTAACTTACATGTTATTACATTCTATTATCACATTGAGATAAAAATGGATCAGGTTGGGGGCATGAATATTGTTCATGTATACACATTTTTTTTAATTTGTATATGATATGTTTTAATGTGGAACAATGGTACTACATAAGCACTTTGAATCTGAAATCCATTTGCAATGATTGATTCATAGTTACATTGTACATTAAGAACCTAATTTGGGGTTCCATATTTTACATATGACCCTTGTAAGGGACTCTAACTTCACATATGAGTCTTGAACCTAGTATGAGGCTACACCAAGAATTTTATGATGATATTTGGAGAATTGTGGTTTATAATTTTGGGCCCCTCAACTTATTACACTTCTTCATCTTGAATGGGGGTTGAGGCATTTATCTTTACAACCCATGGTTTTAATGATAACATTTTACTTGGGTATCATCATCACATGACATTCTCCAATGAGTTTATAAGGTAACTTGGTTCACATACCTACATGTGTATTTGATCCTTAGATTTTTCAATTTCAAGAATTTCAATGATCTAGATTAATTTAGATTTTTCTATCATAAGTGAACATTGATTTCTCCATGTTTCCTTTCCGACTTGGCATGGAGCAAGCTAGGTATTTGAGGCTTACTTAGAAATATCAAGTGTAGTTCTACTCATGTATCATTTTTTGTATTTTTTATTTAGCATTTTAAATACTAGACTAAAATGGGGGCATTTATAGACATATAAATTTGGTATTAGACACTTGAAAACAACAATTTTCACATATCTTTGATATACATGACTATTGTGCATACATTTTATTCTTACTCACATTCTCTTCTATATATTTATCTATCTATGGACTTGGCCAAAGTTCCATATTATCAAGTGTCGAAACCTAAAGCATTGTATTGCATTCTACATAATACTATTGATAATACACACACACACATATGTGGAAGAGCTATTTGTATTTTAAGGCCTCTTTAGAGTATTGGAACACATGCAATACTTTATAACTCATCGAGGTGTGGTTGGGGTTGTCCAACCTAATTTTATAACCTCTTTCTCTAGGCCAAGCGATTGTCAAAGGTGGAGTTAAGGTTTCAAATAAAATGAAGCCAAAATCAGAGTCTGTGCACAACACCGAGGTCAATAAAATATTTATAAATAATCTTGAGTTGCAGGGACAACAATATATGAAAGAATAAACCAAAAAAAAACATAGATATATATAACAAATATTGGACAAGATTTGTCAATTGTAGGTGCCTAGGGTTTGTCACTAATATTTTGGTAGATTCTCGTAATCTACTACCTAAACCAAGTAATCACAAACCCATTACAAAACATATCATACTATTGTATATAGGTGGAGAACAAAACATAAGAGAATATCAACTAAGTACCCTCTTTCTTAATCATTTCTATAAATAATAGGTACAATCTATCTGTGTGTTAGAAACAAGTCCGTATGGTTAAATGTTATAATTTATACAATCTAAATTTTAATAATTTTGTACTTGTTAAGATCACATAAATCAAAATAAGTTTAAAAGATAAGGATGGATTCCAATAAATAAATTGTTAATTCGAATTAGAATTAGAAAAAAAAAATACCAACTGTGCAACAGCCACAATTAATAAGACCACCATGAGTTCAATACGAAGCTCCATCGATTGGATTTGCGTGAATCAGATCTTGCTCCGATAATCTCTGGTTGATATCAAAGAGTGATGAGATGGAAAGGCGAGAAAATGAGCTCACGGCCTGGTTTTCAAACGATTGGCACTAAGCTAACAAGCCATGACTACTTAAATTTTAGCGCTGCGATAGCCAGAAGAAATTTCGTAAGAGTTGCCTTTCAACAGAAGCCTGATATTTCTGACCATGGTTTGGGTGTGGATTACGACTGAAGAACGTTATTATGTTTTGACCGTCATATGCACAAGGCGGCAGGCAGTTGTGGTCTTTGTGGATTTTTATACTCAATCTTAAGTCGCGAAGATCAAAATGAATGGCTGGCAATTTGGTCACAACTCACGTGGATGTTGAATGTTGAATGGATGCAAATGAAAACAGAAATGATGTCGATGACGATGCGGGAGACCCATCTCGATTATTATATTTTTAATAATTTTTCTATCTTACAAGACCTAATCAAACATAAAATTTCAATAAAACGAAACGAAATAAAAGCTTGTAAAAATCAACGGTGTATGCTTAGTTGGCGAACGTAGAAACGATAGAGACCGTTTGATGTTCTTGGCAAGATATTACATCATTTATGACTTAGGGATAGTGAACAGGGAAGTATAAGTCAAATAATTATACCAGCCCCGCAATTCGCAATAAATTTTCTTTTTTTTTTTAAGCCCCATCTCCTTGGTCCCACATTCCATGTGTTATCCACCCAAAAAAAAAAGATCATGCTAAATCTTTTGACGTTTTTATAATTTTATACAAGTATAACAATTAATTTTTGAGTAAAATTATATTATATTAAGAGTTTTGATATTTTCATAATTTATATAAAAATAAGAATTGATTTTTAAGTAAAACTGTAATTTTTAATGATAAATAATGGATATCGATTTTATATAACTATGTGATTTTTAATGATGAATAAAGAATATTGATTTTAAATATGTCCATCAAAACTCAAATACATAATTTTAATCAAAAATCAACTGCTATTTTAATATTATGTTGTTTACTTACTAAAGAAAATACTTCTCATAACGTAATTGGTTTAATAAATTCTGTATAAAAAACGAATCTTTCAAGTGATTAATAGAAATAACTCTAACATAAAAGATAATATTTAAGAAATTGATCAGTTTTTTTAAACCAACATAAAAATAGTAGAATAATATTATGCTATTTGCATGGTTACGAAAATTCTAAACCAACAAAAATGCAGAATAATATTATGCCATTTGTTCGGTATGGAAAAGACCTCCCAAACCATTAGCATAATAAAATTGACATAAAAAAAAAGTCTTTCAAATATTTAATAGAAATAAATTTAACATAAAAAAATCTTTAAAATATATGTAAGATTTTTTAAATTAATGAAGGAGCAACAATAAAATAATATTATACTGTTGGTTTAATAATAATAAATACTTAAAACTTATTTAATATAATAAAATTATTGTTAATATAAAATTAGCAATAAATCAAGATACCTAATGATAAAAAACATGTATTTCCGAAAAAGAGCCACAAAATTAAACTCTGCAAAAAGTAAAACATGCACACCACCTATTTTGTGATGCCTCCTACATGGTGGGAGTAGAATTAACATTATGGACTTTAAAAATATATATAGTATTATGATGATCAAGTCAATTCTAAACTTTAAAGAAATATATGATGATGATGATGATGATGAACAACTGCTGTCCACAGCTTATAAAAACACAGCGTTGTTAACAACAGACCCCAACACATCACAAATGGAGGTGAAAGGGCTAAATACAGACAGTATGAATTGGGTTGCTGCGCTAGGATGCGCAGCTGTTTTTCTTTTAGCAATATTTTTCAATAGGAGTTATAAGCGTAGGCATAGGCAGCCTCCAGGACCCAGATCTCTTCCAGTAATAGGCCACTTTCATCTTCTCTCACACAAGACTAAGCCCATCCACCAAATTCTGGCTTCACTCTCAGCACTCTACGGACCTATTATGAATCTCAGATTTGGTCGCCGCCCAGTTTTGGTCATCAGTTCCTCCGAGTTGGCCAAACAATGTTTTACAACTAATGATATGGCCTTTGCATCCCGTCCCCCTCTTGCTCAAGCCCAGCTTTTGGGCTACAACTTTTATATGCTGGCGTGGGCTCCCTACGGAACCTATTGGCGAAACGTTCGGAAAATCTGTGTGATGGAGCTCCTCTCTTCCAAAAGGATTCAATCCTTTGAGCGCAAGAGGACGAGGGAGATCTCCAAAGCCATTAATTCTTTGTTTCAACAGGGGCAGTTGGATCAAAAGGTAATCAATATGAACGAATTTTTATTCCACCTAATTTTTGATCTTCTCATAGGCATGATAACAGATGAGCAGTATCTTGGAGAAGAGTCGCCGATTTCGTTTACTGAAGTGAAGCATGCGATGGAAGAGGCCGTTGCGCTGCACGGAGCCATTTGTATTGGGGATTATATTCCGTGGTTGAAACGGTTAGATCTGCAAGGATACGAGAAGGCCATGAAAAAAGCATATAAAAAATTAGATTCTTATTTGCAGAGAATCGTTGAGAACCATAGGAAGAATAAATCCAAATATGAGGAAGATGAAGATGAGATGGACTTTATTGATGTGCTCATTTCTGAGGAGAAGAACGAAGCAATTGCTGATAAAGATGCCTTCATTAAAGCCACTGCTATGGTAACAACTTTCCTTCACTCTTATTTCTTTAATTTTTTTATTGAAACTCATCTATATATCCAGTGATTATAGAAAAATATAATAGATAGGAAAAAGGGTCCAGAGGCGTAACAAATTGAGCATGTATGAATTATTGAATCTCATAGAAATTTAATAAAGATATTTAGTATATGGTTGAATATGTATTACTTGCTGAAAAATTGTTAGATGGAGTCTAGTAGTGAAATATCTGAATATAGATATTTTATTTTATGTATCAGAAATTGAATATATATTATTTAATATTTATTCAATATTTATTTTGTGTAAATTAAATTATTATATTAAATAAAATTTAGATAATCAATGATAAATATATATTTTAATTTGTTTTGAAATATTAGATCAACCTTTTTTTAATATATTTTATATCTTTTAGTTACAATCAATTTAAATTCTATTTTTTATTTTTTTTTAAATTACAAAACTAAATGAAAAATATATATTACACATGTTAAATTAACTTTAAAATAAATTTCAAATTTTAATATAATACCATTTAGATACCATGTGAATACAAAGTTAGGATTCTCAGTGTCTGAAACCTTTCTCATAAAGAATTACAAGTTCGGTTGTTATAGACGATGAGAATTTGATGTTAAAAAAAAACACGGTACAAAACAATAAAATCTATCAGCTAAGCATGACACTCCAGAAAAAAATCGAAGATAATTTTTTTAATTCACTTTCAAATATAAATATACCCTAATTTTTATGAATGGTTCTTTCTTAACATCTTCATTGAAAATTTTGATGCAGCAAATGCTTGGAGCTGGAACAGAGACATCTTCAGTTGCCTTGGAATGGGCATTATCAGCGCTGTTGTTTCATCCCCATGCATTGAAAAAGGCACAACAGGAACTTGATTCCCAAATTGGACGCAACAGAGTGGTAGAGGAGTCAGATATAGGGCAGTTAAAATACTTGCAGGCAATTGTGAAAGAGACGTTGCGCCTTCACCCACCAGCGCCTCTACTCCTACCACACCAATGTGTTGAAGCTTGCACTGTTGGAGGCTTCCATATTCCTGCAGGAACAACTCTCATGATCAATGCTTGGGCAATTCAGAGAGATCCAAAAGTTTGGAAGAAACCACTAGAATTTATACCTGAACGTTTTATGGAAGGAGGAGAAATAGAAATAGACAACATATACAATAGGGGAAATGAGTTTGAAATGTTTCCGTTTGGGGCAGGAAGACGAGGATGCCCTGGAGTTGCTTTGGCAATGTGTGAAGTGCATATAACTCTTGCAAGGTTGTTGCAGGGCTTTGATTTGTTTGTTCCAGATGGACAAGTAATTGACATGAATGAAGGAGTTGGTGTAACAATGCCGAGGGCAGTGCCTTTGGAGGTCGTTGTCAAGCCCCGTCTTCCCCATAGTCTATACTAATACTTCACTTCTGTTATTTACCTGTAGGAAGATTTAAGATTTGTAATAAGCTACCTAAGATGGTTGTGACAGTTGTCAACAGTGTTGAAGCAGGAGATAATTTTTCTTTGTATCTCCCTTCTTGATCTTATTAGTATGTATTTTTTTTTCCCCCAATAGAATAGTAAAGAATATTTTCATTTACATCTTCACCGTTGCCATCGGTTGTAACTTGTATGGAATGGAATACATTAAATTATTAGTACTAGCAGTTGTTTTGAAGGTGCAAGCTATGTCAGATGAAATGTATATTTAATTTTTGTGATTTTATTTGGTAAATATTTTATTTCCATTTGTAGAGTATATTCTTTTTTTTATGTGTATGATGTATGCACTCCCTATTGCATGAGATTAAAAATACCAACTCTCCCTACCACTTAGGGATGATCACCAGTCGATCACTTATTCTCTCAACTTGTGACTCCTCTACCATGACATTTATATTGTATCATGAGTGATGCCCCTTATACATATATGTGACATGTAATTTACAAAAATGTTGGTACTTATTTCAACCTCAACAAAAGAAACAAGATAAACACCATAACTTCAATGTATTGCCCCCACATCAACATCATTACATTTTTGATTCAAACTATACATCGGATCCACATGTTAGACACCGAATCTTTTCATAATCAAATAGAAAATAGTCAATAAAAGATGTCATCACTACCCTAAAATCGAGGCATGTGTATGATATGGGTCCTTTGGTGTACAATGTCACATGAAATACTATGTCATTACCCCTCATCATCACCTCCCAGCTCACTTTAAAATCTTTCACCACTTTCAAGTTCTGTATCACCTTGTTGTAATTTCTTTACGTGTCAGTATATTAGCAACATAGGCAAACATATGTCACAATATAGACTTGTTAACATTGATCTTCCATTCAATAAATAAAGATAAATAAGTACTATTGTTACGAATAGAATCATTATTGTTATTGTAATTTGTACATGTATTTTGTCTAGGTTCTTTAAGTGTCTCATATAAATACCTCTCATTTTCGCTCACCATCACCAACCAGCTCACTTTGATATCTTCCACCACCCATATGTTCTTTATGGGTTTGCCCTTCCTACTATTTTGTCATTGTTCAAGTTCATCGTAAAATAAAGTGTCCCTTACTTGCATAGCGCATTGCCACAACATATGAAGAAACACAACACCTCATTTTCCAGGCACCATCACAAAAAATAGCATTATTTTTATTGTTTAACCCTTTGTGAACAAAATGCAAGATGAGGTCTCTTTGTAATTTTTTTGGATTATTTTTGGTTTTCATTTAATTGTTTGTGTAAAAAAGATAGATTGAACTAATAGTTTTCTATGATTGTCAAGGTAAAATATTCTTTTCTATAAACCCTTTTCTCATAATTTCTTTTGCTAAAATAGTAACTAATATGAAATGATATGAATGCATATATTGGTAATGATGACAAACATATTTTCATTCAATATGTATCATTGTAATAATCATAATATGATGCCATACACCATACTTAAGATAGAAGGAACGTCAAATCATATTAGTGAAACTTATTCATATATATGTCTCACCTCGAATTATGTATAAATTAAAAAACAAATTACTTATAACCTCCAATAAATCAATCTCATTACACATATTGAAACACAAATATTAATCACCGACAAAATAAAGTTGGGGACCCAAGGTTGGAGGTGAAGCCCAAAGACCTCCATCAATGTTGAGCAATCATTCAACACTTCCGGTCTATGTTCAGTCAAGTTGAAAGTTACCACCAAAAACACATTTTTGTAAGATGCACAGGGAGAGGTCCGATCCCTAATGTTTAGGCACCATTTCTTAATATCTTTGCACATTGCCCATTTTCTAACAAATTTCCCAATTAGGCAAACTTAATGAGTTGATCGATCTCTATGGAAAGAGTCTCGTTAATTAAGTTGATCTGAGTAGAATTGATTACCTCTTCATTACCTTTCCTGTTTCCACTTGTTGGTTCATCTTCCACCGTATTTGCTTAATGCACTTTCTCCTGGGATAATGGATTTAAAACCAACGAAAAAGAAGAGATACACTTACGGTAGAAGTCATTGCAAGTTTGGTAAGGAATCACAATGTTGACACAACCCAGAATAGTAATCTTAGCACTTGTGCCAATGAATCCCTGATCACATGCCTATGTAACCTTACCTTTATCGATGTGCTTGGAATCACCACTCAAGCAAAATCTTTCTCTAAGCATTTCCATCCTACCGATACACAGATTTGTCCAAACACCAGGATATGATCATCTACCACAACCTTCTCACCATGGGTCACCTCTAAGAAGGGAAATTTATTTACATACTCTTCTCTCTCCAATCCTAATTCGATCTCGCTCTCAATCGCTACATTACATTGCTCCCTAAGTAGCGCCATCCCATGTAATCATATATATTTATTAATCATATCTATTTATTCTAATAATGGATAATTTATTAATTTGATAATATATTATATTATATGTCTTATTTATATATTA
Source organism: Torreya grandis (assembly GCA_037957365.1). NCBI lineage: Eukaryota > Viridiplantae > Streptophyta > Pinopsida > Cupressales > Taxaceae > Torreya > Torreya grandis. The sequence continues at coordinate 1,326,070 of JARHVA010001610.1, forward strand.
TAATATATATTGATAATAAATATATTGTAATTGTGAATATAGTAATTTCGTCATTTATTAAATAATAATAATAATAATAATAATAATAATAATTATTATTATTATTATTATTATTATTATTATTATTATTATTATTAAATGTTGTAAAGTCCCAAGTTAGATTCCAATTACCATCCAATAGTACCAAAGTAAATGCATGGATGATATTTATGTTTTATGACACACTCACACTTACAAGAAATGTAGACATGTTGAACAAGAGTTGTGTTGTAGCCATAGTACCTTCCTTGTATGGTTTGATGTGAAAAAATCGAATGTGTCTTGTTTGCTTTTATCAATAGCTAGTTTCATTCTATTGTATGAGAGAAACAATGATATATTAAGATCTAGAGATCATTTTTTACTTAATATAGAAAAATAAACCCAATAAAATGTGTGCAAGTATAACTTAAAATGAACCACATAAAAATAGATTCATCCATGGACTATTATTATAGATAATTTTTTTGCTACATGCGTAACTTCACTGAATACATCCACGTCCTGACCCATCAACTCCTCAAGTGCTTTCTATCCTTTGATATAACAACTTTGTATTTTAAGTAAACATTCATAAAGAAAAATCTGTGGCATGACACCCAAAGATGTAGCATCCAACACCATATATGTTCAAAAAACAACCCATGTTGGTATACTGTGTTTGATAAATATCTTATTAAGCTTTAGAACATTTTATGATGAAGTTTCAGTAACTTATTTTGCGTTGAAAGTTACTGGGTGATTAGCATTGATATCCCTCATAAAAAGGCAATATGTCTCACTCAAGGGTAGTTGATTTCCTTTCTCATGTTGGTGATATAATGCTAGCAACGTGATGGAAAATATCTTTACAAATTTGTAAATCCCATCTCTGAGAATAATGACAATAGCAACAAAAATATAAGACCACAAATGAAAAGAGTTCCGCTTAGTAAAGCTATTTTCATTTTTCAATGAAAAATGCAAATCCAATGTCAACTTATTGTGCACATTTCAGAAGTTACACATAATACAATCATGCATATTACCTTATAGTCATAAATACCTTTGAGATCTATTGACTTCAGACCTACTGGCCCTTATAATCTGTGGAGTTCAGCACATATGTGAACCCATTCCAAGCACTGAAAGTACTCTTCATGTCATAAAAATAAAACCTCTGAGCTCTCCCAAGTAGAGGAGAGTGTAGATTATTATCAAGTGTAATAGGATTTTCAAACACAACTAGATCGCCAAAATGGCCATTGCCAATCATAGTAGTGAGATTGGCCCCTTTAGGCACTACGAAAAGGGTAGATGTTGCATTGTCTGTGTTTTTACCATTGTAGAGAATATCATGAAAATATAGCATAAGCTTCCTGTATGGATTTGGAAGACTCTTTTTCATGCCATGCCTATAGATTCTCAAACATGCCTATCCCCTTAACTAGTTGATTGAATTCAAATATTCATAAAAATAGAAAAAATAAAAACAATTAACTCAAAAGAAAAGAAAGCACACACAATTCTGTATTTTTGCAGGCTACATAATAAATTCTTTATTGAAGCTTATATAAAAATGAACTATACTAAAACAGAGTTCACTGCATCTAAAGATAGAATGGAATCATAAAATATTGAGCGTGCACTTGACATGCATTATTAACTATGCTAGAAGACTCGCAGCTTGACGGTAAAAAAAATTCTATTAACAACTCTTTAAACCAAACTAAAAATCGACAAACTAAATCTATGAATTTTCATGAAAGGTAAAGTCTAGTTTCTTTTGAAGAGATAGTGATTTCCATGGTGAGTTGGCTACTATGCATCACTTTTCAACATACTCCCCCTTGATGCTTGAGAGGGCTCACAATCTGATCTCTAAGTGTCAAAAATTGATCCTTTGAATTTGCCTTAGTGAAGATATTTGATAAATGTTCTTTAGTGCTAATGTATGTCAATTCTAATGCCTTCTTCTGCACTAAATCTCAGCTAAAATGATTATTTAAATCAACATGTTTTATCCTATTGTGATGGACTGGATTCTTGGCCAATTTGATGGCACTAATGTTATCATAGAAAATCACTTTGGGCTGAATTTTTATCTCTCTAATTTTTTCAAGAACTTTTCTAAGCCATAATGCTTATGTACTTGCTGAAGTGAGTGCAACATACTCTGCTTTTGTAAAAGATAGGGAAACTATACTTTGCTTCTTTGAGCTCCAAGTAATCAAACTAGAACTAAAATAAAAACAATTACCAGAGGTAGACTTTTGGTCATCCAAACTACCTCCCTAATCGGAATCACTAAAACCAACAAGATTGAACCTTTTAGAAGTGTAGTAATGAATACCAAAACCTATAGTGCCTTTCACATACCTCAAAATTCTCTTGGATACCTTCATATGTATTTCAAATGGTTCTATCATGTACCTTAAACCAAGTGAAACTGGATAAGCATTATCTAGTATTGTGTGAGTTAGAAATATCAAGCTTCCAACAATGCTCCTATAAGCTATCCCATCAACTATTTCAGCACCATCATCTCTATACAACACAACTCCATGAGCAAATGGAGTGGACAATGGTTTACAATAGACCATATCAAATTTCTTCAACATATCTTTGACATACTTTGTTTGACAAATGAAAATTTCATTCTCACTTTGATAAACCTCCATTTCTAGAAAATATTTCATGAGATTTAAATCTTTCATCTCAAATTCATTCATCATAGCAAATTTAAATGCATCCTTCATCTTAGAACTGCTACCCATATACAACAAGGCATCAACATACAAACTCGCAATAAGAATATCATTACCTTCTTGTTTGTAGAAAAGGTTAGGTTCACTCTTACTTCTTTGAAAGCCATTCTCTTGAAAATATCCATCAATCCTAGCATACCACTCTCTTGGTGCTTTCTTGAGGCCATACAAAGCCTTTTTCAACTTGTAGACATGATTTTCTTTTCCTTCCACTTCAAATACTTGTGGCTGATCCACATATAATTACTCTTCTAAGTACCTATTAAAAAAGGCACTTTTCACATCCATATGATAATTGCTCCAATTATTTTGACCTGCTAATGAAATCAGTATTTTAATGGTCTCTTATCTTGCTAATGGTACAAATGTCTCTTCATAATCAATGTCATACTTCTATGTGAATGTTGGTGTTCTTATAGTTAATTCCACAATGGTGTTGAAGCTTTCTCCCAATAGGCTAGCATGTAGGCCCTATCACGTGAGGGGTAAGTCTTGCATGCTCACCCAAAACATTTAGTGAAAGACCGGTTCAATACTGTTAAGGATTTCAAGCATAATGTTATATGTTTGTTCATCTCTTGTAACACAAATCTTAAGTTGTTCAATACCATACATATAACACTATTATCCTTATTATTCCAAAATTAGCTTCTACGATAACTAGGATCACCATTACTATTCAACAATAGTGATAAGATGAAAAGATACTCGTGACTTTGAAATAAATCATATTCATTATTTGACACTTAGAATGTTCACGAATCATCACATGTTATTGCAAATACCAACTATTCATTGATTACTTAATAAATTACAAGATATAATGTTGTATCTCCTCCAAAGGTCTACCACCCACACATGATTACAACAAGGTTTTTAAAACTTATTTTACCCTATCCAAGTATCAAGATTGTAACTTAATATGGACATGGCACATGGACTCCAAACTACCTAAGCATCATGGCTCTTACAACTGATTGTTCCTATATAAGTAGGCCTCTATACCCTTAGATACTTGCTCTATGTTATGTTCTGGCAATCAAGTATTATGTTCCTCACAGGACGGTACACGATCTCTAATTGGTGGGGTTGAAGTGTTCTCCTTGAGTTATTATTCTAACTGATCCTACATTCCTCACGCTTCGCTTCTTTCATGCTCCCCTAGTCTTCTGCTTCTTGTTCTAAGTCCTATGTTCCCAAGTCCCTCATGACACATTTTTCCTTAACTAGGTCCTCTCACACTAGGTATCCTGCACTATTGTCCTTCTGTGCTTGGCAAGTTCTACACCATAATACTCCTGTGCACCATGGTCCTCCCACACCATGGTCTTCTTGTGCCATGTCAGTACTTGCATCAAAATGGACAAAGGTCCTTTTGTGCCATGTACCAAAAAAGGAATAATACTTTGTACAAAATTTAGGGGTCAACATCACCCCACACTAAGTCTTTAGTCTATCCTAGACTAAGCCAAAATAGCATCCTCCAAAAATTATGGCCCCTTCTGCTCGAGTTCCTTCTTTAGCCCATCCTAATTGGACAATGAGTCGAGGACTTTGGTAGTTATTCCTTTAATGGCCTCCTTTGCTTCTTTTAGCTCTTCGAGCTAAGTTAGAGTCTTAGTCTTTTTCACTTATTCATCAAAGGCTATGTTTGCTTCCTTATGGATGTCCTCTAAGTCAAAGACCTCCTTGTTAACCTATCCTCAGAGTATGGCAAAATTTGGGTTTATTTGTTGATGATGGTTGTTTATGGCTTTTTCCATCATTTTAGTGTCCTTAAATGTTTTCACACACTTGACATAGTCTTTTATTAATAGGGCATCATCAATGACTTGCTACCTCAAGACCTGCTCATCATGGATCTGAGCTTCTACTATTTTATTTGGGCATGCCAGGGATGCAAAAATGCCATCCAAAATTGGGATAACCTCCCCAAGTCTCTCCAAAGTGATTTTGTAGATATCTACCACCATGGTAATTTGTTCAAGTATTTCCTTGGCCTCATCTCTAGGTGCAATAATTCTTTATTTTTACTGAGTAATAGCTCAATCAATGTTTTCAATTTTCTGATGGCATCCCCATCTAATGGTACACCATTTTCAAGTGTCGGATCTTATTTAAAAATTTTCTTGCAAAGGTTTAAAACCTTTACCTTAGCCTCGGTGACCTCTTAAATTTGTTGCTTTAAGGAGGCCACTTCCTTGGCTAGCACTTGCTTTTCTGCATACACTTTATTATACATTTATACAACTCTTCCATGTTTCTTTTCCACCATGTTTGCATCTAATTCTGAAAAAATATTTTGGGGCATCATTTCCATGGCCAGTTTCAAAAATGCAGCACTTGTAATTATTGGAGAAAACCGTTGTGGATCAATCTTCATGAGGTTTGGTAGACTTGGGGCATTTAGGCTAGAAAAAATGAAGTCCAAAGGAATGTCAAATTGTGGCTCTTCACTATACATTTCCAAAAGGAAGGAAAAATGCTTTCTTGTTTTTGGGGTTACATCTTTGGGGTGGAAGTGCTTCCAAAGATAGATTCTCTTGTCCTCTACGTAGAACTGGTATTATTTGTGTAGAGTGGACAACCCTCTCTATTCTTGTTCCCCCTCAGCTAGCCCCTCTCCCCTTTCTGGGTCTCGCTCAAGTTCACCCTCTTGATGGATTTTTCAAGCCATCTCATATGCTCCCATTGCTTCAATATCAATTTGGTCACCATATGGCCCCTCTTGGACTGGGAATGGAGTCTTCTCCGAGTCTAGTCCTAAATTATGAATCTAATTTTGAGAGGGGTCTCTTTGGGGTGTTTTACTTAGAGGATGTTGTGGCACTGATCCAATGGTAGTCTTTGGAGAAGGTGGATGTGAAGGTGGTCATGGAGGTGGAGAAGGTGGGGAAGGTTGATGAGGAGATGAAGGGTTTAGGGTAGGTAAGTGGGAAGGAGTGGAGTGAGAAGGTGAAGATGAAGCAGAGGCTGATAAAATGTGAGATGGAGATGAAGATGGTTGAGGTGGTGAAGGTGAAGGATGAGGTAGAGGTGGACGTGGTGCGGATGGTCAATAAGCAGTGAGTTAGGAGGGTTGTGCCTCTACCATCTTCTATCATTTTTGAGGGGCATGCTGCCCACTTATGATAGCACTTGGCTCTAGCTACTTCCTACTTACTTACAGTGTCTAGGGGAGCCTCTCCTTGGGGTCCCCATCTTGGGGGTACTAGCTGGGGCGTAACATGTAAAATAGCTTGTAGACCTATTACCCTACTATAATATTATTAACCTTAATATTGGTTAAGTCTATTTCTCCCTTCTCTGAAAAGGCCTTTTTTCCTAGATATACGAACATCTTTTAGAAGGTATGGCACTCTGCATCGATCCATTCTACCTAAAGACTGATTGGTTGTGCATCATAAATTATTTTGATGAAATCGATGAAGTAGTTCATAGAAAATGCATATGGTAGTTTAAGACATGTGGATAGTTTTTCCAAAGGATTCATTTGAATGTGCACCAGGGAGCAGTGTTGTTTCACAATGAATTATACTTGATCTATGATCAAGGTGGGCAAATCCTTAGGAATGCACCATTCACTCCCAAAATCCACCTTCATCCCATCAAAATAGTACTTCATCTTTAATTTGTATGCTAGGGTGATGTGCTAGGGGCAGGTGAAGGCTTTGAAGTACTCGATGGCAGATTTGTGAGTGGGATAGAATACCCACTTAAAAAATCTTGAGGTATAGTTGTGCACCCTGATCTCATCGAAAACAAGTCATAAGAGGATTGATCCCCAAGGAAACTTGTACTTAGGTGTTTTGTGCACCTTTTCCATGTCTTTAGCTATCTTCTCGAAAAAATAGAGTGCCCAATTGCATTGTGTGCCCTGAACCACTTTGTGAGCAATGTTCACGTGGGCCATATCCACCTCTTTCCAACGATCAGTCCTTTTGACCTTGGTGGAAATGATCCATGCTATGTCTCTAAGGGTGGGATTCTATAGGTTCTTTATATGCATTTCATGACCCTATTTTTGATACATAAGCATGGTTTCAGTCTGTTAGATCTCTTCCATATTTTCCAAGTTATCCAACACACTCACCCCTAAGTATTGAAGCCCCGTGACTTTGCTTATCTTCTCTATGGTGAACTTCATGTTGCACCCCACAAAGTCGATGTAGTCCTCATGGACACATGAGAGGAGGAACTGGACTGCCTCATTAGGCTTGCCAAAGTATGGTAGTTCAAAGAGTTGAAAAAGGTCAACCTTGTCCATCTGGTTCTTGATAGACAAGTCATAGACCACTTGATTCCTAGTGTTGGTGGTCTGGACCTGATAGTTATTCTGTAACTCTACTTCATTTCACAACTGTCAGTGGTTGTAGTTAAAAATTATGGTAGTTGACACCTTGTATACCTAGTTCTCTACACACAAAACCGACTCTAGGTATTACATCTCTTCTATTAACAAGCATGAAGGGGGAGATGTTGGGTCATTTTGTGATGAAGAGGCTTGCACCTACTTTCCTTTCTTCACCATCTTCATTTTTGTGATCTCACTTACTTCTTCCACACTCTCTTAGGACTCCCATACATTTCACTTTCAGTCTTTCTTCGGATCCTCATAAAACTTCTCTTATAGGAAACCTCACTCCTCTGCTCACCTCTTCAATTTCTGACTCTGTGCTATCTATATCCCAATTTTTTATATGTATTTTGTCTAACTCAAAGGCATGAGCATAGAGCTTGGGTGATTCGTACTTGGTTATTTAACAATTATAGTCCAGCTCATTTCTTTAAAAGATAAAAGTAGAAAAGAATGTGGTTCAAAAGTGATGGGATCTTCGCACATGTCCACCTCCCTATAGCTCTTCATAGCACTCTTCAAGGTTTCCTGGTCTCTTTCTGCACTGCTAACTCCCATAATCCTCTATCGAGCTTCATCATAATTCCATTTCTATAACACTCACTAGATTGCTATCATGTTGAACCCAAAATCTTCAATCAACTCCTAGTCCCCCCTTCCAAATGTATGGCTCATGTAAAGGAGATTTTATCCTTTCATGGGTAGAGTCTCTAACCCAAGGTCAACAAATAGCTTTTTGACCTCAAAGGCAAACGATGAAAGATATCATCCCCTTGACTCTCATAGGAATTAAAACTTTGCTTCCTCAAGACATGAATATGTGATCACCACATATTCCAAAATATAACTATTTTGAATGCCTCTCCACCAATAGTTAATCGCTCGCATCTAGGAAACTCCCAGTTGTGTTAAACTCCTCTGCCATTCAAGTGTCCATGATTGCCTTCGTCCAAGATTTTTAGATCATCCTTGAGCATATGCTAAGATCCAATAATGCAAGATAATAGGGACCTCCAAAAATAAAGTCTCATACAAAGAGTTGTAGAGATTTTGCTCTACCTAATATCGTACATAAACTCTTGGTTCAGGATATGGAACCACAAATTTGTCTTTGACACTGGTAACCCATTCTTCAATACTCTCTAATGTAATGTGCTCAAACATCTCCCATAATCATGTTCCAATTGCTTTAGGTTCTAGTGATGAAACCAAAATGTTGGGGTTATTATAATTAATTCCATAATGACACTGAAGCTTTCTCCCAACAGACTAGCGCACTGGCCCTATTACATGAGGGGTAAGTCTTGCACCCTCACCTAAAGCACACAATAAAAGACTAGTTATCGAAGGATTTGAAGCATGATGTTATATTTTTGTTCATCTCTTGTAACAAAAATCTTAAGTTGTTAAATACTATAGATATAACACTATTATCCTTATTATTCTAAACTTAACTTCTGAGATAACTACAATCACCATTACTATTCAATAGTAGCATTAAGATGAAAAGATACCCATGACTTTGAAATAAATCATATTTATTATTCAACACTTAAAATGTTCACGAATCATCACATGTTATTGAAAATACCAACTATTCATTGATTGCTTAACATATTACAAGACAAAATGTTGTATCTCCTCTAAAGGTCCACCACCTGCACATGATTAAAATAGGGGTTTTTATACTTGTTTTACCCTATCTAAGTGTTAATATTATAACTGAATATGGACAAATGGTACATGGAATCCCAACTAGCTGAGATTCATGGCTCTTATAACTAATTGTTCCCATAGAATTAGTCCTTTGTTCCCCTAGATGCTTGCTCTATGTTATGTTTTGGCAGTCAAGTATTCTGTACCTCATGGGCTAGTATGCGATCTTTGATCAGTAGAATGAAAGTGTTATACTTGAGTTATTTCAATTCTTATTCTAAGTCCTCTATTCTTGGGTCCCTTGTGACACATTTTTCCTTGACTGGGTCCTCTCGCATTGGGTCTCCTATGTCGTTGTCCTTCCATGCTTGGCAAGTTCTATGCCATAATAATCCTACGTTCCATGGTCCTCCCATGTCATGCTAGTACTTGCATCAAAATGGATAATGGTCCTTCGCATTGCATGCCAAAAATGGATCAATACTTTGTACAAAATTTAGGGGTCAATAATGAATCCTTTAGCAACTAATGTTGTCTTATGCATTTCAACACTTCTTTCACTGTTATTCTTAGTCTTGTAGACCCATTTGGTGCCAATCTTCTTCTTGTCATGTGGAAGCTTTGTAAGCTCCCAAGTGTCATTATTGTGAATAGAATCCATCTCTTCTTGCATTGCTTGAATCCAAACCTCATTAGTACATGCATCTTCAAAACATGACGGTTCAAAATCAGCCTTGGTATGTAAAGCAAAATTCACTGTCTCACCTCTTGGATTTTCTTCATATGCTTGATTTGTAATCCTTTGATAGATGTCACTCAATCTTCTTACCTTTCTTGTAGAACTAGAACTTGAATCTGGACTTACACTTGGAATTGAACAACTAGATGAGGGGCTACTTGATGGATTTGTAGCATTTGGAATAGAAATATTAGTGGGCTGCTCATGATCAATGCCATCTATAATAACATCATTTAAAACATATTTTAACTTCTCCATATGGCCTTTTTGATGACCATAAACTCCCCCTTCATCAAAAATCACATCTCTTGACACAATAAGCCTATTAGTGAGAGGTTATATAACATGTAAGCCTTACTTTCCTCACTATATCCAACAAAAATACATGACTCACTTTTGGGATCTAACTTTTATCTCTTTTGATCAGGAACATGAATATAGGCTAAACAACCAAAAACTTTGAAATGATTGACATTTGGCTTTTTCTCATACTAGGCTTCATACAGGTTCATCCTGTCAAGTGCACTAGTGGGACTCCAATTGATAATATATACTATTGTAGCAAGTGCATCTCCCCAAAAGGAATTGCTTAATCTCATTGTTTGTAGCATGCTTCATGCCATCTCCATCAATGTATGATTCTTCCTTTCAACTACACCATTTTATTGAGGTGTGTAGGTAGTGGCAAGTTGTCTTCTGATGCCATGCATATCATAATAACCTTGAAAGGCTTTTGAACAAAATTCTCCTCCATGATTAGTCCTTAAGAATTTGATTTTTTACCCTTTTTCATTTTCCACAAGGGCTTTAAACCTCTTGAATGTATCAAGGGCTTCACCCTTGGTCTTCAAAAAATAAAACCAACACTTTTGTGAGTAATCATCAATAAAGGTGATAAAATATGACGACTTACCCAAACTCTTTGTTTGCATAGGACCACCTCTATTTCCTTTTGAATGATTTTGATTTTGACCTCTACCTTGGCCTTGATTTCTTTTGGTGCTAATGTTAGCATCTTCATTCTTTGTGATTTTTACATTGGAGGAAAAGGCTTTCCCATCACTGTCTCCGTGATTTTTACATTGGAAATAGGCTTTTCGAGTCTTCTAGGCATACTCAATTATCTTTGCTCTTGCAATTCTTGGAAATAGGCTCTTATCTAGAGCTATTTGAATATGAAACAAGGCTTGAGCATTCTTCTTCTTAACCTCCTTCTTAGTTGTTTTATTAATGGATTTGAGGGCATTCGAATCAGCTGGCTCTGCATAACCTGATTCAACAATCTCCCACAAATATTTTTCCATCAAAAAAGTTATCATTTTGATGCACCAATAATCATATTCATTTCTATCAAATTCTGGAATGGGCAAAGAGTTAGAATTCAACATGATAAACCTTTGGTGAAATTCCAACCACTAAATTTTTAACCCAAAATAACAAATACCTGTTTTGATACCAAATATAGATTCTAAAACAGCCCTATCCCCTTAACTAGTTGATTGAATTCAACTATTCATAACAACAAAAAGAATAAAACCAATAAACTCAAAAGAAAACAGAGCACACGCACAATTCTATATCTTTGCAGGCTACATAATAAATTATTTATTGAAGCTTATGTAAAAATGAACTATATTAAAACAGAGTTCGCTTCATCTAAAGATAGAATGAAATCATAAAAGAAAAAGTATGCACTTGACATGCATTATTAGCTGCGCTAGAAGACTGACAGCTTGACGGTAAAAACAAAGTTTATTAATAACACTCTAAATCAAACTAAAAACTGACTAACTAAATCTATGAATCTGCATGAAAGGTAAAGTCCAGTTTATTTTGAAGAGATAGTGATTTGCATGGTGAGTCGGCTAGTCATGCATCACTTTTCAATAATGCACATCTGCAAATTTCAGCAAAATGGTAAAAAAAAAAAAAAGAAACAGAAAGCACAAATGTTGAGCTCTAGAATCCATGATTGCCATTGCAGAGCTGTGGATAATGTTTCACTACAATAATTAGTAAGAGTAGTGATGCCCATTTTAGCTTCCACCTAAACTCTATATATAGAATTAGCCACATGCATTAATTCGGTCCTTGGAAAGCTGCAGGTGGTTACACATCAGTGCAAAAACGTTCTAAGGTGTGCTCAGTATTCTATGTTCAAGGAAGACCTAAAACTCTTTTATATGAAAATGTATTAATGGCAGGGACTATCTTACAACATATATGTGTTTCGAAAGCAACATCTAAAAACAGTGGTACCAACTAGAACAATTTAGCTTAGAAAGCAATAAAGAAAAATATATGTGCATATCAGTGGATATGTCAGCACCATACATGCATCATGCTGGTATTATATATGTTGATCCAGAAGGGTAGCTTCTACTGATGTTTCAAGCCCTTTAAATTTTTAAAACTTAGCTTGTTCACAAGAATACTAAATAGCACAATGTTATTTATCCGAACAAAACTCAAAATGGTCTTATGGGGATGATGACCTTGTTATCAGGTTTCTAAGCTCTATCAATGCTTCATTAATATCATTAATTGTTGTTAATTTGTTTAAAGGACAAAAGAAATTGTGCAATTTTACAATCAATGGGACATCATTACCAAATCTATAATGCCACAAATAGAATATCATACCTAGCTTTTCTCCACAAAGAAGCAAAGCCTGGGATCTGACTCAAGTCGAATGAACTTGTAGTGAAATCCTGAAAATGTTTGTACGGGAAATTATTGATGTTGTGTCGCTATCAATTATCAAGGATGACCTTGATAGCCTTGAAAAAATACTTAAGAAGCTTTTTACAATCTCTTTAGAAAGCTTATTGGGTTGTGCATTTTTTCCATCTTCAAAAATCTTCAGGGTTGGTAACATTCTTGGTCCAAAATAAGTAGTCACGTCAGTATGTACCATTTGACAGACAACAAAGAATTTTTCATCCTTGAATTAATATTTACTAATGTGTTTATCATATGCAGATCTTTGTATGCGATAAAATATCAGTATTCTTAAGGATGGAAGATGGTAATCTTGCTACCAAAGTTATTTTCCATTGTATGTGTTTCCAAATTCAATACCTTTTCTTTGTGTGTTGGGGGAAGTATCCTCACCGGCCTTTGCATAATTAAGGATTTCTGGGATCCAATTTTCCTTTTTGAGAGCGGAGATAAAGTATACATTGTCTTATCTCCTCTACGCAACTGGTTATGTTTCTCTTGACTAGCATTTTGTGTCACTCAGTTCTTTTTCTGTTCTTTTAGTGATTTTAATGCTTTTGCTTCTTTAAGGGCATTGTGAAGAGAACATTTGGCATCTATAGTCTGAGTTAGAAAAAACAAGCATTGGTTTTCTGATGCAAAGCCCAAAGATACTTGTTTTCTATGTAAACCTTTAGTTCCCAAAGTCCCATCAAGCTTTTTGAGGATGCCATCCAACAGACTTCATACAACAAGATCTTGCTTTCCCTGTTAGGTAGCTTCAGAAGATAAAGATCCACATGAAGGAGCCTTGCTCAATGGTAGTCCTTTAGCCTTGAATTATTCAGAATTTGAAGCTTGGTCTTTTTGCTCGGGAGATGTTTGGACATGCACTGTCTTCTAATACAGATTTTGTTTCAAATGCAAAAAAAATTCCTCAAAGGTGAATAACTTCTTCCTTGACACAACTACTTCTTCTAGAAGCTCCTGTGTCTGAACAGGGTCATCGAGAACGAATCTCCTTCAAATAAGATTTCAAACATAATTTCTACATACACTCCTTTAATGCAACCATCCTTACTAAACCAAAATAATGTTTGTGAGGGTAAAATTAGAGCATATTAGTTGTAATTATCAATCTAAAATAGTTTGCTCTGCTTCTTCTACAAATGAAGGAAAAACAATCTATTATTGTAACATTTTTCCTTTGAAATGGATCTTTGTTCCCAAAATTGTAAAGATTGACCTGTTTAGAGGATGTATGCTTACCTTTGGAGGAATGAATGGAGGAAAACGAGGACGAACCCTTGGAGATATTGTAAAGGCTCTTTCCAAAGCTTGATGTAAATTTTCTTCTCGCCTTAGCATTTTACGTAGCTTATCAACCTACAAATTGAAGGCAAGACCTAGTCCATTAGATACAATAATTTGGCCATGGAAAAATTAATATCAGAATAGACCAAATTTGAACAAGTTGAGAATATGATCTGTCTCATCTATGATTGAAAATAACAAAGTTGTACGTGCATCCATACATATTATATCGAAAGGGTTATATTGGGCTCTGCTAAAAACCAGTCTAATGTGCCTATAAAGGGAAATTTTGATCAGAAAGCAGAAAAAATATAGGTAAATTTATTACGTCTTGCTCAAGGTCTAATCTTTTTTGGCTTTGGGAAAACATTTGAGAAGAAGCATTTTCTGCATTACATATTTGCAATTCTCTGGTCTGGGTGTCCTCCATAAACATAAACAAAAATCATAATCATCATTGGATGTAAGCAGAGCATTAATTGGGCTATGTAAGTTTACTAGAAAGTCATACGTAAGCACCTACTTTTATATTATTTGGATACTTGTTTTCATACTGTAAGAAGCTTTTCCTGTGGGCAATAATGGATGTCTTGACTGTCTTTTTGTCTCCAGCTTCATATAAGCTGGCAGATCCAAAAAAACAAAAAAACTGGAAGATCAACGGCATGTGAATATATTGATTCAGTTAGGTATGTGAAATTCATAGCTACATCTGCATAAATCAACCTGAAAGAAAAAAAGAAACAGAGCAGCAAGAAAATCAGAGTAGAAAGAAAAAGAAACAAAGCAGGAACAGTTTCTAATTCTGTATATTTCCTTGAAAAATTAAGAATGTTAACAAAACATTACATTGACTAAAACAACCGTAGAAAAAGAAAATATGCGGTGAAAGAGCAGTGAAAACTAAGAGAACTTTTGGAAACTCTCAGTTAGCACATTGCATGAAGGGAAAATAAGGGCGGTCAAAAAGAAAGCAACTGAAAGTTGCATTGCATGAACAGATCCAGTTAACTCGTTAGTTAGCTTCTTGTTTAAAGAGAATAATTAATGCTAACACCCCCCCTTAAGTCTAACTAAGGAGACAAGTAAAAGAGGAAAGAGGGAAAACCCTGTGGGAACAAAACCCCCCCTCAAAAGTACACTCAATGTGCATGGCAGCTACTGTGTTGCAATGTTCTTCACCCCAAGAAGGTCTCGTAGAAAATGAAAATTTTGCTCAGTGAATGTCTTCGTGAAGATGTCAGAAATCTGTTCAGAAGTGGCAAAGTACTGTAAGTCAATGACTCCATCACGTATCAATTCACGGATGAAGTGCATGTGGATCTCGATGTGTTTGGTCCACTGTCATTGTATGGGATCTCTACAAACTTTCAATGTACTCTGATTGTCACACCAAATGACAGTCGGACGATGAAAAAGGATACCAAGCTCAGTTAGGAAGTGTTGCAGCCAAATGACTTGAATGGTAACATTGACTGCACCTCTATATTCAGCCTCTATTGATGATAAAGCAATGGTAGATTGCTTCTTACTTGACCAACAAATGGGGCCTAATCCCAAACTAAGAACATATCCTCAAGTGGACTTGCAATCAATGATATCACTAGCCCAGTCAGAATCAATGTAGCCAATGAGATCCAAAACACAACTTGCTGAATAATGAATCCCATAGCAAATGGTTCCCTGGACATAGCAAAGTATACGCTTGGCAGCCTTCTAATGTAGCTCATGCGGCTCTTGCATGTATCTAGAAACAAACCCCACTGCATATGAGAGATCTGGATGAGTGTGAGTGAGATAAAGAAGACTCCCCACAAGTTGACGATAGTGTGTGCAATCAACCAATGGTGTATCCTTACCATCTTCAAGCTTGACCCCCGATAGGAAAGGTGTGATAACTGGTTTGCAGTCAGTCATATGAAATCTAACCAAGAGATCTCGTGCATACTTGGATTGAGTAACTGTGATTCCTGATTGATTCTATCTGATTTCAAGGCCAAGAAAAAAAATGTAGGAGACCCATGTCTATCATAGAAAATATGTCATGCAAAACAGTTTTAATTGCAGCAATGGCGGTGGGTGAATCACCTATTATTAGTAGATCATCTACATAGAGTACTATGAGAAACAAAGAGTTAGATGCTCTCAGCATATAAAAATTTGGATCAAATTTGCATCGTATGAAATTATGAGACAGAAGATAAGAATCCATTTTAGCATACCAAGCTCTAGGTGCCTGCTTGAGGCCATAGAGTGACTTCTTGAGTCTACATACCAATGAGGAATTTTGTACATACCCTTGTGGATGATCCATGTAAATCTCCTCCTTGAGATCACCATGAAGAAATGCATTCTTCACATCCATGTGATGAACCTACCACCTTCTTGATGCTGCAATGGCAAGAGCCAATCAAATGGAATCCATTTTTGCCACTAGAGCAAAAGTCTCATCATAGTCAATGCCATGAACTTGTTGAAAACCTTTGGTGACCAACCGTGCTTTGTATCTGATCACATGTCCATCTGCTAATTTCTTTGTCCTATAGACCCACTTACATCTGACAAGCTTGCGATTGGAAGGAAGTGGAACCAAATCCCAAGTTTGGTTTGCAATGAGGGAGTTTTACTCCTCATCCATGGCTGCTTCCCAAAGAGGATTCCTTGTAGCTTCTACATAAGTATGAGGGTTAGATGCTAGAACCACATAGGCATACATCGACATGATGGGCTCAGTAGCTGAGAGTGCATGAGGGACTTCATATATACAGCTAAGCTCCTTGTTCTTTGATTTTCCACATGGGATACTGAATCATCACTAGAATCCAAATCAATGATTGGTGGTGGATTAGCATATGCATGCTCATGTTCCTTTGAACCAGATTCAGAAATATCTAAAATAAGATCAAAATGATTGCATGTATCTCTGAGATTTGTAAGATGAGGAAGCATAAAGGTGGTGGCATGTTGTTCCTGAGATGCATGTGGAAGACTTTCATCAAATTAGACACTCCTCTCAATGAAGAGTGTTTCTATGGAAAGATCCAGTAGTTTGTATCCCTTTACACCATATGGATATCCAACAAAGATGCATTCTTTGCTTTGAGGATCCAAATCCTTCCTCTTGTCTACAGGAATGCATGCCCAAGCATGGGATCCAAAGATGCATAAATGTGTGACTTCTGGTTGCATGCCTCTCCATGCTTCAAAAGGTGTTTGTCCTGTGATAGATTTGTGAGAAGATTTGTTTTGTATGTACGAAGCACAGTTGATTGCTTCAGCCCACAATTTGGAGGGAAGGGACCTAGCATGCAACATGTAGCTGGCCATCTCTTTCAAAGATCAGTTCTTCCTCTTAGCTACCCCATTTTGCTGTGGAGTGTATGGAACTGTGTTCTGCAATTATATTCTTGCTTCATCACAAAGATGTTGGACATCATTGTTGACATACTTCCCTCCATTATCTGTGTGGAGGATCTTGATCATTTTCCTAGACTGCTTCTCTGCATGGGCTTTGAAAATCCTAAGATTCTCAAACACCTCAGATTTGAGTTTGAAAAAATACACCCATGTGTATCTTGTGCAATCATCAATGAATGTTAGCACATATCTGGATTTGCTCATGGAAGGTTTAGGAAATGGACCCATAAGATCACTGTGAACAAGCTCTAAAGGAGAAGAGGCTCTCCATGCATTCCCCTTTGGAAACTTTTCTTGTGGATGCTTTCTAAGAGCACATCCTTCACAAATTCCATTAGAATAATCTATGGTTGGCAAGCCTTTAACCATTCCCTATTTGTTAAGTTGTTGCATGTATCTAAAGTTTAAATGACCAAATCTTTCATGCCAAATTCTACTTTCATCATTTGCATGTGTTAGAAGTAAAGTAGAATTTGATTTAGCAACAAAATCAGAGAAAGTGTATAGATGAGATTGATGATTTGCCTTACCAATAGCAATTTTGGAGTTGTCTTGCATGTCAAATATGGTCACCGAATCAGGGGTGAATTCAACTCTCTTATCGGTTCATGTATGTGTCATTTGATACACAAAAAGAAAATTAATAGAAAGCTTTGGAATATGTAAGACATTCTCAAAACATCCAATTCCAACCTCTACCCTCCCTATTCCAGTTGCCTCTACAGGAGAATTGTCTCCCATGAGAATAGGAGAACTAGAATATGGTTTCAAAGAAGAAAGAGCATCTTTTGTGGCTTCCATGTGGTGTGAAGCTCCAGATTCTATGATCCATGCACCTGAAGAAGAATGAATAGAAATCAATGCATGAGCATTGTCTCTTGTTTCCGGTGCTTTTTCTTCCTGCTTCTTCTTGGCACTCTCAGGGATAAGGCTACCAAGATTATATTGTTGAAGTGTCTGAGCCATGAGATCAATGGTCTTCTTCATGCATAATGATTCTGGATGGTACCCACGGTTGCAATAGCTGCACTTTGATTGGCCCTTTTTGTCCTTTTCTTTTGAGCTAGTAGATCCATCTAGAGGTTTGGGATTGCCTTCCTTTCTTGGATATGAATCCTTTTTCCCTTTGCCTTTGAATTGTTGGTTGGATTTGGAATGTTCTTCCCACTTGCATGCACAACAAGTGCATGAGCTTTGGAATTCTTCAATGTGCCCATCTTTATAAGCTTATCTTGCTCATGTACTAGAGACTCAATGAAGGTATCCAGTGTGGGCATCTTCCAAGTTGCTCCTGTTGTGAGCCTAACTATGTGGAAAGCAGAGACAAATATTGCATATTCTGGACCCAACTTTGATAGAATAGCAAGGATTAATTTGCTTTCTTCCTTGGGTTTTTCAATGCCAGATCTTTTGAGCTGAACCAATAAAGCCTTGAACTTTGTGAAGAAATCTTGAATATTATCAAAACTCCTTGGATCTAATAAGTTGAGCTCATTTTCAAGGATATGACCTCGCATTTCATCTTGCTTTCCAAAAAGAATCTCCAATGTATTCCAAACTTGGTTTGGAGTTGTACATGCCTCGACATGAAACAACAATTCGAGAGAGATGGATAAGCACAACAAACCAAATGCTTCATCCATGCAGTTGAAGTATTTAGATTTTTCAACTGCTAGATTGGGTTCAACCTCTGTATTCATAACTATCCCATAGAGGCCTCTACTTCTGAGCTGAAGTAGAATCTTTGGCTTTCAATCAAAATAGTTGTATGGTGTGAGAATGGTAGAGGGTGAACATTCCATTTTTCAGCTCTGATCTTCTATATCTACAAATAAAAATACTATACTTCTTTCTGGCACCTTGCTTTGATACCATGTGAAATTTGTAGCTACAGCTTCATAAATCAACCTGAAAGAAAAAAAGAAATAGAGCAGCAAGAAAAACAGAGTAGAAAGAAAAAGAAACAGAGTAGGAACAGTTTCTAAATTTGTATATTTCCTTGAAAAATTAAGAATGTTAACAAAACATTACATTGACTAAAACAACCGCAGAAAAAGAGAATATGCAGTGAAAGAGCAGTGAAAACTAAGAGAACTGCTGGAAACCCTCAGTTATCACATTGCATGAAGTGAAAATAAGGGTGGTCAAAAAGAGAGCAACTGAAAGTTACATTGCATGAACAGATCCAGTGAACTCGTTAGTTAGTTTATTGTTTAAAGAGAATAATTAATGCTAACAAGGTAGTTAATAATAGAGTTGATTTATTCAAAAGACATATTGAGTACCTGGGTAGAGTTGTTCTTAGTAATACTAATGCATCACTGCATGGTGCAGGGAAACTACACTTTTGAGGTTTCAAAACCATGCTTGTTTATAACTTGATCTGGTAGAATAATCTAGCTTAAAACCTCACTAATACAGAATGTCAATGTTTTAGAAAGCACCATTCGTCCTTGCAATAAAGACCATTGATAAAAACCAATAAAGTGAATATGATAGAAAACAACTAAAGGAACATTAGAGAATATTCTAATTCATTAATTTGCCTGGTTGATGCAGGAGTTCGGCCCAAGCAAAGATGAACTATCTGCTGACCAATGATAGTACCTTGCATCCTTTGCAAAACTTCCTGAGCAGAGGCCCTTCAGACAGAGATCTCAGCTTATTAAAACGTGACTAGAAAAGTTTAGTTAATTGCATTGCTCATTATGATACCACTACAAAAGTTGAAGTTTGGTCTTTAGCATAGTAACAAGGTTTGCCAAGTTTTAGCAAGGTAAGTTTAACTTAATCATAAAACTGGTTGGAATTGAAAATTGGCTATTTGGCAAAATGAATCGGGTAACAAAAAGGAGAATGTTTTCCTCCGCAATAATGATATTGCTTCCTAGTGGGATTCGTCAGCAAGTGATTAAATATTTAAAAAGATAGATACGTGGGAGCTTTATATGTCTAAATTCTAAACATGCATTTCACACTAGAGTACAGTCTACTGAAAGGAACAAGAAACTTGTAGAGATATTCAATGTAGTTTCATTGTAAAGAAAAACACTTCGTATAATAATTCAATTTGAAAGCTTTCAATTGATCAAAATTAATTATAACAATCCAAAAATTATTTTCTTAAAAAACACTTTTATATATATATATATATATATATATATATATATATATATATATATCAGGATAGTGTAGTTTTCCATCCTTTTTCCAAAAATACGGTATACTATTTAATGCCCCTTTGAACAAAATAGCTGGAAAAATGACAGATCTTGTTGATATCAAGCAAAGGCATTGTTGTATCTGGAACAAAGCTGACTAACTATTCTTTCTAACTCATCATCAATTCTAAGGTACAAAATAGAAGACATATTCTAAGCATATATAATAGCATTTAAGCCACAAGAGGAACCTTATATGCCAAAGGATAAGCAACTGCATGACCTGTATGTTGTTCAGGAGATATAATTTCCAGCGATGCAATTTCATTATAATGTTAATTTAGAAATCAATATGGCACAAAAAATAGCGTATAAACTTACTGGGCTTTTTCTTCACCCTAAGGTGTATGAAAGATATAAATAATAAATGCCTTGAAAGGGTACATGAAGGGCGAGAATGGCGTGTTGAATTTCAGGGAAAGGACCTCCTTCATAAATAGATACTTGATTTTCCAAATTGTCGATTATATAAGAATATGACAGACAACTTGAATATGTGAATTTCCACAAAACGCAGGCGCTGGAAACAAAAACTGCAACATGTTCAGTCTGCATGTTAAGGTAAATGCATTAGCTACCATTTTGTATACTTAACAAGCAATTGGTTAGATTGAATTTTATGAACAAGCATAACCAAAATTTATATTTGAAGAGTAAATCGAAAGCAAAGAAAGAAAGTATATTACAACCTGGTACTTGTTCATAGTGGGATGGTTGATTCAAGTGACACAGTATTCAGCGCCCATATTGAATGCATTTTACAGATAGTCTATTGATTTTATCTATGATAGAATATGCACTTTCTTGTTTTATTTGTTATATACTCTGGGAAAATAAAAATTGCATTTCTTTATTATAATAAAAAGAAACAGTTGCATAAGTCAACTGAAATAGCTAATTTTTCTAATATTTATACATGCATTGACATAATTTAGTGAAAGAGATCCAATTTCAAGGTTTTAGAATAAAAATAAATAATTTTGTAATCAAGGGGTCGGTTTTGCTTTGAAATATTGACAATGTACATTTTGTTGGTTTTCTATTATGCAAATATTTGTAGAAATATTCAGAATTACTTGAAAGCAAGTTATAAATTACAACCAAGGTAATTTTCATTAAATATAGTTTTGTATGTAAAATTGGATTTTTGTTTTAGTATTTGTATTGGTTTCTCAAATACATTGATTTCATTTTCTCTGTATCTCCATTTTGTTGTTGTTGTTGCATATGTCAATTGGTTATTGCATTAAGATTTTAAAAAAATTTGTGGTGGGCCCTAAAAAACATGATAATAGTTAACAGTCATAGAAAAGTATGCAAGAGGTTTCCACTCTACCATGTGATGGTCTGAGTAGTAAATGATGATAATATGGTTTTTTCTAAATGCCATTTTTCGCCAATATATAAAAATATTAGGCTTTTTCCAATACTAGAATCATTTGTTTTTTTTATTGTATAAATATATAGAGTTACACATACCTATTCTTAGAAGTATGGGGGGCGGGGGTGCATGGTGTGGCTTGATGATGCATGGATTCTATCTTGTAAAAGCAAGTGCCCTGGCGTAATTTGATTTTTTTAGTATCACCATTTCAAGAGGTTTAAATATAAATTTATTCAAATGTATAATTTTTCCATAATTAATTGGCTCTATCTCCAAAATGTTGTGTTTCAAATAATTTGTGTACCTTTTGGTTCAGTTAATATAGTGATACGTTTAATGACATTGTGAAACCACGTTACATTGTGAATCTTGATAGAAGTTCAACTATGCTTTCTTTGTCAGTGATGTATTCAACATGTGTCATTTATCTAATTGAAGGCAACAATTATTCAATGACATGGTCTCTGGAAATGCATTGGATGTTGTTATTGTTGGTAGTCTTTATATTGCAAAGAAGCTGGTGGGAATATAAATATTCACATTCACTTGTGTAGTTGTTGCAATATGTCATTGTTTCATGTAAAGGCCTAAAGTGTTCTATTACAAGATTTCAACTTTTACATATGGGTTCAAAGGGGATAGAATATGCTTTTGTAATTATCAAAGTACCATGTATCTTTTTTGAGCCACAAAAGGACAAAATGTTATGTTATTTTTATTTTGAAGTGGAATAAAAAACTAGACAAATTCACATTTGCCATTTACCTCAATAGTTATATCTACCAACATTTACAAGTGGTGTAAGGCTCTTTTGGCATGTACACATGTGATGACTATTGATTGAGTGCTATGCAAGTTTATATCTTTTGCGTTAACTCATTTTACAAGGTTATTGAAGATTAAAATTTCATGTTCGTTTCTTCATATCTTGTTTTAGATTTTATTGTATTCAGCTGCCAGTGTGTGGAAGAGGTAGACCTATAATTTATCAATGAAAACATATAATTAGTCATTTGATTCCAACATGTAATAATTTAGCTTGGATAACATGATTGCAATAAATGTAATTAAATTTAATTTGGCTTTGTTAGTATGGATGTTTCCATCTATTATTTCCATGATGAGTTGATTACCAACTTTCATTGCAGATGTACAAAGAGCCGCTACAATGTTTGTTGCATAGTGATCCATGGTGGCCAAAAGTTGTTGAATTATTGAATTAGGAATGAAGATATACTTTGGACAAACTAGTTCTATCAGTTATATTACAGCAATGTCATTTTCTATTAATATAAAGTCACAATCACCATGATCATAGTCACTTTATGGAACTATAAAAAAGTTTGTAATACATATTCCTTCATGTGGTAAGAGTTTTTTTTTCATGGATTCAGATTAGTGAGTTTACTATGTTCAGGTTTATTGTCATCTCTCCTTTGTTGTTTGTTAAATCAACTTGAAAATTTTCTCTTATTCTTTGTCAAGTATTATTTTGTATGTGACAAGGACATCACCTTCAAATATTTCTCTATATTTTTGGTTGTTTATATCATCAATTTTGACTTGCATATGGATTGAGTTTCTTGGTCTGCATTTTTTTTTAATAGTTGGTGTCATTTTGTAAATAATAGTAGAATCTAACAAATGGAAAATTTGTAAGTTCATACCTTTTGACTTGTCCCTGTGAATACATTTCTATATGTTCTATTTCAATCTTTTACTCCATTTTTGTTGTGTTGAATGACCAATAAAAATAATTAGCAATAAGCTTAATTTTCCCCCCACTACAATTGTATATTTCACTCTACAAAATGCATATAATCAAAATACAAGTAACAGTTGATAATGAAAAAAAAGTATTGCATACCTTTTACTTTGATGTCTGCCTTCAAATTTGGTTCTATTGATTCTGCATTTGTCATATTTTAAATTTTATTTGTAAAATAGAACCATATAATTGTTTGATTGATTTGTAATACGAAAGTCGAGGAAAAATGCATTGTGGTTAGTCCCATATTCATGGAAGAGATTGGAATGTATTTTTATTCGGTCAATATTTTTACAAAAATGGTCTATGACTGTCCCTACGTTTGTTGTTTGAATATTTTCTATAAGAAATAGATTATGGTTTTGCATACATTGGAGTTGTTGGCATTGGGAACTTTTGTTTTGCATCATGTCAATATTGAAGTCACCAACTAAAATGATATTTGTACTATCATTTATAGTTGAAGTAATAATTTATATAAATGTTAATAGGTTTGCAAGGGGAGATTTTGGTGTGAAGTAGATATTTGATATACATATGTATATGGTTGAATGGATAATGTCAATTGTAATTATTTCTATATTTTCAATATTAAATGTTTCAATGGTTTGTTTGAAAATTCTTTTTTTAAAGCATGTCATGATACCATGAATATTCATTGTAGTGAAACAATCAAATTTGTCTATTAGCATTGTTTTGTTTTGCATTGTATTTGTTTGAGTTTTTTGTAAGCATAATACATGCACAACCATGAGTTGATTATCATGTGTTATGTTTTCTAAGTATAATTGCAAGATACTTTCATTCAAAGAACATATAGTGAAATATTTTGATGGTTTGTATCTAAAGTCACATAATAATTGCCATTGTGAAAATTGCTGAAGTCTTTACATTTCACCTTGTACTTCATCAGATACTAAAAAAAATCTTTTCTAATCTATTTATAAGGTACAAATATTCCATGCTTTTGACTCAAGATAGTTCAGTGACAACAAGGCCATGGTAGTTCACTTAATGAGGTTCAAAATCTAAAGCATTCATTATTAGTTTTTGTGATCTATGAACTATTCTCGCATAATTAGTAATTCTTGTTATAAGAGTCCATTGTTTGTTAATGTGTTTAGTGTACAAGTCTTTCAATTTTTGTCATTGAAATTTGCCAACATTTAAATCATATAATTCTATACATATAATATTACTAATATCATTTGTGTAATATTTGAAAATACCATTTGCACCATTGACTAAGCCATCAGCTATATTGTAATTTCCACCAATTAGTTCTATTAGAATTTATTTTTTCAAAGATTATTTTATTTGGTAATATTGATTTTTTACTATCTAAAAATTCTTTGTCAATTTCATTGGGTTGGATATGGTCAATTTCATTTAGCACAAATGTTTCTCCTTGCAAAACAATATGCATTTTTTCATTGTGAAGTTGAACATCTTTGTTTCTATGAAAAAAATATGGAAATGTTGGATCAAGTGGAAGAGGTCTATAACAATGGTGATTTAAGTATTTGATGTCATTTTTTATTTGCATTCATGTTCTTATACGATTTAAGATTGAAACAAATTTTCCATCTCGTTGTCTCATAACTTCTTCTAATTCAAAGTATTTGACATTATTTGTCCAAAATGAATATGGTATTATTTCACCATGCGCTTTTAGATTTTTAAATGTCCAATTGTCTTGGATACGTTGTGTTTGGTATAAGTCACCATAAAAAATTATGTTTATATTTCCAATTGGAAATGTAGGTGTATGCATGATTTGACAAAGCCTTTTGTCTATGTTCTAAAGCATACATGTTCCTATTACAAATACTTCATCAATAAGCATTACATATAGTTATTTGTATCTTTTAGTCATTATATCAAAAGTATTTGAATCTAATGGGAGCATTGTAGACATTCTGTGGGGTAATTAGAAAATAAAGTGGTTAGTTGCACCATTTGCATTGTATGAAACTTTACTAGTGAATGCAATAATAATAACTTTGCTAGTGGTTAGTTCCTCTTAATACCTTTTTATTTAAGAGGATCACTATCAAGTTATTTATTGTAAAAGTGACATATTTCTTGGTATATTACTTTTCATATATACATTTTTCCTATTCCTACTCCTCATTTTAAGAACAAATACAATGGCTCATTTGGAGGTAATATTTTCCTCATTATGATATCCATTACAATATGTTGTTGGTGATGATTCAACTATTTTTATGAATTGAAAGAGTCTTCTTTGCTTATGAGTAATGGTTGTTTGCTTATTTCAAATGTGGTTCTTGTTTGGATATCTACTAGACATTTGTTTATAATTAAGGAGTGTATGACCCAAACAAGAAATTAAGGAATGTATTTCCAATCTTTCATATGAATTTGACTTTGTTTCCATTTTTTTTATAGTTCGTCACATACTTTTCAAAATGCACTTTTCAATGTCCAATATAGCTTAGTCATGTATGATGTGCAATATGTTACTATAGAATATGCATTAAGAATATATTATGTATCTGTATTTGCATACCAAAAGTCAGAAATATGAATTGCAAAAGCATTGATCTAGATGTCCACTGGTTCTCTTTTTAACATTATAACAGGATGGGCAATTAGCATTGCAATAATGCCAAATGTCAAAAAGCTTTGGAATAATTTTTAGTTTTATTATCATTATTTTCTAAAGGTTGTAGTATAATTGTCCTATCCATTGGAGGCAAGGAAAAATTGAATCTATACTATGATTTCTTGTATTTTTTTATAAGTGTGTGTATGATGATGTGTTTGAATTTTTGTTAAATTGTCATCAAGTAGTAGCGAATTGCAAGATACATATTTGTCAACAAATTTTTCAATTTCAACATTTTCAAAATGGCCATATAAAGGGGCATCACATATCCAAAGCATGAAATGAACATGTTCATTTCCTCTGTTTTAGAATTATGTAAAAAAAAAAGTAGTCTACATTTTGACCAAATATTTCTTATTTTGCATCATCATTTTCTTGAATGAATTTACCCTATGATTGAAATAATGACTACAAATTATTGGGTTTCTTATTATTTTTTCATCGATATAATTTTCAAATATGTTTTGGCAGCATCTATTTGGTTATATTCCCTAATGCTTTGCAGAATGGCCTCCAAAATTGTTCAGCACTTGTTAAGGTAACAAAAAAAGTAGGCAATCCTAATTACCTTATCATTGCAAAAGTATTTTTCTTTGCATTTAAAAAATATTCAAATGCTTTTTAGAGATTCAAAAGCTATTAGATATTTTAACATTTTCTCTATATTTTATTTTCTCTTAACATATTTTGCATAATTTTTTCCCCTTTCAATTGACCTTTCCTTTTACATATCCATGCATAGCTACAAACTTGTTGTATGATAATTTTAATTTCCTTGAAAAAAAAAATTAATAAGAGTTTCAATATCATTGTTTTCATGCAAAAGTTACCATTTTTCTATTTTCTAGTATGAGAATGTTTTCATGATATCATCAGATTGACTGCAACCATAGTATAAAATTGGGAAGTTCATTTCTTCTAAAAACTTGTCTTGAAAAATTGCTAATGATTTTAAGCCTTAAAATGGTGCAATTTCAATAATTTTTGCTTCTAAATCTTTGATTGAATGTGTAGTTTTAAATCCATGTATAATTTATTCTATAATTAGATCTGTGTCATCTTCAATTGCATTTTCGTCAATGTCTTCTACATTGTCAATGTCCTTTGTTGATTACCTTTTTTTTTTTTCAAGTGTGGCATACTAGTCTTTTTCAATTGCAACTCTTTTTTACATATACAAAAACTAGTTCTTTTTTAAAGTGTAATCATTCACAAAGTGAACAAGCAATAGTAGGTGTATATTTAATCCCTCGTAAGTATATTTCAATTGTCTTTTCTATCTTCTCATTTTATATTTACATTGCATGTTTATTATTTTATTTTTTACATTTTTTTTTAATAAGGAAATGATATATGTTTCTTTGTATCATATTTCAATGGAAATTATTTTTCAGTCACATGTTTTTTTTCCTATTTTAATAAGTGTCAGAACTTTATCATTGTCCATTTCAGCAATTTTCTCATTGTTTTGTTCTACATGGTTTGCCATTATTTTTTGTTCATGAATTTGGTTTTTTAATAAACACAATGTTTTTCATTTTTTTCCCCAAGTGTTTCTTCCTTTTATTTTTAAATAATTATTTATTTTATACATGGTGATAGGATCGTGATGCCATTTTCTTCTACACTTATTTTAGGAGACATGCCATTGGATTTGTATATTTCATTTAAATTTTACAAGCACATTTATTCATATACTATATGCATAGGAGCAAGAGACAAATCCCTTGGAATTGATACCTCACGTGTTTTTCATAAAGGTTCATAATTTATATGCATTTTATATGTTTTAAATGAAATTACTTTGTATATATTTTTTGGATATAATTAATTTTTGTATATGTTAACGATTTTTTTGCTTCTTGTTGACTAGTTCTAAATTTCAATTTCTAAAATATTTGAAAGCCATAACAAGCATAAATGATCACCCTCTATTTTTATTTTTTGTATATGGCATTCCAACCATGCTGATATATTCTTTCCAATTTGAGACATTTTTATTTATGTTTTTGGGTAATTCTAGTTGGCATAACTAAAATCAATGCATTGCATATTTGTCTATTATGAAAACTACATTGTAAAATATTTGTGCCATATAGCATCTAAGAGATGGAAAATCAAATCTATTTTCTGTTAGTAAGCTTATTGCATTGAATAGTCTTTCTCCACAACTAGTACCAAATGGTGATGCTACATAAAGGCCATAATTTTCTATTTCATATGAAATAACATCCCATTCATGTTCAAGATTTGCACATATATTTGACAGTTTTAATTATTCAGTTTCAGTAGTTTCAACATTTGTTCTTTTGCATAACAAAGGTTCATAGTGTCCATAGGAAGGATTGTTGTTGTGAAATAATATTGAATATTTTGATATTAGCGATTCTCTATTTAAGTGTAAATAATTTATTTTCTATGTCAGTGACCATAATCAAATTGATATGTTCAACCATTTAGATATCAATTGGATGCAAAATGTATCATCCCATAGGCTAGTTTAGGTTACATTTGCATTGTTCTTTGTAGAAAGCCTCATTCTATGTAAATAGGTTTCCTTATCACGTATTCCATGCAAATCATAAAGCACATCACAATGTATTTCATGTTTGTATGAGGATATTGTATTTACATTTCTATTGTTTAAGCATAATATGAAATAATCAATCATTACATTTCGTAATTCATTTGATGTGTAACAAAAATTCAGAAAAACTTGAATTATATCACAAAGACAATCACCCACATTGTATTTAAATGAACTAATTCAAAAAATATGGGTATCTTCTAGGGCATAATCAATGTTGGAAAACAACATCTTTGGTTGTTGTTCATATGTTCAAACATCTATTAAGATTTCATTTGTTCTAGTTTCTTGTTTCCCTCTTTTG
The DNA here is from genome assembly GCA_037957365.1 of Torreya grandis. Lineage (NCBI taxonomy): Eukaryota > Viridiplantae > Streptophyta > Pinopsida > Cupressales > Taxaceae > Torreya > Torreya grandis. The sequence continues at coordinate 1,354,935 of JARHVA010001610.1, forward strand.
GTTTTCATGGTTTCCCTATTGCATAAAAGTGCAATTGTATTAACAATGACAAAATTGAGATTTTCCTTGGCCAAATATCAATATTTTAATCCAACAATAGTTAAAGTTAAATTGAACTTTTTACTCTACAAGTAGTTGAATTCTATATAAAGATTTTTATATAGGAATAAATCATTCCCTCTAATTCAATGAATCCAAATAGCTAAAAATAAAATAAAAAATCCCAGTACCTTAGCAAATAGGTGAATTTAATTGTTCTAAACACTTTCAAATTAAATAAAAAATGCAAGTACCCTTTCAAATAAGTAAATAATGAAGGAAATGACAATAGAAGCTAAATTGCATTCTATTTCTTACAATAAGTAAATTTATTACAAAATAATCTATAAATTTTGACTTTTTTTTCAAATGTATTTGTTCCAAATACTTTTTAAAAAATGCAATTACCTTTTGCAATACATGAATTGAGAAGGAAAATATAGTATTTGTGATATACAATTATTTTTTAAAAGACAACATAGAATATCACATTGAATAAAGACTACACATGGGCCAAATGTGCTTTTCAATTGACTAAATAACAAGTAGAAGCAGATAAGCAATAATAATAGCCATCAAGTACATATTCATTATATATATACAAATCTATAAAGTTTTTGGATTGGCCACAAGATAAATATTTGTAATATGATAATTTATGTAATAGTAATGAATGTTTGCAATAACATGGAAAAAATAGCAACCAACAAAAATTCATTTCAAAGCTATGGCCAAGATAAAAATTGAGAAATAATTTCCATGGTACAAATGTTTATAAATTATTATCTTTTAGGGGGAAGATGTGAATTTCGATAACGTGTCTAGCGATGATGATTTTAATCAAAAAAGAACTTTTAATTCCTAAGCTAATAATAATGATAACTAAGCATCCATGTTTTAAGATGCTTCAAGAGGAACTATTATCACCTAATTTATAAAATACTTAGTGAATAAAGTAAGAGATTCTAGAAACAATGAAAGCTTTGAAAGATATTGTTTGATTAAGTTACTGTTTTTTTAGTCCTATGTACATAAGAATGGCATTGCAATATATTATTGGTTTTTAGTCTTTAGAAATATATAGTTTAGAAAATATACACTAATTTTATTTGGTCCTAGTAAAAATAACACTTTTTTTTTAATCCCTTTTAATATTATGGCTTTTATAGAAAGTAAACTATAGACACTATTCTCACATAACCTACTAGTTTAAATAATTAAAATAATAAAGTTACATATATAGTTGTTTTAATGGATGTTGGGTTATGGTATTATTTTTCAATTATTTAGAGGAACAACTGTTATATGATTTTTTGAATAGTTTATTTTATTTTTTCTATAATAGAATAATATTCATATTTGTCAAATGACTAAATTACCAAATTATTCAAAAAATACAAAGTGAACAGACAAATGGCTAATCATCTCAACAAAAATATAGGTACAATATTAAAAAAATAGAAAATACCAAAAAATCTATTAAATAAAATTCTTTGATTACCCCATGCACTACTTAAATCCAAAATATTCAACTTCTGACTTCCATTGAACGCACCAAAAGCAATTCTACAATGACGTGCCCAGTATTGACAAAAGCTAAATGGAAAACTTTGGTTAAAATAAAATAAGAAAAAATCACCTCATTAAACACGTGTTAAAAATTACACCTCATCAAAAAAAAAAAAAAAAAAAAATTAATCATCAAATCTTAACCAACAAATCTATACAGAATATTTTATAAAATACATTTAAAATTATTTTTTATTTTATTTTATTTTAAAATGTATCAAATTTTGTTTTACATGATTTCACTATCTTCATTATTTATAAATCTCATGGAATAATTTATATAGAATTTGAAAGATTTGTAAATAAAAATAAAAATTTTAAAATATTATTTTGACAAACATGGGATTATATTCCTTAAAATTTGTGCATTGAATTTTTTAATGTATCAAAAAAATAACAAACTTTTAATTTTAGTGTAAAATTTCATTTTATTTTTAAATTACCAATTGCTTGATATGTTTTTCAAAATTGTTTGGCTCTAATATTACAGAAAGAAATTTGTACCACCTAAATAGTGTTGTTTTTAATTTTAAATGAGTGGACTTGCTAACCAACCTCACCCCATCTATGCATTAAGTGACACCTCATCCTCTCTGCTATTGCATGACTTATGGAATAAGGTTAAATTATGTTTCAAGGTGGTGACAACATATGATTAGGTCTTCGATCTTATGGGCTTGTCAAATAAAAAGTGTTTAAATTACCCCCAGATGTGTGGATCCCACTTGTAGCATTTTACTTTAGGATGTCTTTGTTGGTGGTTCAAAATTGTTGAAATGTTGCTTTAATGACAACTCATCCCTATAAATTCCACATGGTTATAAAATTTAATTTAAATTTTTTACTGACATCAAATCATATGCATGAATCCATCATTAAAAAAACCCATTATTCTTTGACTTTAGTTTTATGATATGTTTCATGTTTTACATGGAATGGATGGAGGAGATGTGAGAATTGAGGAGGGGAAAGACACAAAAATCTTTCCTCCTAAGGTAGAGGCAAGGAAAGGTGAATGTTGATGCTATTGCCAACACACACTTCACTGACAATTAACCCATGCATGAAACAATCAAACCATATTCCACACCATCTTCACATCAAATTTTTTATTTACTATTTTATTGATAATATTTTATAGAAGGATAACTACAAATATTTTGTATTCCTAACATAAATCGTTGCAGATCTCAGATGGTTTTTTATATAGCAAGTAGATAAAACCATACACCTTGTTATCAATTTAAAGGTTTTGGACTTAAGGGAATTTCTCCAAGCCTATGCATCCCTTAAGCAAGTATATATTCTTTTTATTATTTTCAATTTCATTTTTCTTTTTATCTTTTGCATTGTTTTAATCAGCAAAGTTTGAATCCACTTCATTATGAATACAAGTGAAAATATGGTATTCAGTTGTGATTAAATGAATTTTGATTAACCATCCATTCTCTTATTATGTGCTATAAAGCCTATTCTCTTTTTTCATTAATTTTATATTTGTTCTATGGATGCATATATATTTTTAAACTTTCAGTGGAAGAAAAGTAGCTTGAGTTATGTAGATGGATAATATTATTTGTAGATGTGACTCAGTGCAGATACAAATTAACTATAAAGATCTCCATTTTTGGCACACTTGTGCCAGAGGTGGTTGATGAACCATTGTCTTGTGAAACTTGGCCTGTAGCTTCACCACTCGATGAAACTATGGGACCAACCCCTATCGAGGGCATGGGTGAAATACTTTCTTTTGATGGGGAAGAGTATTGAGGTGTGGTAGTAACAACAAGAGATTTTGATGGTGATACAGTGGGTGTTCTTACCGGGGATGGAATCGGTGACATCTTGGGCATTAGTGTTGTAGAAGTTTTTAAGGCCGACACAATCAAATATTCCATTATCCCCATCACCAAAATAATGGAAAGGATTGCACTAAATTTTCCCATATTTTCTTCTTGATTATGGATAAAGAATGCAAATTATAATTAAAATCTTTGAGATAATTAAAACTTTTAAGGGGTTTTTCCTTCTAAGAAAAAATGTAAATCGATTGAGAGAGAGGAAAAATGTTTATAGTTAAGATGGTGTAGGGTGTGAAGACATGAAGGAGTGGAGTATTATATATTGCTGAGGGTGGGCAGGCATATTATTCAATCATTAGTTAATAGAATGTGATTCCTTTGTAAAATAGAAAATCAATGGCTTGTCAAATGGGTAAAATGTTTTAGACAACATAAATATCGTAGATATTAAAGCTTGGAAAAACAAGTATTATTCCACATGCCCAATTCCAATGTTGAAGACAAAACTTTTGATTTTACCATAGTCTTACAAAAGATCTTGCTCCATTCTTGTTTCAAATGTAATTTGATATTTTAAGCATGTATTTAAAGATTCTTGTATATTTTATTTAAGATAAGCTTTATCTTTATATTTATTCCTTCTTTTAATTGGTGGTAATTCAATTTGACAATGAAAATGAATTTTTGGTTATTGTAGGGATGGGCAGATTGATTGATCAAGCAAGCTAACTTAGAGACCAGGTCACCAAAGAATAGAAGGTAAGCTTATATAAGTAAATAAGCTTAGAGGCATGCCCATTTTAAAGAACGATGGGATAATATTATATTATTCAGAATGAGTGGTTTTAAGAAAGAAATAGGATGTTAGAGAATTGATTTTACTAATCAATAATCCTTGCATCATGGATTTCTAACTATTCTTGTACAGCATATAATAAACAAATGAAAAAAATATGTTGTTTCACCTAACATCATTAAAATTTATCTCCAAAAGATGTTTAAAAAAACCTATAATAGTAATGCCACACGGTATGTCACATAGTTTCACAACAATAATTAAAAAAACATGTGAAAAAGTAGTTAAAAATAAAGGTTCCCTTAGTCAGTCCCTGGAAAGTTGAAGGTGGTTGTAACAATAAGCTACAAGTAACAAACTTGGTAGAGCAACTCTTTGTCCCAGCCATCTCTACTGTAACTATTACCTGCAATCGAACCTTAAGTATTTAAAAAAATAAAACATACTTAAATATTTCCATTAGATAGCCAACAAAAAAAATAATAACTATTTAATTTTAATGGCAAAAGTAATAAATTATTAGAGGTGACCAAAAAAATTATACTATTTCCAAATTTTTCTATAAAAAAGGGTTTGTATTGGTCATATGATCTCATTGATAAAATTTAATGCCTATGATGAAATCAATAGTACCATTCCTTTATGGTAGGTACTAATAAGGTTGATGACAAGTGTGCACAAGAAAAATAGATAGGGCAAAGGAAGTTGATGATAGGTGTGGTATAGTTAGAAGAGATTAATATCATATATCAGGGTAAAGTGACTATCGATCTCTGTTGTAGGATCTGTCTAATGGGATGCATTATTGTTTAGAAGTGGGTCATTTTTCCTTATCCATTAGATGCCTCTGCATTGCAAAGTGGAGTGGATGCATTCCATGTTGGAAACAACAAGTTATCATCACTACTCAGAAATCATTTCATTCTCAACAATATATTTCCATCACTTGGATTCTAAGCAACTGTTAGCAACAAATAAGGCATCCCAAACATGATGGTACAATGTAAAAAAATTCTGAAGGCCAGGGATGGCATGCATAAAATTTATGGACACGGGTGGCTCTAAAATTCTTAGATGCATTGACGAAAAAACATGATAAAAATATTTAGGTTGTTTTATAGTAGCTCCAAATACTATCTTTTTTGGCAATAATTCTAAGGATTATATTTTATGAAAGGAATCATATTAATAATATATGAAAAACATAGTACAACATGGCCTCCCTTCCCGTCTACTATCTGAGTCTTATTCCATTCATGCCTTTTAAAGGAGAATTTTGCTCAGTATTTAATATCGTTATAGTTATATATATAGTGTATATTCAATGACAGACAACTTCAAAATGGTTATACACCATAATTTTATATAATTTTACAATATATCTCATAAAATTATTTCTTACAACCTAAAAACCACTTTAATGGTATGGTTTCTTTAGGTTGATCCATCCTATATTGCAAGCTTTGGTAGTACTCAACCAAAAATTTATGTTCACTTAGACACATGAAACCATCTAGAGTATTCTAACTATTTTTTATAATATTGTGCATTTGTAGCATATGTCAAAATAAAGAAGAGAGGAGGATAATTTGCTCTACTAGCATTTTTTCATGGTTTGCGTCTACCTGTTTATGTTTTTGGCTCCCTTGTGTCACTTTGTGAAGCCCACATGATTTATTAGGGATGAAATTAATTAATTACACTTGATGTATCTCCCTTTGGGTGGGTAGGCCCTATATTTATGGTGTCTATGTACTCTACTACATTTATTGATGTAGGAGATGGAGCTAATGGTGCACAAATAAGCTCAAAAGTTTGATCTAAAAGTTTATGATGAGGTAAAACCTCAACCCCCTCCCTTCTAAAGGTAAGTATTTTTATTGTTGATGTTGAATAATGTTACAAGGGAGATTCAAAAAAATTTCTATTATTGCTTATTTTGTTGGTCACATCCCCTTGGAGGATTACCTCCACAACTGGCTCTGCAACCACTAGAACCACTATGGGTCCATGTCTTTGGAATATAAAACATTACCAAAGGTTTTTTTTTTGTTTAATTTTAAGGATACCTCTAAAACTCATTTGATTCTTGTGAATTCCAATATTTGGTTCCTTCAAAACCAACCTATGATCTTGTCTCCTTAGTCCTAATATTTTAAGGTTTCTAACAATGTTTCCCTTCATGTCCTTATCTAAGTTAAAATTCCCAGTTTTCCAGTTCATCTTTGGGATTTTATCCCCTAGATTTTCACTCCCATAGGATGAGTGGTTATGATTGAATAGCATATTTGGTTCTTCCTTTACCCTAATAAGCAAGTCTATGTGGAGTTTGACCTCTCCAAAGAGATGAAAGAGTTTATTGAAATCTAGTTTGGGGAGACCTAGTGGTCATAAAAGGTTGTTTACTTCAAACTTATAAACAATTGTTTCCACTGTTAGGCCTTAGACCATCACATCAAGGATTGTCCTTGTATGGGCCATCCCAAGTCTCCTCAGTCTAAGAAGCCAAAATAAAAAGACCAAGGTGATGGCTAGACCATAGTTCCCCCCAAATGGGCATTGATCCTTAAGCCACAAACCATACCTCAACTAACACCTTAGGATGATTATCCTCCAGTTATCACACCCTCTCATGGGACCTATTTATCACCCCCTCCATCTGAGCTCTTCTTAACCCTTAGAATGTTTCTATAGCCTCCCAAAATTTCAAAATGCCTCTGGCAGAGGTTCACCCAACCAGTTGTTCATTCTCATAAAATTCTTGCAGCCCACCTTATGGGGGAACTATCTCTCCTCAAAATGATCATGATGCCAAATGTTTTTAGATTACAGGTGGCAAAATTTATCACCCTCACCAACACAACAACTTTATAGCATTGATAGATTTTGAGGATGGCAAGGGGAACTTAAAATGGATGACCCCTTCCTATGAATTCATTATCATGGAATGCATGTGGCTTTATAGAGTTTACCCGTAAATACTATGCCTGAGCTATGCATTAGAAAATTAGTTTTACAGAAATTCTCTATCTACGAGAATTTAAGATTTCTAGTTTTCTCCTCCAAATGACCCTACCAAGTATTTGGTTAGATGCCACCTAGGTCACCACCTTGCATGAGTTAGGGCATGGTGGCACATGTATCTTAGTCACCTCTAAAGTTTCCTCTAGCATTATTTCCATAGGAGAGTACCCCTCACATCAGACATTCTAGATTATTCTTAACATTGATGGCCATACTTTTAGCATCCTCAACATCTATTCTCCCAATGATGGCCCTAATTTCTCCCTACTCTATATATCTTTGGTAGATGGGCTAACTCTTGTCATTGGATAGTGTGTAGTGACTTTAATATGAGTGAACACCCCCAAGATAAATCTAGGGAACTCCCCATGCATTGGTGTGTTGGTGAGTGTGAGGCTTGTTACTATTTTAAAAATAAATGGGGGATGGTAGACCATCTCCTCTAATGGTGGACATTTAATCACATGTCATGGTTAATGTGGTACAAATACCAAACTAGGGATCACTGCATGATCAAATGGTTAGACCACTTTATGCTATCAGATCAAAATATTTTTTCTTTTTCTAGCATTGATGGCCAACCTATCAATGTCAACTCAGATATTATCTCATCAGACCACTCACCCATCTCCTACAAATTGAAATGAACCTCTGGGTAGTATAAGGTACCACATAATTAATTTTTTCTCAATACTTCTATGCTGAGTCATGTTGGCACCATCCAACTCATCCACTAAATCAATGACCTAGCCCCATGGTCCTCATATGTTGTTAACTATGTTTGGTGGTGGAATGAATCTATTCTTTGCACCACCTCCTTCCTTCACCATCATGAAAAACATGTTTCCTAGGTTTTCAAGCACTCATAATAGGCTACAATCGAAGAATTTAAATGGGTCTCTACCTCCCTTAAGACTAATCCTTTCAATATTCAACTTTAAAGGCTACCTTCCTCCCTCAAACACCACCTTAAGGGGGTGGATAGTCATGTAACCATAGGCACCAAAATCTAAGCTTGATTATATTGGCTCAAAATTGGCAACATAACCTATAAGGATTTATATAAATCACTAAAATCTAAGAAACCTCATGGGATATAACCATTCAAGTGGCTCAATCCTAGCTCACCTCTCAAGATGATATATTTTTGACCTTTCTAGAGCATTGCTAGTAGGTTTTCACACCCAAAACTTTATGGTTGAGAGGTCCCATGCTCTTCAAAATTACCTTGAATTGGTGCCTTTCAATATCAAGCATGCAGTTGAGTAGCTATGTCATGCCCTGCTCACCCTACAAGAGTTTAGGAAGGCTTTAAATTATATGAGTAATGATAAGTTCCCTAGCCTCGATGACTTCCCTTATGAGTTTTACAAAGATTATTGAGAGTTCACGGACCTTGACTTATTTCAAGTCTACAAATAAGACCTATGGAATTAGTCTCTTAGACCTATGATCAACTAAGGCAATATCAAATGTATCCCCAAAGTTAGGGATCTTAAACTTATCACTAGTTGGAGACTGATCACCCTGCTAAATCTATCTTACAATATCCTTTCCAAATCCCTCACCAAGTGCATATGTATTATCTTAACTACCATTATTAGACCATAAAAAATAGGATTCATTAGAGGGAGGTATATCTTGGTAATATTATTGCAGTTTAGGAGGGTATGGTCTGGGCTCGTTCCTCTCTACAAAGAGTTATTTTTCTTAAGTTATATTTTAAAAAGGATTATGATAATATTGAGTGGCATTTTATTATATCCATGCTCAAAGCTATTTTATTTGGTCCCTATTTTATCAGGGCTATGCAGACCTTGCTTTATGATGCCTCTCCCTACCTTACAATTAATGGTTATCAAACCTTGAGGATATAACTCCAACATTATATTCAACAAGGAAGTCCCCTTATTATAGCTCTTTATGTTCTTTCCACTGGAGCATTGGGTTACCTTTTATCTTCTAAGTCACCACAAGGGATTGTTCGGTTCATAATTTTTCCTGACTGCACCTCTCAGCATATTAATGTCCACTTTGTAGATGACACCTTTCTCATGCTTAAAGAGCAATAGTACACTTTTAATGAAGCTATGTAGTTTCTAGACACTTTTTTTTTGGATTTGGGATCCATCCTTCAAGGGAGGAAAACCTAGTGTTTTTAACAAAGCATGATGTCGGTGCTTGAGTGAATTAAAAAGTTTAATTGAAAGTGAATCACTCAGGGGGAACAATTCAAGTTCTTGGGAATCCCCTTCACTTTTGACAACTCACCTTTCTATCTTTGACAGTATGTCATTAATAAGATTGAAATGAAAATTGACTAATGGATCACTAAGCCCCTCTCTTTGGTGGGCAAGTTCTAAATCTTCACTAAGATTTTGGTAGCCACTCATGTCAACTACTCCTCTTGCTAGGCCCCCTATAAAGCCTCTTATGATAGTATAAGCAAGATGCTTTGTGATTTCCTCTGGACAAATTCTAATAAGTCTTATGGTTTTCATTGGGTGGCCTGGGATATTTGTTGCCTTCCTCATGATAAATGTGACATGGGCATAATTAGCTCTTATTGGTAAAGTATGGCCTTGTGTTATAAATGGGTTTTTCAGGACATTAAGGGAAATGAGTCTTATAAAATCTTCCTCTGTCATTGCATCTCTTTAGGTTCTCCCAATGGTAAAACTAGTTGGTAGAATATTGGCATCTAATCCCTTCTCATCAATACTATGTCAGTCAAATTTATAGGTTCATTTGTGGTCAATAGTATCTAGAAGGATTTCAAAGCTGTCAAATCCCACTTGAATTGGGTAGGGGATGGGTTTCATATAGGGTTATGTTTTAATGATCATAGTTTATGATGGTCTCCTATTATCACCAATTCTTCTATTCACCTAGCTAAATTTCTTGGTATTAAAACATTATGTTTATTTCATAAAAAAACTCACACTATTTATGATTTGGTAAATTCTAGAGATTGTATCCCTTGGCCTAATTTGAAAATCAAATTTTAATTAAATAATGATGACTTACCTTCCATGCTTCACATTCAATAATTAATTTTTGATGTTATGATGCACAATCTTGGCCTTCAACCTCCTCATGCATGGTGGAAAGACTAGAAGTGGAACTGTGATATGCATTTTAAATCCTACTCTCTAAGGCTTCTATATTAAGTGATGAGCCCCTTATCCTCAATTATTGATAAGATCAATAGATGGTGGGGCCTTTAATGCTCTCCCAAAACTTGGCTTGCCCATCTAGAACATGTGTGGTACCCAGGTTTGGAGTCCAAATTGGCTCATTTTCTTTGGTGTTTAATCTCCAAGGGGATCCCCTTGGTGAGAGGTCACTCTACCTCCACATTCACTAACCCTTCTATCTAGCTTATAAGTGGCCTGAATATTTCAAGCATATGTTCTAGTTTTTCCCTAAAGCCTAGTCTACTTGGCATTAGATCCACTCCTTATTTAAACCATTTCATCTTGATCCCTTTTCTTGGCAGTAGGCACTTTTTGGGGATTATTCAAACTAGCCAACTTCTATTGCTTTGTTATGGTAGGTTTTCATGATATCATCCTCTTTCAGCTTTATAAAGTTAGAAATAATGTTATTTTTAATCATGATGAATGTGGTATTTCAATGTCTATTAATGAAAAGGTTATTATTTCCTCAGTGTCTTGCATATCTAGGCTCAAGTGGAGAATATGGCACTGGACCTCTGCCACCTGTAGGAACTCCTTAACCACTAGGGGATTACCCTATGCACTATGAGTAGAGTTCCACCAGATGAGCCATCCTACAGGCCCCCACCATCTCCTCCCATGAGATGCTAAAGTAGAAGGCAATCCCATAGAAGGGACCACTTTTTACCTCACCCTCCTCTAGGAGGTGGTTGGAGTGATTTTGAGAAATTGATGTTGGTCCTACTCCTCTATCTCTGACAAGTGTTGTTGTTACTTCTCAACCTACTAATGGTTGGCCAATCACTATACATGATGACCCCCTAAATGGCTAGACTGTTTTGGAGATCCCAGACATGGAATCACCTACTTAGTTGGTGATTCTTAAGGACGACCGTCTACCTCTACCTCCTAGGGTGATGACATGTGCTTGATTTTCTTTTTGATTATTTATAGTTGTTTTTTTCATGTTCTGTCTGGTAGTTTGCTAATGTTTTGAGTCAGTTTCTCTGCTCAACTTATATTTTGGGTCATGATTTGTCAGACCACATTACTATGTAACCTTTTGTATTATTCTTATTTTTTAATATAGTATGAGGCATTTGAATAGTAAAATAAATAATATTCTCTAATATCTTATTGATCTCACTATATCTAAAAATCTTTTTTTTTTAAATAAACCATATTCTCTAATATCTTATTGATTACACCATATCTACATACCTTTACTATACTAATCAAAATGAATAATCTAATTAAACAAGATTAAATTCTTAGTTCCTTTTTTTTTAAACTTCAAAATGTTTATCATAATAAAAGTAACGTCTATGGTTAAATGTTAATGATGCTTAATCATGTTTAAAAATAACATGGACAAAATATTAATAAAATGGTAAATTGAAGTAATTGTTACAAAGAAACCTAAGATTCCAATCCTATGCAGTTGCTCATAACCAACTTATACTCCAATTGTTTAGTTAAAGTATATAAACAAATACTTTTTATTAATTTTAAAATGGACATATTATTTTGGTTTAATACTTAAACATAAAAATTACAAAATTATATTTTGGAACTTATGTTACATTTATGGAGGAACTTATTATAAATTTACATTATATGAATAGCTTTTATCTTTTTATTTTTTTAGTATATTTTTTAATTCTTAATACAGTTCTCCACATGTTTTATAGTAAGTCGCCTTACTAAGTTATGGAAATTATTTAATCAATTTGACATATTTTATTATATAGGATAATGTATTAAAACAAACTTATAACATAAATATTTAACTACTTTGAAATAAGTTATAATATATTTTAAAATTAAGAAAAATGATTATGTAATATTTAGAGATGTATTTTGAATATTATAATATTTAGTGATAATTATTAAAATATATCAATGAAAATATATTTGTCTAAAAATGATTGTGCATTTGTCTATAAAATTTGTTGAAAATAGAGAAGTATTCTAATTATGTGATTTCTTCTTCTAAAATTTCTTATTCTAAAAATTAAGAGAGGAAGTGATGATTATTGAAAGTTATAAAAATCAAATTAAAAATATCATCAAATATTCAGTGGTGCCTTCTAAAATTTACTTGTCCTTTAGCCCTAAGCCTTTTTGTCTTTTCCCATTTAAATATATAGATGTGTAGAGACATGGAAAATATCTTAGCCAAGATGGGTTTCGACCATAACAATGTGGTAATTATTAGGACAATTTGTGTCTCCTCTCTTATATATGAGATGGATGATATGGGTTGTGTATGAAGGTGGAAAACCATAAGTCATCATTTAGTTAAACAAGTTTACAATATATATTTCTAAGACTTCTTGTCTATGTTTAAATAATTCAAGTTTAAGGTTCTCTATATTATAATCTTTGTTTTATTGTAACTTGAGGATTGAAAAAAGGATTAGGTGATCTAACAGGAAGAGATAATAAAATGTTTGCACGTTGAATTGAATGTTTGGTTGGTTTGGAGAATTGTATAGGCTAAAAACATAATCAAACTATGTAAGAAGATCATATATTGCACATAATGACTTCTTAGGAAGATAGACTCAAAAAATGTGGGAGTGAGTTGAAGTTAGTTAAGGATAGTTTTACACTTGTTTAGGGCATAATTCCTTAGGAAGATAGACTCAAAAAATGTGGGAGTGAATTGAAGTTAGTTAAGGACAATTTTACACTTGTTTAGGGCATAATTCCTCTAAGAATGCTCTTATATAACCTTTGCATTGTCTTTTATTTAGAGGGTATATGCATCATAATATTTTTGGTTAAGCTACTTTTAGATTCAATTTCATACCAATTATTATAAGGAAAGTGGCCATAGCTAGGAGTGTAAAAAGTGTGGATGGTATGGAAGAAAGTTTTTTGCATGGAAGACCAAATGGCTATGGTGAAGTAAAAATAATGCTCAATTGGATCATGCAAATCATAAATTGAGAGGAGCTATGTTATGAAGAGATTTATGTATTGATCATCAAGTTGGTCATTGAGATAGATGATGATATATTGACAAGATCAACTAGAACAAGGATTGGCATGAGGAAAACCAAATGTTCGCTAAGAGAATAAAATAGAATGGTTGGTGAAGGAAGGAGGTGTGGAGGTTCCCTACTAAAGTTTTTTTTAAAAATTATTTAAGAATTGATTCAAAACATGTCAGATAAAAATTATGCACACATTTTCATCCAAAAACTAAATGTTTAATTATTTATGCATTTATTATTTAATTATTTTTAAAAATTAGTTTTCTTGATTAAAATTAAAATTTAATTAAAATATATATATTTTACTTTGAAAGGATAAATAATTGATTTATAAAATATACCTTTTGCTTTAAAAAGATAAAAATGTTTAAACTTACAAAAAATGAAGGGTAAAGACAAAATACCAACTTCAAAATAAAAATACTACTTATGTGATTCAAAATATAATTAGATAGTAATCACCTAAATCCCCACATTCAACAATACAAAGATAATACAGGGATAAATTAAAAACCCTTGTAAATAATTATTGTAGTATTTATGGTTAAAATAAAATACCGAATTTAAAATAAAAATACTACTTGTGCACTTCCAAATTTGATTTAAATGGTAATCAATTAAAGCCCCACACACAATCTAATTATGCCACAATGTAGGGAGCAATTAAAAAGCCTTAGAAACTACTATTACAATATTTATTCAAAATAAAAATAATACTTTTGCACTTCAAAATCTGATTTAGATGGTAATCGACTAAAGCCCCGCAGGTGATCTAATTATGCCACAATGCAGGGAGCAATTAAAAAACTTTGGAAATTGTTGTTACATTATTTATACACAATTTTTACTATTAATTAATCTCATTATTGCATGGAAAAAGCAAAGTATAAGCAACTATATTTTATTTGGGCAAGTAATTATAGTTGTTTTTTTTATTTAATACTTTTAGTATAATTTATGTGATTCTCAGAGACAATAAAACCCAATTAATTGATAGGACTTGAACATATAATGTGGTTAAAAGATCCAATAGAATTATCACACATAATTGATTTTGAATTAAAAAAATTGAATCTTATCACAAATAAAAACTCAAGCTAAAACAATATTTATAATGAGAAGAGTTTATTTGACATTCATTTCATTGTTTGGTTATCAAGGAAATGTAAGTACCATACATGACCTTGTATTTTTTTTGTTTATGAGAAGTTACGATAAATCAATAAATTATAAATGTCGTATGGAATATTTTAGTTTGGTATTTTTATGAGGATTTACGTTTACAAATTTATTGACCTAAGATTTTGTATTTAAAAATTATGGATCCCATATAAAAACAATAAAATATTGGTGAATCATGAAAGTGAAAGCAACTTTGAAGGGATGATATTTATATAGAATGCGCTATCAACTGCAAAATACTATACATGTAAATACCTAGTAAAATATAAATATGTGAAATTTAATCTATGGAAATGAAAAAAATTAATAAATGATTTCATTACATAAAATAAGAGTGTCAATGCATTTTCAAAAAATGGAGAAAAAGGAAATATTGAGAAATTTTAATGAGTAGAATTTATTCTAATATTTGGAGGTGATATTAGGTTTTTAAATAAATAAAATGTATGTCTTCTTATAGATTTGAGATACGTGGTTTGGGTATATGCTCTTTTACAATTTTGGTAGCTTATTATTTACAAGTAAGCATTGATATTCTTGGAATTATTGATATGTAAAGACTTCAACTCGAGTGTTCTTTGTTGACATTGAAGTGTCTCACAGATAAAAAATTATAGTCCTCATACTGAATTAAGGTCTTTGGATATCCATGAGAATCTCTAAAATGAGAATAGTATCCTCTATGAATTTCATAATATATAAGTTACCCAAATACAAAATATTATTCACTTTAAATTTATATAAAATATAATTTGCATATATGCTCATTCTATAGGAGGTCATATTAAATTTGCATCTAGAGGTAATGAGAGTGAACCCAAAACTAAGCTAAAGGGATCTCTAGTCAAGATGTTAACATCTTATTCGTGTACTTGGTAACTCAAAATTGATCTCCATGAAAGCATGAATAAAATTGGAGATAATGAAAAAGATTTGGTGTTAGATGCTCTTTTGAATTAATACACATAACTTCAAAATAACATCTTGTTTGCATTATTTGTGATTTAAGGGTAATTACGACATGAAAAAATAATTGAAACTAGTGCATAATCTATATCTAGTATATTACAATGCAAAATAATAATCAAATTTAACTTCATTCTAAAAACAAGGACAAATGGAGTAATAAAATTACAAAAGTGAGAAACAATGATGAAAATACAAATAAAGATGGAATATAACACACTTTAGTTTTGTTCTGAACTTCTAAAACTCCCTAAGTACTCTACAGATGATTGTGACACTATGAAATCTAAAGTGCTGACTATATAGGAAAAAATTTATACTCCATTGAATACATATAACATGGAATCAATAGGTTGTCAAAATTTTACAACCTATTACTACCAAATTTTTACCTTACTATCGAATTCTTCCTATGATATATTTTTTATTTTATAAATTGTTGGGTAGGTACATAGGTTGATAACGAGAAGGGTTATTTGATCATTGTATAGAATTGATGATTAAATTATGTTGAATTGTCTTTATTTTACTTCTTGACCTAACCCTCAAAATTATTAATTAAAAAGTGTGTTCAAAGTTGGATAATCAAGATACCCCTTAAGTAGTTGTAGCTACGTATCCTACATGCCCCGAGTAAGAGATAATGTAGTTATCTAGTCCATGTAATTGAATTGTAATTGAGATAAATGTTCTACATTTTCTCCTTATGAAATCCAATGTAACTAAATTAATATTTGATTAAAACCTCTTTTGGTACAAGATGATGATGTCATAAGCCTTTAAGATGATGAAGAAATAATGTTGGCTCAATGTGCAGGTTCTTTAACAAGAATTACAATATCTAGAAAGAATGTTCAACCAATAACATAGGAGGGTTCATTATTTCCTTTATACTTACTAAATGACTATCGATGTCTTTGTATATACAGGGGCTCTAAGACATAAAATGCAAAATTAAAGGCTTGGGAAATAAGGCCAAGGTAGAAAGACGAAAAAAATGGTAAGGGATAGAATCAATGTGCCCTAAATTTCATACATGATAGAATCAGTGGGTCATCGATTCCATAGTAGACATAATAAATAGAGGTGATGTTGATCATAAAGTGAATGTTTAGGATCTATGAGCTGATGATAGAAAATTTTAAGGATACATGATAGATAAAACAAGGTTATTTATAATTTAATGTGTGCTGAAATGTGTCCAAAAATGGTAAAATATACACAAGTAGACTAAGTGTTCTAAAACATGGAAAATACCTAATGGAAAAAGTGTCTTACACCATTATTATGTGTCTAAAGATTTATTTAATATTTTAAAAATACATCTATTGATTTATTATTTAGTGAGGCCATGAACATTAATTTAAAAAACCCTAATATGAGCAAGTCTTTTTATATCGATATCCAACTTCTAAATGAGAGGCATAAATCTAACACACCAATAAGATCTACATCCTTACTTAGAAAGTTTAAGATAATATTTAAGTTATAAGTTTTGATACTAATTCCAAATAGATCCAAAATCCACCTTTCATTAGAGTTCATGAAACATTGTGATAATGTGAAAAACTAAAGAGGTAAAGAGAAGACATACCTTAAACTCTACAAGAATAATTTAATAAGGAAATATTTTTTTGACACAAATGTTAATTGATAACTTTAAGATGAGAACCCTTTACATGCATTTGTAATAATAATGTCTCAATTATAGGGGCCCCATTCCCATACAAACTTATTGGACTAACTAACACGTATAAAATTCAAATCGTTGTCTGAATATATTTAAATTGGAACTAAAAATATTTTCTTTCCAAGGATGTAAATGTTGTATATTCTTTACTAAGTCTTGCTTTTGTTATAGGTATAAGGCTAAAAGGAGGTCTAGTAAAAACCATATCGAAGTTGATATAATAATGTACCACCTCGACTCATTTGGATTTTCATGCCAAAGTTATTGCAGATGCTAATTCCTTAATTACATCAAATGTTGTGATTTTGAAATTGCAAGATTTACTTTGAGACCAATTTAATTGAAATAAAATCTAAACACATCAAACTAGTTTTGAAGACCCATTATTGAATTCGAAAGCAATAAAATATCATCTAAAAATAATAAATTTTTAATGTAAATCTAAAATATAGTATAACCACTCATACCATGGCCACACATCCATACATTGTTCATATGGTTGCATGATGATCTAATCATGTCACACTATTTGTAATGCAAGCATGTGTGTAATGGTCATCACCACATGATATTATGTCCACCTCCACACCTATGAGATGACATCATATATGACTAGGGGAAACGCTTCTGACATATACATTAAGAACCAATCATAAATCTATCTCTCAAAAAGAATAATATGCCCCATCCTCTACTGGTCTCTAATAAAAATACCATAAAAATGATTCACTATCTACACCCAAATCATAGATCCTAAATCATAAAAAGTTCCATGCTCTGACATAGAGAAGCACATGTCTATAATATACAAAGGTTCTCTCCCATCCAACTTGTGACGAATAACTCGGGTTGTCACAAGTCCAATCAAGGTCTTCTTGATATATGGAACTATATATATACATCAAAAAAACTTATGATCAATCATGTCTAAATGTATCTCTTTGAACCTATAAACCATAACACTATATTTATCCTCTGATCAATTGTATCAAGGTTATCACACATCACCTATGTGACCATGATCGATAAACCCAAAATCTCATGGTCATCCTCTAAGGTAATGGCCACCTAGATTGTGTCCTCATCCACCAACCACTAGAATGTTTCATCAATCTCTCCCATTATGCTAAGAACATGGTCACTAAATCCATGATTAGTTGAATATAGTGCATCTCCATGATCCTGTCAAACTCTAGGATGGTCATGTGATAATGATCCACTATCGATAGTCTATCCAATAAATTTGATAACCTTATCACATATAATAATCTCCCTATCCTTCGATGTCTCTAAAAAATGCCAAACAAAAAAACATAAATCAAAATATATATCCATAATCTAAGATAAATAAAACAATTTAACATAAAATAAAAAAATTAAAATTAATTATTGCAACACACACACACACACACACACACAAACACACACACACACACACACACACACACACACACACACACACACACACACACACACACACACACACACACACACACACACACACACACACACACACACACACGAACAATCCCCCCCTTTTTTTCCCTTCCCTATATTAGCCATTATCTACTACATCGCCCTCCTTTATACTATACGACATCTACCACACGCACACACACACACACGAATGATCCCCCCCTTTTTTTTCCTTCCCTATATTGGCCATTATCTACTACATCGCCCTCCTTTATACTATACGCCATCTGCCATTGGCCATCCTTAGTATGTCATCTATGCTATCGGCCACCTTTTCAACTGCATCATCCATTTTATATGTTTCACACCATCAGCCATGCCATACATCATTGGCCACCTTGATACCTTTCCTATTGCATCGGCTATAGTAGACAACATCAGCCAACAACATGTTTAACTACATCGGCCATGCCAAATGACATTGGCCAATAATTTGTTTAACTACATCTGCCAGTTCTTATGGTATCATCTAGAATCATTTCACTTTGTTTTTTAACTACATCGACCTGGCCCATGTATTATAAATAGCGTAGTATTTTCTATCTTGGCCTAAATAAATAACCATAACCTATTTTTTTTGACTTTTTTTGTTACCAACCCATTACTTTTATTATTTTATACTCTCATTTTATACCTAGGATAAATGCCATTACATGGGTTTACCCCAACACCTAATTTTTCTAATATAATTCATTTTAAACAAAACACATTAAAAATCAACAATCAATGCAACCTGTACTTATATAACCCCAAAAAATATAATGATGTGTTCACCAGCTCATCCACCTCCTCCTCTATGGGCCATCGTCTCTTTCCTCCTCTATGGGCCATCGTCTCTTAAATTTCCAAATTTGGATACATAGAGCTCTGGTTTCCAAGAATAAAAATGTGAAAAGAAATATATTTTCACCCTTGTATAGTAAAATATTCCATTTATCATTTAGTTATTTATTGTGAGATTATGTATTTAGCCCATATCTTAGTTTCCTTAGGTCCTTTCATAAATAAAAATAAACCTTAGAATTCTAGTGAGATATATATAGTTTTTATGCTAAAAGAACATTTTTTCAAAAAATACATTTTATTTTCTTTTGTAGGTCCACCTCTTGGTTGACATAGTGGGAGCCTCTCATCATCTGTTACACACCTTATTTTCCACAACAATAAGGTATGTAAAGGTACATATTTATAGTTTATTTAATTTCATTTATTTTTTTATTTTTTACTGCATTAAATTAGTTTAGTTATTATGTTATTATATTCTTTCCCAAATCACCATACTAAGTTACACTATTGTGACACATGATTAACTTAGGTTGGGGCATATATATACACATAATAATCTTTGCTTTTATTATTTACTAACACTTTCTCTTATAGTACCTTGTTGATTTTCAATCTCTTTGATTTCATGAACTAAATGTCACATTGGGAAAGGGGTGGTCATGATTTTGATAATTTTCAAGAGATATTATTTCATACATATCATTTCTATATCCATTCTATCTTCCTCAAACTTGATCACCTAACTTATCTCCTTCCATATTATATCCTCCAACCATATTAGGACCTATATTTACTATTATATTGACATGGTCTAATGTAGTATTATATGACACATGTCCCTTCCCTACTACATCAATCTAATTGATGTAGTTCCAAATGTTTCGATGTGATATTTGCAATTATATGACCTAAAAAACGTAGTTCAAAGTCTGACGACCCATTTTGAGATACATTGTGGTTGGATGAAGGCATTGGCTTAAATTTTAGTATGGGTTAAGGATATTTACCACTACAAATACAAGTCATCATTTAATTCTAGTAGATGGAAACATTCATTTCCTATTGCTATTGCTAGCACTTATTCACTATAGCTACATTTGGAGGAGTTATTGATTAAGATATTGTCTTGAAGGAAATATTGTCTTGTGGAGTCTTGGAATAATTATGTGGATTCATTTTATCCTAGAGATTGATTCATTCTTTGACATCCTTATAACCACAACAATCTCTTGAAAAACACCATTAGCCAATGGGGAAATTGAGGATCAATAGTTCCTCTTTAAGATAAGTATATTTTAACACTAGATTTTAATATATTTCATTTGAATATGCATAAGAGTGGATTTAGCTACCAAATAAAATGGAATGAAGTATTTAGGATGGGAAAGCTCAATGGATTTTCAAATAGATACCTGAACAATGGAATCATTCCCCATCTAATTCTAGTACCATAAAAATAGAATCTTAAGAAATAACTTTAAACTCTTCTTCCCTAGAAGTGATGATGCAACTACATGAAGATTCATTTAAACCTTATTTTGGTGTATGTGGATGATATCATAATAGATCGAGTGAAGAATTATCATTATTGGATCAATTTTAAAGATAGCTCTAAAGTGTAGTAAAGTATTTAATCACTGAAGGATATAAATTAGGGAAGGCTCTTTGTATAAGACCCATTAGGACATTATATGAGCTATGGTCAAGTATGAAATAATTTAATATGTGAAATCAGAAGCATGAAGAATCAGGGCAAGATGGAAGAAACCATAAAAAAAGAGGAAGATATTGTGGTACACTTGTAGCCACCAAATATTTTTGTGGAGAGAAAGATCTCTAGAATGGGTGAAAGAAAGTTTAGAATATAAACAAATAAGTCTCACAAGCTAAAATGTATCAATGTTAAAGATATATAGAGTGATCAAAGGACAAAGAGAGAATAATTTATGGTTAGAAATGTCCTAAAAATATCCAAATATAAAAATTAGACCAAGAGTGCAAAAATGTGTAAAAGACATTATATAAAAGGGTATTTTATGAAAATCATGTTTCTACATAATGACTCTACTTTTTGATATGCATATATAAGTAAACACATGTGTGTGTTAAATTATAAAAATAATAAATTGAAACACATATCTTGACTTACCTAGGGAAGGATGGATGAACCGAGTGATCCTAGAAATATGATCCATCCACATGGATTTTTTATATATTTGAATGTCTGACATACATGACAATAATGACAAATTGGAAGAAGTAATTAATGTAAATTCAATGTGAACTATATTAGATTTGAAAAACATAATTTTAAAGGTGATCATAGGGATGAATACACCTCCAGGACCCAAAACATGTTACAACAATATTGAGGTCAATAAAATATTCATAAATCATATCTACATGTAGAAAAAATTATATATGAAGGAATAGATCATAAAAACACACAGAGATAGTTCTGATAGACATTAAACTAGACTATTCACTAAAGATATATATGATTTCATAGTATAATCATGGTAGAGTATATTAGGCTACTCTCTGAGTTGAGTAGTCATAAATCTATTACAAATCATATCAACAGACTATACATAAGGAGAGCAAAAAAAAACTAAGTACCATCTATCTTGATCATGTATATAATAATAAGTAATATGGATGTCTTTGTATATATAGGGACTTTAGGATATAACATGCAAAATGAAAATCTTGGGAAATGAGGCCAAGTTATAAGGACCCACAAAATGATAAGGGACAAAATCAGTGGGTCATAAATTCCATACATGATAGAATCGATGGGTCATCAATCCCATACTAGACATAAGAAATAGAGGTGATGTTTATCATAAAGTGAATGTTTTGGATCTAGTATATGATGATAGAAAAATATAATGATAAATAGATAAAATAAGGTTAGATATAATCTAATGTGTGTTGTAATGTGTCCAAAAATAACCAAATATACATAAGTAGGCTAAGTGTTCTAAAACATGGAAAACACCTAATGAAAAAGGGTCTTGTACCTTAATTATGTGTCTAAAGATTTATTTAATATTTTTAAGATACATATTTTGATTTATTCCTTAGTGAGGCCATGAACATTAATAAAAAAAAATCCAAGATGAGAGAGTCTTTCTATATCGATATCCATATTCTAAAGGAGAGGCATAGCTCTAGGATACCAAGAAGATTTGCATCCTTATTTGGAAAGTTTCATAGAAGATTGAAGTTATAAGTTTTTATATTAATTATAAATAGATTAATAATATACCTTTAATTATAGTTTATGAAACATGGTGATAATGTGAAAAACTAAAGAGGTGAAGAGAAGACATATCTTAAACTATACAAGAATAATTTAATAAGGAACTATTATTTTGATACAAATGTTATTTGATAACTTGAATATTATAACTCTTTATATGAATTTGAAATAATAATGTCTCAAGTATAGGCCCCCACTCCCATACAAACTTATTGGACTAACTAACATGTATAAATTTTGAATCATGGTTTGAATATATTTAAATTAGAACTAAAAATATTTTCTTTCTAATGATGCCAATGTTGTATATTCTTTACTAAATCTTGCTTTTGTTAAAGGTATAAAGATAAAAGGAGGTCTAGTAAAAACCATATCCAAGTGGATATAAGAGTGAACCAACTCAAATAATTAGGATTTTTATGTCAAATGTATTGAAGAAGTTAATTCCTTAGTCACATCAAATGTTATTATTTCTAAATTACAAGATTTACTTCAAGGCTAATTTGATCAAAATAAATTCTAAACACATCAAATTGATTTTAAATACCTATTATTGAATGTTAGAGTAATAAAATATCATCTAAAAAAATAAAATTATAATTAAAATTCAAAATATAATATAACCAATCATACCACCCATATTGTTTTCCATGATGGCCACACATCCATAGTCCATTGGTATGGTCACATGATGATATAATCACATTGCATTATCGGTAGTGCAAGCATTTTTGCAATGGTCATCACCATATGATATTATGTCCACTTCCACACCTATGAGAGGACATCATATATGACATGGGGAAACCCTTCTGACATGTACATCTATAACCACTCATAAATACATCTCCAAAAAGGAATAATATGCCCCATTATCTATTGGCATCTAGTCAAAATACCATAAAAATTATGCACTGACTACACCCAAATCACGGATCCAAAACCATAAAAAATTCCATTCTCTAACATAGATAAACATAGGTCTATAATATATAAATGTTCCATCCCATCTGACTTGTGACAAATCCCTCAAGTTATCACAAGTCCGATGAAGGCATTATTGA
This sequence comes from Torreya grandis, assembly GCA_037957365.1. Lineage (NCBI taxonomy): Eukaryota > Viridiplantae > Streptophyta > Pinopsida > Cupressales > Taxaceae > Torreya > Torreya grandis. The sequence goes on from JARHVA010001610.1 coordinate 1,378,775, forward strand.
TATCTAAAATGATAGATATATATACACATCAAAAAAACATATGACTAACCATCTCTAAATGTATCTCTCTGATCCTATAGCCATAGTGCTAGGTTTATCCTCTAATTAGTTGTATCAAGGTTATCATACATCACTTGCATGCCCATGATCAAAAAACCCAAAATATCATGGACATCCTCAGAGGTGATGACCATCTAAATTATGTCCCCATCCACTACCCACTATAATGTTTCATTAATCTCTCCCATTCTCCTATGAACATGGACACTGAATACATGCTTAGTTGAATATAGTGCATCTCCATGATCTCACCAAATTTGGGGACAAACATCTATGATTGATTCATTACTGATAGTCTATCCAACAGAACTGGTAACCATATTGCATTTAATAATATCCATATCCTTTAATGTCTCTTAAAACTTCCAAACAAAAAAGCATAAATCAGGTCTATATCCAAAATATGAGTTAAATACAATAATTTAACATAAAATATAAAAATTTAATTTTTTTTTAAAAATTAATTATTACATCATCCATGTATATTACTACATCGACCATCCCTTTTTGTCTTATTTCATCCATTATCTACTACATCACCCTCCTTTATACTCTATAACATCTGCTAGGATATATACCATCGACCACTTATTTAACTACATCAACCACCATTGGCAATGTCATATGTCATTTGACACCTTGATACCTTTTCTATTGCATCAACCATAGTAGATAACATTAGCCAAATTTTTTTTCTAACTACATAAACCATGACAAACAATATTGGCCAACAACTAGCTTAACTACATCTGTCAATTCATATGGTATCATCTATAATCATTTCCCACTATCATTTACCTACGTCATCCTCACCAATGCCTTTAAAATAATGGTTTTTCTCTTGGCCCTAATAAATACCCTTAGCCTATTTTTTAACCTTTTCATCATCTACCTATTACTCATTAGTTTTTACTCTAATTATATAGTTGGGATAAATTCCATTACATGGGTTTACCCCAACATCTATTTTTCCTAATATAATTTATTTTCATCCAAACATTCTAAAAATCAATAATGAGTACAACTTGATCCTATACAACACCAACAATAATAATGATGTGTCCACCAGCTTATCCACCTCCTCCTCCATGGGCCATTGTCTCCTAAATTTACAAATTTGGATACATAGATCTATGGTTTACAAAACTATAAAATTTTCAAATGAATATATTTTCACCCTTCTATAGTAATTTTTTTATAAAAAATATCATTCAATTATTTACCGTGAGATTACATATTTTTCCCATATATTTATTTCCATATGTCCTTTTCATAAATTAAAAGTAACCTTAGAATCCTGGTGATAAATATAATTTTTTGATGCTAATAGAACATTTTTTTTTACATTTCATCTTATTTTACATGTCCACATCTCATTTCACATAGTGGGTGCTTTTCATCATCTGTTATTTTCCACAATAACAAGGTAAGTAGAGGTATGTATTTATAGTTTCTTTAATTTCATTTATTTTCTATTTTTTACTACATTTAGTTATCTTAGTTATTATATTATTTCCCAAAGTACCATCCCATGTTACACTAATGTGACAATGGAGGAAATTCGATTGGGGCATATGTGTACACATAATAATTTTCACTTTAGTCACATTTATCTTGTATTACCCTGTCAATTTTTAATCTCCTTGAGTGCATGAACTAAAATTCACACCAGGAAAGGGGTGGGCATTATTTTGGTGCTTTTCAAGGATTATTGTTTCCTATCTATCATTTTTATATCCATTCTAGCTCCTAAGACTTGATCGCCTAATTTATCTCCTTCCATATTAACATCATACCTCCATATCAGGACCTATATTTACTCCTATATTGACCTTGTTTGATGTGTTATTATGTGAGACCTATCCCTTTCCTTATAAATCAACTCGATTGATGCAATTGTAGATGTGTTGGCATGATATTCATAACTATACGACCTGAATAACGTAGTTCAAGGTTTGACAACCCATTTTGAGCTATATTATGGTTGGATGATAGTGTTGTCTTAAATTTTAGGGTGGGTTAAGGATATTTACCATTATAAATACAAGTCACCATTTCATTTTAGTAGATGGAAACATTTATTTTATATTAATATTACTAGCACTTACACCCTAAATATACATTTGGAAGAGTTATTGATTAAGATATTGTCTTGAAGGAAAGCTTGTCTTGTGGAGTCTTGAATTGATTGGGAGGATTCATTTGCTCCTATATATTGATTAAATATTTGAGATCCTTAAAACAACAACAATCTCTTGAAAAACACCATTGGCCAATGGGGAGATTGAGGCTTGATAGGTCTTCTTCTAGGTAAGTATATTTTAACCGTAGATCTTTCATTTAGTAGATAAAAGTTATACAAAATATTAGTTAATGAATTTATATCTCATTTTTAAATGTTTTTATTCACTTATAATTATTATGGATATATGATTATTTCAAATTTCCATCTATCCACTTTAGGTAGCCTATGGCCCAAGTTGCCTACCATGGCTCCTTACCCATTTTGATATGTTTCTAACCCTTCCCCCATATATTGATTATTTGTAAAATTAGGCTAATCAAAATTGAAGATATAGTTAGAGAATTATTTCATTTTATTATTATCTTAAAGGCTTTAGATCCCTTTCCTTTGACATTGTGTTATAGGTGTTCTTTTTGCTAGGTTTATGGATCCATTTTGTCACGGATCTCTTTGATTTACTTTCTCTAAGTTTAGATATGTAAATATAGAATAGTTGAAGGTCTCTCCTATCCCATTATATACACCACCCATTTGAGAACCTAATCTTCAACATGTACTGAAATCTTACAATAATAATGCATTTTCTAGATACAATAAATTTACAAGAAATATAATGAAAAAATGTATTTCTTTACAAAATAAAATCCAATCCCTTGATGGTCATTGTCTTAATCTTGACCACTAAGTTACTAAATAATATGATACCATTATAAAAATGAAACATTATCTCCTAAGTATGTATCACTTATACATGATAATACACTAATGATGCCTACCAATGATTCTATAGAGACACATTCTTTACATACAACAGTTTTTATCATTTATGTTTCCATGTAATCATAATGACGATATGGTTTTTGGTAGATAACACATATTGATACAAAATGTGGAGTTTTTATAAACAAAATGTGACACTAGGGTAAAATGACACTAATAAAATGATAAAACTATTCTCATAATAGAGATATAATATATATTAGTTTAAAAAACCATATTTCAGTATGCCATAGTGGTTGAAAACAATTAAAAAAATGAAGATATAAATTTGACAAAAAATGATTAAATAAATATAAAAAATTTATGAAATAGTCATACATGGTTGTAATATTTAGATTTTAAGATTGAGCTAGTGGTTTAGAAAGGATGAATCGACTCTGTGTCAAATTTAGATTTTTGAGTATATATAAAAACATTTGGTACCTACTCTATTGCCACTGAATATGACTAAGAGTGGATTTCACTAACAAATATGTCCATGTATTATTAATTTGAAATATATTTAGCTACACCAAGCATATTCATGAATTAGAGTTTTATAGTGTAAGTTCACCGCCTGATGTTTATAGTCATGCCCATATTCTTCTTTGATATCAGTAAAAAAAAATATTTGAATTGATGTTTCATTCATATCTTAACCTAATTCACCATAACACACATGAAAAATAGAATGTAAAGAAGTATTTGGGATAGGTTAACTCAATGAATTTTAAAATACATATCCTGCACAATGGAATCATATCCCATGTAGTTCTAGTAACATAAAAATAGAATCTTAAGAAAGGCCATTAAACTCTTCTTCCCTAGAAGTGACGATGCAACTACATGAATATTCACTTAGATTTTATTTTTATATATGTAGATGATATCATAATAGATTAAGTGAAGAATTATCATCACCAACTCAATTTTTAAAACACCTCTCAAGTGTAACAATGCATTTGATTAGTGAAGGATATAAATTAGGTAAGGCTCTTTGTATAATTATTAATTAGCCTCTATTTGGTAAATTACTACAAATGATGTGTATATATAAGACTCCTTAGGACATTATCTGAGCTATGGTCAAGTATGAAAAATTTAATATGTGAATTAAAAACATGAGGAATTGGGGAAAGATGGAATGAACCATAAAAAATATGGGGAAGATTTTATGGTACACTTGTAGCCAACAATTTTTTTTATGGAGAGAAAGATGTCTAGAATGGGTTCAAACAACTTAGAAGATAGATAAATAAGGTTCAAAATATAAAATATATGAATGTTAAAGACATATTCAATGATCAAAGTCCAAAGAGAGAATAATTTATGCTTGGAAATGTCCTAAAAATATCCAAATATAAAAATTAGACCAAATGTGTGAAAATGGGTAAGAGACACTACGAAAAAGGGTCTTCTATAAAAATCATGTTTTTACATAATGATCTAGGTGTATCCATGTATCATTCCATTTTTAAAGTCTTTAATTTATATTTGAACTACTTACACATCAAAGAATTCATCGAGAGCTTTTTGATGCTTCTTCTGGAATACAAAACGGAGTCGAAATGCTCAAGATATAGCTTGCTGAAGTATTCTTGCGATAGGAAAATAACAGGTGTTGAAAAGTGATGTGGCATTGTTCAAATATGCCAAGTGGTCCAATAATCATTTGACATGTGGTAGTATGAATTTGTGCAAAAAAATTGGTTTGGTGTTTGGTAGCCTCTGGTCTTTAACAGCTAGTCATATGAGGATCCGTGGGCCCCATTATTTGCTCACTGGGGGCCCTCAGCGAGGGTCAACACACTCTTATGGAGGGGTACCTTGGCCTCCTATTCTTCATTTTTTGTTGTCTTGAACATTTTATTTATGTTACAATGCCTGCTCAAACCCCACCAATGTGGGATAATGGTTTTACACTTTGTAATAAGAATTTTCAAACCAGCACATGGCATAGCCACAAACCACCAAGTTAAACTGCCACTCAATCTACCTCCACCATGTAAAGACCATATAAATCTCCAATGGTGGCCTAAGTTAGGCATTTTTCTAAGACTTTCACCCAAGTCTCCTTCAAAAGAGACACCGACATTTCTTAAGGAGGCTAACACCCTTTTAAAAGCATATAAACAATGTTTAAACTCCCAATGTGGGATTAAAGGATAGCTAAGCGCCTAAGAAGGATGCTCACACCTTGAACCCAACACCTCCTATGTAAAAGGATAAGCCTTGACCACTTGAGCTATGGGCTTGTAAGTGCTATAGAGGGAGCGAATTTCCATTTGAGAAAAAACATTCAACCGACTATGTAAAATATTTAAGAAGGTTATAGAATTAATTATGCCTTGTTTGGTCTTGGGCCATTAATTTTAGGTATGAGAGATATTTTTATAGGAAAGTAGAGATCAGAGAAGGTGAATTGAAGACTTGTATTGATTTTGGAAGCCATTTGTTGCACAATATTAATGGAAATGGTCCTCAATTTGAATGGACCCGAAGACGTAGGCTATTGAAGCCAAACTCCATTATCAATTTGCTAGTGAAATATTCTAATTTTATCTATTGTTTATTTTAATTATGATCTTCATTTTAATTTTGTTTTTATTTCATTATTAAAAAATAAATAGAAAAGTCAAGAAATTAGTAGATCTTAGAAAAGTGACAAGTGTTATTCAATTTTACGACACTTGCATTTCCAGTTTTCAGATCATATTTTTGGTATCAGAGCGGTTATTATTTAATAGTGGTTGCTAGTATATGTTGACAATGTCTAAATCCCAAAAGGGTGAATGAAAACTCATTGAGTATAATCTAGAGATTGGCTCAAGGCGTGCTTCAAGGATGGCCAAAGAAGAGATGGAATCTGAACAAGCTTTCTACCGAGCCTTCATGGAGATGAGAAGCATGGTTGAGAAACTATACCATGATAAACAAAAGAAATCTGAGATTAAGAAAGATGATTCACAAGAATCAAAAGGTAAAGAAACCAAAAAACCTTCTTCATCGGATGACGGTAAAAAAACTGTTGAATCTCTCCCTTCACTCAAATTGGATATTAAGTTTGAATTACCAATGTTTAATGGTGAAGTTAATGCCAAAAAGTTAGATAATTGGGCCAAGTGGATTGGAATTTATTATAGGGTCCAAAATATTGTAGGGGATGAATAAAAAATTCATTTGGCTACTCTTCGTATGGGAGGCACAACTCTCATCTAGTGGGAGAGTAAGTTGAAGGAAGCCAAAGTTCAAAAAGGTAACTTGATTTCTACTTGGAATGAATTTGTTGAAGAAATCACAAAGCAATTTTATCTTTTAGGCTATATGCAACAAGCCATGATGGATTGGCAAAGTTTTAGACAAGGAAAATGGCAAAATGTTTAAGATTATACACAAGAATTTAGGAAAAAATCTTTACTTCTGAACGTTCCTCTTCACACACAAGAAACACTACTAAAATATATAGGTGGGCTACATAGTTATTTAAGACATATGATTCTTATGTTCAATCCCACTAATTTAGATGAAGTATGTGTACAAGCCACTCATTTAGAGGCTAGAGGAAAACAATCAAAAGAATCTCTTCCTAAAGTTAAAAATAAGCAATCTAATGTTAAGCAATCCAAAGGGGAAAGTTCATCAAGAAAGGGTAAACGAAAATCCACTTTTTTTGTTAAAAAAGAAGAAGGAAAACCATTTTGTAATCATTTTAAGAAAAATCATGATGAGTCAAGTGTTGGAAACTACACCTTGAGTTAAGGCCTAAAAGGTTTCAAAAGAAGGAAAAGAAGACTAATGGTATGGTTCAAGACTTAGGTTTAGATTCAGGTCATGAAACTAAGATCACAGCTATGGGATTACATAATGATTCTTCTCTTATATTTTATAGCACTAATTCATCAAATGATACATCTTTTTCTAAGCATAATTCTGTGCATGTTGATAAGAAAAGAAATGAATTGTTCCACATTAGATTTGTTTCAAAACATACTAAGATTGACACTCTATTTGATAGTGGTTCACAAGCAAATTTAATTTCTGAAGAGGTTGTTAAGAAGTTAGGCTTACAAACCAATCCCCATCCGAAGCCTTATCTACTAGGTTGGGATGGTGACAATACGAAGCTACAAGTCTCACAAACTTGTAAACTGAGGTTTGCCATCACATCCAAGTTCGTAGATGAGGTTGAGTTGGATGTTGTCCCATTGGACATATGCGGGATTATTTTGGGAAGCCCATATCTTTATGACCGAAAAGCAATATTTTATAGAGAGGAGAATAAGTACTTTCTTGTTAAGGATGGCATTGAATATATAGTCAGAGCACATCACATTAAAACAAGTCTTTCCTTGGTTACAACAGGGCAAATGAAAAGACTAGTTAATTCAAGCAAGACTTTTTGTCTCATGTTGATTAAGTCTAAGGAAAAATAATATCCTAAACACAATAATGAATTAATTGAATTCATTTCTACTTATGATGATGTATTTCAGGATCCTAAGGGTTTGCCCCATAAAAGGGGAGTTCAACATGAAATTTAGCTATTGCAGGATTCTCCTCTCCCAAACTTTAGCATGTATAGGTTATCAGTGGTGGAAAATGAGGAAATCAAAAATAGGTAATGGATGTATTGGATAAAGGTATTATTCATCCAAGTTCATCTCATATTGATTCACCAATTATTTTGGTGCCAAAGAAAGATGGCACTTGGTGAATATGTGTCGATTTTCATGCTTTAAACAAAATTACTATTAAGAATCGTTACTCTCTTCCTTGTATTTATGATTTGTTGGATCAATTAAAAATGCTATTTATTTCACTAAAATAGATTTGAGAAGTGGATATCATCAAGTATGAATCAATAAAGGTGATGTGTGGAAAACTACCTTCAAAACAAAATAGGGATTGTTTGAATGGCTTGTTATGCCTTTTAGGTTGTGTAATGCCCCCGCTACATTCATGAGATTGATGAATGATGTTTTTAGACAGTTCCTTGATGATTTTTTTATAGTTTAATTGGATGATATATTGATTTTTAGCAAGTCTTGGGAAGAGCATGTGATCCACATTAAGAAATTCATCGATGCATTACGAAGGGAAAAACTTTATTTAAAAATTTCAAAATGTGAATTTGGCAAGACCTCTTTGATATACTTGGGTTACATTGTAGGACATGGTAAATTCAAAATTGATCCTACAAAAGTGGTAGTCATTGTTAACTGGCCTACACCCACTAATGCAATTGAGGTTAGAAGTTTTCTCGGTGCAGTACAGTTTTGGAGAAAGTTGATTTCTCAATTTTCATATATTGCATCACCTTTGCATTCTTTGACAAGTGTGAAACAGGGCTTTCAATGGGGAGGAAAACATCAAAAAGTCTTTGACACTTTGAAAGAAAAGATAAGTACTGCTCTAGTCTTGGCACTTCTTGATATACAACAACCATTTGAGATCGAGACGGATGCAAGTGAGTATGCTATGGGAGCTATTTTAATGCAAGGTAAGAAATCAATTTGTTATCATTCTGAAACCTTCACAAGTGTAGTAAGAATATATCCAACTTATGATAAGGAATTGTATGCATTGGTTCAAAGTGTTAAAAAATGGAAACATTACTTAATGGGAAAAGAAACAATAATAGATACAGATCATCAGCCCTTACAATATCTCCAATCACAAACCAAACTTAAACAATCTAGACATTTTCATTGGATGGGTTTCTTACAACAATTTCATCTTGTGATTAAGTATAAAAAAGGTATTCGGAATAAGGTTGCAGATATGTTATCTAGGCCTCCTATGGTTGTTGCATCTATTCTCTTACAACATGGTTCTTTGTCTCATGAAAGTTATAAAGAGTAGTATGTTAATGATCTTGATTTTCAGGATGTCTATAAAGACTTGATGAGTAGTAGACAAGTAGAAGAATTGGACTATCATGTATACAATGATATTTTATATCATTTGGGTAAACTATGTATTCCTCAAAATGAGAGGGTGCACAGGATTAGAGAAGCACATACTTCTCTTATTTCTAGTCATTTTGGAGTTAATAAAATAGTTGCACATTTGAAAATGTATTTTTACTGGCCCCATATGCAAGAACATGTTGCCAAATATATTAAGGGATGTACTCTTTGTGCCACAAGCAAACCTAGTAATAGGAAACTGGGACTTTACACTCCTCGACTTGTTCCTACTCACCCCTGGGAAAGTATCTCCATGGATTTTGTGGGGGGTTTGCCTATGACACAAAGAAAACATGACTATTTATATGTGGTTATGGATAGATTTAGCAAGATGTGTGTTTTGATTCCTTGCACTAAGCAAATTAATGGGGAAGGCACTGCACACTTGTTCTTTAAACATGTATGGGTTCATTTTGGTTTGCCTACTTCAATTATTTCTGATCAAAATTCTTGATTTATTGGGGAGTTTTGGTCAACTTTGTGGGGACTAATGGACACTAAATTTAAAAAGAGCAATGCATTTCATTCACAAACCGATGGGAAAACAGAGGTTGTGAACTGCACTGTGGTACATTTGCTTAGGGGTTACAGTAATAAACTTCCAAAGTTATGGGATGAAAAATTGTGTTATATACACCATGTATATAATTGGGCACTTCATTCTTCTACTATGAAATATCCATTTGAAGTTTGTTATGGATACTTGCCTAAATCTCCTCTAGATGTTTGCTATGGATAGGATACAGCTGTTGGTGAACCAAAAGAAGTCATTCAAGCTAATAAGTTCATTGAAAAAATAAAACTCATACATCAGACTATTCATACTCAATTGGAGAAAAGTCAAGCCAAGTATAAAGCCAGACATGACAAACATCTTGTTGATCACCAATTTGTTGTAGGTGATATGGTATGGCTTCACATCAGTAAGGAAAGACTGACATGTGAACGTAAAAAGTTGAAACCAATTCGGTATGGTCCTTTTTAGATTACGGAAAAAATTGGTACAAATGCTTTTTGATTAGATTTACCAATTTACATGTAGATTTATTCAGTTGTAAACGTGGAAAATCTGAAATTGTATGAGCCTCCAATGATTATTGATCATGATGAAAGTGTATCCATTCCTTCTATTGATGATTTTACTCCTGAATATCTAACTGAATTGTAGGAACATACTATTCTTGATAGGAATGTGTGGACTTCGTGAAGAGGTGATGTTCAATATATTTATGTTGGTCTAGAAGGGATGCACCCAAATAAGGCTAAATGGATGGAAGCTGGAAGGGTGAGGGAGAAATACCCTCACCTCATTACCAATTAATTTCAACTTTTAGACGTCTAAAATTTCCTAGTGGGGAGGAGTGATCCAGGTGGATCCATGTACTATTCCATTTTGAATGTCTTCAATTTTTGGTTAAACCACTTTCACATCAAAGAATTCATTGAGAGCTTTCTGATGCTTCTTCTAGAATGCAAAATGGAGTTTGGATGCTCGAGATATAGCTTGTTGAAGTATTCTTGTGACAGACATATAACGAGTGTCGACAAGTGACGTGGCATTTTTCAAATACACCAAGTGGTCCAATAATCATTTGACACATGGAAATATGAATTTGTGTAAAAAAATTGGTTTGGTGTTTGGTATCCTCTGGTTTTTGACAGGCAGTCATATGAGGATTGGTGGGCCCCACTATTTGCTAGATGGGGGTCCACAGCGAGGGTCAACACACTCTTGTGGAGGGTTGCCTTGGCTTCTTATTCTTCATTTTTTATTGTCTTGAACATTGTATTTATGTTACAAAGCCTGCTCAAACCCTACCAATGTGGGATAATGGTTTTATACTTTGTAATAAGACTTTTCAAACCAACACATGGCATAGCCACAAACCACCAAGTTAAACTACCATGCAATCCACCTCCACCATGTAAAGACCATGGAAATCTCTGATGATGGCCTAAGTTAGGCAATTTTTTAAGACTTGCACCTAAGTCTCCTTCAAAAGAGACGTCGATGTTTCTTAAGGAGGCCAACACCCTTTTAAAAGCATATAAATAGTTTTCAAACTCCCAATGTGGGATTAAAGGATAGCTAAGCACCCAAGAAGGAGGCTGACGCCTTGAATCCAACACCTCCTATGCAAAAGGATAAGCCTTGACCACTTGAGCCATGGGCTTGTAAGTGCTATAAAGGGAGTGAATTTCTATTTGAGAAAAAACATTCAGCCGACTATGTAAAAGATTTAAGAAGGTTATAGAATTAATTAAGCCTTGTACGGCCTTGGGCCATTAATTTTAGGTCTAAGAGATATTTTTACAGGCAAACAAAGATTAGAGAAGGTGAATTGAAGACTTGTATTGATTTTAGAAGCCATTTTTTGCACAAAATTAATGGAAATAGTCCTCACTTCGAACGGACACAGAGACGTAGGCTAATGAAGTTGAACTCCATTATCAATTTGCTGGTCAAATCTTATGATTTTATCTATTGTTTATTTTAATTCTAATCTTCATTTTAATTCTGGTTTTTATTTCATTATTAAAAAATAAATGGAAAAGTCGAGAAATTAGTAGATCTTAGAAAAGTGACAAGTGGTATTCGATTTTACGACACTTGCATTTTCAGTTTTCAGATCACATAATGACCCTAATTTTTGATATGCATATATGAGTAAAGACATATGTGTGTCAAAGTATAAAAATAATAAATTGAAACACATATCTTGACTTACCTAGGGAAGGATGGATGAATCGAGTGATACTAGAAATAATCTCCATCCATATGGATTTTTTGTATCTTTAAATGTCTGACATACATGACAATAATGAAAAATTAGAACAAATAGTTAATGTAAATTAAATGTGAAATATGGTAGCTTTGATAAACATAATTTGAAAGGTAATAATAGGGATGAATACACCTCAGGGACACCAAACATGTTGCCATGACATTGATGTCCAAAAAAAAATCATAAATCTTATTTATTTACAAGCTTAGCTATATGTGGAAGAATAGATCGTAAAAGCACATAGAGATAGTTTTGATAGACATTAGACTAGACTATTCACCAAAGATATATAGGCTTTACTAGTAACATCGTGTAGATTATAACAGTCCACTCTGTAAGCTGCATTGTCACAAAGATATTACAGAGCATATTAAAGGACTATATATAAGGAGAGAGCAAAAAAATGAAGTACCATCTATCTTAATCGGTTCAATAATAGTAAGTAAAAGATATCTATCTATTTATTGTACCATTTTTTGAGAAAAGGTCAAAAAACTAAAATCCTAAATCTTTTGACCAAAAATGGTCAAAAAGTCAAATTGAATCAATATTGGTCCAATTTGTTTTTGTTGAAGTCTAAATTCCTATTTCAAAAAAATTGAATTTCATAAAGTAATGAAGATCAATGAAGGAAATAAGAAAAATTCCTTTAAAGTATTTTTCTTTGTCAAAATTTAATGTGATACCAAACACATTGCAAATTTCTATCACTTGTCTAATAGGCCATTGGAACTCAACATGTGTTCAAACATATGTCAGAACCTAACATATATTCAAACACATGGAAAAATATGCCTCGCTATAAATAAAATTGTTGGAAATTGACATGTGTCTAAACATGTGTAAGATATTAATGCCTCTACAAGCACACCCTTCATATTCTACTCTTGTTTAAAGCATGCACATAATTTACTCTTTGTTCATTTAGGCCTCAAAACTAGACATACTATCAAACAAGCCTGTAGATCTTGGTGCTAGTTGACACACTCTAAAAAGTCCACCATTAATCTGGATGTTATCTTCACACGTGTGAGTATTTCACATTCTACTTTAAATCTCAATATTTATTCCATTTTGTTCACCAATATCCTAATTTCTCCTTGAATTATCCATCATTCCTTTATCCCTCTTGAAAATCTTGATTTCTCATGATCATTGACATTGTAGGGTTGTTCGTTTTGTCTTATGACTAGCAAATAGGAGCTAGTGCTTGCATTTGTTGACTCAACATAAAAATATACATATTTTTTATAATTTTTTATCAAATTGATTTAGCTTATATTTCAAAGTGTTTCCAAATAATATTACATAAATTAGATTTCCTCCATGCATTTATTGGAATTTATGACTAGTTTATATAACTATCAAATTTTGACCCTCTATCAAATACATCAGTGGACTCAAAAATTGGCATGTGCATTTCCCATACCCCAAGCATTGTTCGAACCATACTCTTACCCTACTTCATACATATGAAGACTTCATGGTCTATTCAAACAACTTCTACATCCCAGCCCTCTATCAGATAAATCTATGGAATCCACCTTTTACGTAAACACACTTTAGACTTTGGAACTTGCTTGATCATACCCAAATTCCTTCTCTCTTCACAGGAACAAATTAGTTTATAATTTATCACATATAGATGATATTCATCAGATGTCAACATTCATGACTCCAATAAAAAAATCCTAATAAAATCACCCTAAAGAATATTCCTCCCAAAACTGATCACCAATCAAAAGAAGACATAGACATGAAGTATTAGTTTCGAGGGGTTGTTCCACTCTCATACCTAGATTTAAATGTTGAAGAAATAATAGATATTGATCTAAGTCACATCAACATGGAATATTTATGGAATAGAATCAATGGGGTCCATAATAAATATTATGGTTAAAGTAACCATGATAGTGGATTAACTCAAATATCTACCTTCCCAATTTTACTAAAATGCCCAAAATTGGTCTTAATAGTGGCTAAGCATTATGATGCAGATAAAAGAGAGATCAAGAACCCAAAAGGTGAATATATCTTATGCTTAGGCCCAAAATATGTTCATCATTTTCTTCAATTACCTAATAGATAATCATTTGTTAATTTGATCCCAACATCTACTCATCAATATTATGATTCAAATACTAATTCATGTTCTAAGTCAGTTAACAAATAATGGTTGACAAAACCAAATCATACAACAACAAGAATTCCTCAGAAACATTCCAAGTTTGAATTCATGAAAGAAGTAAACAATATTATCACACTCTTACATACATTAGTAGGGATCTAAGTTGCAAGAAATTTTTAAACATGGATGTATAGATATATATAGACCATTTATTATAATAAACAGTGAATCAATTAGGGACACTTGATCAATGATTCCTTTCAAAAATAGATTATAGAGGTTAATACCAATTATAAATTATATATAAACTCTTATCTAATATATCTTTTTGCTAGAAGAATATTCTATAGTGTCCTGAATATAGTAGTTGACATGAAAACTATAGAGATATATGAATTTTATCCTCAATTCACATTGAAGGAAAGTGTGAATCATTTTCTATTGTAAATGATGCATTTTAAAAATATGTGATTAAAGTATTTGAGGTAGAACCATACAATTTGAGTATATCAATACATACTTCTACAAATATTTCTAGATGGGGAGCTTGGTTCATACAGTTCCCAACTTTCACTTATTTGAAAATTTGTGGTTGTGAAATTTATTCATACATGCTTGCAAGGTATGTATATGAAAAATGGGCCTTAATGGAAATAGTAAGGAATTTGACTAAGATACATAAGATTTTACCTAGTAATCACAATTATAGAATAAATTTTTCCATTTCTATTGGGATGTACACTTGTGCCTCTTTGGCTAAAACAAAATTGATTGATGAATAAATTACTTGAGTAACCATTTGGCCATTTGAAAGTAGACCTTATTTTGATGCCAGAGGCCTAATTCAAAATATTCTTATTTTTTTATATCAACATGTGCACCACTTTGAAGACTTTTGGATGGATTATGATGATGTAAGAAACATAATAATTAGTGATTACTCATGATTCACTTTGGAAGAGGTCATTGTAGTTGATATAATAGCTATAAATAATAATATAGTATATGATGAAGATGCATTGGAACCCATTTATGAGGAAGAATGAATTGAATTAAACCCTCATCCAAAATTATATTGGCACAAAAAAGAATCTACTTTACTCATTGATAAGACTCAAGTTGTGTTGAATAGGACTCTCAAATTCTTGAAAATTAAAGGTACTAATGTAGATAAATCAATGTATCACACTTTTATGAAGGATATTGAATTAGAAAGTATTCATAAAAAAACAAAGTAGAAATATGAGAATATTCAGTGGTAAGAACTAGAAAAGACTCAAAATAAACTAAGGTATAAATAGAAGATAAGGCCATCACAAAAACTATTCCAGTGCCAAAGCCACTCAAACTTAAAATAGGAATGCTAGGTGAAATGTTCTCAAGTAATCCTAGCATTTCCATTTTAGAATAAATTCCTCCTAATAATCTTGCTCAGTGCCAAAACATGGTAACCAATAATACAAAATAGTTTTCTCCTTCATATACATTCTTTTTTATTTCTATCTTTTACTCCTTAGTCAGATACTTCATTTCCTTTGCTTCTTTCTAAAAATGTTGAATTGCCTCTTGAATCTTTTCCCAAAACTCCAAATGATACATTAGAGAAAGAGGAAGCTGAAATTTTACTAGAAAAGTATCAAGACTTGTAAACTCTTCTTCCTCCTCCTGAGACTCAAGAGGAATCCAACACTGCTCTTATGAAATAATATCATAGTACAGAAGTCCCTAATTGACTAAATGATATAATCATGAAAATAAAGAAAATTGTGTAACTAGAGGAGATCAATTTCAACAATTTGACAATTATTCCTCCTCATGCAGTCAAGAAACCCAAAATAGTTTACAAAATAATCACATAATACAAAGAGGATAGATATGTAGAAGTAGCAATTCATCCTATTTATAAAGTAAATACAATGTTGAGGCTTCTGATTATCAAATCAAAAAGGTACACTTAGGAAAATATATGAGGGAAGGTGTGAATGAAAATGTTCAATTTGCAATTGGCACATTGTTTGATAAAATAAACCAAGACAAAGTGACCAAAGAATAACTTAGAGAAAAGGTTTAGAAATTAACATTAGTAGTCTAGAAACTGGTAAGGCCAATTCAATCTTCCTCTTTAGTTGTTTATCAAATCTCAGACATTGAAACACTAAATGTAGTAGAATAAAATGGATAAATGGGCAAGGAAAAAAATAATGGTTTGAGAAATTTATGTTGTAAGGTGTCACTACCATTCGTACAGTGTGATAATGGGTTCTAAAATCTAGTAAGAATATGATCAAAAAATTGAAGTTGAAGCCAAGTATGTTAAAGAGGTACATAAATAGAATATTTCTCCTATACTTGTCTAGATGACCTCATTCAAGAAGAGGTTATTCAAAAATAATAAGTTATACATCTCACTAAATGTTTAGGAGATACTAAGTTTAGGATTTGTATTATCATGGAAAGCATCTAAAAATTCAATGATTCTAAGTTAATAGCAAGTGATTATTTCCTTTAAATAATGGGAGGTGTAGTATTAATTTTTGTACATACACTGATGATAATTTGAAAGTGGTTTTTGAGGAAATCATTGTTAATCAATTCAAAAAGAATATTGAAAAGATCATGAATCCCAAATATGTATTCAATTATAGATCAATTTAGATGTTGATCAAATATCAGAATAGTTTGGATTATATCAATACAATTCTAAAGGGGCTTTAGATAATATCTCAAAATGTGGCTAACCTATAGTGTGATGCATAGGTAAATTTTACATATTCATATGGCCGATTTGAAGACAAAGTGCTAGAAATCCTACAAAAAAATGATGAATACCAGGAGAAGAAGCTCCTATAGTAGAAGGAAAATATCTATATCATCTTTAATTAAGAATAAAAGGATTAAATTGTCATAAAATTATGTTTAGTTTCCTTCTTTGAACTTTTTGATTCATTCTTGCAATTTTCACTTACATATTTTTGTAATAGTAATTTGTGCATTATCATTTTCTTTTGCAAGTTTCAAGTCATGCAAATATTCCAATACACTTTTTCAACACAGGAAAATTTTCTATTTTAATTTTTCAAGTCATGTGAAAGAACCATTGCATTTTTTTTAAGTTGTGTAAATTGTTCAATGTATTTTTGCAAGTTTTCAAGTTGTCAAAATTTAGTATTTTATTTTTACAAGCTTATAAAAGGACAAAAATGTGGTTATGCACTATAACCACCTGATTCAAACTATAAATACAAGTTAGAGGTTCATTTATAAAGGTTTTTTATAGTTATACTTTTCTATCAAAATGGAGAAAGAGGAGATTGTATCTGCAACTCAATAGGAATCAACATAAGGAGAAAATTTTCAAACTTTGTGTTCAAAATCTCTTCATGAAAAATCTGTGTGTACATCCCCATATATATATATATATATATATATATATATATATATATATATATATATATATATATATATATATATATATATATATATATATATATATATATATATATATATATGTTTTTGTAATTATATAAATTAAGAATGTAGATTCAAAAAATAAATTATACAACAAAATCCCTATGTTTTTGACTATTAACCATAGTCTCAACAACAATTCTATATATATATATATAGAATTATTTTTGAGACTATGGTTAATAGTCAAAAACATAGGGATTTTGTTGTATAATTTATTTTTTGAATCTACATTCTTAATTTATATAAATACAAAAACCTTGGTGTGGTGAAAATACTAATTTTACAAGGAAATAAAAGATAGTTGGCATATTATTATTATCAATAGTAGACAATTATTATTGTGCATGTTGTATTTTCTTATGAACATGTAATGCATTTCCTACCCATTAAATGACAAAGGTTTCCTTTTAGTGAAGTCACCCTCCTTTGGAAATTTCTAGTAAATCTTTGAGTTTAACTCACTGGATATGCCATTATTTTACCTTTTTATGAATATTTATTTCCTCCATCACTTTTTTTTCATATTCTCTTTATACTAGTTTTTTTTACTTTATGGTTAAAATTAATACTCTGCTAAAAACATTTTTTTTAATGAATAGTTTCCCTTACAACATCCTTTTTAGTTTTCAATAAAGGTAGATCCATCTACTAATAAGAGATTTACTTTTTACCATTACTATTGATATAAAACCTTCATTTGTTTTTCTCAACAAAATATCATGCTAATTTTTTTTGGTGCTCATTATGGGGCACATTTTTTATTCTCCCATGCAACCCACATTTTGAGATTTTGGTCCATATGAATTTGCAAGAAACTCAAGGACCACTTTATCAATAGGATATAGATTTAGATTAGTCTACATAATTAAATATTAGTTCACATATCAGATAACTCACCTAGGATTGTGATGAAGTTTTTAAAGTTCAATTCCAGATTGTTATAATAATTTTAAATTAGGAATTAGATCATGAAAAAAGAGTGGAAATAATTAATACATGTAGGGAACATAATATAAATCACCCAATAACTAAAAATAAATAAAGTTCGCTTATGACCATGTCAGTTATTAAAGACCCTGATCATCAACGTAGTTTGAATTGAATAGAAATAGTAGAAAAAATACTGCTTCAAATCTTTGATAACTAGCTTCGGATAACTAAACAATTTATGTTCAATTTAAATTTTTTACTGAAATAATAAATATAAAATAAGATCATGTAACCATTGTTTGAAGAAACTTTAAAATTAATTCAAGAAGAAAATCAAGAAGACAAGTGAAAAGAGCAGTTCATATAACCATTCAAAGACTTTTTATAGTAAGATTTTATTCTAATCACCATTCAGGTAGTTCAAGAATTAGTACTTTAGCTAAATATTGATTGGTTAAATTAAATATAAGAATATTTTCCATCATATTTGACAACATTTTCATGGGACAATAGAATTAGCTTAGTAAAATTTTGTAGAGTTGTTGAGGTATTAGAATAAGAAGACAGTGTCATTTTAGTACAAAGAGGTGAAGCAATAACTGCATGTAGAGTTCAAAAAAGATGAAAAAATAAAATAATTATTAATTTTATACTAAGTACACATCAACAATAAAGAATTCAAAATTGGTAGAAAAAATATTCACTAGAGCTAATAAATCAAAGGGATAAATTAATCCTTTTTATCAATTACAAGAAGCTTCTAATTTCAAGTTGAATCTTGAACATAAGAGTAAACTCATGAGAGAATTCAATCTTCCCATGATTACTAAGAATGTTAAATAGTCAAAAGGAGGAAAAATCATAAGCTAATCCATTATCTTAATAGCTGTTATTGTCCTATTATAGGAAGTCTTTCTAACCATGGCTCAACCATAGGGTAACGTGTTTGGTTCGTTGGCTTTGGGAGAATTACATGAACTTATAAAAATTTGATGAAATAATTTTTCAAAATTCTCAAGTGATGGTAAGAAACATATCGTTGCTTTCTCTATAGCATGCAAAATTCTATTAGTTGAACATGAAGATATTACTATAAGACTATTCATTGAAACTCTCAATAATGGAGAAGCAAATTGGTTTTATCATCTTCCTCTAAGAGTGATAACCAATTAGAATGATACGAATCCTAAGCTTGAAAATAGATTCAAACCAATAGAATATTCACATGAATTATTGGCTTAACTCACTTGAATGAAGAAAGAATCATAAAAACCCGTGATATATTTTGTAAATAAATTTAACAAGCTACTTCATAATATCCTAGTAAGTACTAAGCCAACATAAGATAATAATAAATGTTTGGTTATCAATTCTCAATTTTTAGAAGTGAGTTATCAATTGAGAAGGACCAGAGTATCTGATTTGAATTCAACTCAAATGTTAGCCATTGACACTGAATATGATATGATAATGGCTGATTTTTTGTTTAAAAACCATCAAAAGGTAAGGCATAAATTTATTTTCACTCTTATATTAAAAATTTTTTACAAAAAATGGCCAACTATATAACATATTTTAAAAATTAACTACCTCAAAAATCTATCATTACTGCTTACCAAGATATTCCTCAAAGAAACTATGTGCCTTTCCAATGGAATCATCCTTGATTGATAGCTCACCAGTAGAAGCTTGCACTAGAAGTTCCGCTTCATCCAAATAAAAATCCTCCATTAAATGATTTTTTAGAAAGGAAACAAATATTTATATTTGAGGAAAATTAAAGAAGAAAATGAATTAGAAAATCCATATCCTTAGGAATGTGAAATTGAAGAACCTAGTGGTGACTCCATAAATATGTTCTTGGAATATAATTCAAAAAAAACTAATTGAGGATAATGTTGGATAAATTATCCTTCAATCATTCATAGTCTTCAAAAGATCTCATAATAAAAAAAAGAAACAAAATGATGGACATGAATAATCTATGAAAATCACTCTTCCATGAGGAACATTACCCCCTGTATAGATGAAGGGAAAATAACCAGTGGATAAAATAGGTGAGTCCTTCCCAATTAGTACCATTGTTTATTAAAAGAGCAATACTCATATCAATTATAATAATAATTTATGTCATCCTATGTAATGTTCTTATTTTTCTAACCTACCTACTTTTGATATAATTAAACATGTAAATAAAACTAAAATTCAAATGTCACAAGATAAATCTTTGAGAACATATCTAGACCAATTAGATAAGATAATATAATTTATCAAAGTAAAATATCCCAATAAAAAAAGGTAAATTCCAAAGCAATATTATCCACCTCATCTTCTTCCAATCCAATAATAAAGTCCATGGCTTTAGTAACTTCCAAGTCTAATATGTTAATACTTTTTATATTTCCTTATTCCTTAAGGGATGTAAAGTTAGTAACTTTATAATTGATATAGGGGCCTCAAATAATGTGATACCTGGATATGTGAATGGATGTGAGGGATATTTATGTAGATATTTACTATAATGCATACACATTATGGACATAATGCATATGTGTTATGGACATAACACCTACACATTTTTTGAAATATAGGATTGAGATGTCAAGGCATAACACATAAACATTATAATATGTATGTGTTTTTACCATTATAAAAAAACATAAAATTGAGCATCAAAAAATGTGAATCCATCTCATGTTCACTTTCCTCTCCTTGACTTTCCCTCATGCGATCATGTTTTTCCTATGGAAATCCCAAAACCTTGCTAGATCTTCATTGGAAAACCCAAAACCTCAACAAATCTGTGATGCTAATTTAGAGATTAGGTAAGTGTAGACAAACCATCTTAACCACATCTATGTCTAAACCGGACTTCAATTTATTTTTACCAAACTATATAAATTAAGCATAGAAATCACCAAAATACCCAAATTTATCTGCACATTGGATGGAAGTGTCTAAAATCATGTTGAGGCTTCCTTATTTAGGGTATTACCTTGTATGAAATGATAAGCTCCCATAAACTCATCCCTAGTCAGGTTGTGACCAAGCAAACTGACATTTTAGACGCTTTGAGTGGGGCACTTAACCAACTTTTAGAAAATGTAACATCCCCACTAAGATTTACTTAGAATAATGTGATAATTTTTTTTTAAATTTAAATATAAATATTCTTTCATTAGATTTCACCTTAAGAATCTAATTAGTGATCCAAGTCTACTACACCAAGTATGTTAATTTATAAAATAAACATGTAACATCTATTGTTTATTAATCACTATCATCATATGAAATAAAACATTAACTGAATATAGAAAGTAATTACAAATTTTCAGCCATAGATGGTACAATAATACATCCACTATTGTCAATATATAAATGATTAAATAATTAAAATTCATCAATAATAATGTTTTAATGGTAATAAATACAATACAAGATATAAAGATCCATGAATCATGAGTTCTCCAAACTCCAATATCTATGGTAATCTCAAGTGTAATCTCCAAATAAGTACTATTGTGGGGATGGAGAATATCATCTGAGTGCTTTTCCACACCAACCATAGACCACAAATCCCACAAACAATCCCCCATCAGTGAATGGCTCTCCCTTCACAGATGGGTAGATAGTGATGATGCAAAAATATAGAGAGATAAGCTATTACTTGTGTGATATAATATTTCTAAAAGCATGATGTATACCATAAATAAATATGTTCTAAAATAATATCACACAAATATGTAAATCATATATATGAAATAACAATATTTAACTAAACATTACTTTGGCTAAAGTTTTCAATAGTTATTTATCTCTAGGATTAGTTAAATTTATACACACTACTTGATCATATTACCTTCATCTAGCATTGGTTATGTTAAGTAAGCTAATGAAGTATATCTCACTACTTAATTAGTAACAATAATAAAATATTTACTTAATATATATAACAAAAAGATTCATATAGATTACTTATTAATAGCAAGTAAAAAACATACTAATTACAAGAATAATCAAAATACATACATTTAGTCTTTCAAATCTATGAATGAATCTCAACCATATTATTTATCCCAAAATAATAAGCATAAAAAATATAGTTTATACAAACCAGGTATAATATATATAATTAGACTACATGTTTCTATTTTTGTAGGTAAATTCAAATGTAGTACATTCTATGAAAAACAACATATCATAGACAATCATTTTTGTGTACACCTTACTCAATATAAATAGCCAGTCCTCATAATAATTTTAGAAATCAAACACCTCATAACCCAAATGATATGAAACATAATCTTTCATTTATAATAATTCTTGTACATCCAGGAGACTATATGCATATAATCATAGTTTTATATCCCTTTAGAATCTATGACTTAATTTTAACAATGAATTAAAATATAAATATAGGCACACATCCTAATGCACTAATAGATTTTATATATGTATATGAGAACCTACGTCCTCATATAGATATATTTCATATATACATGCACTTGTACATATTAAATATATTCATAATATGTATAGCATACAAGTTCTTAAACAATATATAAATACCAACAGTCATTTATATTTTCAATCAAGAACTTCATATAATTCTAACAACATTATATTCACAAAACACATTCATGATCTATCAAGATATTAATATTCCTGTATTGTTAATAAATATCGTAATATAGTCAATAGAGTATTTATATCAATATCATGTTCTATTTATTTACTATAGGTTCTCGTAAGAATAAAATAAATCAAATTAACATCAAATTTAATTTCATTGTGAATTGCATAACACACAAACACTCATATAGTTCCTTTTATGTATTTGGGACCTTATAACAATCTATGCATATTATCACATACATACTGTTACAATTTTGACTTCATTGACTTGTTTTATATAAAAATCTTGTAGTTTAAAATAATTACCAGTCTCTACAAAGAGTTTGAAATAAAAATTCAACCTAACAAATAATTGCAGTCATATTATATATATAACTTGTATGTAATATCCATTATATAGTTACCAAGTCGATACTAATACCCACTACTAGTATATGCTATTGAATACCTTTATTTAATATCTAATTGATTTAGACTTAGCTTATAGAACTAGGCTCTATACAAATAAGTACATAGTCTTGGTATTTAAGGTCATAGCCTCATAAATAAATATACCCAATTTGTTTGATAATTACACACAGTCTTACTTTACATATGCTCATAGTTTGGACAACAAGTTACACACAGTCCTATTTTACATATGTTCATGGCTTGGTCAAGAAGTTATACCATTTATACTAGTATGTTCTCACTATTTGAATAATAACAGTACATAGACCATATGTATAAAATTTCATGGTTTTGTATTATAATTGTGCACAGTACATATAAATACATATCAAAATTATAAATGAAATTCAAATAAATGATATACAAAATATCCATATAAATCCCTTCCCTCATCAAAGTAACATAGACCATACATATATTTTCAATATTTTAGATGACAGTGTATACACATAGTTCACTATTTAGAATAATATTATACACATAGTTCAGACTTGTATAACCTCACAATGTTTTATAACAATTACATAAACAATCCATGCATACATTTTACTTAATTTGTAAAAAAAAATACATATTACGTATATGTATATGTTCATAGTTTTAAAATAAATGACCTTCTTTCCTTCATATTTTACACTCACAATTTTAATTGACAAATACACATAGTTCATTGTTTATATGTATATCATACACTAAATGCATATAGAGTTTATGTATCAATTCATTTTTTTCTCCAAATTACTTAGAATTCATGTTTATACTCCTAATAATTCAAAATTTTCATAGACCCATGTATTATATATATACTCATAATTTTGAGATATATATCTGAGTATATAAATATCTAAAAAAAAAATCAAATAAAATTCAGTTTCATATATATCAAAACCATCTGCCTAGGCTTCTATATTTACTAAGCTAAGGCATCATGTCATCACAAAGAATAACTCCATTTAACCCTATCATACATATATTTTATTTTCCTTTCTTTAAATATTTAAAGGATAGAGGTTTAGTTATGTGGATGATTGAGCCATCGACAAGGCTAAACCTATATCATTAAAATGCAAAACAATTCCAAAAACCCTAGGAGATAATATAAACAATTTTTTTTTTCCTTTTTACACATAATAATAAAATAACAATACCAACCTTATCAAATCTTCCAATTGAAACTATATGAACCAAAAAATCTCTCTCCTTCTCTCTATTCTTTCACTTCTCCTCTTCATGTCATCCATTCTCTTCTCCATCTCCCCTTTTTTATCATTATTTATATGTCTACATCTCTATCATGTAGGCAAAATCTCATAGTTTCCAAAATTTCATCATTCAAAAAAGCTATCTTTCTGTGAAACTATAATTAATCCATGTCAATTCCATTTTAACACAAAAAAAACCCTAAATATTCTTAAACTTTCCCCAAATTCCTTTCAATCGTTATTTTATTCCATAAATCTTGTATGATGTTTTTTGACATCACAAGGCCGAATATCAACTTCACTAAATTCCACTATTATCATTATTTCTCAATGATAAATTATCACTTTGAATTAACACTATTGACTATGCATTCCAAACAATGTTTTGGCTTAGTCCATATGTTAATTTTAGGACATAATGAAATCTTTGCAATAACCTAGTAAAAATAAACAATATCATGACCTAAATAATTATGTTTCTAATATAAATTCAATTATATTATTTTAACTAAAATGTTAAATCAAACAACTATTTTATCAAAACATAATAGTATTATAACAATGTAATTATTGTTTATTATTACGTTATATAGACTATCCTATGTCTTTTGTTATATTTACATATTTTAAGGTGTTAAGCCACATAATGGTATTTCCCACTATCATAAATATTACCATTTAATGTTCTCAAACATTAAAAAGACATAATGGTTAGTCTATATACTGTAGTAACAAGATACTATTCAATCCAAGACAATCCAAAATGATAAGGAGAAATGATACAATGAGCACCATTATTAAATACTCTTTGATCACATGATCAAGCACATCACTCGAAGGGAAACATACAATTCTTGATCACATAGAAGGTGAAGAATACTTGTTTTGTATTCTTTTGTTTATTATATCCATTGTTGTCTTGCTCTCACAAGTATCTTGTCTTGAGGTGTTATACTAGTTGTTTTTATTAGTTTTATTATACTAACATTTTATTAACCCCCTCTTGTATTGCTATAAATATATAATGACACACCCAGTGGGATGGCATACCCCAAAAATATTGAGGAAGTGACCTGGGAATCTTAAAACTAAGAAATAATTCACTCATGACCTTATTTTTATGTTTTTCTTTAATGTTTTATATGTTTTTATTACCTATGTTTTAATTATTCTTAAATAAATGATGACTTAATTGATTAACAATGTTACTCAATAGTTTGAATGCACTGTTTAACTATTAGTTAGTTTATATAAAAACCAAACACCATCACTATTACATGCTAGCCATTATTGTTGACCATCACCTTCTATCATTTATTGCCTCCATCATTTGACACCTGATGCTATATTTTAACACCTTACTATCTTTACCCACACCATCATCATTACCTACCAATCTTCACCTTTGACTAACACATGTTTGGTCACTCAACACCATCATATCATAGACTGATAAGCTCCCACCATCACCAACTACCTTGTTGTCAATCGATAGTATCCTTGTATCATCTAACACCACACTACCATTAATTGACATCATCTTTTTGTTATTGAACAACATCTTATTATCATCTCCCTTCTTGCCATTGTTTGCCCACTCCTAACATATTCAACCCTTGCCATCAATTGATAGCACCTTATATTGACTAACACTGTCTTCAACCCCTACATTCAACCAATGACATTTGTCATCACTCAAAAAAATATTTAACACATGTAATTTTATGATACCTCCTAATATCACTCGATACCATCTTATCATCATTTACCTTCCTTCTATTATCCATCCCTTCCTACCATTGACTGATTGCTACCATCTAATAGTTGCTTATAGGAAACTAAATCTAAGGGAGAAGATTTAAAACACTATAAAAAATTCATTCACACTTATTTTTGGTACTTAAAATTCACTTAACAATGTTGTTTCTTGTATTTCAAAGTTACAAATGCAAAAAATAAAGACAAGGTGCCAAATTTCACTTCACATCTTGTTTAGTTCTCTAAAAAGAACAACCTTAGATTAGTGATCTTAGGAGATTTTTATTTATATTTGTTCATTCTTGAAAAAGTAATTAGTTTCCATTTCCTAGATTAATTTATTTTTGGCAAAAAAAACTTTTCATGTATGATCTTCCCCATCCCCTTTAGGGAACTTGGGTGATGAAAAGCACCTTTTTTCTTTGTTTAGTTGAGTCTAGAAAGGCAGAAAAGTCATGTATGTTCTCCTTAATATTTAAGTGACTTGGGTGACCCAAAAAATAACCTAAATTTCTTCCATTTTTTCATTTATTTCTTTTTTCACATTGGCTTATGGGGGGGAGTTTATAACCTCCTCACAAGTTCTTTAGGGGAGTGTTGACTTGGGGTTTCATCTCCCATGATCATTCTAACCCAAATCCAAAGTGAGGTATATAAATTGGGCACATGATATTGGAATTGAATAGTAGTTGAATGGTTAGCTTGATAATTCTAATGAAAACTCAAATCAGTTGACACTAGACATCTAACTTCACTAAGTAGTTCGAGGTTGAATTCATTGTGCAAAGGACTGGATCTTTGCATAATAAGATAGTGAGTTTGAATAAAATTGGTGTTATGCACTCTTATGTTAGCCACACTTGGGACCATTTAGAATGTATCAAATAATGTAGATTTTATTAAACCCCATTTTTTTAGTAATATCCTACCAAATGTCAAGTGCTTCGTCACTCTAAGTTCTTTGCCACGTAATACTTCTTGGGAGATGGAGGGGGGCTTTAAAAAATCTACCCACATGTGGTTTTTAATTTTTGGATTAACACTTAATTCTATTCAAGACTAGTATATCAATGGAAAAATTGGTAAAATCTACGTAAACCTTATCAATTTTAGGGTAAGATGTGCACTTTGGTGAGTTTTTTATTTATTTTACTAAGCATGTATTTCTAGATCTAAAATTATTTGTGTACAAAAGTCAAAATGAGTCAAAACCTTAAAAATAGGACATATTACACATCACTTTGAAACAAAAGGTGTGACACTAAGGGAATCACTCTAAACATTTGCCTTGGAGATTTTCAAAAATGACCTTTTGTACCTTTATTCAAAAATATGTTACATTGATGAATTTGTTCCAAGACACTTACCTTTGTGCAAAACCAAGTCAAAAATCATTTGTGTGACTTTTTGCTCCAAAAGTGTTATTATGTTTCCCATTTTATTATAGGCCATTATTCATTTAAAAATCTAAATATTTCAAAATAACATTAAAAATCTATCTTTTTAAGTTAATATCTAAAATAACTGGTTTACACTTGAGTCTTGTTTATAACTTGGGCTTGAGTGGTTCACCTTTTGTCTTTAGATTGTGCAACATGGGTTGATTTTTAATTTTATTTTTAAATACCTCTTCCTAGAGACCATGTTTGCCTTTTATCATGTCTTGTCTTGATTCCAAGTTATATTTTTACACCAAGTGTGCGATTTGTTTCAAATTAGGATCTATAGAGTTAAGATTTTTTCAAATTTGAATTCCTAGCCTAAGTTATATGGCAAGACCTATCTCATC
Organism: Torreya grandis; assembly: GCA_037957365.1. Lineage (NCBI taxonomy): Eukaryota > Viridiplantae > Streptophyta > Pinopsida > Cupressales > Taxaceae > Torreya > Torreya grandis. Next base: position 1,406,957 of record JARHVA010001610.1, read on the forward strand.
TGCCTAGATCAAGATTTTTTTCATATGATTAGACTAAGTTTGTTTTGATGTCCAAATTGATCCCATTTAAAGCCATACCTTTTTTAAGTATCAAGTATTTAAACCAACTTGACAAATCATGTCAAATTAGGGTTTATTTTTTAACCCACATTCCAATATAATTAGGGCCATTTTTTACCCCTTTTAGACCATGCCAATCAAGTGAAATCTGACTTAAACCTAAACCAATTTCATGTCATAACAAATAAAAAGTTCAACACCATTTTTATAGACTAAGATCACCCTCTTTTGGATAATTTCTAATCCTAGCCATGCCAGTTATACTACGTCAAGACTAAAATTCTTTGGGATAGTAAAAGTATCAAGTTTACCATTTCAAGGCTAATTTATCTAATAATAGGTTCTTATCCCATAATTATACCATTAATCCTCCTTTGGACTATGTTAACAACCAAGCTTTGCATTACCCAAGGATTACCATTCTAGGCCCTCATCCTTTGGCCTACATTAGCAACCAAGCTCTATAATGCCCAAAGATTACCATTCTAGGCCCTCCTCATTTAGCTTATCTTAGTAACCAAGCTCTATAGTACCCATGGATTACCATTTTATACCTTCCTCCTTTGGCATACATTAGCAACCAAGCTTGACAATGCCCATTCAATACCATTCTAGGCCCTCCTCTTTTGGCTTCTGTTAGCAACAAAGATCTATAGCGTTCATTCAAAACTATTACAGGCTGCATCACCCAAGGATTACCATTCTAGTCCCTTCCCCATTTTCTTCTAAATTTATTAACTCATTATCTCAACAAGTTTACACAATCATAACTAGGTGTATTATGGTTACCATCATAGACCCAAAGCCAGTTTTTATTGAGCCCATTTTGATGAACATATTTGCAAACATCTTATTTTCAAAATATAGGCCATTACTAATCCATTAACAAACATCCCCCACTTTATAAAATCTAATATGATCTTTAAGCTATAACAGAACCAATCCTTGCCTCTTTAGGAGCCATCATTTAAAGCCCAAAATGTGTCCAAATCTGAGATTTTTCAACCAAGTGTAATCTGAGGACAAGACAATAAACTAATCTATGATGTTTTTTCTGAAACACCTAGCTATTATGAGTTAACCTATGTTTATTCACACTTATACCATTACCCTATCATTGAGGATCATCTCTTTGAAAATTCTGTGTTTGTGGAGCTACCTATTGACCATTTCCATTTTGTTGAGGAGTCTCACTTTGACAAGCTAGTCTTTGTTGAGTCCTTCTTAGAAGATCCTATTTCTTAAGAGACCATTATTCAGCCATAGGCCATTAATATTATAATACCAAACATTCAACATAATATCTTTTCCTCAACACTATAACAATAATCATCATTTAAGTTATGTTCTATTTTTGAACTGATATTAGATTTACCATCAGAAGCATAATCAATGTCAATTTCAACATCAGATTCAGAGTCCTTTGATTTTAAAAATACAATATGTTAGTGGATATTACAACATTGGTTACATACACCTTACATATTAGTTATAATATATTTATGATCCTTCCATGATTTTCAAGGATGTTTACTTTAACATCGACACAAATTCTCCTAGTATCTTATATGATAATTGTGATGCCTCTTACCATTCCATTACCATCACACTTTCCATTAACACCAACCATCCTATCCATTATATTGAAATTTCACCTATCAAAAGTGCTAATTGAGACTGACAGAATCACACATTGTTGAACTGTATCCATGGCAACATGTCAGTTGTAAAATATCAAGGGGACCAAGACCATATTCATGCATAGGAAGAAAAATATCCTAGTGAAACCTTTTCAGAGGTGTTAGGGGGTAATCAAAGTCCAAATTTAGTATATTCTTGTAAAACCTTAATTGAGGCAATAGAGAAAAATTAAATTCCAAAGTCAATGTTCCTTAGTGAAACCTTCTCAGAGGCACTATAGGACAATCAAGACAATTTTATTAGTGAAAACCTCTTTGAGGTGCCAATCACTGAGCACAAAAATTCTTCATTACTTGATGAATACATTATGAAAGATAACATCAATACAACTTCCAATCTACAACATAATTAAGTGCTAACATCTCTTAGGCCTAAACAACAGAAAAATTTGGTGGTCCTATTGAGATCATATTCATAAGTCTTTGACCCAGCCACAACCAAAATTATGTCAAATTTATAATCAATAACCATTTGTGTGATTGTAGATATGAATCTTAATTTATTTACGAACCATTATACATTTTATCATGATCTATTTCTCCATTCCATACCTATATTACACTACCAAATCAGACCTTTTATCTAATTCTTATCCTTATTTATCATTCATGGCTATACTTTCATTTAAACAGGATACAAAGACATCTTGTCTAAAAGTTTGGATGAAATAAAATCAACAACCAACAAATATCACAAAAACATATTGGAGTTAAAATCAGCAATAGGTTCTTGATAGAGTAGTTATTCAAAAGGGGTGTGGGCTATTAATTTAAACAATTTAGTATTCTAGTTGTATTAAATGGAGATCTAAGACATGCATCTCGACATCATCAAGAGAAATAGAATCATGCCTTGCCTTGACATTTACCTTTCTTATCCATTTACCTTGATTTTCCATTTACCTTGCCTTTCCATTTACCTTGCCTTACTATTGTTTCATACCCTAACATTTTCCTATCTATACCTTTCTCACTGTAGTGTGGAACTACAATGAATTGAGGTCCTTTAATACTATGTAGGTAGTGATCAATTTACATTGAAGTCATCTCAGTCACCCATTTTTCCATGATCTTATTGTTTTGGGATTTAGATCATTATTTATCTCGTAATCCTCCATTGATTTGAAATATGAAAAAACATAAAACATTGGAAACATTTCCAAACATTCCTCCAATGTAAGGCAGAACAACATTGTCTTGAGGTCCTTTGGGACTATGTAGGAAGCACTCAATTTACATTTATGTAAGCTTGGTCACTCCCTTTCCAATGCTCTCACTATTTTATAATCAATTTAAGTAATTATCTCACCATTTTAAGAGCAACCTAAGCTAATGCTCTTATGATTTTGTGAGTCACTTTTGTGTATATTACATTTGAAATTGATGCACTACTTCACCCTTAGTTTATACCATGATCTTGAAATTTTTTAAGTGGTATCTTATCAACCTTTAATTAGTTAAGATACATCAAAAAATTTAAAAACATTCAAAACATTGTAAAAACCTAAACATTTGAAAATAGCTTACAATCTCCTAGAGAGATACAAAGCCCCAAAATCTAGAAACATTTGTCTTGTATTGAACTTAACCACCGGTCCTCAATTTTCCCTACTAGGGCAAATCCATTTTTGGTTCCAATCCATTCCACTACCATTGGGTGTGTGACCTTCCCTTTGGATGTATCATTTCTTAGGGGCACCATCCAATATGCACTTTTAAGCCAATCTCGTAGATTTCACCCTATTGGGGTAAAATCAAAGTGTGCAACTTATACCATGATATCTTATCCCTTCATGTCATCCCCTTGTATATATCCTTACTTGGGGAACCATCTATTTATCATTATATTGAGCAATCACATGTAGATATTGACTTGGTTAATAATAAAATGTTTTCTATCACTTTTATTTTCAATCTTAATGTGTATTTATTTGCTTAGTTATTTGTTTATTTATTTTCCTATTTATTTCCTTTCATTGTTATGCCTTGACTCAATGTATATGCATTTATTGGGTGTTTCATTTCACATTATACTTGAGTTCATCCATATTCATATATTAACATTGTCATCATGGTTTTTATCATTGGTGCATTGTTTTAAAAATTTTATTAGATTAGGAGTCAGTCCTTATTACATTACGGCTAGGTCATCATGGTATTTTATATCATGATGCATAACATAACATGCTATATCAAAAATTAGGCTAGTGGATCTTACAGCCATGTTATGGGTAATACTTCTCCTTATTCACTTTGACAAATCCTCCAATACTCCTTGATCAAATTAACTCATTGACCATTCTATTTGTATCAATTTTAATAAAGATGAGCATCTTTACATTGGTAGGTATAATTGAATCATCCACATTGATCAATTCTTATTATTATATTATATTCCTCATTTCATTTTCTCCTACTTATGTATGAACTACATTGGCTTGAGCTATATTTGGACTATGCAGGAAATGCTTGGATACATTACATATCTCAAGTCAGCTTGGCCATCATTATTCTTCCATCTCCATTATTGTCTTCCAATCATCTCTCTCATCAGTTTGTGCATCCTCATATGCCTATTATTTTTTTATTCTTTATTCTTTGAAAATTCATTAAACCATCAAACCTATGGTTACTCCCACTCATATTTAATATGTGTGACATGTTATATCCTTAAGTTACACTTGCCAATCCACCTTACGAGGGTAAAACCCCATTTTTTGTGACCAATATACCCTATTGTGGCACATCATTATATCAATGATTATAACTGTCTTTAGGAAAATTATTAGTTCAATCCATCCACCCTATTGAGACACATCATTATGCCACTAGTTATAAACACCTTTATTAAAATTAGTAGTTCAACCCATCCATCCTACTATGACACCTCACTTTGTTACTGATTATAATTAATTTTGGGAAAATTAGTATTTTTAATCTATGCATGCAAGCATTAGCTTAATCTGATTAATCTCATCTATGGGTTAATTTCATGCTTATTATTTACTATTTTTTAGGGACCGTCCATCAATTTTATGTTTCAACCACTCCCTCAATGGGGCATCATATGCTTCCCAAACTTTATTTGGAGTGTCATTCCTCAATCATTATCTTTTTTTCTTTTTAACAACTTTCTCATTATTTGAAAATATGTTATTATGCCTATGTATTACAATGCCTTATAACACAAGGGTAAATTTTAGACATCCTATTTTAGCCACATATATGTCTAAATTAGACTTCAAATTAATTTTGATAAAACTTAGCAAGTTAAGCCTATAAATCATTGAAACACACAAATTTATCTGCACATTGGATGAAAGTGACCAGAATCATGTTGAGGCTTCCTTATTTTGTGTATTACCTTGTATACAACAATAAAATCCCACTAATTGAACCCCAATCAGGTTGTGACCAAACAAACTGATATTTTTGACCTATTAAGTGGGGCACTTAACTAAATTTTAGAAAAGGTCAAAATATTAATCAAATTTAATTAATTTATTAAACCCAATTAAGTTATTAGTTAAATAATCCATTTTCAAGTAATGAATATCTAAAATTGGAAATTTGAAAATGCAAAATATCAAGCCTCTTCATCATCAATTTTGTGAGTTGTTATGCACTCATAAAATGTCTCACAAATATCTAAATTTATGAGTCATATTTATTAATTTAATAATATTAATTACATATTTGACTCAAGCTCCATCACACATCTCATTTTTTATCCAAAGATCATAATGGATTTTACTAACCTATAAATAAGAGTGCCCTAATTCTCTTTTAATAAGCTTTTATGTTTAAGGTTATTATGTTGGAATGCATTCAATAATCTCTCAAGAAAATTTATAACAACAAATAGATTGGAGAAGCTTCACATGGAAAGACAAGCCAAGCCAAAGTGACAAGGATAAATGATGCAAGGTGCACCATTATTAAAGACTCTTTTGAGCATATGATAGAGCACATAATCCAAGGCCAACCTGCAATTCTTACTCTCAAGGAAGGTGAATAATTCTTGTTTTGTCTTATTTTGTTTGTTACTTGTATTGTTAGCTTGAACTCCTATGTATCTAGGCTTGAGTTGTTACATCTCTATATGTTTTTATTGGTTTTATCATATTAACATTTGACTAACCCCCTCTTAGATTCCTATGCATATAGTAAGTGATAAAAAATTAAACCTAATAACCCTAAATTTTGGTGATTTTTTATTATTTACATTGTTTAATTGGTAAATTATATTTTTTAAATGAACTACTCTAGTGTAAAAGGCCATAATGTTACCTTATTCCTAACCCTCTACCTAACTCTCCTAACCCTCTTATCACTCCTACACTTTGACAAGATTCCCCAGGATGTCAAGAAGATATAGATGCACACATAGTAGAAAACAAAATTGAAATTAAGAAAATAATTAGGAGAATGAGGGACCCCACTTCCCCCAAGATCCACCACACCTATTTGGTGAATACCCTAGAGTTGATATTAGGTCAAGTTAACTTGATAATGAGTCAATTTGATAGATGGGAATAATATAGGGATACATGTAGGGTTTACTATGCTAATAAATTGTTATTAGATGAGGTGAAGAATAATGAAATAACAAAAGTTAAAATTTATTTGTTATTCATAAACCTAGCCACTAATGCACCTTTTCCACTAACTACTAAACATTTCCAAATCCATGGATTCCAACATAATTTGATTAAAGATAATTTATAGGACTGATGGTGGATGGTGTTTGATTATACACAATGTAACAACCATGAGGCCCCATTGTATTTATTGAGGAAACTCTACTATGAGTTTGTCCTCAATGAGATTCTAAACTATTTTGACTATGGTCAATTTTAGGTCTGAGGGAAAGGCTCCATGTAGGATCGATGAGGTGCACATCATGAACCTAATCATCCTATAAGAACCCCTACCCAAAAGCCACTTCATCTTGAGATTTCCTTTGTAGTGAAGGAGGACATGGATATAAATATTTTGCATGCACTTAATGCACTTATTGATACACTTATTCAACATATGAGTAGGTTTTCAAAGGCCAATGTTAGATATACTCCACCTAGTGTGTGTACCCAACCCCACCCCTATAGATATTATGGTGTTATATGCATTATACCTTCTCATCATGATGGTGGTGCTTCAAATGGCTTGGAGGATATACTCTTGAGTGATGATTTTTTGGCATGCACGTTTGGTGCACACACATTGGCCTTTACATGCATGTTGGTATATTTTATATAAATATCATGTTAAATTTAAGTTATATTTGAAAATTTAAAAGATAAAAATTAATTTACACAAAAATTGAATAACATATGTGTAATTTTTATGTTTTAGGATGATACAGTGCCTTCATTATCACAATCCACAACTGCATTATTTGATCCTACTTATCCAATGTTTAGATTTAGAGAGACAACTACTAGGAAATCCACTATTGTATTTATCCATGTTATTATCATACCATTTACATATACAGAGGAAATTTTTTGAGTTAATACTATAATCTATGTACATTTACTTTATACATATTTGTCTTATACTTAAGTTAAATTTATTTATCAAGGATCTCAAAATTCAAGTATAATTCTATCAAATACACTCTTGGTTTAATAAAGGAGAAAACTTTGCCATATATCTTCAATATTTTCTAGAAAACTAAGAAATGTTATTTTTTCAGTTGATGACTTTAGTAGATACTCCTCCATCACTATGAGCTGAGATAAACATAAGCATTATTATTTCAATGTCATCTGCATAGGCACTGACATAGGTACATATTAACTTGTAATTTTGAATTATAAAAATAGATTTATTTTAAATAATTATATTACATGTACTTGGGAAAATATAACTTATGTGAATTTATTATGTATGCAAGGTTATCAGATGACATCTAACAATCCAATTCAGATGATCATTATGACACCTCTTCATGTTTCATCCTCATTTCACATGCATGTTCATGTAGCTCAACTTATCACTTACCTAATTGAGTGTCAGAAATAGATTGAGTAAGACCATGACCTTACAGTAAGTATATATTTAAATGATTTTTTTATTCTAGTTTAAAATTAATTTATTAACTTGGTTTCATGTATATGATGTTAGTTTTATAATAATATTTGTATTTGAATAGGTTTAACTACAAGTGAGCTATCAGCATATGACCCATAGTCGGACCTTGGAGTAATCCAAGGCATTTGAGGGATTTCCATTTATAAACAAATCATCTTAGGGAGAGTTTTATTTGAGGAAGGCAAAGAGAGGGAGGCTATTTGATTATTAGAATGTCTTAGATGATGTAATGTTTTGTATTCATATATGTCAATGTATGTTTTTTTGGCATTGTATTCTTATATGGCATTCACCTGACATTAGAGACTATGTTGTTAGATGATGTATTTTTTTGTATTCCTATATGTAAATGTATGTATTATTGATATTGTATACCTATATGCCATTCACTTATCATTTTATTTTGTTCTTATTTTGTATGCCTTTATGGTTTTTTATTATTGTAAAACTACATAGATCCTACACTACACCATATAATGGATTATGATTTTATATGAGAAATTAGTGGTAAGTTAAATATTAAAACTAATTTATGAGAATTGAGAATTTTTAAAATTCCATTATGAACAATGAAGTGTAATGTTTGACCATTGATCCACATTTGAGAATGGAATATTATTTATACTTTAAATTCATGTTAGAATATGTCAAGATGTTTGTAGTGCCAAACATAACACTGTGTTTAGAATCCATGATAATATTACTTTATCTAGTTTTAAAGTAATTATACCCATTTATTAAAGATATGTAAGTATCTAGTTTTTTAGCCGAAAATTTTTCTTTGGAATTACTTCTAAATTTATGAATTGACAACCACATTCTAGTATTGGAGTACTTATTTTGGTCATTTCATATGTTGTCTTTTTTGTATTAGATTGAAATTATATTAATTATTTTCTATTAGACTTATGACTTAAAATTTTATTCAATATATCCTAGTCCTCTTTATAGATCTTAATCTAAACTTGCATTATGAAGGCTCTATCGCCACTTTAGAATGTTTTCTTGCTCCATATGAAAAGTCAACCTTCCTACTCTATCACTCTTTTATCAAGAGTTTAGAATAATCCCACATTTTTAATATGATGTGTTATGATGCATATAAGGTATTGAAGGTGATTTCATGATTTGGAACCTCTAGATAATAAATAAATGATTAGAACATAGTCAATAGATCTAGACAAACATAAAAACAAAAAAAGGTTTAGAATATAGTTTTCATTAGTCCTTGTAATTTGAATATAAATAAGAGTTTGAAAGTGATTTCTTGGATTATGTAAATTTAATTGAAGACCCTTAAAAATTTAATTTTGATTCATGACATTTGCATTTTACATTATGGCTAATAGAGCAATTTTTTTGGAATTAGTAAAAAATATTAATAAAAGGCAAAATTTTACAAAAGATAATTGGTATTGAAAGTAACAATCAAATAAGATAATATATTTTACAAGGAAAATAAAATTGTATAGAATTAAAAATACAATCTAAGAATTTTTTTCATTCAAACAAGTAGTTAGACCTAAAAGAGAAAATGCAAATTTATAATTGCATCTAGACCTAATGGAAAGCCTTAAAGAGGCATAAATAGTTTAAGATTAGCCACAAACAGAGTAAGTAGTCATAAAATAAAAAAACATAGAGTGTGTAATTTTTGTTAAATGAGCTATTTTTAAGTGGATTTATACCATTTGCATTACATTCCCTATTCAACATGTAATATGAGAAAAGAAAATGTCTTCACGTATAAATAAAAGTCATATATGATTGTACAGATATAATAGTTTGATATATTCAAAAATTACACTATTTAAATTACCATGACATTCAAATCCACCTAAAAGAACATTTTCACTAGTGTTCAGGAGTGCAAAACACAAACAAGATGAGTTCTCAAACTTGAATATGTAGTTAGATAACTCCATTAATGGTGATTATTGGATAAAAATTAGCACTTAAAACATGTTTGGAGGGGTGAAAAAAACCAAATACCAAGTTATTATCTTCCCATCATGCTCAATTGATAAACCCACCACCCATTCTGGACTCAAGAATGCCATTCCCAACATAAGAAACATGTAGATTTTTAACCTAAATTTAGACATGCATAAAATAGAAACTGTAAGTTGTATTGATAAACCATAAGATGCATATTATGTATGTTTAATACCTATAATTTATCCCCTGATCATTTTTTAAAAAACTTGGAAATAAATCCATGGCACAAGTTGCAGTAATAGGTCTTAAAATTAAACTATTTGGTAATGAAGAGACTTCTTAGGTTCCAAGTAGCATTTTTACCTCTAGGACCCCTAGGTGTAAATCCATTTATTTTAAAACATATATATATATATATATATATATATATATATATATATATATATATATATATATATATATATATATATATATATATATATATATATATATATATATATATATATATATATATATAATAAAAATGTGTTCTAATGACCATGAATTTCAGTTCCACCTGAAAGCACATTTCACTATTGTTTAAGAACATAAAAACACTGACAACAAATTTTGTCAAAGTTAAAGTTGTAGTTGGTGAAATCCATTTATAATGCTTCTTGGATGACAATTACAACTTATAACATGTATTTAAGGGATTATAACATCAAATGATAGGTTATTAGCCTCCCATCATGCCTGGTTGACAAATCTGCCACCCATTTTAGGCTCAAGAATACCCTTCCCAACATAAGAAAAATACATATTTTTAGCCTAACTTCAGACATGTATAAAATGAAAATTATAAATCATATGTATGAACTATAATATCAAAAATATGTATTAAAAATACATATAATTACACCTTAAATCAAGTCAATATAAACTTAGAGATCAATTCTTGACACAAGTTGTAGTAACAGGTCCTAAAATGTCCTAAAATGTAACTTTTTGGCAATGAAGAGACAACTTCTTGAGCTTCAACTGGCATTGCTAACTCTAAGATCCTTAGATGAAAATAATTCACTATAAACATGTATAAATAGGAAAATTACATGTGATATAATGAACATGACTTCTAATTCCACCAAAAATTTCATTTTCACTAATGTTCAAGAGCATGGAAATATTGACAATAAATGTTGTCAAAGTTGAAGTTGTAGTTGGATAACTCAATTTATGGTGCTTCTCGACTGAAAAATGGTGCTAAAATCACATTTTAATGGGTGGATAATGTAAAATACTAGGTTATTATCATCATATCATTCCTTATTGATAAATCCACCGCCCATTTTGGGCTCAACAATGATATTCTCAACACAAGAAAAATGCATATTTTTGGCCTAACTTCAGACATGCATAAAATAAAAATTGTAAGTCATATGGATGAAATGTAAGATCCATACTATGCACATAAATAATTATAATTACACCCTAGATCAATTTGATAGAAACTTATAGATCAATATGTGGCATAAGTTTCAATAATATGGATCAAAATGAAACATTTTGGTAGTGAAGAGAACTTCTTGAGCTCCAACTAGCATTTCAACTTCTGAGACCTCCCAAGTGAAAATCCATTACTTAGAGCACATCTATATAGGCAAATTATATGTTCCCCAATGATGATGATGTTCAAGTCTAACTGGAAGCACATTTTCACTATTATTTAGGAGTGATAAAACACCAAATATTTTTATTAAGCTTCTTTTAGAATCAAGAATATGAAATTCTTTACTAAAAGTGCCAACTATGTGAAAGTGGAAGCTTATTTGGCACCACTAACTTGAAAAATAAATTTATTAAGTAATTAAAAATAAAATTTATGCATATACTACCTAAAAATGAAAAAAACATTTGGTATAATTGATTATGTATACATTTTATAAGACAATATACCTGTGCATTTCAATCCAATGAACCACTAGGATATGCTCTAATCTTGGTAGTATCAATAGTAGCTTTATGGTCTTACTCACTAACTTACCATAGATTCATGTTTAATTGAATACCATGATATTTTTGAAATTTAATATTCATTTCAAGAACCAAATTTGAATAGTCTAATCTCTTCCTATGTATTTCAAAGTCTTCAAACAACCATACATATAAATTTTTGATAGCTTATTGTCGAAGCCAAGTTTCAGTGACTAAAATAGGCCTAGTGGGATAGTTAATGTTTTATCCATCTATGACTAGGGAAGTCAATTTTTTATTTCCATCTACACGCTGACATAATTACTAATTGGTTCCATCTTCATTGTCCTCATTTGCAACAACTATAAAACATGCCCTGTATCAAAAAATATAATTTTTAATGACACTATGAAAATATATAATGAGAATAAATAGTACATAATGATTATGGCCAAAGTCATATGATGATGTCATATCTATAATTTATAATGTTGTTGGAACCTAATATGTGTTGATTTGAATTAGATGTCTACAACTCTAGTCATCTACTCACTTTTGTGACTCACATTCATTCCAAATAGATTTCGTTCATGTAGAACATAAAATTTTTAAGTGTCTCGTATGAATAGTCCAAGAACTTTAATTTGAGCTAGGAAATGAGTAGATCTCACTTAATCCCATTAGAGTCATACAATCCTCATAGTTTTTTATGTGGTCTTCCTCCACTAATAATAGAATTTGCTTGAGCACCATGGCACATGTTCTCATTACACTATTCAACCACTTTTTTTTCATCAATCAAATTAGTAGCCTATTCAAATTTAAATTCCTCCCTTAAATGGATCTTTTTACACATGATCCAACACCTTCATGCTCCTATTTTATATGGCCAACCTTAATGAAATTCTAAATATTTTCTAGTCTAGTGGTAATGTGAATCTTGGTCAACCAATAAAACATTTGTGCATTCTTGAATTATGATGTGCAATTGTCTAATCAAATGTAATGTTGATTTAAAGTAAAGTTCCTCTGAGTTAACTATCCATATAACTTCTTAAGATAACCTTGCACATACTCTGTACAATGTGATCAGTCATCAATAATATAGAAATGGTGCTCCCTAAGGTTTTTTTTAGTGGTGAATCTTTGTTAATTCATGAATATTCCATTATTTTGAAGTAAACCTTTATGCTTTTTTGGGGTATCTAATAGGGCAGGATTACCTAAATTTTAGGGTAGAATTTAAATTTAAGGGTTGGATCACCTAATTTTTAAAATAAATTTCCTTTTATAAATGTATGTCATCAGCACCAAGAAAGCCAATCTAGGGGCATCTTCCACTATATGTAATATATTAAACTTTTTGACATAATGGTATTTGCTCCTCAAGTATATTAGACTATCTAAAGCACTGGTATCTTTTGTCAATCTTCTGAAACTAATAGTTAGGTGATTGTAACCACATGTTAGATGATAACAATTAGGTATTAGATGATAGCAACCTATTGTTTGGTGATAGTAACCTAAACTAGGTGTTAGATGACATTTACCAAGTGTTAGATAACAATGAATAGGTGTTAGAAGACAATAGAATAAAACAAGCAAGTGTGCATGGATAAAATCCCTTATAGTATTCTCTAAAGCATCAATACTTATTTTAATGTGTAGGTTCATTTCTTTAGTAGGTGGTTAATTTACCTATATTTGAGCTCTCTTAGGTTTTTTCTATTAAATTTCAGGTTGTTCATTCATTTTATATTCAAATTAAATGTTTAAACATGAAAATGGGTGATTGGATTATTTTTTTACATTATTTGAATTGTTTATTATATCTCTAGGGACTAGGTGGTAGGAGAATATAATTAGTTGTCAGACTGTTAGATGACATAAATTATAGATGATAGTATTTAGTGTTGGATGATATCAAGTAGGTGTCAAATAATAAAAAACAGGTGTCAGATGATAAAAATCAAGTGTTGGGCATGTTAAGAGACTACAAGGAGTTATCAAGTGACTCCAACCAAATTTTAGGAGATTACAACTAGGTTTCATTTGAATGCAGTGTTGATTCAATGGCTTATGTTAAGAGTGTTAAAGCATTAGATAAATTTAAAAAATAAAACAACTTATTATCTTATTTCATCTAGAGCACAAATACAAGTTTAAATATTAAATTATGTATTGTTATTATTTATTCATGCATATTATGGTTCAATAATAATTCATGTTTACAGCCATTTTACTTTTAGAACCCATTGATAACAATATCAAAGATATGCCTCCACTTGAAGACGTACTTGGGTATGAAATGCCAAATAGAGGTACCAAATATTAAATGATTATACTATTATTTATTTTAATTTTTTTATTATTGTATAATAATAATGACAAGTCTAGAACCATTTTACATGTAGAATATAAAGATAACACAATCGAAGATATGCCTCCGTTGAAAGATGTACTTGAGTATGAAATGCCAGACATAGTTACTGAATATTATTTGATTTAATCTTTTATAATTTATTTACACTTTTGTTACATTATTTATTGATAATTATTCTAAAAATATTTTGCATGTAGTACCTAATGATAATAGTATCAAAGATATGCCTCCACTGGAAGGCATCCCTAGGTATTAAATGCCAAATAGAGATATTAAATATTATATGATTTAATTTATTGTTAATTATTTACACTTTCATATTAGCGACCAATTTTTAATAATAATTACAAGTTATATACCCATTTTGCAATCAGAACCCACTAATAATCCTTTTGAAGATATGTTGTCACTGGAAGATGTCCTTGGATATGAAATGCTCTCACTAAATTTAAGGAAAATGAGATTGGGGACGTAATCATGGATGTCAATGATGAGTTCCTAATACCAAATTTATACTTAACAAACATAATCTTTAGTTTTAAAAATCACTAAAAATTTGTGCAAAATAAGATAAATATATGGACACTTGGAAGCTCGTTTAAGTTTGATTGGGCAGCTAAATACTCATTCAGTGAACTTGTATAGAAAAAATAGTAATGAAACACCAAAAAAATGAAAATGTATAATATGTAGTTAGAAACATGGAAAGGACCACAAAATACAACTCAAGTTGGACACAATTGAGAAACATTGTGGAAAAATATATGAATCCATAAAAGACAAAGATGAAAAAATCAAAAGAATAGTGAAATAGAAAAATGCAAAATAATTCATGCATAAATTTTACATAGTATAGTATTAAAATAGTCATAAAAATCAACAACACCTTATTCAAAAATGAGGAAAAATCATAGCTCCATTCATAAAAGTTGCTTAGGTCAATCAACTTACCAAAAATACACAATTTTGCACTTTATATCAGCTTCTGAAAAGAGGCAGACCAATCTCTAATTCTTTAGATTACAAGATTTTATTTTAGTAAATTAGATTTCATAGCATTGCTCAATCACATTGGTCAAATAGAAGTGCTTGGGAGATGGAAAAATGCCTTGCAATTATTGAAAAGGAAGATTTTAAAGATAAAGTAAAAGCAACGTAGTTTATCTCACTGTCAATTGAAGAGGTAATAATAGTTGACAACAGATCATGGGTTTGCATGCATGTTTATACATTTGAGAACCACTCTAAAAGACCTCACCTATTATCTTTAAGCAAAATGATAGAAAATTGCAATCAAAATAACCTTTTTAAATTGGTTATTTCTAACTTGATGGATATTATTGGGATAAATTATTATGATATAAGTACCAAGTTAGTGTGTGTTAGTTGAGATGGTGTATTATTAATGTAGGGGAATAGATTTGTTCTTTATATTTAACTATAAACAATAGTTTCCCTATATATGACTCCAATAAATTGCATGACACACATAATGAATCTTTCTTACAAAATTTTAGGCACCTTCAAAATGTATCAAAAGTAGAGGAGATTATTTTTGACTTGCATGCATACATGTCAAGCAGTCCAAAAAGGTTTCTTGGTTTTTAGAAATTTTCAATTGGAATGACTGGTGGGAATTATTTTTTAAAATATTTTGATACCATATGGATTTATTTTTATGAACCTTCATGTACAATATTTTAAGTATATTCATCGTTAATAGGTTTTATGATTAAATACCAAATGGAATTTGATAAAGCAAGAGATTTGTCATACCATTTGATAGACTTCAAAAATATGCTAACATTGTGTGGTATTCTACCTAGGTTGAAATAAATTCATTACTTGGTGAAATATGTGAAAGAGATATTCATATTTATTTTCGACTTCATACGCTTGAGGAAACAGGTTTGTCTACCTCTTGATATATTATACTACTCAGAAGATAGTTATAAGGTACCAATATTTGACAGTTGGGAAACTTTAAAAGATATTATATACCCTAAAAAATATTTAAAATTCAATATTAATGATCATATTTTTATTCTCATTAATGAAAATGATATACCACTTCACACTTTCTAGATATGAACTAATGTGGTTGGAGCAAAAATTGATGTACATGTAATATTCGTTCTATATGATAATATAATATATGATACGTGATTGAAATTGAAATAAATTTTATCTTCCAAAATTAGAGATAATTATCAAATGGATGAGTTAATTGAATCTATGAGATTGGTAAATACTATATTTTGGAACATTGTAGAGGTTGAAAAAATAACAATTAATTTATATATCAAATACATGGGTGTTTTAACCTTTTAAGGTTTCACTGTGTAAATCCTATGTTTGATTAATCAAATAAGTAATATAAATCAATGAAATAATATGCATAAAATATCCACTAATTTTTTACATATTTGAATAGCTTTGAATTTCTAAAAATAATAATAAATATGTGCAAATAAAGACTTATTTGGAAAACACTAGATATATTTGATCTAAATGTTGAAAAATGAGATATGAATAGGTTTCAGTGTCATCAACTAGATCCCTATATCAAAACCCCTCCTAGATAGTAGCACCACATTTAGAAATAGGTTTCATGTGTCTCTAGTGTCTTGATAATAGTGTTAATGTCCTCTATGTGGGACTATCTCTAACTTTTAGGTGCACCTGCATCTATGCTTTTGGGTTCTATTCATATGCACATAAAGTGTAAAACTCTATATTTTGCCTATAATAAATTATTTATGATTTAAAACCTAATCTTATTTTCAATTAAGGCATGAGATGAAAATTGTTTTCATTAGTATAATAGGTTGGACATCCTCGACAACCCACTATGAAGAGAGTTGACTACATACAAATACTCCAAAGATGGATCAATCTCAATGTAATTGTCCTCACCTAAGTAATGGTGTGAGTGAAAGTGATGCTAGAATGATAGTGGCCTTAAGTTTCCTTTAGATTATAAATTTTTAAAATATGAGCTTAGGGAATTCATAGATGGTAGTATGCAAAAGTAGGTAAAAATAGGGATTAATAACCTTGGTTTTGCTCAACTTGTTTCATGTTTGAATATGTATTTTGCATCTTATTTCCATTTAGTGGATAGAGGGTTAAAAGTCATGTATTTATAGTTTTTTTTTTCTTATACAAATAATAAAATATGATTTAGTTGACCTTAGGATGGTTTTAATTTTTAAAATATATTCATTCGAGGAAGCTAGGGTAAAGGACATAGGCACCATTTCGGGGACACTAACACCACATGGCTCTAGTATTTATAATATGAAACTAATGTCTAGCTAGCAAAATGCTAGGCACAAAGTGCTAGGATTTGGAAATGAGGGTTTGAGACTATAATTAAAGTGATTAGGGATGGTTGTGGCCTTCATAAGGCTTAAAAAGTATGATAATAGGCTCTAGGATAGGTCTAGGGATAAGCTAGGAATAGGTAGTCTCAAATAGCACTCTTAGCACTCAAATACAAATTTTAAGTGATTACATCTCCCCCTACCTTTATTCTATAAATTTAGTAAAGAAAAATGACTAGTATAAAGGAAAAATAAGCGTACCTAGACTTACTGAGGAAGTGAAGTCCATGAAGCTGAGTCTACGTATATGAAGATAGGTCTATTTATGTGAAGAATGATCCAATGTATGTCCTGAAAATTAAACTTGCATAAATCATTCCTTAATTAAGATATATCATAATTAAAAGACTATGTTGAGTAAATAATCAATTAAATAAAATTTATTAAAGAGATGAGAAAGAGTAAAGGAATGAATACATGTCAATGGGTGTACGAACAAATGCATGAACCTAGTGACAACCTGTGTGTGTGCATGTATATAGTGATTAATAATTGAATATCTTAGAGTGAGATGATAACCTTTTTAATCCTCATGTGTGGATAGCTCAAGAAATAAATCTTATTTTGACTCCATCATTTCCCACACCTAATTGGTGGATCATGACTTTTGAATAGTTTGGATTGGATTGATAGTGTGTCCAATCCTCTCATGTTGACTACTCAAGAACTCAAGTAGGCTATGAATCCATCATTTCTAACCCATGTGTAGTATATGCACCTAAAAATAAAATATATAAATTGATAATAATATCTAATTGAGTATATATAACTATGTATGTCAACTCCACAACCACTTGGGTACATTAGGAGGCTCTGAGCCACTTGGGAATGCCAAACACTAAAAATGGATTAAGAAATGAAACTTGTAACAACCTAGAATTTTATATCAAGTGTATATAACATAGATAATGACATTTATTTTTACATGCCATCTAATCAACATGTGTGTAACTGAGCATATGGAAACAATGTGTTGCGCACATTCCCTCATTCTGGTATCTGAGTATACCGATTCTAGATTGAGTTGTAATAATTATATCAAAGTATCTAAACTAAATATGGGAATGATCATGACATTCATGATTCCTCAAATATAATTAAATGATGTGAATCTAAGCTAAGATAGTTTCAATCTAAGCAAAATATGGGTATAAATATCAAACCTATAACTAGATATTTGTAAACTTGTACTATACTTGGTATACTATTCTAGATAATTTGCATTGTCCTAAAATTGAGGCTACTAAACAATAGAACCACATATTTAATAATATCACCATGTGATTTTAGTGTCCCTATTTAGGTTCTAATGTATGTTTGATCTAAAATCTATGTCATTATACTACTTTCTAAGTCATTATTTGTCCCTATGTTTATGTGTCTGATTTTATGAAATTGACCCTGTGTGTTGAAAAATGTTCTGTGAGTGCAATATAGGAGCCTAATCTATATGACAAACCCTTGTGAATACCCCCTCTTTTTATGGTGGTTGTTGACCATTTATAAGAATTATCCTCAAGATAAAAAAAAATTTACAAAATGTGTGTTAGCTGAAGCATATATGATAATTGTGTGATAATCCAATTTAATGTGCATAACATAAGAATGTAAGATAATATGAGCACAAATATGTAATGTGAGATGTATTTCATGTCTATAATTATATAAGGGTGTCAATATATATTCAATCAATGTTATAACATTAAATTTGATTATAAATGAGTATCTACCTAGGGGGATGGGGCATGATGTCCATCATGACACCCAGGTAGAAAGGATAAATGTATGAGATCCATCATGGCATAAAAAATTAGAGTGTAAAATTCAAATAAAATTGTCATGGACATGATGCATATAAGAAATCATAAATTGAAAACACATGAGGCATACAAAATAGGATAATGGGCCATAATAAAAAGGACATGGACACATGTCACTAAATATAAGAAAATAAGACATACAAGAAAATGTTTAAATATCCACATACGCAAGAAAAAAGTAAGTTAGATTAGAGACACATAAAATTACATGTTCAAATGTCCACATACGCAAATAATAAATCACACACAAGGACATGGGAAAATGTCCAAATCATACATATTGTCAATAAAAGTGGCATAAAGTGAATGAACAATGGCATATTTAAGTGCCTTCGAATAGAAGAAGCATAGAAATACAATAAAGTGTAAA
The DNA here is from genome assembly GCA_037957365.1 of Torreya grandis. Classification (NCBI taxonomy): domain Eukaryota; kingdom Viridiplantae; phylum Streptophyta; class Pinopsida; order Cupressales; family Taxaceae; genus Torreya; species Torreya grandis. Next base: position 1,426,663 of record JARHVA010001610.1, read on the forward strand.
ATATGAAATCTAGAAATGAAATCATACATGAATGTATTATAAATATATGTAAAATCTAGGATGTACATATGTTGAGTCTAAAATAGTGATAATCAGTAAAAAGTTTTGAGTATGAGTAGCAATGATCAATATCAAGATATAACAATGCTAAAACTAGAATGTAAACAATGTAAGGATAGAACCTAGTAATAGATATTGCATAAAGGATGACTCAAAGTGGGTGAATGTGTCAAATGAATAACCATGAATCAATTTATATGCCCCCAATGGGTAGATGATAGTAAGTTTATATTAGTGTAGTGGACCTGAGTCCTGTGTGCAATGTGCAAGCACTCGATAAGAACAAGTAAGGAATGTAATATGTTAAAACTGACTATACTAAGATCAATAGCATATGTATTTTTTGAAAAATATAATAAATGTAAACATATAAATGTATACAATTTATGTTTTCTAAATAATATTTTAATGTTTTTTTTAATTTTGATATATTGTATTGTTTTTGCATTTTTTAGAAATAAGTTATATACAAGAAATATGAAAGAGAAATATGTACAAGGAAAAAAAGAGAAATAAAGCAAGTAAAATATGGGAGAAACCATACTAATTGATGAGTCTCATGGCAAAATCATTATCACTGTGACCTGTGTCAAATAATTTAACTATGATTGTGCATGTTATGTGAAAGGGAAACTATGATCCCATGATCTATTCTTGTGTAGTGGTGCTAGAAATATGTGGCATTGACTATGATGTGCTATGAAATTTAGAGGTCTTAGGAACCCATCTGGTAGAAGCTATAGGTGGTATAGGTGCCCTGGCTGAGAACCCAGTAATATTGATCTCAACATAAATTGAGTGGAGGAAGGCCCTTTAGAATATGTGACATATATGTGACATAGGGGTCTCTCTAATAATGTTCTCCATGGGAGAGTATGTGTACATGTCAATACTATAGTATTATAACTCACCTGCACTGGTGGCTCTACTGAACTCTTTGATTTATCCATAAGAACTATACTCTAAGTTGTGACTAATAATTATGTTATATCTAGTAATGATGCTAGCACTATAATTGGTGACTATGTTGTAACTACCTATGGGATAGGTAGAGGATATTCATATGAGAGACCCTTAACTCTAATCACCTAATTTTCATGTATGTATCACATTATATCTCATAGATGATGTAATTATGGCCTACCTAATAACATATCAAACATGCCTACATTACATACTACTAAGAATCAAGTGGCTATATATGTTGGTCCAACCTATAATGGAAGCATAATATCCCCAATGGAGCTCTAAACATGACCACTAAAACCACTAATAACTATGTATTTAGGTAATATATCATGATCTGAATACCCCAAATGTTGTAAAAGTCTCATAGTGCACATATTAATTCTTGACTCGTTGTCAACCATAACGCTCTGGATATGATGATGATCTATGTATTTTTGTATAAAGAGTGTATATAAATATGTATTCTTGTATAAATATGTCTAGGTGTAACTATAGTATGTTACATGCCAATGATGTTGTGCAATGGGTGTGCCTCTTCTATAAGAGTATGATATTAAGATAGTGGTGGATGTGCCAGATATGTGTATTAAACCCTTGATGTGTTCCCTACCTCATTTATTGTGTTCTTTAGAAATGGATCTAAGAATATATTTAATGCCTTAGCTTTCATTTTTTGTACTTTTGGTGCCTCTATGGGTGTTCCCACATCAATAATGTTCACCTCAATTAAATATTGTATCTTATGTTCTAGGCTTATGCATATGTTTGTTATATGGCATGGTGTCATGTGATACTCACAAGATGTATTGTAATTGTAGTTCATTTGGAAGAAGCCATGTCATATCAAAATATTTAATTTGAGGGAGAGATATGACATTTCATTCCAAGAGATAATTTAAAACCTATGTTGGTGACTCTATAAGATTGGTGAACATTTTCGTTATGTGATGTGCCAAAGGTGTATGTAAGATAATGTTAGAATCCAAGGCATGTGATGGCATAGTGGCTCCATTATCAAGGTGTAACACCTTATGCCACATATTATAAATATTTCACATAATTTATTGTACATCTGTAGTGGAAGAACTAGCCATAAGAGGCATATTTGTTACTAAAGGTTGTTGAATTATAGTTTTAGGTTATTTTAGCTGAGTTGGTGCCACTGTAGGTGTAATAGTGTTATTATTTGGGGGATTTGAAGATTGAACATTATTTTATTTTTGGATTTCCTCCTAAATAATAATAATGAGGTCTATTACATATCTTCATGTTTAGACACCAATCCTACAATTGTTTATTATTGGTCTCATCAAATCAATTGTTAAATCCTCCCATTATGGTTTGGGATGTAGGAAAATAAATTGTTTTATATTTTAAACCTTTATAGAATTTTAATTTAAGAAAGATTGTACAAAATATATATTGAAATAAATAAAAAAAATGGAATTAAAATATAATCATAGACAGAAAAAGTAAACAAACCCTAAGAGCATCTAGGGTTAGAATTTTCAGCAATGTTCAAAGTAAGTTGGGTTCACCAAATGTTTTACACTTTTAGGGTTCATCTATTTAAATCCTATGTTTGATTAAAGGGATAATTAGTCTAAATCAAAAAAATAATATGTATAAAATAACCATCAATTTATTATATATTTGACTAGCTTTGACTTTTAAAAATAGGAATAAATATGTGTAAATAAAGAGTTATCTAAAAAACACCTGATACAGATGATCTGAATGCTAGAAACTAAGATATGAATAGGTATAAGTGTTATAAAATTGATACATATATCAAAACTCCTCCTGGATAGTAGCACCACATTTGGACATAAGCACTATGTGGCTCTAGTGTATTGATAATTGTGCTAATGTCCTTTGTACAAGACTATCTTGAACTTCTATGTGCACCTACATCTATGTTTCTGGGTTATGTTCCTACATGCACAAAGTTTGAAAATATGTATTGTGCCTATAATATCTGATTAAAGATAGTATCAGACCCTTACTCCCAATCTTAGCCCTTCATGCTCAACATAATGGGACTTATGTATTGTGCCTATTGTAGATCCTATTATCACACTTTTTTAGCCTTTGTCCATGGAAGATGAGAGGATATGTAGTGAATTATCTTTTATTAAATCAAAACTTGGGAACATAATGGATAAAATTATTGGCACATGTTTGAGGTTGTATGTTTCACATTATATAATGAATGTGTTTCCATATGAAAGAGTGATTTCATTTTGGAGTTCTCTCATTGAAAGAAGAGGAGTCACTAATACAACTACCAAAAAAGTCCCCAAAAATACTTTTGAAATAGTACATTCAAATGCTTGCAATGAAACATGGGTTACAAAAGGGTTGTTTCAACTACTTGAATTTTATTTTGTATGTATTTGAAATGTATTTAAGTTCAATGCATTCATATAATAAATTTTTGTTATTTATTGAACAGTATTTTCTATTTATATTTCATAAATCTATTACATACCTCAATTGATCAATTATGTTGTTTTTAAATTGCTTAATTACTTTCTTTACCAATATTATTACGATTTTTTTTAAATTTGCACATACTTTTACATTGTAATCTTTATTATTCTAAAATAGTGAAATCTAAAAATAGTATATTTTTAGTATTATATTCTTTTTGGTTTTTACACCTTTAAACAAAATTTACATTATTAAATCTAAATAAATAACATTGAACATTGCAAGAAACTAATTGAACATTGCATTGATTTATTTGACATTATTGCATATTCACCCACCATAATTCCAAAGTCTTAAAACATTTTCTTGATTCAAACAAAAATATTTTATTTATTTAAACAAAAAAATACCATGTACATCCATAGAAATAAACACTAAGAGTATAGAAGCTAAAATTACATAATATATTGTTCAAGATCAACTCTAAAGTTGAATCCTTAGTTTTTAATATTTACAAAAACAAGTATAATGCCAAATAGAAACATCATTATTTTTTAGACACTTGGGTGTATGTTTGCATTCCCTGACTAGCCTAAGCATCCACTTGGCTAGAATTAGTGGCCTTTGAAAGGATCCATAATTATTTAATATCTTTTGATGTGGTAATGATATTTGCAATAATTCCCCTATCATTTGCAGTAACATTTCCACATGAAAGCAATGATGGGTCTGTTGATGTTTCTAATTGTACCACAGGTGCTCTTAGTGTTGAAGAACACTTCTCATTTTAAGATTTTAAGAATCCATAGCACGAGTTGTAGTTTGTGACTATTGCATGATTTTTTGTAGTGGAATAGAAGCAATGTATGAAAACTGTCCACAATATTTATTTGATTTAGTGGTTGGGAGCCACCAGGGTCTATACTATTCGAGTACTTAATAATTCTGAGGATTTGGTAGTTAAACTAAATGATTATTAACAATGACCTCTAAGATAGAGTGACTATTGATTAAAAAAAAAAAAAAGGAAGGGTAGAGAAGAAAGAAATGTGATTACAAGTTTTCAACTCAAATATTATGACAAAATTCCAATTACTTTGAGCACATTTTAACCAATTTATGTTATAAAACATCATAAGCTCAAATTATATCAAAAATCAAGAAAAATTCAAAGGAAAAATATGAATCATAATTAAGAACCAAATTTACTTTAAAGGTTTGCTATTATGATCTGGATAACCTAAGTACATCTAAATATAAAGCAAATAAAACAATGTATATTTGAGATCTTTACAGTCAATTTAGCATTTAGTACATATTAACATACCTATGATAAAGAATGTAACTCAAACAATAAGAATAATTAAAATTTAAGATAACTCCTTGTAATTGAGAGATAGCATAAACATTTAACAAAAACAATCAGACAATCTTTTCAGAATTCCTTGGTTGTATTAAATGCTCTTGGTATCAATTAATCAAAAACTCTTTCTTTAAAAATGGTAACCATCTGCCTGTTTATAGGAAACAGAGGTGGTTAAGCAGTTAACTTTAAAAAATATCCAAATGTGGATAAGGACAGTTGTACTTGATACAAAGTTACAATGTGACAAAAAACATGCCAACTTGACAAGAAAGAGTATATGCTAACAGACTAACATATACTTTACAACAAGAATATTCCTTTAGAAATTCCATTGGTGGGTCTTTCTAATTAACCCTATCTAAAAAATTTGGTCACCTTGGTGTGTTTCTCCTTGATTAACTCAAAATACACTACAGGCTTCATTATGCAATCCCCTTCTTTATCTACTAACTTGTCAAATTCACTATCTATCCAAGATACCAATTCTTTGGCAAATTATACTTCTGCAATTTGCTTCCCTAAAAAAGTAATGGTATCAAGGGTCTTTTATTTATCCTTAAATAAATAACCTTAGCTATCTATGATGCCCTGGATGTGGGTATCAACCCTCTACTTGAATTCTTCATCATTAATCAAACCTAAAGTAGTGTCTTGAGAATGGCTATTTAATATATTCCCTAGATATTTCTCAATTTGATTTTTCAAATCCGTGTCTCTATTGTTGAAGTCCTTAACATCACTACTCTAGGTGATCAAATCTTCTTTTTTTCTACCAAAACTACCATGAGGATGTCTAGATGTCTGAATTTGATAATCTTGAAGTTCAAGGCTTGCTTTGTCTTATGCACCTTGATGAGCTCCTCCATCTGAGCTTGAGAATTTTGCCATTGGATGATTAAGGTTTGTGCCATCTCAACTTGATGATCCAAATCACTCAATTTAGACTTAATTCTTTTCAAATTCTCAAATGCATCCATCAAGGATTTATTCAGCATTTACAATTTATTTTCAAGAATTGTCAAGAAGACTTGAGCTTCCAAATCTTACTTTTCTATTTCCAAGTTGAGGATCCTATGTTTCAATCCTTGAACTCTAGCCAAGGCCATTGTTGATTAGGCTAGAACCACACTAGCTACATCCTCTTGAAAAATAGGATGCTCCCCCACTACTTATCCTAGAATAGGAGTTAAGCCTGTAAATGGCTCCACCTTCTGCAAGGAGAACTCCTTAGTACCAATAGTGACTTTATTGGTCACTACTCTTTCAAGAGTTGATGTTTCTAGATTAAATTAGAACTAAGGATCAAATTCTTTCACCTGTGGTTATTCAAGAATATCTACATTTGAACTCCTAGAGGCTCCTAGGGTACCAACCCATTATATTTCCTTGTTTTGAAGAATCTAGATGCTTCTCTCTACTTGTTTGTTCAACATATCATGAATCCATGGTTTGACATTATCTTGAACAACTATGTCCACTCGAGTTAGAGCTAGTGAAGGAGAAAGAGATGGGATTTTCTGTAACTTCCCATAAATAAACCAGTCAGGAATGGTTGGTCCATAAATAGGTTTCTCATCCCTTAAGAGGTTTATTTCATTAGTGGGGTGATTGAAAGTTAACCTGGGACTCTTTCTTGGATCCATAGAAACTAAGGCTAATTATGTCTACCTCTTTCCACTACTCAATGGAACCATTTCTTTACCTACTTCCTCATATGGGTCTTCATCCTTATCCAAACCATAAGTAGTTGTGATGTTAACAAGGGCACTCTCCACTATTTCTCTGATTTCCAAAGCAATTAAGATGATAACTTCTATTGGGGAAGAAGGCCTTGGTGGGGATGACTAAATTTGGAGGCTTTCAACAAGTCTTTACTCAATCTTGGACTCCTCACTTTTAGCTTTACCTTTTCCTTTTTCATCCTCAAGTTACTTAATCTAAGGTGACTTTGTCAATTCTCCCTACTGAGGCTCAAAAAATTATCCCTCAATAGGAGGTTCTTGATGTGTAATCCCTGATGATCATGGCAACAACTGATACTGTAAAGTATGTAACTACCATATTTCTACTAAAGGCTTATTATCCCTAACCAGCCTAAGTTCTAAGGTAATGTTGTATTTTTTAACCCTAGATAGGACTTCTTCAAAGTTCTTTACCATTATGTAAATACCATCCCCCACACCCGGTTGATGTTTGTACTCTGTCTTTGGGACCTTCCTATCCCAAATATGGTTAGGCACTTTATTATTGGGGTCCCACATCTTAAGATCATCTAATTGGAAATCAAAAGAGTTCCTATGCACCACCATGATCTCCAACTATTTCCAATCCTTGGTTATAATTCTATCAATGTCTAGTGGGAAGGGATGAACCTGAGCCTTTTTATTCTTATTGCAATGCCAATCTATGCCCTAGATGATTTTATAAGCAATTTCTTGCTCTACAAGTTTACTGGGAACATATATGGGTAGTTTGTATGCCTAGACCATGATTCCTTCTATCCTTATTAAAATGCATTTTGGATAGAACCACACATCCCCCATGGTTTCCACTTGTTTTCTGATTAGAGGATGAAGTATAGACATAGGAATACCAATGATTATCTCAAAAATTATTGGGAAGACACCATCACATATGAATTGCATATGATTCTTGTATTTGAAAATATGTATTTTGGAGTAATGATGGGAAATGGTAGTCCTACCATTAGGGGACCAATTTTGGATGCTAGGGAAATTAATAAAGACAAGGAGTGAGTATAAGAGGTAAGACATCATAAGGAAATGTTTGGAGGTCTTTCTCTTGATGGTTGTAAATTGTTTGGCCAAGAAGAAAATTTTTAAGTCTCCAATGGGAGGGGTTAGGTTCCACTCCAACATGTAACGAACATAAGACACCCAGACCTTACTCACATAAGTTTTAGAAGAGGCACCAAAGTCTTTGTTCAATAAGGTCATTGCTACCCTAACACCTTCTCTAAATTGGGTAATAGGAATCTCACCATTAGGGGTCTTGAAAACATGGGAGCCTTAGATTAACCAAGGTAAAAGAATTGAATCTAGGTTTTGGGAATTTATCCATTCTCTCAAGGAAGGAAGATCAACATGAGGTAAAGGGAGCTTATAATAAGTCTCAAAGGCCATGGGAGATATGCATGTAACTTTATTGACATTTCCTTCATGAATAATCCATTCTCCATCTACTCTACATTCAACCAAAATAGTAACAAGAAGGTCGATGCAATGCATTACCTCTAGTTTAGTAGTTTTGTGATGAAGCCCTGCCATTTGAATTGATACTAAATCTTTGTATCTTTGGTAGATTGAAGCATTCCTCTTTTCTTCCTAATAAATTCATTTTAACTCTTCGACAAAGAAGAATAATTTGACCAATTCCTTATTCCTTGTACATTTAATGTTGTTGAATCTAACTCTATGTCTCTGAAAAACCTTCCTTCACTATATGAAGTTTAATAAATCTCTACTTCAATATTCATCTGTTGCCTACCCATTTCCATTTATAATAGTGTATTGTAATTAAAAAGCTATCAAAGTTCTCACTAAGGCACCTACTCTGAATTCAATTCACAATTATCTCAAGTATCACCTAATCAATTTGAACCGATTCTAGCCTTCTTTATGGAGGGTTTTTAGGTTTGTTTGCTTTAATGACCAAAGCATCCAGCATTGTTCTCATACGTGCCTTTTATATGATGAAACCTTTTTTATCATCTCTCTTGTGTTTTTCAATCATGAAATATCTTTCATTTGGATCATTCATACTTACATGGAGCTTATGTGGCAGGGTTCCATGCCTTTCACCCCAATTTTCATAAATACCATTTGAAGAGTAACTGTTGGTTTTCAAAAGTCCCTTTTATTTTATTTTGAAAATCCAAATCTAGGTCGTTGCATTTCATTGGCTCTTGATGTTTAAGCTTATTGATCATGTCATCTGTTAAGCTTTCAAGGCCTTTGAAAAGTCTTCAATTGGCTCACACCATTAGATCAAACATAGTGAACAAGCAACCACCATCGGATCCTTCGAGAGAACTTGAGGCTTCTGTGTTGATGTGCACTACTGGATCAAATCTAGCAAGCAAGCAATCACCATTGGATTCTACAAGAAGCTTACCCTTTTAATTAGTCAAAATACTTAGGCCAAGATTTTATGTCTCAATCTTGTCTTTATAAGAAAGTAAGAATATCTTAAAAAGTCTTTAGAAATGCCCCCTTTGATTAGGATTAAAAAAAATTCTAACTTAAATTTGATGGGTTTATTCCTATCAAATACATCCTTGTAGACATTAAATGATGGGGGTAAACCTATCAAATTTAAGACAATAAAATCTTTCTATTTAAATTTAAATTTGATGGGTTTGGTCCCATCAAATACATCCTTATAGATTTCAAATGATAGGGGTGAACTTGTCAATTTTAAAACAATGAAACTTATTGATCTAATAACTGAATGCCACTTGTAAAACCATTAGGAGATCTCAAAGCTACGGGGATTGTCTAAGATAAATTTGATAGGTTCGATCCTATCAAATATGTCCTCATAGGCATCAAATGATGGGGGTAAACCTATCAAATTTAAGACAATGAAATCTTTCTATTTTAATTTAAATTTGATGGGTTTGGTCCCATCAAAGATGTCCTTGTAGACATTAAATGATGGTGGTGAAGATGTCAACTTTAAAGTAATGAAATTTATTTATCTAATAACTAAATTCCATTTGTAAACCATCAGGAGATCTCAAAGCTTTGAGGATTATCTAAGTTAATTTTTATGGGTTTAGTCCTGTCAAATACATCCTCGTAGATGTCAAATGATGGGGGCAAACCTAGCAAATTTAAGACAATGAAATCTTTCTTTCAAACCATTAGATTAAAAACCTCCAATTAAGTGATCACCATTGGATCTTTACTGGAGCCCAAATCATTAACTGTATGCCTTTCTTAGAGACTTCTATCTTGACACACCATTGGATCAAATCCAATGAACAAGCGTAAAGCATTAGATCTACAAAAGCACATGAACTTTAAGCTAAAACTTGATTATGCATAAAATTATTGCTTGACTTTCCCACAAATGTTTAAATTCAAAATCACTAGGGTTTATTTTTTGGGAACCTTGGCTTCTTTCATGGAACCTGCAATTAATAACCTTTAAGATGAGTTTTAGCAACATCAAAAACATGATCAAACAATCTTTCACACTTATTTCAAGATAATGAAGTTCGGAAAACAATCACATGGGTCCCCTTTCCAAAAAAAAAATATGGGGGAGGAGGGGAGGGTGTTGGTCTCAACACGGTCCTTTTAAAATTTCTCATTAAATAAGATTTCAGGGTCTAAACAATGTTCTCTAATGACTTTCTTTAGTGTATTATTATACTTGCTCATTAAAACAAGTGTTTCCTTGAAAGAAATGGTCACATATACACTTTTGTGTGCACTCTTCAAATGCATGTAAAGGAAAACAACTTGATTCTTAAAAATACTATATTTTAACTAAAAATAAGAAAAAAAAATTAATTGTTTTAAAATTCTAAAATAAATGTAATTGAAAAAATAATAAACATAAACTTACCACGGATTTTTCTTTTTCTGCATTAGCAATACACAAAAGGCTTTTGTTTTTTCTCCATTTATTGAAGTATGTTTGGCATTCTATGTTTACATCCTAAAGCCTATTTAAAATTATATCAATAACATCATCATTATAGCTACTACTCATTGCAATACTACTAAAAACTACCTGGTTGAATAAAACATTTGTTTTTTGTAGGCTGATGTTCAACCATTGCATACAATTGATCACATTGGTTGTGGTTGTGAAAATGTGCATTTATCTCCTTTATCAAAACTTTTCCCTATACTCACATGTTATTAATTCATCAAGGTTAGTAATAAAATAATCATAAATAAAGGTATTAATACTATTTGCCAATAAATTAGAAATTATAAAAAATTGTGTTGGTCATCATTTTGTGGAATCCCCTTAGGTGTCTCTATGCTAGGTGGACTGTCAGGTGTAGACTTCAGTTGAAAATACTCTATTGGCTAGGATACCTTTATTATATCATTAGAATTAAAAATGGCATGGAGTTTCCACTATCAATTCCTAATAACTCCTTGTCAATATCAATATTTATAAGACATGTGGTTCCCAATAAACTAGGGAGACTACCAAGCAAAAATTTTGGAAATTTTTATGCTAAAAATTGCAAGTGCCCCCACTCTCTACTAAAACTATTAAAAATTTACCTCTTCCTATATTTATATGGAAATTTGGTGGGGGTGGTGGTTTGAATTGGAAATTTATTCTTTAAGGAGAGGAAATAGGACATGTAAAATGTATTAAAAATTAAAAAAGTGATAAATAACTTATTATCAGTATTAAATTCATATGTTCCAATATCATTCTATTTATTTTTAAAATATAAAAACTTTGTATTGATTTACGCACCTTGTTGTAGTAGCTGAAATAAATTCTGGAAGTTTCAGCCAATGGCGGTTCCACTAAAGACTATGCCACTATAAAAATAAAAGAGATTTAAAGAATTACAATGATAAAATTATTTTTGTTAATGAGATAAATGCTAATATTGTGCATGAATTTATATTGGCAACATGAGGGGAAGGTTGAGTAATAACTAGTGGAGTCATAATCGAACTCCACATGCATTTTTTTCTTTTACAATGGCTGCGCTTGCGGAGATGATTCTATATCACCCTCCATGTTTGTATCCATGGTCACCTCTGAGGGTTTATGACCCTTTACTATTGTATTTTTTATTGATATCACTTGAGATAATATTTTTTGAAATAATTTATGAGAATACTTTATAAAAATCATTATTTATATAATTTTTTGAAAATAATTATAGTGCAATGCAACCTAACCTCCTCGTCTTCAAGGGAGAGTGAATCAACAAACATTTAGTGATGAACAATCATTGGAACAAGTGTGTCTCACATGCTATAAAAATCCTCATTATATAATTCAATAATAGAACTGGTTTAGGAACAAATTGAATTTTCATTTTGAATCATAGAAATCACATCGTCCCTAATTATGTTTGATAGGAATGAACACCAATATAATTAATAAGCATTGAGAGTACATAAAATATAAATAACTACCTAGTATGGAATGTTTGAAAGTATTCCCTAATATAAAAATCTAGCTTGGATTAGTTCAACATACCAAGTGGAAAATGATTTTTCACCACTTAAACTTTAAGACCCCTTCCACTGTGACTTTGGGGAGATGTAATAAAAAACACATTAACATATGAAGAAATAATGACTAACAGATGAAAAACAAGTCTAAAAATTTGATGAATTATAAAATGAAAAACATAATACCATCTAGATGTAGTGCATAAACAAACTCAAAATATTTATTGTCCTCTTCAGTTAATGTAGCCTTCATTGTGACCTCCTCCATGTTATTTTAAGGCAGACTTGTTAATCTTTAGATGTCCTCCAGAGTGATTCTAAATGAAATTGAATGTGAGCTCAAGTGAATAGTAAATTTAGATGTGGAACTGTCAAAATTTAAAAATTTATAATTTAGAAGATGAGTCTCTATTTTGTATTGCGACATGTAGAAAATCCCTCTAAAGTTACACTTGTCAATCCAATCTACATATGTATCATCATATTGGATATGTCTTAGAATCATAGTGCATACAATATTTTTGAACAATTGTTTAAAGGAATCGATATCAATATATGTTCCCAAAGAGGTTTGGGAAGCCATGGATGTCGATGTTTTGACATAATACATTACTTTGGAAAATAGGGTGAGGATGGAGAGTAAGGATATATAAAGCTTGGAGGTTAGATCAAGAAATTAGAAAGTGGAAAAAAAGGTACATGGATGCCTTATATAGTAAATTAAAAGGGGATAGTTGAAGCAAATGACCATATGTAATAGGAAAATGTATGAATGGATGTTACAGTTGAGTGACTACATCCTACAGTTAGATGATTGCATGATGCAATAAAATGACTTTAAGATGTAGTTGGATGGCTACATCATAAAGTTGAGTGACTACATCATGTAGTCAGATGGTTTCATCATACATTGTTATTCTTGTTGGAGCCTAGAAGGACTATTTTATATAATTTGGACTTATACCTCTAAATTGGACTAGATATAATGTTTAAAAAATAATAATTTTCATATATTCCAAATAAATTGGACTAGAAGTATGGTAATAATTTGGATATATTATCCATATATTGCATTCAAGAGAATTTAAAACTAGAAAATTTCAAATAATCAGGACATATTTTTAATAGTTTTTTTGGAGTTAGACTATAGTAAGTCCAAATTATTTGAAACGCCTTCCAACCTTATTCACCACCATTTTTAAATCTATTTGCCCTATGACCTCCAAGTATTTTTTTACTATAGGCCACTAAAAAAATTCTTGGATTATTTCCTTAATATTTTTTTATCTTGGTTTATACTATCAGGTCCATGCATGAATGCTACATGCACGAATATGGCAACTTGTGATGAGTGGTAATATTGTGAATGAACTTCCATTTTTGGTTTGAATTTATAATTTTCAGTAAAGTTTACTACTGAAATAATTGAATCAAGTGGGAATGTGTCCTTGATTAGCTTTAAATTTTCATCCAACCATCAAGCCCTATGTGCATGCCTTGCATACTCATAAATAATTTTCTCCCTAAATTTGACCCTAAATTTTGAATTAGGTGTTTATTTTGTAACAAGATCACACCTTTTAGATTCTTTGCCATAATTTACTTGATAAGTCATAGATTTGTATTTTCTCAAACTAACTAATTGCTATCTAATTGTAATTGTACATTCCTCATGGATATATATTTTTTTTTTATTTTGGAAATCCACACCAAATGCTCTGATTTCCATCCAAACATGTTTTATTATAAAATAATTGTCTATCTGGTCTTTCATAAAAAAAATTGGAATAAATTCCCTAGATGATTTTGGTGAAACTTTTATGCCACTCCTATAAAATATTGCCAGTATGAAAAGTACAATGAATATGGAAAACATATCATAGTGAATTGAAAATTCAACATGTTGCCTACAACAAGTGGTGCATGTGTGATTTATTTTTACATAAAAAAGTTTGGCCATCTCAAAAAATATTTGACTAACAAAAAATTTATGGATGTTTTTCCAAAAATATAGGGTACAATTATCTTTGATTAATATATATGAAATGTTTTGATCGAATTCATGGTTACAATAACCAACTCTTCTTTTCATTAAATCTCTTGCATTGATTGAAACTCTTCTATTGGCTTTCCAAAATTATGCAAGTAACTCTTTAAGAGCATCGGTTATAGCCTTGTCCTTTCATGGAGGTCTACTAGAGAATACTCAGAGCTCATTGGTATTAGGCTCAAAAATTATTTCACGTCTTCCAATTGTTTTCATTCATGTTTCTTAATTTATATCAAGTGTTCATCTTGTTTTTAAAATCAATTTTTATTTCCCTATTTGACCACTTATTGCACAAGTTATAATTATATGCTCGACAACATTATTAGCTTTATTGCATGATTTCATCCTACAATATGATATGCATCATGTATATTTTTAATAATTTTATCATTTTCATCATCCATGTTAGATGTTCTTAGTCCTAATGTGTACATTGTAAGTCTCATATTAATCAGTTTCATCAATGAAATAAATAATTGAATGTTTTACTATCATAATCCAATTTATGAAGAAACTATCTCAAATTTACTAATCTAGTCTTCTTGAATGGTGGTAAGACATTTTGTTATGCATTGGTTTCAAAATATTTTTATCAACATCAGTTACGTACTTATTTTTTATGCATAATTCTTCTAGGTGTTATTAATGGTGTAATTTGCTGAGAGGGTGATTCAAAATCATTATTACTTCCATTGTTTAATGGTGGGATAAAATTTTCTTCATTGTTTCTTTCTCCATTATATGTTTCCATGAAATTTTCTTCATTGTTAATTTCATCATCATTTATTTTCATGATTTTTTTTTCATTGTTGTTGGGTCTTTATCATGCATACACTCATTATCAACAAAATTAAAAAAAATATACTTTGAATGTGAAATTCCAACATTATGTATTTCATTATTGTCAATTTCATAATTATTCAATTCATTACTATCAATTGGCTCATTATCTATGACATATGGCTCATCAAAATTAGTGTTTATACTTTTTTGCGAATGAATTACTTAGATTCATACCTCATGTTTTTCTCTCACCTCTTTTAATTGTTACAGTGTTTTGTTCTTCAACTTCTTCCTCTTCCTCATATGAGATCCATCACCCATTGGATAATTAATATATTTTAAAATGTAGGGTAAAAAAAGTACTTGAAATCACATAGAGAATGTTTATGGGGATAAAATTCTTGATTTGAGTTTAAAATAGTTGTTGAAAACTAAGTTTTGTCTATAGAATAAATAACACATACTTTTTTTTTACTCTATAGCTTCATCCCATATAAATATGTAATAAGACTATCATATGCTATATTTCCCCCTTCAATTAGGCCCTAAATTTAATTCATTTCCACATCAAGTTCAATTAGGCCTAAATTAGATTCAATTACTCCAAATTAGGTACAATTTTTCCCTTGGTTTATGTCAATTAATCCAAAATAGATTCAACTAATCCAAATTAAATTCAATTATTCCAATTTAGATTCATTTAGTCCAAATTAGATTCAATTAGCCTAGATCAAATTTGAAATTAGTCCTAATTACATTAAATTAGTCCAAATTACATTCAATTTATGATAAAATTAAGGTTTACGTCTAACACATGTCACAAAATGTGGGTTAATTTATCCCCTTTAATCATATCATAGACTCACATTTAGGTTCAATAGGTTCAAATTACCCACAATTACCTTTATGTTTACATCTATGATAAAATTAAGGTCAGTTAAGTCATGTGTTGCATAGATTATACAATCAATTGAGACTCAATTTTACCAAAATCATGTCCCTAATTGCACCAATTAACTAATTAAATCAATTCATGATAGAATCAAACTTATTTTTTTCCCAAATCATATCCTACTATTGTAGTTAGGTTGAAGGGGTTCAAATTGGCCTCAAATTCCTCCTCGATTGAATGAGTTAACTATTTAGTTCATTATATATGATGATTTTAGGGTTAATCTCACTTCAAATCACATTCTATTATTTGTGTACATGTTTAATGGGTTTATATTGGCCTCAATTTCCCTCATGTTTGTATTTGTGATAAAATTAGGGTTTAGGATTTAGGGTTTATGATTGTAACAAAGGTAATATGAGTTAATTTATCCCCAAATCCAATCCTAGACTCATAAAACTAGGTTCAATAGGTTCACATTGGCCACAATTACCTTCATGAAAATGCATTTGTGATGAAATTAGGAAACTTAGGGGTTGTATTTGTCATAAATTAGGGTTTAGGGTTTAGGGATTAGTGTAATGGGTTTGTATACATGTGACAAAATTTGGGTTTAGGGGAACTATTTTTGTGATAAAATTAAGGTTTAGGGTCAACATGTCAGGAAACGTGAGCCAATTTAGCTACTTTAATCACATCATAGAGTCGTATTTAGGTTCAATATGTTTTAATTGGCCATAATAACCTTCATGTTTACATTTTTGATAAAATTAGGGTCAATTAAGCCATATGTTGTGTTGGGTGAATATTTTGTTGACCAGCTAACTGGTGAGCAAAATAGTTCATATCACCACAACAAAGGGACATTAGTCATCCAGGTGTGCAGTTTTACTACATCAATAGGGAACAAATCTCTCCTCTCATTAAGGGGAGGTTCCCTATTAAATATACAGAGGCTATATACTATATATATAAGTAGAAAGTAAGACACAGGGGTGGGATAAGCCATCCATCTCTCTCTTTTTAGAGATGATTTTAACAATCAGAGGAGAAATCCTAGGTGATTGGTGAAGGTACTTCTCTTCTTTCAAAAGTAACATTCAGCCAAGATCCAGATCCCTTCCTGGATATTATAAATCTTGGTGAAGTGATAGAAGGCACTTCTCTTCTTTCAGAAGTGCTTGTTCTTGCAAATAATCAAGAATCTTTCTGGTAGGATAAGTAATCAGGTGCCAAGGGCGTAGTAACCAGCACACTGAGATGTAGCACAAAGTCTCCACCTCAACTACCCAAGAGTGAGATACGAAGGACAATGAGGGCACAAAGTCATCCCAAGGTCCTTTACATAGAAATAGAAAGAAAACACACTAAAGGCAATTGTGGGGGCATAAAGTTTCTCCACAATTGGCTTCAAGACACCTTCCTGATTACTTCCACTAGTTATGCTTTCCAAATTAAATAAACAAGAAGACATTCAGAAGATAGACATAAGAACAATCTCCTAAAATGATACAAGCTATGACAGCACAAAGTCTGTAAACAACTTGCTTTCTCATTCAGATAAAATGATATGAACAACAATCTGAGCTCAAAGTCTCAGTATTCACCTTTCAATTTGGGTAGAGTTTTGATTTTATGGTCAAAATATCTCACTCAAATGATACAAAAGATTACATTATATAGAGGTAAAGAGAGGCTTGGCACTTTTTCCCATGGAGTGACCCATTCAGCGCATTAATGCCTTGAATGCATTCTTGGTTCTGTCAGGAAGGGCCATGCTAGAGCATGGTGGCTGCCTTAACTATGGCATGTTGGTTCATTTTGTTTGTCTACTCCTTAGCCTGAATCACTCATTCTATCACCTGTTAGCCATGCAACTGTCTATTCTACCTTTATCTCAAAGGGGACAAATAGATAGCACTTTCAATGTTTGCAGGCCCCAAATATCTACTCAGTGAACTGCTTCACTAAATGGAAATAACTCCTACTGAGTTTCCCTCTTTGTCTCTTCCTTCTCTTGGCCCTATCCTTAGGCTCTTTGAATTAATTCAAGTTCACTTTTTAAGTCTGCAAAAATCAAAGGACACTCTATTACAGCCAATTTGGCATTTGTAGGTCTTTCCTCTATTGAAGGTTAATGGGTAGCCAGACATCCTAAATTTTATGTTCACGGGCCTATCATTATACTATGATGTGGGTGAGGACACGTGGTGGCATCCACGGCTTTGAAACTTGTTAGAGACTATCTCGGCTTGTGACACTTGGTAGCTTCCACTGCGCTTTGAGGCTTTGCCCTTTTCGAAGGTAACTTTCCCTTTGGGGTCTTGAACAGGGTCCATTTTTGAGTGTCGAGTGTCCCCCTACAATGGTATCTACCCTTCAAGAGCCTCCAAGTGGCCTTTGGGCTTTGATCCTTTCAGAAGGTTGTTGTCTCTTTTATTCCCTTTAAATAAAATGTCTGAAGAAATTCCTTTAGACAATTTGTCTGAAAGAAACCTTTCCTTGGCTCTGTGCCTCTATGCTTGAGGGTGTTCCTTCCTTAACACTCATCAACTTCCACTGATTCTCACCAAGGATGCGTGGTGTCTTCCACTGCATCATATTGAAACTATCCACTGTTGACACATGGCACTTTTTGCTCTTGGGCTTTTGTAACATCGTAGAAATGATTGGGGTTCCTTTGGGTTCTCTCAGACGATGACACTTGTCATGTCTCATTTGTTTTAGTCACTCACCCAGGACCCACCATGGTCCTTGCTCAAAATAGTGGAAAGAAAGGAAGGGGCTATGGATTTCAACACTTAGAGGCTTCTGACAAGATTTACAAGGGATACGTGTCAATACCCACCACTTTTAGAAACAAAGCGTAATGTGTCTCTGTAGGCGACACTTGGCAGATTCTATTCATCCTTTTCCTTTTACATGTGCTTCAATTGAACCATCTATTTTTCTACTTCTTTCTTTGACTAAGGCCACCTTTAAACCTTTAAACCCGTGAACCATTGAATTTTGAAGCGGTTCAAGGTTCAGCAGTTCAATCGGTTCATTCCATTTATTTGGCTAAGTCCCTTTGATATCTTTTTGAACCAAATGCGTTGAACCTTTTGAATGTTAAATCCATTGAACCGATGAACCAAAATGGTTCAAGGTTCAACGGTTCAACGGTTCAAGCCTTTGAAACTTGTTAAGTGCTCGGAGCCACGAAACCTTTGAAATGGTTAAACTTTGAACCTATGACAAATGTGCCTAGCTCTTGTTGATGACGTTGAACCTTTGAACCCATTGAACCTGTTGAACCAAAATGGTTCAAGGTTTAATGGTTCAATGGTGCAATCCTTGCTTAGATGCTCGTCGAGAGGCATTTTTGATCGAACTAAGGTGCTGAAACAATCCTAAAGATGACTAAGTGTTGGAAACTGGTTCTTCTAATTGGACTTGCCTGCAGAAGCCTTTGAACCTTTGAACCTGCTAATCCCTTTATTGAAAAATCTTGAAAAATGAGGAATTTGAAAGCTCAGAACAAATTTTTGGAAAGGGATGAGACAATTTTGGTCTTTCAGGGCCAAAATAGTTCATACGTCATCCCAAAAATGAGAAGTCATTTTTTGCAGACAACATGTTGCATAGACTATATAATTGATTGGGCCATAAATTTGGTGCAGGGGCTTAATTTTACCCTAATCACACCAATTGACTAATTGGATCAATTCATGATAAAATCAAACTTAATTTAGCCTGAAATCATATCGCATGATCTTATAGTTACATTGAAGGATTTAAAAGTGGCCTCAAATTCCTCATCGATTGAATGAATCATGCTTTGGTTCATTATATATAATAACATTCTAGGGTTGATTTCACTCCAAGTCACATCATGTATACAATTATAAATAGGTTCATGTCACTCATTTTGACCCAAATTGTCTCCATAATTGAACCAATTGACATTTACATTCACTATATGATGGTCCACTCAAATTTATTAAGCTCAAAATCACATCCTATACATGTAAAACTTGTATTTAATGTTTCTTTGCATTAATATATGATTAAATTGTAGGTTATCACCCCCCAAATCATATTTTATAGTCATGCAATTAGATTGAAGGGGATCAAAATAACCCCAATTTCCTTCATATTCAACCATGTTTCACTATTTTATTTATATTTTTATAACATTGGGATTGGCACATTAGTCTTGAACTAATTCTTGACATCTCATGCTTGGATTAGGATACACATTAAATATTCTCATTACATTATCACATTCAAACATTTTCATTATATCTTCACATAACCTATTAACTAAGGACATAGAGCTTATCAAAATATAATTTCATCCTTTTTGTGGTAGTATATATAGGGGAAAGGTCCTAGTAGTGACTTGCACTTACCAATATCTAAACAAGCTTTTTTTTATGGTGTCCTCCATTGATGAAATAAGTATTAGTTTGTATAAATATTAAATTATATCAAAATTTGAGCATACATAGCATCTTATATACTTGTTTAACATTTACTCTATAAAATTTAAATGAACCAATCAAATTTTGATAATAAAGACTCAAATATTAGTATTCTAATGCACAACTAGATTGGTGCTTCCAAGATTAAGTGTTGGCCAAAGGTTTAAAAAAATCATTTTATGACCTCTCAAGATAAAATTAGTTATACCATAAGATGTATAATGGGTTAGACCTTAAAACCTTAACTATAAGTAGCTAAGTTGACATATTAAAATGGGTAAATTTTTTGAAGTCTAATGTGATACCACAATACCTTAATTCACTATCCAAAGTTAGGGAACTTTCCCATATCATGATGTACTTCACTTTATAATTGAAATTATCATTATATACCACTATTAGTGATCTCAAAAACATAGATATAAGCAAAAAAAAAAAGTGTACTAATAGATTTTTTTTTTTTTGGTGTGTGTGTGTTATGAACAAATAACACATACCTATTATTTAAATTTGAATTCAAAAAACCAATCCTTTTGGCTTCAAAATAGTTTGGATTACCGAGATAAAGGTTTGGACTTGTCAATCTACAACTGAGTCTGGGATTTTTGATTAAAAAAACAAAACGTTTCAACTTTAATCACCAAATACACTATGTATTTCAACAAAAAAATTCAAAAAATTATTACCATGATAATGAGCACACTCCCCTCTTTCCAGATATATGTTTTTTATAATTTTTGGACTATTTTAAGGGTTCAAACTATGTTGATTTCCAACTATACCTTTTTTAGGCCACTACATGCCACAAATATACATGCCTATTCATGTTTATGTATTTTTTTAGTTGATAAAGGTGAAAAATAAATTATATGGTCCCAAACTAGGCCTAATTATACACGCATTCAAAAAATAATCAATTTTAGTTTTTTTAAAGGTAGTTAGGGGGGCTACATGGCCAACTATCCATTTTTTTGTCAGTTTTTAAGATTTATTTAATTGAAAATATTCATTGAGAAAATATATAAAAATATAGGTCAAAAACTAGAAAATCTTATCTAAATATTCACCAAAGGGTTTCAAACAATATTAAAGTATGTTAAAAAATGGTGGGTTGCATGGATGTCTATCTATGCTATTTTCCTAAAAATAAATAGGAATTCTTATTCAAATTTTTGATGTTTAACTTAGTCATATGTAACCATTTTTTTTAAAAAAATAGTATTTTGAAAACTAGAATTAAAATGATACAATTCACATTCTTATACCATCTTCAAATATTCAGCGTAACCATCACAAATTATTTATAGAATTTCATATTTCTAAAATTTTAAGAAAATCATGTCCATAGGTAGGCCCTTTTTTGGTCGCAAAATTTTTGCACTTACCTTCCTGATAAAGTTTCCTATGACTGTGGCCTAACTTGTAAAAACAAAGTTGATTTTTTGTTACTAAATGGAATCAAATCAAGTTCCATTTATTGGCCATGTCAAAGATTCCCAGGTTGCTCAAACTTCTTTCCCTTATAAGAGGATTAAGCTTAACATTCTACTAGTTGACATCCTATAAACCTATGGTATTCTATTAAGAAGAAACTTCTATAAGGAACTTGGTGTTAAAATTTAATTGGACTTATCATGTGCAAATATCCTAGTCAAAGGAGTGAAATAATACCTTATACCAAAATTGAAAGCAAAGTACACAGTGAAAAAAGTAGATGATCCAAAGACATTTATCTTATATGAAGATGTAGGAATAAGAAATTATTTTTTGATGCCATAAAAATATCTGGATATGTCAAAAATCATGGAAATCAATCCCAATAAAGTATGGACATTAGAATTTGATGATAGTTTCTCTTAAACAAGATGTAGTGCAAGAGTTGTTCTAATATCCTTGAATAAAGAAATATCTTATTTTTCTTATAAATTTTAGATTGAGTATACTAATAATATCATAGAATTTGGAGCACTCTTACTTGGATTAAAGGTTGTAGAAGAGATATGAATAAAAAATATTAACATTTTGGATGATGTAGAACTAGTTGTAAAGTAGATTAAAGGACAATATTAGGTAAAGAATGGATGCTTAAGACAATACAAAAATAAAGTCTAGGATAATATATAAACTTCTGATGAATTCTCTATTCATGATATCCTAAGATAAAAAAAACCTCAAAATCAGACACACTTACAATATTTGTTTCATTGTTCATTCCACATTCAAAAAATTATACAAATAAATACATAATTGAATTGATGTATTGACCTCATGTACCAGATAATTTAGATAACTAGTAGGTATTCAATGATGATCAAAAAATAAATTCCTTTATTTAAAAATCTAATGTGTTTAGAGATTTGTATTTTTTAGGTAGTGATTCATCATACAGAGAATCTTCATCTCAAACTTAGAAGGAAGGAATTGCTAAGGAACAAGTCAAAAAATGAATAATCAAACTGAAAGGGAACCAAATTCCTAACAACCTAGTTTCTTTAAAGTAACTCTTAAACAAACATGATAGATTCATAAATAAAAATATGTATAATGATTCCCTTGATTCAACAGACTATGAGAAAGTGAGCATTGGCTCTAAATAACAACTCAGGTTGGCTAACATTGGAAAATGTTGTTCACTTAAAGAAAGGAGAAAATTTGTCATCTTGTTTTGAAAATATGTAAATATTCTTGCATATTGATATGAATATCATGAGTTTTTTCATCTGAAATAAATGTAACACATAGTTCCTCTAAAACATGATACTTGGTCATTTAAACAAAAATAGAGATAATATAATACAATGATTGCAAGAACAATTTTTTAAAAAATTCATAAAATATTATATGCATAAATTATTTTCTATATTAATCATTCAATTTGGATTGAAAACATAGTACCAATTCATAAAAATAATGGAAAACCATAATTTGTATTGATTTTATAAATTTAAATTGGGCATCTCTCAAAGATAATTATTCATTTCTCATTATGGATCAAGTTCTTTAGACTAGTATAGTCTTTGATATGTTCTTAATGTTGGATGGTTTCCCAAGTTAAAATCATATTGAGGTTGATAAATAATATTAACATAAAATAATGTTCACAACCCCATAGATCACTTTTGCATATCGATGAATACCATTTGGATTGACTAATGTGGGAGCTATAATTTAGAGGGCCATGGATTTCCCATTAAAAAATATAAGAAAAAATATAATTGCGGTGTACCTATATGATATAATAGTGTTTTCAAAAAAGAGATATTATCACTTGTGGACTTCATGGTATTTCTCTCAACCCTAAAAAGTTTATTTTTAGAGTGATCAAAGGTAAACTTCTTAGGTACATTATTTATGAATAAGGGATCAATTTTGATAAAAAATGAGTTTAAATGATTCAAAAATTATCTTTTCACACTAAAAAATAAGGTGTGCATTCATTTTTCAAAAAAATGAATTTTCTAAGGAGATTTGTTCCTAATTTTTCAGATCGCACTAGACATATTACTAATATGATGAAAGAAAAACCATTCTTCAAATGGAATAATGATGGTAAAGAATCATTTGAAAAAATAAAATTTTCTATTGTTGGTGCACTAATTCCAATTTGTGTAAATTTAAAAAAAGAGTTCATCATATATTTTTATGTCTTGGAGCATACTCTCTCATCTATATTGATTTTGAAAAATGATGAAGGTATTGAATCTCCCATTGCTTTCATGAGTTGTAGTTCTAAGGACTATGAGGTAAAATATTATCTATAATAAAAACATGCATATACAGTTGTGAAAGTTATTAATCAGTTCAGATATCATATTCTTCATTCAAATTATATGGTAATGGTGTCATGTACATTAATTAAGTCCATTTTGAGTCAACATGATTGAAGGTCTAAGATAGGTAAATGGATAACCAAGGTTCAAGAATATGATCTTGAAATCAAACCCCCAAAATTGGTTCAAGAAAAATGATTGTGTCAAATCATAGAAGAAAAAATAGATTATCACTCAATCTCTTCAATAGATTACGATGATCAAAATAAATAAGATCTTCCCCTTTTCATTTCTATAATTTATACTAATGGGAAGTTTATAAACACTTATTTCTTTTCGACATATGGATAATGTATGTCTCATCTGGATATCAAACGACATAGAACACTCAAGTTGAAAGTTAGAAAATACATGATCTGGGATGGTACATTATTTAAAAATAGTATTGATTGTTTCTTCTTGAGATGTGTCAACAAAGAAAAATAATTAAAAAAACTCTTACAAGCCTTTCATGATCAAGCTTGTGGAATACATTTTTATGATTCATCGATAACTTACAAGATCTTAAGAGATCACTACTATTAGCCTACACTATTCAAAGACTCATATGAGTGGATAAGGAAAAGTGAGGCTTGTCAATAGTTCGTTGGATGACTAAAACTTGGGGCATTTCCTCTCAAGATAGTGGTGATAGAAGAACGTTTCCAATAATGTAGATTAGATTTTTTAAGAATTAGGAGTCCTCATTTAAGTGCAAGACACACACATGTTCTTACTACTATAGATTATTTCACCAAATGGGTAGAAACCATCCCAGTCAAATAAACAACTTTAGAAGTTGTTGGTAATTTTATCAAGGATAACATGTTTGAGATATGATGTTCCATAGAAGATCGTAACACACAATGCCTCAATTTTTTATTCTTAAAATTTGATTAGATTATGTTATGGCTATGACATCTTATTTTCTCACTTTTTAGACTATTACTGAAAGGAAATGACCAAATTTAGTCAAGCAATAAGAACCTAGTTGCCATCATTTGAAAGTTAGTTGATGAAAATTAGTGGAACTAGCACAATAAGTTGTATGATACAATGTGGTAAAATCATATAACACTGAGGAAAGCTATTGTCATGTATCATTTCAATTAATTTGTGGGATTGATGCAATAATTATGATAACACTTGAATTGACTGCACTTCAATTGGCCATAGTCATTGAGAATCATAACTTTGAGAGTCCCTTCGAAAAAATAATTTTCTATTTGAATAAGCTTGAGGAAGATACACCCATAGTAGTTGACATAATTTCCATGCATTAGGCTTAAGTCAAAGTTATTTTTAACAAATAGTCAAAGAGAAGGGATTTCTAGGTGGGAGATCTTATTCTATGGGATAAGCATAGAGAACTGAAGGGAAGTCATGGAAATTTTTACTCCTTATGGATGGGCCGCTTCAAAATCAAACAATTTTATGGAGACAAAATCTTTTACCTAGCTTATCATGATGGCTCACATTTGCCATTAGCATACAATAGATAATATCTAAAATATTAATTCAAATGAAAGTAGGTTTTCCCTTGCACATAAGTATGTATATAATTTTTTTGGTGTATTTCCATTTATGTTATTATTTTTCTATTGTTTTGTGTTATGTCATTTTGTTTCATGTATTTCTCCTTGTTAAATGGTTATTTTGATTTTGCAATCTCATGCTTTATCTTAAGTTTGTCTTTTTGTCAAAATTCAAATAACTCCATAACCCAATATAAAATTAGCTATCTATGAAACCATAGTCATTAATTATTCTCTCATCACTTGTAATTCGAGGTCCCTAGTCAAATCTAGTTGTTGTACCAATTTTTGAACAAATGTAAAAAAGCTAAAATGCTAAGTTTTATGACCGTAAATAGTCAAAAAGTTAAAATAATTCAATATTGGTCAAATATATTTTTGTCCAAGTCAAAATTATAATTACATAAATGTTTAATCTCACAAAGTCATGAAGGTCAATGGAGGAAATGATAAAAATTTGTTTAAAGTTATTTTACTTGTCACAATTCAACACCCTACCAAATACATGGCATATTATGTTACTTATCTAGTAGGTCATCTAAACCCGACATGTGTTTAAACATATATTAGGACCCAATGGGTGATAAAACACATGGAATAATCTACCTTATTTTAAATCAACTCCCTAGAACCTGGCTTGTGTCCAAACACACATTACATCCTAGTACCTTTGTAAGCACACCCATCAGATTTTTATCTTATTTAAAGCACATAAAGACTCCACTCTTTATTCGTGTAGGACTCAAGACCCAACATACCATCGATAAATCTTGAAACCCTTGAAAATAGTTGATTCACCTCAAAAAGTCTACCATTACTCTATTTTTTGTCTTCACACGCACGAGTCTTTTGTATTCAGCTTTAAATATCTCCATTTTTTTCCATTTTGTTCACCAATATACCCCTTTCTCCTTGAATTATCCATCCCTCCTTGCTCCCTCTTGAAAACATTTCCTTCCCATGAGCATTGTAATTATAGGGTTCTTTATTTTGGCTGATGACCTGTAACATGAGCTATGGTTTGTGTTCGTTGACTTAGCAAAAAAATATGCACAGTTCCATCAATTTTTGATTAAATTTATTGATCTTCCCCTTCAAAGTTTTTCCAAAACACATTACATAATTATAATTTTATTTGTGTATTTTTTAGACTTTTTCATTGGCTTATACAACTACTAGATCTTGACCATCTGTCAGATAGATCGATAGACTCTGAGGTTGGTTTATGAATTCATCAAACCCTAAGTCTTGTTCAAACCTTCCATAAATTTTTCTTTCACTTGAAACATTTCCATACTCTGACCTTGCTCAAGATAATGGTATACTCCATGATCCACGTAAAAAACTATCATATCCAAACCCTCTATTAGATAGATCCTTGAATTCCACCTTCTGCATAAACACACTTTGAACTTTTCCACTTGCTTGAGCATACCAAATTTCTTGCTCTTTTCACAGGATCAACTCAGGTTTTAGTTTCTCTCAAAGGCAAGTGATCTTCATCATATGTCAACATTCAAGACTCTGATCAAAGAGACTCCTAAAAAAATCATCTTGAAAAAGACTCCTCCCAAAAAGGGTCCCCAATAAGAAGACACATATATTAAGTACTAGTTTCTAGGGGATGTTCCAACCTCATAACTAGATTCAAATGTTGAATAAATTACATATACTGATCTAGATCACATCAACATGAAATGATTATTGAATAGAATCAATGGAGGTCCATAAGATAGATTATGGTCAAAGCATCCATGATAGTGGATTAACTCAAGCAGTTGCTTTCCCAATTTCAATAAAATCCCTGGAACAAATCCTAACAATGGTTAGGTATTATGATGAAAAGAAAATAAATGTCAAGAATTTAAAAGGTGAATATATCTTGTGCTTAGGCCTAGAACATATTGATCACTTGTTTTAGTTACCTGACAAGTAATCATTTATTAATTTGACCCCAACATCTTCTCAATAATTTTGGGATTCCAATACTAGTTCTTGTTCTAAGTGGGTCAACAAATAATGGTTAACAAAATTGAAGCATATAAAAATAATACCTCCTAATAATATTTCAAGGTTTGAATTCATGAATGAATTCAATGATATGATCACACTCTTGAATAGATAATTAGGGATCCTAGTTTCAAGAACTTTTCAAACATGATTATATACAAATATATGGATCACTCATTAGTATTAGTAGTACATCAATCAGAGACAACTGATTAGTGATTCCATTCAAAAATAGCTAATAGAGGTCAATACCACTTTTAAATAGTACATAACCTCTTATCTCATCTATGTTGTTACTAGGAGAATATTTTATAATGTCTTGAATATAGTAGGCGATATGCAAACTATAAAGGTACATGAATTATATCATTAACTGACATTAAAGGAAAGGGCACATCATTTTTGTAGGGAAAATTATGTATTTTTTAAATATGTTATTCAAATGTTTGAGTAAGAACCATATAACAAAAATATATCTATACAAATTTCTATAGAGATTTTTAGATGAGGACCCTGGTTCATACAGATCCCAACTTTCACTTATTTGAGACTTCATGGTTATGAAATTGCTGCATATATGCTTCTAAGGTATGTAGATGACAAATGGGTCTTAATGAAACTAGTAAGGTAGTTGACTAAGACACATAAGCTTTTGTATAATAAGCACAAGTCTAGAGTAAAATTTCTCATTTCTATTGATCGATAAATTTGTACCTCTTTGGATTAAAAAAAATTCATTGATGAATAAATGACTTCAGTCACTATTTGGTCACTCAAAAGTAGATCTTATTTGATGCCAGAGGCCTAATTCAAAATCAAACCTTATTTTGGTGCTAGAGGCCTATTTAAAAATATTATTGGTTTTTGTAATCAACATGTGCACCACTTTAAATGCTTTTGGATGGATTAAAATGATGAAAAATATGTGAGAATTTGTGATTACTCATATTCATTTTGGAATAGGTTAATGTATTTGATATAGTATAAATAAAGAATAATATAATAGATGACAAAGATGCATTGGACCCCATTTATGAGGAAGAAGGAATTGAATTAAAACCTCTTCCAAAAGTACGTTGGCATAAAAAATAATATACTTCACTCATTTATAAGACATAGGTTATGTTGAATAGGACTCTCAAATGGTTGAAAAGGAAAGATAATAGCGTTGATATAATAGAGCTTCCTCCTTCCATGAAGGAAATTGAATTGGGAAGTGTTCATAGAAAAAATCAAGCAGAAATAGGAGCATATTTAGCAATAGGAACTAGTAAAGACTCAGCCTAAATAGAAGTGGAGGCCATGACATAAATTATTTCAGTGAAAAATCCACTCAAGCTTAAAATAAAAAGGCTAGGTGAAAAGTTCTCAAGTACTCCTAGCATTTCCATTTCAAAATAAATTCCTCCTGATAGTCTTGCGCAGTCCCAAAGCTTGGTAACCAATACTACACAATAGTTTCTAGCTTCAAATACATCCTTGTTCTTTATGTCTTTTACTCCTTCTTAACTAGATATTTCATTACATTTGTCTATTTCTCAAAATGTTGAATTACCTCCTTAATCTTCTCCCAAAACTCCAATTGACACATTAGAGAAAAAGGAAGATGAAACTATACTAGAAAAGTCTCAAGATTTGTAAATTGCTCTTCCTCCACTTGAGACTTAAAAGGAATCCAACATTGGTCTTATGAAACAATCTCCTAGTATAAAAGTCCCTGATTGTTTGAATGAGATAATCAAGAAAATAAATAAAATTATGCAACCATAGGGGATTAACATCATAATTTTGACAACTCTTCCTCCTCGTGTAATCAAGAAGCCCAAAATAATTTATAGAATAATCACATATCATAAAGTGGAAAGTTATGTATAGGTAGCAGTTCTGCTTGTTGATAAAGATAAAGACAATATTGAGGCTTCTAACTATCAAATCACAAAGGTACATTTGGGAAAAGATACGAGGGAATGTGTGAATCAAAATGTTCAATTTAAAATTGACACATTGTTTGAGAAAATGGATCAAGACAAATTCATCAAAGAACAACTCAGAGAAAGGGTTGAGCAATTAAGATCAGTAGTCTAGAAACTGGTAATATAAACTGAATCTTTATCTTTAGTTATTCATCAAATCTTAGACACTGAAACATTGAGTGTAGTAAAAAAATGGTCATATGGGCAAGGTGATAAAAGAATGGTCCAAGAAAATTTTGCAACAAGATGTCACTATCATTCATATGGTGATGACCATGTGTTATGAAATCTAGTTATAATATGATCCAGCAACTGACGTTGAATACAAGTATGCTAAAGAGTTACATAAATATAATGGATTTCTTTCCAGTTGGACTATTTCTCCTATACATGTCCAGATGACCTCATTCAAGAAGAGGTTATTAAAAAAGAAGTATATTTTTCCAAATTTTTAGGAGTTGCTAAGTTCAAGATTCATATTTTTAAGGAAAGTATCAAAATTTTAATGATTCTAAATCAATGGGAGGTGATGCTCTCCTTGAAATAATGGAATTAGGAAAACTAAATTGGACATATATTGGTAATAATGAGAAAGTGGTTTCTGAGGAAATCATCATCAATCAATTCAAAAAGAATATTTAAGAGATCCTAACTCCAAAATCTACATTTAGTAATGGGTCAATTTAGATGTTGATCAAATATCAAAATAGTTTGGATAATCTCAATGCAATGCTAAAGAGGCTTTAGGTAATAAATAATAAGATGGATGGCCTCCGTTGTGATGCAAAGATATCTTTTACATATTCAGATCACCCATATAAAGCCAAAGTGTTAAAAATCATGTAAAAGTTTGATAAATACTAGGATAAGAAGCCACTACTATAGAAAAAAGATCTAGATTGACCTCGGTAAAGAAAAATAATAATAACTTGTCATTAAAACATGGATAGTTTCCTACTTGGAAATTTTTGAATCATTCTTGCAATTTTCACTTGTATATGTTTGTAATAGTAATTTGCACATTGTGTGCTTCTTTTACAAGTTTCAAGTTATGTAAATTTCTCAATGCATTTTTACAAGTTATGAAAATTTGTTATTTTATTTTTTAAAGTCAAGCGAAAACACCATTGCATTTTTACATGTTTTACAATTTTTTCAATATGTTTTTGCAATTTTTCAAGTTGTGCAAATTTGTTGTTTTAATTTTGTGAACTTCTAAAAGGTAGAAAAGGTGGTTATGCATTGTAACCACCTAGTTCAACCTATAAAGACAAGTTAGAGGCTAATTTGTAAAGGTTCTTGACAGTTATACTTTTATAACAAAATAGAGAAAGAGGAGATTATATCTGCAGCTCAATAAGAATCAATTTTTAAAAAAAATTACAAACTTTGTGTTCAAAATCTCTTCATGGACACTATATGTGTGTACATCCAAATATATATTTGATTCTTTTATTTTGAAATGTTGCTGAGATTATAGTTAATAAAAAAACATAAGAATTTTCTTGTAGAATTTTCTTTTGAATCTACATTCTTAATTTCTACAAATAGTAAAACCTCATTGGGTTGAAAATATTAAATTTACAAAGAAATACAAGCTAGTTATCATATTTTTGTTATCAATAGTAGATAGATATTTTGGTGCATGTTGTATGTTTTTATGAACATGTAATGTATTTCCTACCCATTAAATGAGAAAGGTTTACTTCTAATGAAGTCACCCTCTTTTTTACGTTTTCAGTAAGTATCTAAGTTTGGCTCACTAAATTTGTTATTCTTCTACATTTCTATGCATTTTTATTTCCTCCATCACTCTTTGTTCATATCCTCTTTCTACCACTTTTTTATATTTTATGGTTAAAAATACTACTCTTTTAGGAACTATTTTTATTGTGAATAGTTTCCTTTAGCGCATTATTTTTTGTTTTCAATAAATATATATCCATTTGCTAATAGAAGAGACACTTTGTTTCATGACTATTGACATAAAACTTTCATTTATCCTTTGGACAAATTTTCATGCCAACACTATTACATTCATATTTGTATAATTAAATATTATATAATTTAAATTTTCAAATAACCTTAATTAAATAATAAATTAAACCAATAATAATACATTCCAATTAAAAAATGTTATTTCAAATTTAAAAATAATAAAAACATTATATATATATATATATATAAGTTGATCGGTACACAACCAACATATATATATGTTGGTTGTGTATTGATCAACTTATGGGATGTGTATCTCCACCTCACTTTTACTAATATCAATATAAATCGCCCAACCCAGGGTCCACCGACCCACCCGTACAAATTACCATAAAGACAACATAATGAATCTATGGTTAATGGACACTTTCGTTCCCCTGCGTAAAAGAACCAACTTCCACAACTTATACAAGCACAATGTTATTAAGACCAGAACAAAACACAAAACAAATGGAGATGAAAAGGCTAATTACAGACAATATGAATTGGGTTGTTGCCCGGGGATGCACAACTATTTTTATTTTAGCAATATTTGTGAATGGGAGGTATAAGCGTAGGCATAAGTAGCCTCCAGGACACAGAGCTTTTCAAGTAATAGGCCACTTTCATCTTCTCTCACACAAGACTAAGCCCATCCACCAAATTCTATCTTCACTTCCAACACTCTACGGACCTAATATTCATCTCAGATTTGGTAGCTACCTAATTTTGGTTATCAGTTCCTCCAAGTTGGCCAAACAATGTTTTTCAACTCATGATTTGGCCTTTACATCCCGTCCTCATCTTGCTCAAG
Organism: Torreya grandis; assembly: GCA_037957365.1. Lineage (NCBI taxonomy): Eukaryota > Viridiplantae > Streptophyta > Pinopsida > Cupressales > Taxaceae > Torreya > Torreya grandis. The sequence continues at coordinate 1,458,990 of JARHVA010001610.1, forward strand.
CACAGCTTCTGGGTTACAATTTTTATATGCTGGCATGGGCTCCCTACAGAACCTGTTGGCAAAACGTTCAAAAAATGTATGTGGTGGATCTCCTCTCTTCTAAAAGGATGTTGAAAAGTGATGCTAAAGTGTAGTTTACTCAGTTCTATTTTCAGACTACTAGTGTAAATTTAGTTTGCATGAACAGTTTTTGTGGAGCTAAATTTACACAGTTAGTTTTTATATAAAAATTAAAGCCTTAGAAAAGCTAGAGTTAGTTTTAATTGATATTACATGCAAATTATTATTTAGATAAATTTTAAATATTTTATTTAATAATTAGAAAATCATGTTCACATGCAATTCTATTAATACATTCTAATTGATATTTATTTTCAAGGAGGAGAAGGAGAATGATTCCAATAATTTGAAGAAGTATTTTTTATTTCTGCAGTTCTTATTTCTTCTGTATTATGAATGTTTCATATATTTGGCTATGATTTAATTTTATTTAAAATTCTACATTTGGTATCTGAGCTGGGTTTTTTCTTTTGGGTTAAAGATTTAGTAGTTAGAATTTTTCAAAAAAATTATCATGTCAAATTCTAACTCCTTGGCCATTCCAAAATTTGATGTAAATGAGTATGATTATTGGTGTATCAAAATGATGAGTTTTTTGATAGGAAAATATTTGTGGGAGATTATTGAATCAGGTTATACAGAGCTAGCTGATTGGAATGCCCTCACAACAAATGATAAAATAGCTAAGAAGGAGGCTAAAAAGAAGAATGCTCAAGCCTTATTTCATATTCAAATAGCTCTAGATAAGAGCCTATTTCCATGAATTGCAGTAACAAAGACAATAAAGGATGCTTGGAAGACTCTAAAAGAAGGTTACCAAGGTAGTGATCAAGTCAAAGTTATCAAGTTATAGACATTGAAGAGAGAATTCAAGAATTTGAAGATGTAAGAAGCTGAAAGTGTGAGTACCTATTGTGTCAGAGTAAAAGATGTGATCAATAAGATGGCTACACTTGGTGAAATTGTGAACAATGAAGTTGTGATCAAAAAAGTGTTGAGAACTCTAACACCAAGGTGGAACCATGTTTCCATAATTATAGAAGAAAGAAAGAATTTGTCTACCCTTCAATTTGATCATCTAGTTGGATCTTTGATGTCTCATGAAGAAAGATTAATAGATTCATTTAGGGAAAGTGATGAGAAAGTTTTTTCCTCCAAATTATAAATCACAAAGAATGAAGATGCCAATAGTAGCATTAAAAGTAATCAAGACCAAGGTAGAGGTCAAAATCAAAATTACTCAAGAGGAAATAGAGGCAGAGGTGGTTTCAGAGGAAGAGGTAGAGGCTGATTTAATAAAAGAAATATCCAGTGTTATCATTGTAACAAGTATGACCACTTTAATTATGAGTGTAGATTAAAAGAAGGTAATAATGATAAACGTGTTCATTATGCTCAAGAAGGTGATGAGAATCCTCCAGATAATTTGTTTTTATCTTATGACAAAGATGAAAAGCTTTCTAAAGATGTTTGGTATTTAAATTAAGGATGTTCTAACTACATGTCATCGAATTAAAAACTTTTTTCTATAATGGATGAAAGTTTTAAATCCAAAATCAAGCTTGGTGATGACAAATCATTGGAGGTTGCTGCAAAAGGAGCTATGGAAGTCCATACAAAAGAAGGTATGAAGTGTATTAAAGACATTTATTACACTCCAAAGTTAAAGCATAATTTGTTGAGTGTTGGAAAATTATGTGAAAAAAATTATAAAGTTGTATTTGAAAATCAACAATGTATAATTTATGATAAGAATCAAGAAAATAGGGTGGTAACAGTTGTGCCTATGACAAAGAATAGGATGTTCCCATTGAAGTTTAGTGAACATAATAGGAACCTTGTCAATATGGCAAATGAGGATACAAGTTGGTTGTGGCATCTCAGGTATGGGCATTTAAATTTTCATAGTTTGAATATTCTAACATCAAAAGCATTAGTTTCTAGTTTGCCTAAGGTTGAAGAGCACAAGGAATTTTGTGAAGGATGTGCTAAAGGAAAACATGCAAGAGAGAAATTTATAAAAGGCAATGCATAGAGGGCTCATTATCCACTCCAGTTAGTTCATTCAGACATTTATGGTTCTATGCAAATAAAGAGTTTGGATAAGTCATCATATTTCATTTCTTTTATTGATGATTACTCATGACAGTGTTGGGTTTATTTTTTGAAGACCAAAGGTGAAGCTCTTGAGACATTCAAGAGGTTTAGAGCCCTTGTAGAAAATGACAAAGGGTGAAAAATCAAATGCTTAAGGACTGATCATGGAGGAGAATTTTATTCAAAAGCCTTTCAAGGTTATTGTGATATGCATGGCATTAGAAGATAACTCACCACTGCATACACACCTCAACAAAATGGTATCGCTGAAAGGAAGTATCGTACATTGGTAGAGATGGCATGAAGCATGCTACAAAAAAAGGGATCAAGCAATTCTATTTTGGTAGATGCAGTTGCTACAGCAGTATATATTCTCAATCAGAGTCCCACTAGTGCACTTGATAGGATGACTCCGTATGAAACCTAGTATGAGAAAAATCCAAATGTTAATTATTTCAAAAAATTTGGTTGCTTAGCCTATGTTCATGTTCCTAATCAAAAGAGGCAAAATTTAGATCCCAAAAGTGAGTCATGTATTTTTGGATATAGTGAGGAAAGCAAGGCTTATAGGTTATATAATCCTCTCACTAATAGGCTTATTGTGTCAAGAGATGTGATTTTTTATGAAAGGGAAGTTTATGGTCATCAAAAAGGCCATATAAAGAATTCAAAATCTATTTTAAATGAAGTTATTATGGATGATATTGATCATGGGCAGTCCACTAATATTTTTGTTTGAAGTGCTACAAATCCACCAAGTAACCCCTCATCTAGTTGTTCAATTCCAAGTGTAAGTCCAGATTCAAATCCTAGTTCTAAAAGGAAGGTAAAAATATTGAGTGACATTTATCAAAGGAGTTCAAATCAAGCACATGAAGAAAATCCAAGAGGTGAGACATTGAATTTTGCTTTACTTACCAAGGCTGATTTTGAACCATCATGTTTTGAAGATGCATATAAAAATGAAGTTTGGATGCAAGAAATGAAAGAAGAGATGGACTTTATTCACAAGAATGACACTTGGGAGCTTACAAATCTTCCACATGACAAGAAGAAGATTGGCACCAAATATTTCTACAAGACTAAGTGTAACAGTGATGGAAGTGTTGAAAGGCATAAGGCAAAATTAGTTGTTAAAGGTTTCACACAAAAGTATGGAATTGATTATGAAGAGACATTTGCACCAATAGCAAGACAAGAGACCATTAGAATGTTGTTTTCATTAGCATCTCAAAAGAATTGGAGAATCCATCATATGGATGTGAAAAGTGTCTTCTTGAATGGGTACTTAGAAGAAGAAGTATATGTGGAACAGTCACAAGGTTTTGAAGTGCAAGGAAAAGAAAATCATGTCTACAAGTTAAAGAAGGATTTGTATGGCCTCAAACAAGCACCAAGAGCATGGTATGCTAAGATTGATGGATATTTTCAAGAGAATGGCTTTCAAAGAAGTAAGAGTGAACCTACCCTTTACTAAAAACAATAAGGTAATGATATTCTAATTGTAAGTTTGTATGTTGATGACTTGTTATATATGGGTAGTAGTTCAATGATGAAGGATGAATTCAAACTTTTCATGATGAATGAATTTGAGATGAAAAATTTAGCCCTCATGAAATATTTTTAAGGAATGGAGGTTTATCAAAGGGAGAATAAAAAATTTATTTGTCAAACAAAGTATGCTAAAGATATGTTGAAGAAATTTGATATAGTTGATTGTAAACCAGTCTCCACTCCAGTTGCTCATGGAGTTGTGTTGTGTAGAGATGATGGTGTTGAAAGAGTTGATGAGACAGCCTATAGAAGTATTGTTGGAAGCTTATGTTTCTAACTCATACAAGACCTGATATTGCTTATTCAGTTTCACTTGCTTCAAGGTACATGGCAGAGCCATCAGAAATACATATGAAGGCAGCCAAAAGAATTTTTAGGTATGTGAAAGGCACTCTAGATTTTGGTATTCATTACTACACTTCTAAAAGGTTCAATCTTGTTGGTTTCAGTGATTCTGATTGGGGAGGTAGTTTGGATGACCAAAAGTCAACATCTAGAAATTGTTTTTCTTTTGGTTATGGTATGATTACTTGGAGCTCAAAGAAACAAAGTATAGTTGTCCTTTCTTCTACAGAAATAGAGTTTGTTGCAATCACTTCAGTAGGTACACAAGCATTATGGCTTAGAAAACTTCTTGAAGAAATTGGAGAGATTCAAGTTTAACCCACAGTTATTTTTTGTGATAACATTAGTGATATTAAATTGGCCAAGAATCTAGTCCATCATAGTAGGATAAAACATTTTGATTTAAAACATCATTTTATCCAAAATTTAGTGTAGAAGAAGGTAGTAGAATTGAGATACATCAACACTAAAGAACAGTTAGCAAATATCTTCACTAAGGCAGTTGCAAAGGATCAATTTTTGAAACTTAGAGATCAAATTTTGAGCCCTCTCAACATCAAAGGGGAGTATGTTGAAAAGTGATGCTGAAGTGTAGTTCACTCAGTTCTATTTTTAGACTATTAATGTAAATTTAGTTTGCATGAATAGTTTCTATGAAGATAAATTTAGACAGTTAGTTAATTTTTAGTTAATATTTTGATAGAAAAAATAAAGCCTTAGAAAGGCTAGAGTTAGTTTTAGTTGATATTACATGCAAATTATTATTTAGATAAATTTAAAATATTTTATTTAATAATTAGAAAAACATGTTCACATGCAATTCTATTAATACATTTTAATTGATCTTTATTTTCAAGGAAAATGAGAAGGAGAATGATTCCAATAATTTGAAGAAGTGTTTTTTTATTTTTGCAATTCTTTATTTCTTCTGTATTATGAACATTGCATATATTTGGCTATGATTTTATTTTATTTAAAATTCTACATCATATTCAATCCTTTCAGCCCAAGAGGATGAGGGAAATCTCCAAAGCCATGAATTCTTTGTTTCAACAGGAGTTGTTGGATCAAAAGGTAATCAATATGAATGAGTTTTTTTTACACCTCATTTTTAATCTTTGAGAGAAATTGCCGATAATCGTTTGGTGAACAGTATCTTGGAGAGAAATTTTTGATCTCATTTGGTGAAGTGAAGTGTGCAATGGAAGAGTCTGTGGTACTGCACGGGGCCATTTGTATTGGGGATTATATTCCCTGCTTGAAACGGTTTGATCTGCAAGGATACAAGAAGGCCATGAAAAATGTTAGAAACTGAAGATTAATTAGAGATAATTTCTCCACTCACAACTTAACTGCCATTTGCACCTCTCTTTTATAGTTCATTCCTTCTCATGCACAGCAATTAACAAATAGTTAGAGATCAGTTAGTTCAAATAGTTAAACAAGCAGTCTTACTCCTTGTTAAGCTTGCATGTAGTAGCAGTTGAAGTTAGTTTTAGATTAGTTAAGGATTAATTTATTTTTAGTTTGATTTGCCAAGAAAATCTATTTAAAGATCTCTTGGGCCCAGCTTTGTAAGGACAGATCAAGAAAGATTAATAAAATCTTGTTTTGTCCATTACCGTAGCAATCTGAGGGTTTGTGTTTTTATTTTCTTGTTTTTATGCTCTGTTTAATACTTCAAATTGGTATCAGAGCTTGGTAAGGAAGAGCGTAGGGAAGCCGTGAAGGGAGATCACAGTCTGAGGGGCAGTCAACCCAGGTAGATCGCAGCAAGCGCAGTCAACCCAAGCAAAGCGCGCAGTCGGTTTGGAGATAAGCACTCAGGCAGAATTCAAAGTCTAAGGTGCCCAGCAAGGAAGAAGGTCTGCGTAGAAAGACAGCTAGGAAAGTCCAGCAAATATGTAAAACATAATTACCTGGGACGTGCACGGCAAAGCCTACTACAATAGAAAAATCTCGTAGCTGCTCTAGATTGTGGAAACCTACAGTGAAGATGTAGAAGACTATTTTGATTGGTGGAGTGAGCGAAGAGCCACCATGGAAATCTATTAATCCCATAATAGTAACATGGAAATAGCAGTTGAAAGACTGACCACGAGGTAGCAGAAGTCTATAAACGTAGAAGAAATCGATCCTTGTCTTCATCAAGGATCACACCCAAAGTAAATGTGATCAAGTCAGCGGATTTGTCCAAGACGTGATAGTGGAAGAATATTGGACAAAAAATATTGAACAAAGGTAATCCTTTTCTTTATGCAAAAAAAAATTTAATTTTTTAAAGTCAAATCGTGGAAGAAGCATAGCGAAGAAGTGAGCTTCAATCCTCCTTGCAGTCGCTATTGATTTAGTCATTTCAGCGTGAGACATGGCAATGAACAACAGTATTTCTTAGCCTCAAATTCCCATTTTTAATGGTAAGAATTATGATTTTTGGGCAATTAAAATGAGAACATTGTTTTGCTCACAAGATGTTTGGGATTGGGTAGAGAATGGTTTTGTAGAACCACAAGATGAGGCTGCCCATCAGGCATTAACTTGAGCACAAAAGGAAGAGCTTAAAGAGAACATAAAAAAAGATGCAAAAGCTTTATTTCTAATCCAACAGGAATTGAATGAATCTATTTTTTCCAGAGTTGCAGCAGCAATGAGATCCAGATTAGCATGGAAAATCTTGGAAACTACCTATAAAGGTAATACAAAGGTAAAAATTGCTAAATTGGAATCTCTTAGGAGAAGTTTTGAAAATTTGCAAATGAATGATTCAGATTCAATAGACCAGTTTATGGGTCAAGTATTGAATATAGTGCATCAAATTAGATCTAATGGAGAAACTATAATGGATCAGAAGATCATAGAAAAAATACTCAGGAGTTTACCCTATAAATTTGATGCAATAGTTGTAGCTATTGAGGAAACCAAGGATTTGGAATAGTTATCAGTAGATGAATTAATGGGTTCTTTGTTAACACATGAATCTAGAATGAATAGGAATAACAATACTTCTCTTGAGAATGCTTTCAAGTCACAGGTATCATTTGGCAGAGGAAGAGGAAGGTCAAAATTCAGAGGAAGAGGCAGAGGCAAAAATGGAAGGAACAATCCAGATCAAGGTGAAAATAGTAATCAAAACTACAGCAATAGAGGACGTGGCAAAAATCACTTCCAGCAAAGTTCACATAGGTTTGATAAATATAATATTCAATGTTATTACTGCAAAAAATATGGACATTATGCAAGTGACTGTAAAAAGAAACAAGGATATGTGGACAAGCAAAATGCTAATTACACAAATGAATCTAGTTCTAATTCAGGTGAATCTAGTTCTAATCCTGGAAGCTTATTTCTCACTTGTCATGTTACTCAAGAAAAAGCTAGAGATATTTGGATCTTAGATAGTGGATGCAGTAATCATATGATAGGGAATAAAGAATTCTTTGCTAGTCTTGATGATTCTATAAAATCTGAAGTGAAATTAGGAAATGATAACAAAGAGGATGTAATGGGTAAAGGAGTAATAAATGTTTTGGAAAAAAATGGTGAAAGAAGGTTTATACCTGATGTTTATTTTGTACCTGGACTAAAGCATTATCTTATGAGTATTGGACATTTAGTATAAAAAGGTTACAGAGTATCCTTTATGGATAATGTTTGCACAATACTGGACAAATTTTCAAGTGACAGGTTGATAGGAAAAGTGGAGATGACCAAGAATCGGATGTTCCCTCTTAGAATTTAGTGCATCCAAGGAGAAGAGGAAGCCCACTTCAAAACCATGCAGCTAGACCAATCATGGCTATGGAACTTAAGGTATGGACATTTACATTTTGGAGGTTTGAATTTGTTACAGAAGAAAAATATGGTGAAGGGATTACCACCAATAGAACAGCCAGGAAGTTCATGCGACAGTTGTATTCTGGCAAAACAACATAGAGAAAGCTTTCCAGTAGGAGCCTCATATAGAGCAAAGGTAATATTAGAGCTAATCCATAGTGATTTATGTGGACCAATGCAAATTCCATCATTTGGAGGTAGTTCATATTTTCTAACCTTCATTGATGACTTTAGCAGAAAGACATGGATATATTTTCTCAAAAATAAGTCTGAAGCCTTTGAAAATTTTAAAGAATTCAAGGCAATGGTTGAAAAGCAGAGTGGCCGTTACATCAAGGTACTTAGATCAGATAGAGGAGGTGAATATATGTCTAATGAATTTCAAGATTTTTGTAGATATCATGGCATTAAAAGGCAATTGACTACAAGGTACACACTACAGCAGAATGGTGTAGCAGAAAGGAAGAATAAAACAATCATGGAGATGGCTAGAAGCATGTTGAAGGCCAAACACTTGTCAAATGAATATTGGGCAGAAGCAGTACCATGTGCAGTATATATTCTGAATAGAAGCCCAACAAAGAGTGTCAGAGATCAAATTCCAGAAGAAGCTTGGAGTGGTAAGAAGCATATTGTACATCATTTCAGAATTTTTGGTTGTGTTGCATATTCTCTTATACCATCTAAATCGAGAAGAAAACTTGATGATAGAGGCATTGTAATTGCTGAAGTAGTTAGTGGTAGAAATTAAGGGGGAGTGTTAGAAACTGAAGATTAATTGGAGATAATTTCTCCACTCACAACTTAACTCCCAGTTGCACCTCCCTTTTGCAGTTCGTTCCTTCTCATGCACAGAAGTTATCAAACAGTTAGAGATCAGTTAGTTCAAACAGTTAAACAAGCAGTCTTACTCCTTGCTAAGCTTGCATGCAGTAGCAGTTTGAAGTGTGCGATGGAAGAGTCTGTGGTACTGCACGGGGCCATTTGTATTGGGGATTATATTCCTTGGTTGAAACGGTTTGATTTGCAAGGATACAAGAAGGCCATGAAAAATGCATATCAAAAACTAGATTTTATTTGTAGAGAATCCTGGAGAACCACAAGGAGTATAAATCCAAATATGAGAAAGATGAAGATCAGCTGGACTTTATTGATGTGCTCATTTCTGAGAAGAAGAACGAAGCAATTTCTGATAAAGAGAAAGATGAAGATCAGCTGGACTTTATTGATGTGCTCATTTCTGAGAAGAAGAACGAAGCAATTTCTGATAAAGATGCCTTTATTAAAGCCACTGCTGTACTAACAAATTTCCTCCACTTTTATTTCTTTAATTTTAGTTTTTAAGACATAAATGGTACAAAAATATAATACTTAATGGTTACAAAGTCGATACACAGCCGGATCTCCATGTCGTAAAAAACATGGTTCACATATAAATTTTAATATTCACCTCGAAATAAAAATATAGCACCCTAATTTTTATAAATGGTTCTTCCTTACCATCTTTATTGGAAATTTCGATGCAGCAAATGATTGGAGCTGGAGTAGAGACATATTCAGTGGCGTTGGAATGGGTATTATCATTGCTGTTGTTGAATCCCCATGCATTGAAAAAGGCACAGCAGGGACTTGACTCCCAAATTGGACGCAACAGAGTGATAGAGGAGTCAGATATAGAGCAGTGAAAATACTTGCAGGCAATTGTGAAAGAGACGCTGCTCCTTCACCCACCACTGCCTCTACTGGTACCACACCAATCTATTGAGGCTTGCACTGTTGGAGGCTTCCATATTCCTGCAGGAACAACGCTCATGATCAACGCCTGGGCAATTCATCGAGATGCAAAAGTTTAGAATAAGCCACTAGAATTTACACCTGAACGTTTCATGGAAGGCGAAAGAGAAATAGAAATAAAAAACATATACAGTAGGGCAAATGAATTTGAAATGATTCCGTTTGGTGCAGGGAGACGAGGGTGCCCTGGAGTTGCTTTGGCAATGTGTGAAGTGCATATAACTCTTGCAAGATAGTTGCAGGGATTTCATTGGTTTGTCCCAGATGGACAAGTGATTGGCATGAATGGAGTCCGTATAACAATGCCGAGGGCAGTGCCTTTGGCGGCTATCGTCAAGCCCCGTCTTCCCCACAGTCTATGCTAATACTTCACTCGGGAAGATTTAAGATTTGTAGTAAGACGGTTGTGATTGTTGTTAAGTGTGTTAAAGTAGAGCAGATGATTTTTCTTTGCATCTTCTTTTTCGATTTTATTAGTATAGATTTAATTTTTTATTTGTATCTCTTTTCTGGAGTTTATGAGATGCATTTGATTTTTATTAGTACCTCTCAAAGCATGATGGAATTCAATTTAATTTAATTTATTATTATTTATTTATTTATTTTTAATATATATTTATATTTACAGTTTTTAAAATTAATTTAATTTTTATTTATTTGTTTGGTTTAATATTAATATAATAATTATAATGATTTATTAATATTGAGTAGGTGAATTAAAAAAATTGTGATATTTAGTTTTCAAAGAGTTGCTATTAATTTTATTTTTTTTAATGTGGTGAGGCAGACACACCTAAGCATTTATAATTTTAAGAAAATTATTATCTTACCCAATTTAAATTAGCGTTGAATAAATTTGAGTATGTTAGACTAAACCTAGATTCCCCAATTATTATATATATAAATTAGATTAGACTAGACTAAATTAAATTAAGAAAAAAAATGATATCATCCTAATGTATAATTGATGTAATAAAGCACTATTCCATCCTCTAAGCATACATCGTGTGAATATTTGTATAACTCTAAGTAAAGTGAATCAAAAGAAAGCTTTCAATAAAAAAAACTCTAAAAATGTTAATAATTAAATTTTTTTTTTAAATTATATATTTAAATTTTTAAAAATAATATTATATTGATTTATTAATCTATCCTAAAATTTAAAAAAATAGAATTATTTTTTAATTATTCATTTCTTATTCAATCAATACAAATATTTAAAATATAAAATTAATAATAAAAAAATTTAATATATAAATTATTATAATAATTTTAAAATGTTTCATAAATATTATTGAAACATATTCTTTAAATTTAATGAAACATAATTACACTCTGACCAGTCATTAGATTTTTTTTTTTTTTTTTCACTATTTACGTAGAACATTATTGAGGGGACTGGGAGGCAGGGGTTAAATTTGACGGTCACCCTTACCCGTCAAGAAATTTTTTTGTGACGGTTTTCAAACTAATGTCACCTTGCATGTGACGTTCATTTTTTATTTTTGACTTTCATAATTTTGTATAGAAACCAATTAAAGTTTTTTATAGGTTAGTATAATGATTTTTTTAAAGATTTTATCACTGGTAAAAATATAAATCACTTGTTTACATATAATTCTCAAAATATCTTTTAAAATTTCTCAACATAAAAAACAAATAAAAATCCATGAAATTTCTATGCTAAAAAAGCTTCTAAATTTCTTAACAACACAAGATGAAAAACATAGAGCATTAAATTAAACTTACTCCACCCATAACAAAATAATCTATTGAGTTTAGTATAGAGTACCTGAATTATCACTGGAGAAAGCATTATTAAAAAGTAATCTAAACAAAAGCTTGAGTGTTCATTGGCTCATATGAAATACAATACCATTATAAATATGTCCATAGAAAATACTCTGAGATATTTTAAACCCTTCTTTGTTTGACATCTTTCCAAATTTCATAAACCCTGTTCCAATCTACCATTGATATATCAAGCCCTGTCAATGAAACTCGCATCAAGGCATCCAATGTATCCAATGAGAGTTTTGTTCTTCGTATATCTTTTATTATATTTTGTCTTGAAAATCCTCTCTCACATGCTGTTGTACTTGCTGGAATGGTAAGTATTGTTTGCCATAGTTTTGTCATATTTGGGAACCCTGTATGTAAATCTGTAGCACAAAAAACCCTCCAAGCTTCCTTCATACGGAATCCTTCACAACTAAAGTGAAGAGTATCAACAAAATTATACAACTCTTTTAAACAACCTTCAAAATCAAATAAAGGCTTTTCTTCCTCACACAAAGTATGTTGTAAGTGTTCAAAAATTTTGAGTAGCCACCGCTTTGAATTTTCTTCTCTAGTACGTGCATCCTCTGAATAATGACAAGGGCTGAACAACTTTATGGAATTGAAAAATGAAAGATCTGGGAATCTTTCATTTAAACAATCTACAAGCTTTTGAACATATTATTTAGTAATATTTTTGCAGGTCTCTAGTGACCCATCAATGCAAGGCTTCATTCTCTGTTTTGATGCATCAACATAGTCATCACGCACATTTGGAATTGCCACAAATTGTAATTCATGCCTATGAATGTGTCCATCTTGATCAATAATCTTTAAATAACCATATTTAGAGCTCTCTAAAAATTTAGACAAATAACTTGTACCATTTGCAAAAGTGTCAGGCCTTAGAAACCACCTACTTAAAGTCTGTATAGTAGAATCTATGGCTGCCCCTAAAGTTGTAACATCCACATTCTCTTCTTGAAATTTTTTATTCAACTTGTTTAGTTCACCTAATACATCTGCAAGCATATGTAAGAAAAATTGTAATGAGAAGATCCTAGCCTTGTCATACCATGAGTCTCTTTTCTCACTTTTCCACAAAGTCAACAATGGAGGCATCAACACAATAAGCCTTTCAATAACTTGCCCTCTTGAGAGCCATCTAACTCCATGAATTTGAAGAGCTTGAAGTGTTTCAAGTTGCATGAGTTCTTGAAGAGCAACAAGTTCATTATGTCTTTTAGTAGAATTTTGGACCCAAGAATATACCTTATTTGCCAACTTTTCAACAAACATCAATTCAGAAAAAAAATTTAGTAGCTTCTGATGCAGCTAAAGTCTCACGATGAGCAATGCAATGAATACATATAAGATTGTGTACATCTTTTTTTAGAAGTGTAACAAATCCATTTTCACTCTCCACCATTGATGAAGCACCATCTGTAGAAACTGCTATCAAACTTTTATTTGAAAGACCCCTTTCTTTCTTCAAAACACATATTGCATCATATATTGTTTTCCCTCTACCATCACACACATTTATGAGCTTTAAGAACTGTGAAATAGATGGCCCCAACCCTTTTGAGTCTAAAAAAGTAGCATAAACCACAAGGTGATTCTCTAAGCTTCGATCTGTACTTTCATCTAACATCAAAGAGAAGAATGGACTATCCAACATTTTTGCACTTTGTCTCTCTTCAAGATAACTAGATATGGAAAAAAAGAAATCATTTGCAGCCATATGATTTGTATATGATTTATAGTCCCTATTTTTTGGCATGTTTGGTGTTTCTAAGTGCATTTCAAGAGAGCAAAGGGACTCATATTTTGAAAGGGGTAAGTCTTCTTGCACAACCCAATAAACTAATTTCATGGTTGTGATGATTCTTTCTTTATTGGTGTCATCAATGCTTGCAATGTGTCTTGGAATTGATTTTGATTTCCCTTCATTTCCACATATCCATTTTGCTTGTGAAATTTTATGGCTGTTTGAATTTGCATGAGTAATTATTACATCATGTTGCAAAGTAGTACAACTAGTTCCAGTGCCCCATGGTCCTGCAAACTTGTGTCTTTCACAATATATGCATTTCATGACTGTTCTCCCTTCATGCATTGTACACTTTAACCACTTAATTTTAACTTTCCATTCATCTCTAAACACTCTATTTACTTTAGCCCTTTTATTGTTTTGTGTTGAAGCTTCCCCCTCTTCAAATTCTTCATCATAGTTGTCATCACACCCCAATATATTTAAGTCTTCATTTAAATCAAAATTCTGATTGTCTTGCGATGAAGCTTTCGATGTTCTAGACCATGCAAAAAACTTTTTGATTGAAGATTGGTTCCTTTTGTTTTGAGACATTTTTTTATAGTTTTTAGTACCTATACAAACCAAATAATAAAAAATAATTAAACATAAAAATTTAAATATTCATGTAACTATATAAACTTCATAAATTATCAACATAAATTATTACAAATAAACCTTTATAAATAAAAAAATGATAATTTAATGTTTTTTTTTTTTTTTTTTTATGAAACACAAAAGAACAATGTGACTTAAGAATTGAGTCATAAAATAAAGATTAAAAGATAAACAACTAAACACAAATGAGTACTACTTGATTTAAATTTTAATAAATATATACCTGTAAATAAGAAATGGCCAACCCTCAATAAGCTCACTGCTCCAGCCTCCAACAATAGCCACAAGTCACATTTCAATTGTGGGACTCGGAACTGGGAAATCTCCACCAACTGGGAGAGATTTTAAGAATGTCATTAGTATAATTTGTGTGTATGTTTGCTGTCTTCTAAGAAATATGCTTTAAAAACATGTTTATCCTTAGAATTGTGATGCCTAAATGCTGAAAATTTAGGCATCACAATTATAAGGATAAACATGATGTCTCACCAAAATTTTAAACTAAAATATTTGACAAAGTACTAACAATTTATTGATTTATTGTAGCCTCTGAAACTGAATTTTTTTCTTACTTATTATAAAATATTTTAAAGAATATTTTAAATTTTTTGAATATAAAACTTTATAATTATTTAACTAATCTATAAATTCAAATAATTTGATTAGTTATAAAAAAAATTATTTATTTTAAATTTAACAAAAATTAATATATAAAATATAAATAAAAGATATTATTAAATTTTAAAAATGTAAATAATAATAACTCTTCAAACTCAAATTCACCATCTAAAATTTAAAAAGCAACACAAAATTTGAACGGCACATAACAAAAAGTTAAAAACCCAACAATTTCAATATTTCATGTGTCAATGTGATGCAATCCCGAGAAAAGAGGAAAGGTCTAGAATGACCCACACAAAAGAATAAGTAATAATGTAATGATACACTCCAAATTATCTAAGAAAGTACTGTTTCAAAGGTTAGAAAATCACTGTTACACTCTTAGTCAAAGGCTAGAAAATATAGAAAACAAAAAAGAAAAGGAGAAACCCATAAAGGAGAGAAAAGACCATAGGAAGAGGAAGTGAAGGTCAAAATATCAATATATTTTTATCAATATTTTTTACATATTGAAAAGATATAGTTTGTATTAATATTTTTTATATATTGAAAAAATATATTCATAAAAACATTTGATATGAGTTTAATTTGATTTAAATTTTTTTGTAAATTAATTATGAGTATGCTTTTATTAACTTTATATGAATTTCAATTTTTTTTTCATACAACAACAATATATATTTAAATTTTATAATACTAAATTAAAATTGAATAAGTATTTTATATTTAAATATCCGAAATACTATAAGATCCCTGACAGAGTTTACTGCGTCTTTAATAAAAATCAAAGCTCATTTATTATGAGAATAAAATAAATCTCTCCACTAAAAAAACACTCTACTGTAGCAATTTCTTTGGCTGTCAGCGTTATTTTTTACTCTAAATTCATATGCAGATCTATGGGTTGATCTTCACTAACATCTTGATTGAGTGGCAGTGCCTAAAAGACTTCGATATCCTATCATACAGATTTTTTCAACCAGCATAAAAGATTTTTAGCAAGCTTCCTTTGATGCCTAAAAACAAATATAAAAGATCTGGACCTCCGTCATCTTGTAGTGGCTTTTGCAACCTTCTTCAAAAGAATTCACGGCGACGCACAATTTCCATAGCACAAATATGAATGTCCTAAAGAATTATATCAAGCCATTTCACAAGAAAATACAGTACAGAGATTCACTTGCCATAGAGGGGAAATGGTGAACTATTCTTGATAAACAACGTTCATTCTGCAGCCTGCCCGGCTGCCCCTAAACATCTTCTGCTACGCACTTCCATGCTGAACCTTTTTCCCTTTTTCTATTCTTTTCCCAGGGCATCTAGCTTTCCTGACAAGTTTTCATGCTTTCAAAAGAGCATAACAAAGTCTGCAGCTTGTAGGGCAAGCACATTTACTATCTGACTCTCTGAGGGCCGAGGCTTACAAGGTTTTAAAAAGAATAGCAAAGTCTGCAGCTTGCGTAGAGACCAAGACACATTAATGCATAGGCTGTAGGTTGTAGCCGTAGGCTATCGGCGATCGCTGATAGAAAATAAATGGACTGGGCAGTGGGCAATGAACCAAGTTACCAACTATTATTTTCATTGCCCATTGCGTGCTTCATTGCCATCCCACTGTTATTTTAATGGACTAGATAGCAGTACATGATGTTACAAGGCACAACAAGAACGTACTCACCTACATCCTCGAACACACTGAGGACCTGTGGGCTGTGGCGTCGGGGAGGCCGAGGCGGACAGTGGACTGCAGACTCGCGGTGGCAGAGGATAGAATCATAGAAGTTAGAACATTAATGAGAATCTGACTATGAGTATCGGCAATTCGGCGGAAGATATCTTTCTGGAGAATGGAAGACTGAAGTGAATTTAATGTTGCAACTTGCAATCCACGACTCCACAGTCTGCATTGAAGAATGGAGCCCCTGCCGCCTGCGTGACTAGACCTATAGGCTATAGGTTGTAGACTAGCAGGCTAGTAGTAAGACCCCTTATTACTTATTATATAAAACGGCCATTTTTGAAACTTGAACGTCAGAATGACAGTCTTCAAACAAATTTACCTGTCACTTGATACGTTTGAAAAAAAAAATCCGCCTGTATTTTACGTTTAAAATGGCTAAAAACGCCTAAACCAGCGTCAAATTTAACCCCTGCTGGGAGGGAAGTACAGAATATTCCTCCAATAGCTACTGTAAAAGAGGATATTATTATTGACAGTGTGGGCTACGGTCCCCGACTCCCCAGTGCAGTGGTAAATAACAATTCACTTTTCAAGATTCTGCGAAGAGACATTTATGGGGATCTGCCTTTTATGATTTTGTTTTGTTTGGGATTCAATTTAACAAGGGTGCATAGCACCAAGTCTCTGTGGGAGGCAGAGGATTGATATGATGGTTGAGTAGAAATGAATAGTTAAGTTTTGACAGAGGATGGATATGATGGTTGAGTACAAATGAATAGTTAAGTTTTGACATTCCGATAGTGATACCACAGAACAATGAGGAAAACAGAGATTGTTGTCAGGCACAAAATTAAAAAAGCGAATTACATAGGATACATGTTAGAGAATATAGCTACACATTCTACAACATTGACTATGCCTTTCCGTGATTATGTATATTTTTCAACTGGTCTCGTACCTGTGTCTTTGCTGCAGTAGCCTCCCACCTAAAAGATTCCCTAGCCTTGGAGAGCCAACAGTAGACAAAAGCCAGGTTGAAAAAGAGCGGTGGGGTGCACAGGCTGCTCGCTTGCAGTTAGCTCAGTACTGTCTTACACCTGCGTAGGTAAGACAGAAGCACATAAGCAAATCAAGTAATGGTCTTGTCTTTGTGCACCATAAAATTAAACAAACATATTCAAAATATAAGAATATTATCCTCAAAATATATTGAATTTTCATTCAGGGACTTCCCATATCAATGCACTTCTGAGATGTAAGTACAGTTCTTAAAATTGTAACTGAAGGTAAACAACAATAGAACAAATATTAGCTAACGAATGATCAGCATTGCTCGAAAATTGTTGGACATTCAAAACAAGCCCTGTCCAGCATACACTTATATGTCCGTCCTGCAAAAATAATATGTTTCTGCAATTTTTTTAGCTATTGTATAATTGATATCTTCAATTGTGAGTATGAATACCATTTTTATTTTAAATCAGAAATTAAAAAGCAACCCTTGTGGAATTAATGCATTCTTATGCCTAGAGAAAAATAATTAACCACGGTTGGTAAAGCAATATCAACCAATGAATAGATTATCCAAACAAGGAAGCAATGCACAGGTAACAGTTCGTGGGTCTAGGTGTAATAAAGAGATCCAGGATGCATTGAAAAGAGGCAATTAATTCGGAGTCCTCAAAGTCCCCTACAAATCCTAGCGTCTAAAAAGTGTCTGTTTCCTGGAGGAAAAGACCCAAGAACCTTTGGAGGGGATAGCCAAAAAAGAAGCGAGTAATCCTCTTGAATATCCATACAAGAAAGGCTGTTGATCTATTTCTGTATGTTATATACCTAACTATCAAGTGATAATCTGAAATATATATATATATATATATATATATATATATATATATATATATATATAAATCAGTGGAATAAGATTTCCTTATTAGGTCTATGTACACATAGAAATCAGAAAATACAAAAGCCTCCCACCTGAAATATTCCTTAGTCTTAGAGAGCCAACAGTAGACAAAATCTAGGTTGAGAAAGAGCAGTGGGGTGCACAGGTTACTCGCTTGCCCTATTAGCTGAGTACTCGCTTCAGTTTTTCAAGTATAGAGCCACCAGATGCAAACCAAAAAGAAGAGTTGTGAGCTACCGGAAACAACCATTACTCTATAAGGAACTTTGTTACGTTACATGAAAAAAAAAAAGCGCACATCTTGAATGGCTTATTGCATTAAAATAATGTTTGAAACACATACTCAGATTTGTGAGAGTTTGCCTTAAACTGCTCTTGAAATATGATGGTTAACAAACATGAAAAATTGCTATTTATGCCCAGGTTGAAAGAAAAAATAGAAGCCCCAAGTTTGACATAGTAAAAAGAATGAGATATCGTTGCTGTCAAGAATGCAAGCGAGAGCCAAGAGCCCCAATCAAATGGTGCAAGACAAAGGGGCTACTATCAAGGATGTAAGCTTTAGCCAAATGGTTGTCAAGAGGGGACCCAGGCCAATACAAATACAAATCTGTAATAGGCAGAAAGGAAAAAAAAACACATTATAGAATAGGCAAGGTAGGTTGCAGAGATCATCAACATTATAAATATAAAAAACCATAGAATACTTTGTCGTTGCTCGCCCCTCCCTGCTAGCTTCCCATTACAAAAAGCACAAGACAAAGAAGCCGTGTCAAAATAAAGAAGCTATAGCAATAGGAAAATATAGACAAAGACCACTTATTAAAATGGATTTTGAACGAAGGCATTCTCTCTTCTTGGAAGGCAACAAGATCAGTTAAGCCCTTCTTAGTAGCTTCTGTCTTTCTAGTTTGAAAGGCTTTTGCAATAAACGCAGGAAATAGACGTGAAGCAGCTTCCACTCCCAGAAAGAAAAACATCCATAGTACATATACATTATATATATGCCATGTCTAGAAATGGAGATAAATTCATATTTGTAGTCTTTTGAAAGCACAGAGGGGCTTTCTGACTACATTGAAATCCTTGATTGAAATGGAATGTGGTTTCGCTTGAGTTGAAATAGTTGAGAAAAAAACAATGGTGGTCGTGTTGCTCGTGGGCTGAGTTAAAGAAAAGAAAAGAACAGATCTCCAGCACTGTAAGAATTAACGCCATGTTATGATTGCACTTTCCTTTTAAAAATACATAATCATGACATTCAGTGGACAACTTGTAAATATTAATTTTTTTGATAAAACCTATTTTAACAACCTGACAAAATTATTATGTTTTGACATAGATAAATGATTAAGTACCTTGATTTACAGGGAAATTAAAATAACATCTTAAATTTTCAAGCAATAAACAAAAAAGAAATAATATTAATTTATATATCCATTAACAACCCTGCAATTTACTTAAGTAAAACTTTTATATATTTTTTGACACACAAATTAATGTCATTTAATTGATAGACAAGGGGAAGATTAATTCCATGTTAGAGTATAATGATGCCTATAATCCCTCCCTTCGGGACTAATAAGATTAATGAGTGTCTTGATCCATCTATCTCAATTATTCCCTGATCACTTAGTGACATGACGTTGTGTCATAATTTCAGATTGCCACAACTATTACTTCGTAACAAGATGGAAGCACCCGTTACCAATCGCCAAGCATACCAATCATATTTAAGGTTTGTAACAAGCCAAAATTAATATTAATATAAGTAGTGTTGTAATGATCTCGCCTCTTTGATTCAATCAAGATCACCATGCTTGCAAATTATAAAATCACATCAGTCCGTTTTATTTTCAACGTAGACTTGAAAGAAACATTTTTATCTTGCAATAGCCGAGGAAATGTGATCGAGGGATGACTCAACATGTGAAAATTTCTAGTAGGGCTTTTCCTTGCAATTTAATGTTTATTTTAACAAAACAAAAAAAAAACAAACGTCATTATGAACATTCTTGAATCATGGTGTTAAAAAATATTTAAATAAATTTTTGAGTTTTTTAACATGCAGAAATATTATAATTATATTTATTTTACATTAGAATAATCTTATATAAGATGATTGTCCATCTTAAAATAGTCCACACAAGCAATATAGGTAATTATTTTATGCTTCTCTAATAAGCTCATAATATATTTTAGTAACAAACTTTACGATAGTCTAAACTTTACATATTGGTTTTTCTATATTAATCTAAATTAGTTAATATGTCAATTAGGGTACATAAATAAAATATCAACAATATATTTCTAATTAATAATTAAAAATTATAATTTATACATCATCAGATCCAAATCATTCATATTATAAAAAAAGCACATCCATAACCACTCCTAAAGTACATCATACACCATTATTTATTCTAGTTAAAATAACAATCCATCTTAAATATTGAGGGATACTTGGGGGTCTAATAATGACTTGATCTAAAGGACAAGTACCCTTGGACAATCCATAGCAGTGATGGGCATCATTACTTATATGGTCCCATGCAAGCTTGTACTTTCTATCACTTTATAGATTCCACTACATGTTAAACTTTAGATATTACAAGGTTAGTTTAGATGTTATGAACTATAGTTAGTTTAGTTAGTAGTGCAGTGGTTGAATTTGAAAAAGATCAAGGTTATCATTATGTTAATTCTGATATTTGAATTTTAAAAAAAAGAATATTAATGTTTTGGTGGTCAAGATTATCATGTTTGACAATTGATGCAAATTGAAATCATGTGTATATGGGAGTTTTTTTTTACTATATGTGACATTGCAATAAACTTTAACAATCCACCCTCTTTATCATGATTTTTTTACATGAGTGTTATTCATTTAACAGTGTTTTTTAAATGCTACTATAATTCATGGTATAAATATAATTCATTTCCTTTTAAATATTAAAATTTGAAATGTAAACTTTTTTTACTAGTTTAAATTTGAAAATACAAAAAATATTCAAAAGAATTGTGTGCATATCTATTCTTTCATGCAATTCAACATTTTCTATATTACTTATATTCGATATTTTATATAATTATTTCATTATTGCAATATAAAATGTAATTATTTAATCCATTATTAATTAAAAAAAAATATGTGTGAAAAATGGATCAAGGGTTTTTTTATATATGTCCATTGACTTATAAACCAATTACTTAGAACACCATTGTCAACATTGTAGTTAGTGTGGTCCATATTTTTATTTTTTAAATATTATAATTACTAATATCCTTTAACACATACTAAAACACTAATATTATGCACAGTTATGAATAAATATTACTAATTCTAGGCAACTTAGCCATACGGTTTGTCAAAATTGGCCAATAGGTGATCTTATAGCAAAATGGACAGACAAAAATTATGAAAATGTGATTTTACTTATATTCAAAAATATGCAATAATTGTCTGATGTATTAAAATGTCTTGCTTACCAATTGTCTGTTCTATAACAATAGGCTAGTGAAGAGGAATATAAAGAAGTAAGGGAAGTGAACTCACATAAGAACTCATGGTGTGACTGAGTGTAACTCACTATGGAACTCATAGTGGAACTTAGTTTAAATCCACATGGAACTCTAGGTGGAACTCACCCTCTCACCCACTTAACCTCTTTATTACACCTAAGAAAGATAAAACTACATGTGTAGGATAAGTCGTTTTAAAAATATAATAATGGGTCCTGAAAACAAGAATGAGGTACTCATGTACAATTCAACTCTTAAAATGTGGATTAAAAAGAGAAAACCCAATGGGAAAAAACTCCACCCAAAAGAGAGATAAAGAAGAGAAGGTAGGATTAAAAAGCCCCACTCCAACACCCCTCATTAAGCATTAGCTTAGGTGGACTAGAGAATTGGGTCCTAACAACGAGGCATGATGAGGTACCCAAGTACATAGTAATGATCCTACTATCTTACAAAATATGAAGGATGTGTGCCTCCATAAAGAAGAGTGAGAAGATAAATGTAGAATGTTGCATGGCAATGTTTTAGTAGGTCCCTCTGAAATAAATATTATTTTTTCATTTCTAAATAAGGAAACCATAAGCTATCAAAATGTTGAATTCCCATTCAAGTGGAATGCAGATCTATGGAAAATGCTCAAAAGTCTCCATGGTAGTGCTCAAATGTGCCAAAGTCTGATCAGTAATCACAAGCCTATCTATAGAAGATGGCAATAAAGAAGCATATAATGAAAGGGAGATAAAACAAGGGTTTATAATTACCCTCATTTCATCTAGAGAATAAAAGTGGCATGGAATATTTTCTAAAATAATGTCCATGAGAGGAGGAGAGTAAGGATCAACAACCATCGAAATTAAATACTAGTATGTAAATGAAGTAATCACATCTACAAGATAAATGTCCATAGGAATATATGAATCATTGATACTCTCAATGTGTATACTCTCACTAGAATCAGTAAATTCCTCCAAAATGGAAGTCTATGAAGGCTCTAGAAGAGAAAAAATATGCACATAAATGGATATAGAATATGCAATGAGACAACTAAGGTCTAGCATAATCTCATCCTGTAGTGGGGCTCAATAGAAATAAGAGCACTATCCACCATGGATGTGTCATCATAATAAATTGGAGGAGAGATTACAATAATATCAGAAGAGACAATAGGAAGAGGAGGAGGAAGTGTGATATAGGTCATAATAGGACCCCCAAAAGACTCTAAAGTGTGCTCTATATAGTGAAGGGACACTTTATGTACTCCACATGGGGGTGTAGATCCCATAAAAATTGTATCAATACATGACCATAGACATAGTCATAAGAGTTGACCTAGTCATTGTATTGACCTGGGTCAATAAGAATAAGAATATGTCCATATAAAAATAGAATAAGGACCTGATCTATGAGTGAACGTTCCATATACACACATCATGAAGCATAATTGGTCTTCCCAAGAATGACCATTGGTGTAGACTTGACCTTCCTCCTTTGGAGTCTCTTAAATGGAGTCATCATGACTAAGAGAAGACACCAAGAAAATGCAATATTGTACAATATAAACTATAATGAACCCCTAAAGCATGATAATGAAAGTGATGTCAAGCACAGTCAAGAATGCTCCAAGTGATCAATCAATGATAGAGAGATTATATATAGTGCACACTCATAATGGGGGATCTCATAAAACCAAAAATGTATTCATGTGTGAGCAATTGGTGCATGAAGGAAAATGTAGAAAGTAGTGGTGCCCATAGCATAGGTAACCCTCTAAAATATGACACTTTATAACTTTAGTGTATTCATAATAAAAATATGATTGATGGAATAGGAATGAAAAATAAATCACTTTTACAAAAAGTGGCACTCAAATCCGAGTTGCCGAGAAAAATTTATGGCTAATAATATTTACCATCATTAATGACCTATTTAATGAACTTTTCCTTAAAATTCTAAAAAGCTCGACCAAACAAAGGGTAAATTATCCTTCCAACCACTTATTGGAACTGTAATAGAACTACCAACCTCTTTAAGTCAACAAGAGTCAAAAATACCTTTCCCATACACTCCTACATGCACTTTTAAAGTAAAACTCTTATAGAAGGTGTTTTAATTGTTAAAAATAGCCTTGTATAATTTTAACAATTAAACCATATTCTATAAGATTTTTCCTTTAAAAGTGCATGTAGGGGTGTATGGGTAGGGTATTTTTCACTTTTAACAAGTGTGAATAAACTGAGCACCGCCATTATGCACGCATGCACAAGTCTATATGAGCTCATTGGAAGAAACTAGGTTATTGGACAATGTTCTAGTACTGGGACAATAATGCAAGTTGAAGAAAAGGGCCACCTTGAGAGAAAAAAATGTGACATGATGGAGAAACTAGGGGCTTGAGGGAGCACAGTTTCCATCACTACAACTTAGCACAATAAGCCATTACAATAACTTTTTATCCTCTTTATCCTTTATGGTAGGTTCTCTAATTTATTAACATCTTTCCATTATATCTGTTTACACTGAGAAATGGATGTAGAAAGGATTTGTGCCGAGCAAGAGAATGGGAAATCTGAGATATGAGACCCAAACAAAAATTTCTCACATGTAGATTGGGATAGCTACAAGCTCACCATGATTTTATTCAAAACTCAGGTCACCACTAGAGGTTTCAAGGTTGTCTAAGAGGATCCTCAAGAAAAAATATAAAAGGTTGATACACAAGTAGCAGTCCAAACCTACTCATTGAACAGATCTCAATGTAGGTGTAGAGTAGGCCCTAATTGAAAATGGGAGGCTGGTGTTGGAAAGCATGATGAACAAGTTAATTTCCTAGTCAAAGACTGAAAAAAAAAAAGTTAAGGTTTCCTCATGCCACAGAGGTAAGCAACAGTGTGAGTGCCAATGCCTCAGGGTAAGTGTCAAAGCTTACCAAAGAAGTATGTAGAGATGGAACATGGTCTTAGAGAGGGGTTCACATGCATGTTGATGTTTGCCTTTGATCTAGAAATCTTTGATGTCCTTTGAATGCTCTCACATGACTTTCCTGTACCATATTCAAGCAAAAAAAAAATTTGCAAGCTTGTCTATATTTATGCAAAGATTAATCAAACAAACCCTTCAATGAACTCTCGAATAACTTCCAACAAATGGATTATTATAGAAACCAAGCTTATTTGCAACTATATCTTTTCTTCTATACTATCTTGAGAACACCACCACAAACCATGTCAGAAAGTACGCAAGCCATACAAAACATGCAGGCCATAAGACTATAAATTATATTTTTTGCAAATAACCTCAAGTTTAATTCAAAAGAATACAAAACAAAAATCTAAGAGATAAATTGATGCTCATTATCAGAACCTAGATCTCTGATACAATGTCAGAATTAGCCAATAGGTGATCCTTTGGTATAATGAGTACACAAGAATTTTGTAGTTCAATGATTTTACTTGTACTAAAAAATATGCAAGAGGATGTGCAATAATTTTTTGATGTATTAAACTATCTTTCTTACCAATTGTCTTCTCTATAACAATAGCCTAGTGAAGAGGAATATAAAGGAGTAGGGGGAGTGAATTCACATAAGAACTCATGGTGTGACTGAGTTTAACTCACTATGGAACTCATAGGAGAGCTCACAGTGGCATTCAATTGAATTCTGCATGGAACTCTAGGTGGAATTCACCCTCTCACCCACTTAACCTATTTATTAGACCTAAATAAGTTGAAGCTAAATGTGTAGGGATAATCCATTTAATAGAAATGAAATAATAAATATCTTACACTAACATCCCTCCTTAAATGTAGCTTAGGTGGGTGTAAAAAATAGGTCCCAGTAACAAGGTTTGATGAGGTACTCATGTACAATGCAACTCTCAAAAAGTTGAGTAAAAGGAGAAAACCCAGTGGGAAAAACTCCCTCTCCCCTCCCCCTAAAAGAGAGAAAAAGAAGAGAAGGTAAGAATAGAAAGCCCCACTCCAACATCCATATTTCCAAATGGATATAGACAAAGAGGGTTAGGGCTGAAATACAAGTTTTAGGAGGAACCACTAAATGATAGATCATATATGTAATTTGACTTCTATAATTTTCCATAATAATACCTTTATATCTTGATTTTTAGAAGATTAAATCGTGTCCCTGTGAGACTTCTCTATTCGTAGAAAATTGCATGGGTAAACGCACAATCATTTTTGGGGACATATTTTTATAGTTATCCTCAAATCTCATGATATTCAAAGATACATCTCTAAACCTTACATAATTAGCTTTTTTAATTTTAAATTAATTGAACTTTAAAATCATTATTTTATATAACGTATTAAAAGACAAGTGCCATGTAACGACTAGTCCCTGTCATAATTTTTGATAAATATTTATATTTTTTGTTATAAAAAAATAATTGAAAGTTGTACAATATATTGGGACTAGTTCTTGATTGTTTTGTAGTTCACATTGATTATATAACAATTTAATATTGAAAATAGATTATTATTAATGCTACAAATATTTATATTATAAATTATATTATAAATAAATCAAATATAATAATCAATATTGATGAAATATTGTAAAAATTTACAACTTTTATTTTAAATATAAAAGGTGAAATTTTTATTTTAAATTTATTTTAATAAAATTTATTATATAATTTATATTTATCAATTAAACAAATAATTGTTTAAATTTTGGAGGACAAGCTTAATAAACTATTTAGATGGTTTCTTCCCGAGAACAATTTTATAAGAGACAATATCGATGATTATAAGTTGTTATTAAATTCATTTAATACCAACAATGTGGTGTGGTTTCCATTAATTAATTTTAGTATCGTGCTTGTGGTGTTTAGGTTCTTAACTATTGAATATTAGAATAAAGTATTGAATATATTCAATCCCTTAATGACAAAGTGCTCATGACGATTGTTAATAATTTTTATATTAAGTTATTTTATAAAACATATTTAAGTGTATAGATAAATTTACTATTTACACTCAGATAAATTGATATATGGATTTAGTATTTATATTCAAATAAATTATTATTAACAACACTCTAAAAATTAATTAATTAATATATATTAACATGATATCAGCTGTACATATATCATTTGGTTAATTTATAGTTTTAAATAAATAATTTTTAAAAATGATTGTACGTTAAAGTTTTGACATTATATTATATTTTTAAAATTATTAAATGAAAAGTATTTATAATTATATTAAAAATAAAAATAAAAATTTAAATAACATTCATGAAATATGTCAAAATCTATATAATAAATTTTGTAAAAAAATTTATGATTTTTAAGATATATATATATTTTAAAAATTTTGATTGATTGAACAAAAATATATTAATTGAAAATTGATTTTTATAATCTACTTTAACAAAATTTAACAATTAAATATTTATATTATAATTTTTTTTAATCCATTAATCTATATAATAAAAAATGTTGAATTGTTTAATTTTTTTTATAACTTAATAAGTTGACCTATTAAAAACGAGTAGAATTACATTAAAAAATGTAAAAATAACCTATAAAAAATAGATAAATAAAACATAAATTTATAATGAGACCCTCCACAAATGTGACAAGTTCAAAATTAAGTTTTATGTTCAAATATTAAACCAAAATGAGGTATACATTTTAATTATACTTTTTTATGTACTTTAATTAAACATTTAAAGTATACTTTGGCTAGGGATTTTTTTTTAGGATTGAAATTTTGGTCTCTTCACATAAGTAGCTCAATTTGTAATTTTATTAATATTTTTAAAAACATATTTGAGCTTCGCTAACATTGTGTTAAAGATTTTAGTTCTATCATAATTTACGTTTAAAAGATTGTTTTAGTTTTTAGTTTTTCTTTTTTGAATTTATATGTTTAGTGGATTGTTTTAATTTTTTTTTTTTTAAAATTTAAATATATGTTTAAAGAATTTTTTTAATTTAAATATTAATTTGTTTTTAATTTTTTTAATTAATATATTTTTTCCAATTTTAAAAAATTAAAAAAATTATTATTATTTTTTTTTAAATTTAACATTGTAATTAATTTTAACCTTTACAAACACGAATGTCATTATATATATTATTTTTTTTTACCAAACCCTTAAATACTAATCATTTTGAATCATAAATTATATGATTCTTTAAAACGAATTTTTAATTAAAAACACTTGCATACGAGTGTATATATATAGTTATAGTTATTACAATCATCAATTTTTTTTATAATGAAAATATAAATGTTATACTAATAACTTCTTGTATTTCACTCCATACTACTTACAATTGGTGGTAACGGTGAGGATGCAAATATAAATATTCTTTATTATTTTATTGAAAAGAAGTGTCATATTAATACCTGTTTTTATACTGTAATCTGCTTACGAATAAATTTGTATTCTAAATTTAATGTAGTAATTTAATTTAAAAAGTATGTGGTATAATATAATTGTTAAAAAAAGAACTGATCATGTGATTAAATTCTTTATAACATTTCTAATATTTATTCATAAGATCTAATCAAAAGTATTGTAAAATTTATTCCAAGTAAACATTTATATGATTTCATTGATATTTAATCCAATTTATTTTGCAAGCTAAATTGAAAATTATATATTATTTTATATATATATTTTAATTTTTAAAAAATATAAAGTCATTAAGAGAGGAAAATAACATTAATGCAAAAGTTAGAATAATTAATATGGTTTCAAAAGGTGTGCCTAAAAAATGAGATTAGGAAAATCTGGGATGGATGGTTGTTATGTATTGTAATGAAGGCAAAAATATTTGATTAGTTTGATGAAGTTTTAATATTTCACTGAATTTGTGCAAGTTAATTATAGTTATTGAGTATTATGTCTTGTTAAGGACTAAAACATGTAATAGCAATTAAGAGATTTCCAATACATTGTATATGATATATAAATTATAGCTTGTGTGTGCTATCCCATTAACATTTTAAAAAATTAATATTAATATGAAGTATTCAATAAAATTAACTATTAATGATAGTTGAATACTAAAAATATAAGGTCCGCATAGTGACTAATCCCTACTTTTGTATTAAAAATTATTTGTTGTTGAGTATTTCTCCATAAAAATAATAATTGCAACATGGCTAGTCATGTAAGTAAATATTTTATACTTAATTTCATAGAATTAAATTTAATTAAATCTAGTTTGTTGGCATCTACTTAATAGATGGTAGATCTCTTAACCATACCACATGTTTAAGTTGACCAAAATTAATAATGTTTATTCCTAGCCAATAAATGAATTGTAGTAGCTATCTTAATAGGACCATGTTGGTGCAGCATATTTATTATTCCTTTTATTTATTAAATGAATTATCTATACACATTTAGCTTCAATTTACTTAGGTGTAATAAAGAAGTTAAGTGGGTGAGAGGGTGAATTCCACATGGAGTTCATCTGAGTGCCATTGTGAGTTATCTTATGAGTTCTATAGTGAGTTACACTTAGTCACACCATGAGTTCTTTTGTGAATTCACTCCCCCTACTCCTTTATATTCCTCTTCACTAGGCTATTGTTATAGAGCAGACAATTGGTAAGAAAGGATGCTTAATACATGAGGAAATTATTGTACATCCTCTTGGATATTTATGAATACAAGTAAAATCACTGAACTACAAGATTCTTATGTGCTCATTCTACCATAAGATTACCTATTAGCAAATTTTGACAATGGATGTCTAGAGCTACAACAAATATCTTAGCCAAGGCGTGTCCAAGCATGATAATGTGGTAATTACTAGAATAATTTTTCTCTTCACTCTTATAAATAAGATGAATGTTATGAATTGTCAAAAAAGTTGGAAGAATGTAGGTCACCATGTAGTTAAAAAAATTTGCAACATATATTGCAAAGACTTCTTGTCCATGATTAAAAAAATTAGGTTTAAGGTTCTCCAAATCATGAGATTTGTTTTACTAAAAATTAAGGATTAGGCAATCCAAAAACAAATTATAATGAAGTATTTTTATGTTGAATTGAATTCTTTATTGGATTATAACATTGTATAGGCTAGAAGCATAATCAATCAAGGTAAGAAGATTTGATATTGCACATAACATTTTATTAGGAAGAAAGACTCTTGTAAAAAGTATTGAAGTGAATTAAAAAAGTTGGTCAAGGAAATTTTTGCACTTGTTCAGGGCATAATTCCTCTTTTCCCTCTTAATAATGCTCTTATATAACCTTTACATTTTTTTTTTAATGAGGGTATTGTTTAAACCTTTTTATAAATAAGGGTGAAGAGAATAGACTAATCAAATATGGATTAGACTATTCTAAAAGTAATCCAATTAAATAATTCAGATTCCAAATATTCTAATATAATGCTAAATTAAGAAAGCATACTAAATATAGAAAATTGTACAATAACAAAAAATAATTTGATTACTTAATCATAAAGAAGGAATAATACCTAGATTATTTAATGATGCGTAAGTAGATCCAAGAAGTGTAGGTAAAAAAGCAATTAGGATGATACTCAACTGTGATTTGTCAGATTCTGAAAATGAGCTCTTTGTGAGCTTGCACACTACCATCGAAATAAGGACACAAGCATCAATGCTTCTATATGAAAATTAAGGATTATATCATTTAAATAATATAGGTCTCTTTTTGTAAATTCCACTTGTGTTTTTTAGGGTTCAATATTACATTAAAGATTATTTGTTTGGATCATACACATAAGTTCTAGATATTAGTGAGTAGTTCAAAACCCTAGGTCGTCTAATTAGGGAATACTGCCTATAAAAATAGGGGTTAGTGGGCTCAAGTCATATCAATACGACTTCAAACATCCCTTTGTCAGTGTGAACAATTATGCAATATGCTATACATGAGTGGATGTAGTGATTTAACTTGAAATTCGACAAATACTACTCATAAGATGCTCTTTGAATGCTTCAGACGTTTGAGAATACTAATCCTATGATTGATTTACAAACAAGGAAGAATAAGATAGTAGAACTCATTCCAACAAATTATTAACTGAGTTTGATAGGTGATTTCCTTGATATTTTTCTAGATGTATAATGAATGGATTTTTGTTTGCATTTATACCACACCGTTTTAAATTATCTCATGGGAGGGTTGACTAAAATAAATAGGCTGACCTATATATGTTGATCGATTTGTAAATTTGATCTTTTCTAAGGTACGAACATTAGAGTTAGATCTAGGACACTAGCATTGAATCTAGTGTCTTAATATCGATGGCAGTGTCTTGAGGATAGAGAATTTTTGAAGATCTATAACTAATAATATAAGATATATATCAAGTTTTGAGCATATTGTGGACTATAAGTGATCTGGGTAATCATAATACTAGGTTCAAATTATAATATAAGTATTTAGGCATAGTGGTATGGTGAGTATGATCTTTTTGATAGTAGAAAGGTCCTAAACTAAAGGGTTGAGCTATAAGTTATATTTTTCAAGTGTAAAAGACTAATCTATCATTTAAAATCTAAATTTAGCATATACAGGTCTATGCATCATAATATGTTTGGTTAGGCTATGATTTTTTTTAATAGTCAAATTCATACCAAATGGAATGGGGGAAAGTAGTTAGCAAAAAAAACCAAATGCTAGGGTGAATCATAGAAAGCACTCAATTAGATCATGGGTATCATAAATAAAGAGGAGCCAAGTTATGAGAAAGCTCGTGTATTGTTCATCAAGATGGAAATTAAAAATAAATGATAGTAGATTGGTAAGATCAATTAGAATAAGGATTAACAAGAGGGAAACCACATGTTCATAAGATAAAATAGAATGGTTAGAGAGGGAAGGAAGAGTGAAAAATACATAACATACTTTTAAATATATTTAAAAAGTAATTTGTGTTCATTATTTTTGAAATATATATAATTTGATTTCTTCGAGTTAGAATAAATATATGATTTAGGAAATATATATTTTATTTTGAAAGAATAAATAATTTTTAAAGTTACAAGAAATGAAGAGTTAAAATAAAATAACCCTTTCAAAATAGGCATACTACTTATGCCCTTCAAAATATGATTTGGACGGTATTTGACTAAAGCCCCGCACATGATCTAATTACCCCATAATGCATGGGAAAATTAAAAATTAATGGAAATTGAGCCATATATTCATTAAAACTGTTACAATATTTTTTTATTTATTTTTTTACCATTTCATACTTTTGTTGTTGCAAGGACATGACAGAGGAAAATAAATAACAAAATAGAAAGAGTTATTTGAATTCTGGTATTTAATGAGATAATAAAATTTATATATATATAATTTATTATAAATATTAATTTATATTACAATAAAATTAATATATTCATTTTTTAATTATCTATTTTTATTTAAATAATAAAAAATATTAAAATACATATTATAATAATCAATACAAGATATTGTTTAAAATTTATCATATAAAAATTAACATAAATATTAATTAAACATATTCTTCTATATTAAATAGAATATTAACATTAACATGTGTATCTTTCACTAATATATCTTTAAATATATCACTCGTTATGCCATATTAAACATCACCTCAAGTTTGTTGGGACATACGAAGTGGAACTCAAAAAATATCTAATGTGACCAAATATATTCACATGAGGCATGTGCGCACTACCGATGGTTTAGTGTTTGGAGTAAGTAATGCCAAAGGCTGTAAATGCATCCACGTGTCATAAATCCTAATGAAGAAAACCTAAACTTTATAGATAATCCTCCACCTTCCTTCCAGTTGTAGGGGACTACTAATTTTAGAATTTGTGTCTAAAATGTTTGCCAAGGACTTCGAATTTTAGCATGATAAACTATCACATGTTTTTAAATTGTTTTCTGATATCATAAAATGACCATAAATATTTTATCGTCAATTTTTCAATTCTTGGAGTTAAATAGTTTTGTTTTCCCCTCAAAATATTGAACCAAAATAGTTGAAAATCTCATCCTATTGAAATATATTCGATATTGAAGTATATTTTCTCTTTTTTTCACTAAATTTTTATATTTTCTTCATTTCTTTTGAATTTGTCATCTCCATTTACCTAAGTTTGAGTTTCTTTTATATGTTATATTGTTAAAAACGGGAATATTTATTTCATTGTTTGTTTTTCAAAAAAAATATTTCCATATATAAATCTAAATTTTCAAATTCATTTGAAGTCTTTTAACTATTTTTTTCTAAATATTTTAAAAAATATATATTTATTTTTGCTTGGTTGGGATCTATCTATTTAATCTCATAGAATTATTTAATGATAGAGAAAATATTTACTACATGAGCCATGTGGATGACCCATTTAATGGTGGTATTAAAGTCAATGGAGAAAGACCCAATGCTACAGGTAGTCCCTGGGCCCCAAACCTCCTTGCCTTTAGGAATTTCAATGGCAGTGGATTCTATTAGGAGTGCAGTTTAATTTTCTTGACATTTCTTTTGCCTTTCAAACCTTTCCATATGATTTATGGTCCTATGTGGCACAGAGAGTTGAAAAAAAAATCTCTTTTTGGATCACTAAGCCTCTTTCTCTTGCTAGCAAATTTCAAAGCTTATTTAAAGTTTTGGCAGCTACACATGTATATTATTCCTCTTGTTGGGCCCCTTATAATGTTGCTTACAACAATATATAAAAGCTTTTATGAGATTTTCTCTGAAGTAATTCTGAGGGATATACGGGCTTCCATAGAGTTGCCTGAAACATTTGTTGACGTCCCAAGGAAGTTGGGGGATTGGGTCACCTCAATATTAAAATTCAAGGACTTGATTTTGGAGCCAAATGGATTATTAGAAGACTTTCTAGGGATGAACCCTAGAATATTCTTCTCCCCCATTGTATCTCTTAGGGAATCCATTGTGGTAGAAAGGCTTTGCTAGGCTATTGCAGAAATTAAAGGCTCCATACCTGATGAATACTTTCATAAAATTGGAGTCAATTCTTTTATTCCTTGGTGGAAAGATTGGCATTGGCCTATAGCCACCCCCTTCACCCAATATTCTCCTTGGCTGGGATATCATTTACTTTCTCCACAACACATTCAGGTGATGGCAAGGGATGGGGATCTCCTCCCCCATCCCAGGATGGTGATATCAAAGGTTGGGGTCTGCCTCCCCAAGGTAAATTCACATGCTTGGATCTGGCTATTTAGCTTTTTAAAAAAATAAAATGAGACTTTGAAAGCTCAGTAAAACACTAGCTAGTATTCTTTACACGTTGATGAGGATCCCCCCGCGATGGGGAGATGGGGTGATAAGCCTCAGGGTCCACCATCTCCTCTACCTCCCCCTACGTCCATGTTTGTTGTTGCTACTTAAATGTTCTTGTTATTGTTTTTTGTATGTTAATTTCTCTACTTTGCTGGTATTTTCTGATGTGATGTTATATTTTATGGGTGTGATCATTTTTTACCACTTTTTAGACTTGTCCCGAGGGGTTATTTTTACCCTCGGTACAATTTAGCTCGTGGGGTGTGACTTTTCCCTTCATTTTTTGTACGATTAGCATTATACCATATCTTATTTCATATTTTCATATATATGTATATGTATGTGTGTGTGTGTGTGTGTGTGTGTGTGTGTGTGTGTGTGTGTGTGTGTGTGTGTGTGTGTGTGTGTGTGTGTGTGTGTGTGTGTGTGTGTGTGTGTGTGTATAAGAGGCTTTTTTTAATTATGTGGTTTTATTGAAGGCACCAAAAAGTATGATTTATGTTCAATGTTCGTATAAGTTGTGAAGTAAGGGCCTCACCTTTCACCGATAATATCTAATTGGGATGCTTTTCAATTCTGCTTCTTTAGCCTTTTTTAATTAAAAATTAAATATTTTACAATAAATTTAATCACTTTCAAGTTAATAAATTATAAAATATTGAGTTATTAATTTTTTTTAATTCTAATTTTTAAATTTTTTTTTTTATTTTTCTTTTGGTCATCTCATGTGGTCAATTATTACAAGATCATATTTATCCATACCTATTATTCATATTCAGGCTATAGATAATCCTCTTGCTTATACAATTTATATGATCATGTATAATTCTCAACCATGTGAATTATGAAAGCACCTTGAAAAATAACTATACAATATTGTGTTGGCAAATAAAAAATATATAAATACTAATCAAATTCAAATTTTAATATAAAATAAAACCTTTTTAAAATTATATTTTAAAGTTAAAATTATTAAATCAAATATACATTACAAAATTACACATAAACTCAAATATAAAAAATTATCAATATAAAACTATGGACTGACCACTACACAACTCTTATTTAAAAATAAAAATACAGTTTCCACCTTTTCATGAGTGACATGATCGAAATACATATGTTTTCGCCACAGATATTCCACATCCTAAAACCTCAAGGCGAGTGGAGGAGATCGAGTTTTTAATAAGCTCTTATTACATTAAGCAATCACGACTATGTCATATTATGCAGTAAGGATTACCACGTTATTCATGAACGTCACCACACCTATTCCATCCATCATCATGTGGTTTATTCCCAATCCAATTGGTAAACCTTCAAATTTAGAATGAGTTACGTACTTGTAAGTAGAAACACATTGAATACTTCTAAAATACATCTAAATTGAAAACATAAAATGAGGACGTCGTAAGCAACAAAGCGACAAGTTTTAAAGATTTTGGATTGTATAATATTGTTGCAAAAGGAGGTGGTTGAAAGAGGGATTAATATAGGTGATATTGTGTATATAATGGAATGATAATTATGTGGATACAAACACAGAGTATTGTTGCTCAACAATACTCTATTTGAAGGTGTCTTGTTTTTCATTGAAATCAAGCCTTTTGACCTAGAAATTTTAAGGCTCCAGAATCATGTTTAGTGTGTTTCGTATCACTTTCATAACATTATATGAAGTTATTCTCAGACTTGGGGCAAATAAATGAACCATATCCTTTGTGAATATCACTAAGTAGTGATCAAATTTGAAGGATTGGTCTTAATTTTAAGTTGAAGTGTATTTTTTCAACCAATATTTCCATAATGAAAAGTTATTAAAAAAAATTTCCATTCGATTGAAAAGAATAAATTAAGTACACACATCCCTAAAATTATCTCAAATAAAATATTATTGTTAACTTTTAATCACTAAAAATGTGTGAAATGATGAAGGTCATTGAACCTCTTCACTTGAATTAATAATATCAATCCAAAATAGTGTCCAAGGTTATATGCAATAAGTAAAGAAAAATTCTTATTAACATTTATATCTACCAAAAATAACATCCATATAAAATAACAAAGTCACATATTTTTTATTGAAATCAAACCAATTAACAAAAATCAAATACATCTCCACTATTTTAGGGGGAAACATTGGGAAAATGTTAGAATTAGATATTTACTACCTTTTAATTTATTCATCATAAATCAAGTATGATCCAATTTAGTTTTTTAGTTTCTTTATTTTCCTTTTGATGTTGTTGATCATTGTGTCCAAGATATTCATAGTAGTCTAGAGTACTATAAATATCCAAGTTACTTCTTAAAATAATATATTTTTGAAAATACTATGTATATGTAGCTTTACAAAGTTGTTCCAAAAATAGATCTGTAATATTATTGAAAGCTCCATGTATACATATTATAATACTAATTGTACATGAGTACTCTAAAGCTAGGGCACTCTGACACCACTTTTATATGAGACTCTGATACTGTAAGACTCTGGTGCTAGTTTTGTATAAGACTCTAGAGTTGTTTTAATATAAGACTCCAAAGTTTCTTTTATATAGGACTTCAAAGTTGTAGGGCTTCAAAGCTACTTCTATATTATATCATGTGAGTATGTTTCATAAGATAAAGTCATGCCAAGCCTATCCCAATGTAGTATCATTAGTTTGTGTACTTATTTATGAATTCTACAAAGTAGTTATGGAAGACAAAGAAATCCAGTTTTGGCAACCTTGTAATCATTTTATAGCATTTTTAAATAGGATGCTTTGAAAAATCATGGGAAGCAGCTAATGGAACAAGCAATGGTGGTGAGTAGAGAGGTAACAGAAGTCAAGGTAGACTCAAATAAAGAGATTAAAAAAGTATGGAAGAGAAAGAAATATGGACCCTGGGTTAGACAATGAAAAACATAATACCATAAATACTCTAAAAGTAGATTTTAGGGACAAATAAAAGCATAACATAACATAACATATAGGTGAGTGTTGAGGAGACTGCATAGACAATGGTAGAGTAGTGAAAGGCCACCAATGAAGGCCCTAATCAATGTGAAGAGGTCACTATAGTCCTATGAACCATGTTTTATAACCTTAACATCCTCAACATAGCTATAGATAGTGTGTTTTACTATTCTAGTTATGTTTTTAAATAAATAAAATGCTATACATAATAATGCTCAAGATAAGATGTAATGAACATGCTAGAGAGGTTGATGATTTGAATAGATAAACTGAAGTGGCAAAAAAATAGATTACCCAAAGACTAGAGCAGTAATGAATTTGTGTGATCAAGCATTATTTAGAATGTTCCATATGTCTTATGAAGTTATATAGCTTGTTGGTTATTGGCTTCTTCAAAACCTAAGGTTGCAAGTATTTTATTATTTTGATCCATATACTTAGTTTATGGAATATACAAAGTGGATGTTGGCCATTTAAGTTCATTTATATTTTATTATAGAAGCTTGACTCAAGTTATGCCCTTTTGTTTTTTGTTTCTCTAAAAGGGATAATTTGCCAATCAATTTTAGACCCATTGATAATTTTCAATGATAATGTAACACCAAAAATATTTGGGCTCTTAATTGTTAATATGAATGAAACTATTTTGAATTTATCATAAGAAAAACATTACAAATGAATTAAGTGCACATGAACTTAATTTCACTAAAAGGTGACTTAAAAGGATGTGCATCAATGAAATATTTCTTCCCAATGAATGATACTAATTCATCGAGCAATGGATTTGAATTATTCCTCTTATTGCTTGGCATTGGCAATACAATGACTTACTAGTTGGGCCAATGATTGTAGCATAAGTAGATGGGGTTGCATAGGTTCCTACTACAACAAAAGTATTGTTCATTACTCATTTTTCAGCCTTATACATACCTGTGAGGGATGTATAATAATATAGAGAAATAAATAACGTGATGAAACAAGGAGTGTTGATGTTGCATTGACAATGGGCATCAACATTCCTCCAAAGTGGTACACATAGATATTATAGTACATGCCTTAAAAGAGATGATATATTATATCATTTTCCCAGGCCAAAGTTGTCCTTTGCTCTTTCAAACTTATTTAATCATCGATTATGTCAACTAAACTAAGAATTATTTTAAAGGTTTAAAAATAAAAAATTATACCCACCCAAATTTAGAAGTAAAGCTCAAATTCAAAAATAAAATAAAATGAAAACCCATTTTTTTTTGATTGACATAGAAGGAGAGGGAGAGAGTACTTGTCTAGGGTGTGCAGTCCTGATCAATGATGTGGATTTAGACCTGAAGTGGATGAGTGTGTTGTTATATTCCCACTCCCTAATCCCAACGTCTTACACACCATCTCTAATTCCCAACACTCATAAAGAGAAAAGAGTCCACCCATTAATAAATACAAATGTTAATGGGAAGATCTAAAATAAAACCAAAATTTGAAATTTTATAGACAACTATAGACTTTTATTGCAGCCAACCACGTTAGATATTTTCATATAAGTTCCTTCAAAACATGGACTGGATGGAGAATTTTTC
Source organism: Torreya grandis (assembly GCA_037957365.1). Taxonomy (NCBI): domain Eukaryota; kingdom Viridiplantae; phylum Streptophyta; class Pinopsida; order Cupressales; family Taxaceae; genus Torreya; species Torreya grandis. The sequence continues at coordinate 1,497,402 of JARHVA010001610.1, forward strand.
CATCATTAAAACTCTTGATGGGTTCAAAATTTTAAACAATATTCCTATTGTCACGTAAGATAAACTAGCAGTTTCTCTGATGGTGCAAGAAAAGTCGGAGGTTAGTTAAACATAGTTCATATGTGGTTTACTACAATAATAAAGTACCTTAAAATGTGATTTTATTTTCTTAGTGTTGTTTTTTTATTTGTGGGATGATCAAATTGGCACACCGTAAAAGATTACACATATTAGATTCTATGTGGCACTAGTAGTAGGCTGTCTAACTTCCCTATGTCCTACCTGGATAGTTGGCCACAAGACTCGAAGTTGTAAACTATTATAAGTGCAATTTATGTCAGAGGATTTTTTAATTTAATGTTAAATAAAAATTACTATAATAATATAATGTAGGCAATCCCTAATGGGAAAATCCAACTATTTTATGATGACTTTTGCAAATGATTCAACCATACCAAGCCAAATAAACTTGAATGAAATTAGTTGATTGATTCTTTTCAAGTACAAAAACCAAAATAAATCAAAATTCAATTTGGGCCCATAAAAATGTAGGAGAAATTTGGAAATTGGAAAATTTGGGATTCCAAAATAGTTTCAAATTATAATTTTGGAATAGGTAAAAATTCTTCATAAAAAAGGATTCTATAAGGAATGTTTGTATCAGTTTTGGACTTCCAAAATAGTATCAAAAATCACATGTGGAAAAGGTAAAAATTCCTACATAACAAAAGTTTCTGTAAGGAATGTTTGTATCAATTCCTAATATGTTAAATTCGTTACTTTAAAAAACCAAATGATTTCAAAAAATATAATTTATAATTATAAATATACAATTTTATAGATGTGTGTGTGTGTGTGTGTGTGTGTGTGTGAGATTAAGTAAATCGATAATGCCAAATAAGAATATATATATATATATATATATATATATATATATATATATATATATATATATATATATATAAAATTAACAATATTAAATGTAATGTTTAAAAATAAGTGAAAGATACAATTTAATAACATATATTAAATAAATACGTTATGTGAAAAAAGAAAATATATTTATTAACATTAAATATGATGTTTGAAAACAATTGAAAGATACAATTTAATTTAAATTAAAGAAGGAAAACATGTAAATAAATAGTTAAATTAAAAATCATAGTTTATATTTAAATGAAGAATAAATGTATCATGTATCTAATTAAATATATTGTAATAAATCAAATATTTTAATATATTATCTAATAGTGCCCTAAGGACCTTATCTATCTATATTATATTGTATTGTATATTTTAATATATTATATATGAGTAAATATATTTTTATAAATTAAAATTTTTAATAAATATATTTTTATAATATATAATATTATGTATTATAATATATTATATATTTTAATGTGTTATATATATTATATTTTGTATTTCAATATATTATATATTAAATAATATAATATAATATAATATTTACAACCTTTAAAAAATGAGACTATGTATATAAATATATATTATTAATTATTAATATTTTAATGTGTTATATGTATTATATTTTATACTTTAATATATTATATATTATATATTAAAATATATTATATTATATAATATACATTATATTGATATTATAATATAATATTAATTTATAATAATATTTACAAGCTTTAACAATTTAAAATGATAGTATATAAATATATATATTATTAATTTTTATTTTATATGTAATATAAAAAAATAATGTTAAAGTATATATTATAATATAAAATTACATTATATTATTTTTCTTCAAAAATAAGAATATTATCAAATGATCTGTAATTTTTATAATGATAAAGTATATATTATAATATAAAATAAAATTATATTTTTTTTCTTCAAAAATAAAAATATTATCAAATTATTTGTAGTTCAACTTATTTAGAAAATTGGATATAAAATAAAATAAATTTAAAAATATTTATTTTCGAGAGATTGAAGTAAGAAGAAAGGAATGATAATTTTAACATATGATATCTAAAGGTTAGAACTTAAATAGGCACTTTCATCATCTATCTCAGTGTCGCTGTTAAAATCAAACAAGAATATTAAAAAATATAGAAATTTGATACGGGAGCATAGATTAGTTCATAAAAGTGGATTAGTCCATAATCAAATAAAAATCTCAATATATTAATCGCGTGGCCAAGACATATGCTACATATCACTGGAAGGGACAGGTGGCTTATTGAAGTTTTTACAAGTTTTGAAGTAACTCCAGAGTATGAGCTGTTAATTTGCTACGAAAAGAAGTAAAAACTTGTTCTTCATGTTTTTTTGGTATTGACAAAATCAGGGTGTGAAATATGGAGGGGCAAAGCGTAACGTATGCTAAATCTCTTTTGTGGTTGATGTACGATGTGGGAATGGTTGATATCCTTTGATATGTGGATTCTTCTATTTGGCATTATTAAGATTACAAAAAATTCTCACGGACTATTTTCTGGTTGTAGATTTGTTTTTGCTACAGTTTAAGGTCAACAGATTATTTCCAATCAAAGGAGCACTTAATTTGGGGAGATTGAAGGAGATAAAATGACAGGCACAAGACTTGCTATTTCCATCGTTTCATGTTTTTGGGTTTGAAGATAGAGGATGTTTTCATCATATATTTTTTGTTTATCTGATACTTAGGCATTGTTTATCTTAAACCCTGTTAAGGAATAGCCAAAAAAAAATTATATTCGAAGACAACCGAAGGTCGCTGGTTTGAGCCTTGCCCAGACAAACTGTATTTCTCTCACTGCATGTCTGTAGTTGTTCTCTATCTAAATTTTTGTCAATTTTGTTTTTGTTTTTTTTAATGTAAAATTTTCCCCAATTTTTTTGGAATCAAGCCCTGGCACTAACAGTGAGAAAAATGAAAAATATTGCTATTGCAGGGTTACAATGGAGTGAAAACATAAAATTTACAAGTAAATTGATTGATATAAGATTTTTTGTTGTTTCTTTATTCTTCACTATTAATCAGATTCTCCTTTTTAGTAGTTTTTTCTTTCCTATTATAATAAGGTTGTAAAATAGAATGGATTTTTTTTAAGACGCTAATATGGAGAGTGGGGCCTCCTTCAAATTGGCTCCTAACAAGTTTGCAGATCCTCTCTAGGTCTCCTAGCTCTCAGTGTCATCTCAAAGATGATGAGGCATTCCCTGAGTCTATTGACTGGTAAGTTTATCTAAGCGCAACCCTATAATTTCTCAAATATTGTATAAAATTTTCAATCAGTGATTCTCATACTATGGAAACAAACCTATCAACATCAATTTCATATTTATTTATTTCATATCCAAGTTGAACCGTAGAAATCCTATTACCAAAATTTTGGATGGTTGCAGTTTTGATGGTACAAATCAAATCCTGATTGCAGAAAGTGAAAACAAAATATCTTACCGTGGCAAAAGCAGCATAGTTGGTGGCGACAGGGGTGAGTCAAGTAACAGTGACACTGTTAGAGTATGTTTCACTCATGTTTGCTAGGTGCACTATTCACCGCTATTTAGCACTATTTGTGGTTTAGTCCAACATTGGCTAGTTTAGCCTTCTTGTTGCTTTGTCTTGCCTGTATAAGCAAAGCAAACTATTCACCGCTATTTAGCACTATTTGTGGTTTAGTCCCACATTGTCTAGTTTAGTCTTCTTGTTGCCTTGTCTTGCCTATATAAACAAGAGCTTTGCTTTGTAATATTCATGCTTTTATGTAATGCTTTGTATATATGATTTGTGTTAACAATTGATCTTGTGTTTAACTCTTTCATAGTATTAGAGCCACTGTCCAATAGTCATTACTCCACTATTTAACCCAAAGTGAGTCATATTCCTCTTAAGCATTTTTCATTTGTTTAAGCCTTAGTGAGATTTTTTTTGGCTCAGTTTTTTAAGCATCCATGTTATTTTCATAATTTGTATTTAGCATTGACTAAATCTATGGGTCACTTGTTTATAAAGCTCTAGATCTGTAATTGTTTGAGCCTTTCACAGAGGCTTATGGATCGTAGCTTGTCTCTTTCACAAGTTAATATTCAAAGGCTTTAATATTCTCACATGCTTCTTTGGTGAATTTCTGTACACCTCTTAAGTCTTGATTTGTTTGGACTTAACCGTACACTTTGCTAATCACTGCTCAAACAAGCTCGGCCTTTGTTCTTGAACTGCTTGATTTGTTTATTTGCATGTGTAAAATAAGTTTGCTGCAAGCCTGGCGTATCTTGTTTTTCAAGGGTAACGCGGTAGAGGACAACGTAGTATACAAAGGAGAACGCAGCTGGTTGTTTGGAGGAGGAGGAATGGGAGAGGTGGCAAATCAGCCCGGGCAGGCTGCACCACGCCAATCCCTCTCTACTTCTGCCTCTCTTGCATTGCGTTGTTGATCTTGCCTTCTTCTTTGCCTTCACACAATCCTTGTTATCACCACGCCCAGGTTCGAACCTCCTGAAACAGCCCTTCTGATACAACAGCATTTTTTTCCAGCTGTATTTACGTCGCTGCCATACAAAGTTCTGTTCTTTTCTTGTCTTTTACTTAGCCCAAGTGCAGCGACGCCCCAATTTTTTTTTATCTCAGCTGACCAACTCAAGCATAACCGCTCTCCATTTCAGTCAAGGATTACAACGGACTCAGAAATACCATCTGCGCTTTCAACAGACTGCAAATATGTGTTTATCTCCATGACTGAACATGACATATATACAATATATATGTGGTGCATTTCTTTCTGGTAGAGCGAGCCGCTTCACGTCTGTTCCCTGCGTTTAGCAATTATATCGTGATATGACTTCCTTCGTTGGCTGAGCTGTTGAGCATGGGATGGTGGAAGCAGACCGTTTTGTATGTGAAAAAGAGCTGTGTTTTGGTGATTTTCTGGCTTTCTACCAGGGACATCGGAATACCACTGTTGTGATTTGATGAGACTGGGTCATATGCAAAAGACTAGCTTGCCTGGAAGCAGATGTTTTTTGCTCGTTGATGTGATCTGCTGCTGTGCTGTTCTATTCCAAAGCCCAGCTGCATCCACCTCCACCGCCATGCCCCCAGCTGCCCTGCGTAGCTGTTGACTGATTTTCGGGAAGCATTGGACGTACATTTCTTGCCACAGTTCCTCTCAACTTACCTGTCAATGTCACCAATACTGCGGACTTTTTTGGATCAACTCCTGCGTGACCAGCAAGCTTCCACAAATCCCACCTCCCTATCTTTTCCTCCACGTACCATCTTTTGCCAGTAGGGAGACATTTGTTTTGGTAGTGATTTGTTCAAAAGGTGGGACCATTTTGCACGAGAGGATTGTGTTGTTTGGGAGACAAATTTTTGGGCGGTGATTTGCATTGGAGGAAAGCCCAACCAGGTTAAGACACTTGCAATCTATTTTAGTTCCTCTTACCGCAGCTGGAAATTCATTTTTTTGCATTAATCGCTGTATTTCTTTTAAAAAGAGGCAGTCAAAATCGATTACACACTTCCCGAGGTAACCCGGACAACGGTTTTACATTTCCGTTGACTTTTCTAAGTCTGTGGTGAAATTATGGTTCTAAGGAGTGGTTGCATGAATATGTTTGTTTCTGATTTGGCCTAAAAATCCAATTTGCAGTGAATTATAATTGTCTTGACCCATTTTTAGGGGAAATCAGAATGCTTATAACTTTTGAACGGTAACTCAAATTTGAGTTTCGTTCTTTTCAAAAGTGTGTTTTTTAAAATTCTCTATCACATGATGTCATTAAATTATAAAAATACACTATTTTAAAAAGTGCCGCATTTTGGGGGTTCTCTTCGTATTGGTTGCGCTGTCATGCGCTTACATTGTGTGGTAACATTTCAGTGGTGACACATTTGCTATATTTGTTGAGCATTTGTTGAGGGATTATTTATTGTTTTGCTCATACCTTATCTCATTTGTCAAAGATTGGATGGTGAGGTCCAGTCTGGCAGGAGGTCAGACCCCCTCACAGGGAACACATACTTCCCTCTTTCTCATTTGAATTATCATCATTTGTTGCATTCATGGATGCATTTTTATTTGAATCTGATATTTTATTCTTGAGTGTAAATTGTCACTACTATGAAGTTTTTTCTATGGGCCCTGCATTATACTTCACACAGGCATCTCAAACACATTTTCGACTGAGTTTGACGTCTTTTTGCATGTGCTTTACATGTTTTTCGTTGTTGTTTCTCTTATGTGTGTTTGCTTACATTATGAATTTTTTCCATTTGTCGCACTCTTCTATCAGCGCACGACATGCATTGGTACATTGACATATTGGTAGTTGTGTCTTGTCTCCTCAAGGCCCATTTCTTAGCACCTCGCCTTCTTCAATGGAGTCACCTTTTTCACTCCTTTATTTTTAGAGAACATCTCTTTTGATGGCTTATTTGACAGGTCGACGTTCTCCTTGTTTGGAGTTATTCTAGTGAAGCCGAGTGTTTTTTCTTATCTCTATTTGGTGTTTTTTGCGTATGAATTATTGTACTTACACTAATTTATAAAATGCCATGGGGTTTTTTTTGGCTCAGTTTTGTCCACCTTCATGCATTTATGTGCTCTATTCTAAGCACCTTTTTACTTCATCATTTGCTTGTCTTTTCCATCACCATCTGGGCCATCATCTTTAAAAGACTAATCTATATTTTTGACAGTTGATAGTCTATTTCAGTTTGCTTGTAGCTATTATGGTATATCTCAGTGTCATCTTGTCTTCTTCGACAGTTCGACAATCTCATTTAGCATGACATAGAGCTATTTTGGTGTATACAATATCAACTTGTTCGATGTTTAAGTAGTGGATTTAGATCACTCATGCAAACTTTTTTTTTCACTGACATATTGTACTTTCATCATTACTAATAGTCTTCTTTATTGAAGCTATTTTAGTGAATCCCAGTGTCAATTGTTTTGTGATCAAGTAGTGGACTCAAACCACTCGTATAGATATTACAAGTATTTTCACCTAGTGTTCAACATTGAGGGGGTGTTGTTTGGCAATGCTTCCTTGGGTTTATCATTCTACCTAGTACTTTGAAGCGGAGTGTTTGTATTCAGTGATCCTCATATTCAACATCATTCCTATTTCACTTGGCAATTATAGCGACTCAACATCCATGTACTCCCGCAAGATGGATTGGTGTTCATAAGGACACATGACTTCACACTGCATCCTCTATCATTTTCCCCTAGTTTCACTTGATGGGAGGGGTAAGAGTATGTTTTACTCATGTTTGCTAGGTGCACTATTCAACATTATTTAGCACTATTTGTGGTTTAATCTAACATTGGCCAGTTTAGTTTTTTTGTTGCTTTGTCTTTACTTATATAAGCAAGAACTTTGTTGCGTAATATTCATGCTTTTATGTAATGCTTTGCATATATTATTTGTGTTAACAATTGATCTTGTGTTGAATTAGTTTTTTTCTTGTGCAATGATGAAGCATCAATGGTTGTAGTAATGAGTCATTGTAGATATCTTGGCTAAGAGTTTTCATAACTCTTTCAGATGCACGGCCCTGACCTAAAACAAGAATTTTACTTCTAAACACAAAATCTTTGTTTATACAATTACAATAAGGAAGAGCAAAGAGAAACCAAATATCTGAGAAGTCAAAATCAAAAGCAAAGCTGATTGTAGAATGAATGGTGTGTAAGATGGATATGAACATGATATTTTTTACTAAATTAATGGCCTTCCCATGCCTCCCACCAGCTGCTATGTCCTCTACCACATGTACATGAAAATTTCATATCCATCTCTCCCCTTGTCAACATTTAATTCGAGCCTAACAACATCTTTGGTTTTATCTCTTATGAGATGAATTTTGGGGCCTTGATGGCTTAAGTATAAGCCTTTATTATTTATATATATATCCCTTTGTCAACATTTAATTCGAGCCTAACAACATCTTTGGTTTTATCTCTTATGAGATGAATTTTGGGGCCTTTCTGGCTTAAGTATAAGCCTTTATCATATATATATATATATATATATATATATATATATATATATATATATATATATATATATATATATATATTCACCATGTCAATATTGACACACGTAATATTTATGATTTACCAATATGCATAATCCATATATATATATATATATATATATATATATATATATATATTAATGGATTATGCATATTGGTAAATCATAAATATTACGTGTGTCAATATTGACATGGTGAATATATATATATATATATATATATATATATATATATATATATATATATATATATATATATATATATATTTATTCACCATGTCAATATTGACACACTTAATATTTATGATTTACCAATATGCATAATCCATTAATATCTGACAAGGTGCTAAGAGCCAAAACTATTTGATGATTATTTAATATAATAACCATTTATTTAAAAAATAATACTTAATCTATGACATTTAAATTTTGAATTTTGATTTTTTAATAGATAATGTTTAAATAGAATTTATGAGATGTGTTTGAATCCCTTAAATGGGTTATGATGGCATTAAGTATTTGATATAAACATAGTTTGTTTTTTGGTTTAATGGGATAGATACACACTTGAGATTTCATCCACACTAACTCTCACATCACATGTCATGGAGTTCAATGCTAAGGCGGTTTTAGTTCTAACACTCATTAAGAACTCTAAATGTTTATTATTGTATCAAAGATAGGGATATAGGGATCATTATGAAATAATTTTGATGTCTACTAAATTAATCATACACTAATAGCTCATATTTTTTAAGTCGTGGTTATAATTTTTAGGGAAAATTTTATTTGAATTTTTGGACAGATTTGTTTTTGTTTTCTTATTTGTTTAAAAATAGTACTATGGGATATCTTTTTGATTAGTTAAAAAAAGTATAAAGAGAGCCCAACATGTATAAAATTATATTTTAGATTGTAATGTGTTCAAATTCAAATATTTATAAACACATAACACTGATGGACCATTAATGGCCTTTAATTACTCTACTAATGTAAGTTTGCATTAAATGCTCTTACTTGCTCTACATTGAATTGCTTTCATTGTTTCATGTTAGGTTTAGTTTTTCTTGATTTTTTTTATTTCATAGGGTGAATAAACGAGTTTAGAAAGGCCCTTTAACATTTTAAAAATGGAGAGAAAAACTACACCTTAAAGAACACATGTAACACACTTACCAGTGGCAAAAGGAACAAAAACCAACAAAATTCAAACACGTTGCTGAAATAACCACACAAAAGTTCAACCAACATTCATAAAACTTCCTCACATCCTCTAGAAGACTAAGGTCCTCCTGAGTGAAGGGTCATATTGGAAGACTTACGGACCACTATTCTTTTACCGTTCTTATTTTTTTTTACTTTAGTCCACTTCCCTTTATATTTTGAAAATGCTAGGAAGAAAGATATAAAAAATTTGATGGAATTCAAGGTCTCATATTTTTGTTTTGAATGTTCCATTGTTTCTACCCTTGAATCAAGGGTTTCAATCTCAGGTGTCACTTATCTAGAGATAGATTAATCAGGGACTTCTGAAGTTGAGTGCTTAACCTCCCTATCAGTGTCTGCTTTGTTAACATTTGTATTTGAAACAGTCAAACCCTTAACATCTTCCAAAGCTCCTACCTCTACATTTATTCTATTTGTAACAAGTTTTGCACTTTGGGCTAGAAGTTCCTCATCCTCTTTTATAGGTGGAACTTCCTCTTCTGCATCATTATCAGAGTAATCAAGGCCAAACAATATCAAAAGATCAAAGGAATAAGTATTCCACCAAATTGAATCCTTTCTTTTGTTATGGTTATTACACTTAGAGGTCAAGTGTCGAGTGTTGAAACACATGTGACACTAAAAAGGTAACCCTTCATTGTCGAGGGGTTGAGTCCAACACAATCCTTGACAATCAAGTCAATAAAGGCTAGAAGATTAGTGGAAGTATCGATGGTTACTAAGATTCTAGAAAATATGATATGGGAGAATTTCTCAGTGGCATTATTAATCTATTAGAAGTTTCCCAGAGAGTTTCCTATTTCCCTGAAGCAATTATCAGTCTAGAAATGAAGGGGAAGATGAGATAGCTATACCCAAATGGGTTTGTTGGAGAAAGATTCAGTGAGTGGGTTGAAACTTGGAAACCAAGCTTTCATTAACAGTTAGAGCTTATCCCAATTCCACTATTTGTCTAGAATCAATTTTTTGTCTGAAATAAGAGAAAAAACAACTATAAAGAAGCTTTTTACACTGGGATACATGTCTAGCTTACATTTTAAGAACAACTTCCACAACTTGAGATTCAAGCTAAAATGTGAAGATGACCAATATAAATAATAAAATTTAATGTGAAGATGTCTAATATAACATGCACAATCGATACTAATATATTATAAGAACCGACAAGTCTATATATAATCTATTGAGTTAAAACAACATCAAAATTATAAAAATGTCTAATACATATTAAAATAAAAATCAAAAAATAAATTATAATTAAAAATGTATATATCTATTATCTCAAAGCCCACAAACATCTCTCACATAACTTGTTTACTTAAAACTTTGAACCCAACTAAAAATTAAAAAAATAAAAAGGAAAAACATAATGTTCAATGATAAATAATATACCCATGGCGCACACATCACATATATCTAGTTAATTTTAATTTATTATTGTTTGTAAATTTTTTTTCAAATTTTATACTAATATTTTGGGCTTTCATTGAAAGTTTAAAAACTATTGTAAGATCCTAGTACTTTGTATAAGAGATAATACCATAATGGAAACATTCATAATGTAATACCATAACATAATGTAAAACGACATCAAAATTATAAAAAATGCCTAATAAATATTAAAATGAAAACAAAAATTAAATTCCATTCCTTCAAAATTGGGGACATTCTACATCGGGACAGAGAAACTTTTTGAGAAAGTTAGTCAGTGGAGGAAAGTCTCCAAAATTCACATAGACCTGTGTATCACAATGAATAGATACTCAACCATATATATATATATGGCAAAGAAAAGACCAAACATCAAAAATAAATTTAGTCGAAAGAAAATTTTGGCAACATTATTAAATGTATTGGTTCTTAACCAGATTGAATTGTATAAGTGGAGATGGTTAACTGTAAAGGATTGAGTAGTGAGATGGAATTTTCAGTTTTAACTTAGGAAATATATGAAAATGTCGTGCGGATGGTTTGGTGGATCATGGTATCAAATCATCTCATATCTGATATTATTATGTGCATATGATGAAGCCTATTAGTCAAATAGATGAAATCTAATAGCTATGTGAATGCATTTTAACTCTCCTCTTCCTCTTACTTGTTCAAATATGTGCTCATATGAAAATAATAATCGATAATAGATTAAATTGCATTGCAATGATTTGCTGAGTTTTCAATCAATATTATTGATCTTTATTTCTAAAGCAAATGAAAATTAGATTAGGGGAAAAATAGGTTCAACTATTTTAAATGCTTCGAAATAAGACCTCCTTTCCTTGTGAACAAAAACTTTTAAACTAATATATCCATTTAGCTTCACGCTATATTAGAAATGATGGAATAAATTTACATAAAATTCATATTTAGAGATATTTTATATGTCATTAGTGAATTTAAATATTGACATGTTATTTATGGTCACTTGTGAGATCTATATTGTTAAACAAGGAACTATTAAGTTTGCTTTAATTATCTCATTAAAGGCTTATATGAATGTTTTATAAACATGCAAATAATGAAATGTGTCATATTTAGATCTTTCTTGATTGATTGGAAATGAATAAATAAAATGTTATCACAAATTAAGGAAATCTACTTAACAATATATTTAAATGACTTCTCATTTGAATTAAGAAGAGACCTAAAATATTGTTATATAATGAAGTGCACAATTTTGCAACTCAAAATACACATATCCTTGGTTGTAAAGGCACTAAAGATGTGCACATTATTCATAAGCACTAGAAATTTATTTCGAGACTCATATTTAAGTCTTACATTCACTTAAATAATCATCTTTAAGATTGAAAATGCTCTAATGTTGTACAAATCAAAGAGATAATTTTTGCTCATTCCAATAATGAAGTTTGACTATATGACCTAACTCATCGCCTATTCTATCTCATGTCAGTAGCTTTCTATCAAAGTATAAGCTTTTGTGGGTGTGCTACATTTGAGAGATTCCAACCCCTTTGCACTAAGTAATTCCACGCCTTGAGATCTAAGGCAATAAATATCACATTGGAAGTATGTTCTAACAGTTTTATTCTTTCCCTTGAATATTTGGTCTAGGATTGCCATTGTCATGTAGATGAAAGGACAGAGTCCAATGCTTTCGCGCTTTGTCACATGACATTGACTTTGGATATTTTCCTTCCTTATTAGCTTTGCGTCAAATTGGCTACAATATTTCTAGCCAATTGGAAAGTGCCAAATGTCATCATGACCTTTACTAAGAAGGTAAACTATAGGGCCTATTTTCAAATGCTCATCTTAGTTGTTATTGTGTGAAATGATGCCACATAGTATAGATGCCTAGCTAAGGGGACACAACATCATTGAAAAAGCAAAGTTTAGGATTTGGTCAGCAAATGTGGCCCATAAACATCTCAATAAAGATTGACGGTCGTCTTTCCTATCAAACCATCAAAATATATGAATTAATAAAACTTGCAGGATGTTTTTATCCACATTTGGATTGCCTTGGGTGATTTTGGTAAGCCATGGGAAATCCTTAGCATTAAACCTTATGCTTTATGCATTAGGTTGATCACTTAAATGATTTAATTCTCATGTATATCTATGCCTTGATTGAGAAATTAAAGGGTTTGTTTTACTATGAGGACACCAGATGAATGATGGCTATAAAAATATGTTTGGATATAATTATTAGTTTTGGATACTTAAGTATAATTGAAATTGGAAGGAATAACTTGAGTAAAAATATAAATGATCAAATTAAATTTCAATGACTTAGACTTTGGAGTGTTTTTTTTAATGTAGATCTATAATATACACATCCCAAGATTGTTATTTAGTATTGGACGAACTAAAGTTAATATAGTAGATCCTCCATACTAATCTAAAAGGATTAAATGTAGATATAAATGTTATATTCGTTATTGCAAGTACATGCAAACCTTTGATGAATATGTTGTTAGTATTGGGCCTATTAGCTTCGCATGAGTGCAACTCAATAGATTAAGGTGATCAATTAAGTTAATTAGAATAAACTTTTTGTATCTTATTTTGGAAGCACCACAAGAGGACGCTACATTGTTATGTGCACAATGTTTCCATTTTAGGTGTATATATAAAAAAAATCTTCTACTTTTATTTTCTTATTTTTAATTTTATTGTGTTTTCATATTTTGAAATCAAGGATAAATTACAAATTCAAATTTCCATTTTAGAAAGTGTCGTATATGATTTTTTTAATTGGGTCAAGCTTAACAAACTTTAATGGAAGTAAAATGGCTTCTAAGGTAAAATCTATTTTTTTTAAAAATTATATATATAAGATGCATCTTTGATGTTTTGTTTAATATTATTTTATTTGTATTTTTTTAGTTTTATTTTTAAAATATTCATTGTAATTGTGAGAGGTGCGGTTAGTTTGTACCAATTATTGGATTTTGTTAAAAATTAATTCTTCTGCATCTACAAGTTTATAATTATAAGGACTAATTTATATAAAATCGAAATTATACCATATTTAAACTGTTTTAAATAGTGATATGATTATTATTGTTTAACTTAACAAAATGAAAGTTTATATGTTAAAATTTACTACAACATAATTATGTATATTTATTTATTTTATATTAATAATTTTTTTAATGATATAATTGGTAATATTTTTTTTTTAAATAAAAAAAAACCTCTTATATTATTTAATACATGTAATAAACAAAATTTTAAATTAAAATTTTATTAAATAAAATTTTTAAGATTTTTTTTTTATTAGATTAAAAATAATTGGAGGTGCTATTTATTTAAACAATGATTAAAGAGTGGAATAAAGATGGGTTCAAGAGATTTGGATATTCATAAAATGTTTTAAAAAAAAAAAAAAAAAATGCTCTTGAGACTTTAATAACTACCAAGGTAAATTTGAATATAAACTCTACAAAGTTTTCTATTATTTTCTCATCTTTAGTAAAATGAAATATTTATGATATGAATTTTAATTTTTTTAATATAATTATAATTAAAATTATTTCATAATTATTTCATAAACTATAAAAATATTATCTCTTTTAATAATATTCTTTAAAATATATATGATATTATTGACTATCATAATATACATTATACACAAAAAGATAAAACCACTTCCCTATCACCCACCCCCTCCTTGTCCTCCGCAGCCCTCTATATATATAATATTATAAATTACCATAATTACAGATGATACACAAAAGATAAAACCACCCCTCCCTTCCCGTGCTCGCCTCTGCCTTGACTGCACCCTGCCCTCCCTGCACACCCCCACCCAAACCCAAACGCAAACAAGGTGAAAAAGAAAAGAAAAAAAAAAAAAAAAAAAAAGAGAAAGAAATGAAAGAAAACATATGAATTTACACTAAACAGGGCTTGGGCTAAAATAGATGAATCCTCACAACATTAAAATTTGCATAGTACCCATCCCTGGCATTATTGAGCTAATTCATTTGTAAGCAAAAAAATGAGGTAACTAGTTGAAAACGATTCGACTTGGCACCAGAGATCAAATTTTAAAGGGCCCTTCTTTCTTTTTACGATGGGTTACTTTTCATAGAAACCTTAGGTATGATAAATATTGAATGATTATATAAGTTGAGGGCTTTGTATTAAGGGTATACGAAGTTATGTTTTAGTAAGCTTTTGATTTTGCAAATGTGTAGAATTATATATTAATTTTCATTACGGCAGTAATTTTCTCCATTCTCTGGATGATTATCAGACTAAACCAACGCAAAACATCGATATGCTTAGTTTCAGCAAGTATTAAAAAATCAATATTTTTAAGAGTAGTATCACAAACAAATTTTGTTCCTATTGCAGTATTATCTGTCTTTTTGGAATGGATTGAGTAAACTTTTTTTTTCCCCCTAAAATTTTGATCTCTATTTTCAGTAGAGAGCATGTGTTCCACAAACAATAGAAGTATATCAAACAAACACTCTTTATGGTTCAAGCTCCACAAACAATAGAAGTATATCAAACAAACACTCTTTATGGTTCAAGCTTGTATAGGGAAGAATAATTTTTGATCTTATCACATTCAAAACATCCATTTCTATCAACTAGAAGGAGCCCTTAAAATTTATCTCCTGCCATATTTATTCCACCATAAAACTATTTCTTAATACTGTCGTAAATAATTTTTTTTTTGATAAAAAACTTTTCGTGAGAAAATAAGTAGTGTAATAATCATGAACCGTACTCTTCGTATTTCAATGGGACTGGTGTGGTAAAGAAGGTCGACCATGCATACATAATGATTTATGATAGGCATATTGTAATAAGATCTACATGGTTATGATTATTATTTTTTTTTCCTTTTAACTCTTTTTTTTTATAATTTTTATTATTAATAAAATTTATAAATTTATATGTTTTGTAGGTTTTTTTGAACTAATTCTAATAATTTTATATATATGAGAAATAACAGTTGACTAACATAAAATTAATTTAAATATAAATTTAGACTATTGAAAAGACATCTATAAATTATATTGTATTTATATTATTAAAAAAATTATTACTCAATAAAACTAATAATATTAAAATACTCTCTATTACAAAAAGCACATTCTATCATATAAAAATCATTAAAATATATACCAAATAAGAATGATAATGAACCACTCAATCATAGTTAAAAAATTAATGTTCTAAGTCTCTTACCAACACAACCACTAAGACTATGATTTCATGTAATGATTAAGATCCATAACACCTTGCATATCAATATTGATTTACAATGAGTCCAATTGATCAAATGTAAAGATACATGGTCACATTTGTTTCTATAGTTTGGAACACTCAATAAGAACATGCAATTGTCACAAACTCATCAAACAAATATTTTATTCCAATAGAGTATTACACAAATATAATTTTTTGCGTGTCAATTTATTTAATTCACAACTTTAAATTGAGCTTAGTAATTTCATTTTCAAGAGAAAATATGGATTTAATAATTCTATTCACTCGAACCCTTTTTAAATAAAAGTTATGTAGTGACTAGTCCCTATCTTTATATTGATAATTGTTTGTGCTTGAGTTTCCGTACAATTTAACAATGTACACTTGATTTAATAATTTAAACTTTAAAATGTAAATTTAATATTGTGTTACTTATTATTATATTTGAATTTGATTAGCAATTATATTACCTTTATTTGCTAGCATCAATAATGTATAGTTCTCTCTCAAAATTATTTCATAATTCAAATGATTGAAAATTATGTATGATTGCCCATACTATATAAAAAAAGTAAAACTACCTATAACTTAAATACTAATAATAATTATGGATAAATATTATCCTATACTAATTAAGCATATGAAAAAACTAAAAATAGAAGTAAAATAAACAAATAAAAATATTAATCTAACAATTAAACTTTAAAAAATATCAATTTGCATATAACAATCTTCAGAATATATTTTTGTAAACACACACTTAAAACAATACCAAAATTGAGCTATTAATGCACATATTTGACATTGACTCACATGATATTTTGTAGACAAGGATTCTCGCATGGTACATTAATAAATAAATGAGATCTAAACAAACTGAATTCTAAGAAAGACAGGAAGGTACTCAGAATGAAATTTGTAACATCAATACAATTGATAGTTGATGCTAGTTATTCTAGGCATGCATGACATTGAAAAAGGCAGAATATGGATGGTCACTATACCAAAAAAAAATTTCTAAAATAATACTCTATATTATCCCTTTCATTAATTGTTTGATTCTATGGCATTACTTTATATTGGATTTTGTTATTAGTATTATGTGGTGAGTATAAGGAAAAGTGGTCTTAAATTCATGTTTGCAACAACTGGAATCTACCCTGACTCTCTATAGAATCTATTTAGTAGCCACCACCAATGGCAAATTTATTGGCACCAACATAATTTTTGTTTTACACCTCTTCTACCACATGCACATATGTTAATGATGTATTTAATCTTAAAGAACATTCCTAAATAATACTTATGGAATATGCTAATAATTATACAACAAAATTTAGGCCAAAGTTTATATTTATTATCATAATATAATTCTCAAGTTCTTTAATTAACTCGACACAAAAATAAATATTTGATAGTGATTCTATTAATCCTACTTTAACAAGAACTAATAACAAATTGACCATGTATATATATAACTAAAAAAATGCAATTTCTAATTACTTTTAATAAGCATCTCAACATCAAATATTAATAAGATATGTTCTCATATAATGTTAAGAACACATTTTCATTAGAAGAAATATACTAAAATTCAAATTGTCATTCCATATTCTCCTCTTTATACCTAAGGAAAATACAATCCCAATAAATAATAACCACATACCCATAGCCTCTTTTTTTTTTTCCTTTTTTGAAAGGATGGACCCCACCACACCCCACCAAAAAGAAAAAAAAAAAAGAAAATCTAGAATTGCTTATCAGAGTGCAAATAAGAATGTGTGTAGAGCTCATTGTACAACTTACTAATGGAACCAACATCTTATTTCTCTCATGCTTGCACCCATAACCATATGAGATGGGCTAAGGATACTTTTCCAAGGGTAAATAACCATAAAGGATTAATTAAAAACATTCAAGGAGAAATTCACAATCAATATTACTAGAGATGTTGTACGCATTTGAATAGGTTCTACCCTCTGAGATTGAAAATCTAAATCTTAGGTCAGGGTCCTCACACCGTAATACCCATACCATTAGTATTTAGAGTCAACCCATGCTTAAAAAAGGGGGAATAATTATAGCTTCCCACATCAAGCTTTATAACCAATAAAGAAAGTCCTTTAATTAATTCTAATGAACAATTATTACATAAGCACGAGACCTTTCCATTGCATATGAAAACTAATTCATTTATAATTATGCAAAATATGATACCTACTCAAATTAGATAACCTAACTCCTAGCTTAGGGTCATCACACCCCAATACCTTATTATCCTTAGTTAAGTATTATCCGTTCACAAAAATAGGTGTAGGAACATAATCATATTCAATAATAAATTTAGATTATGGATGCTACTTCAATTACGAACCAACTTATTGTCTCATTCACATTGTAACCCTTCCTTAAATAAAGAGCTATCAAGGAGTATCTTAATTATAGCTAGGGTCAATGGGAATATAACTCCATCCACCCTTCCATAGTGAAATACAATCCTTCCTACCCTCCATCCTAAACTTGGTATTTAGTTTAAAGCATTATTGAAACCAATATAGTTTAATACCACAATATTATAAAGAACACTACTATTTATGTATGAGGGAGATTCTTACTACAATGTTACCCATCAAAATCATATTAAATAATCTTTGATTATAGGGTCCTTGCATCATATCCTTTGTATTATTCAATAACTTAGCATCCAACAACCAAATTCAATCAATATGAAATGATAACATAAATGGAGTAAACTCATAATTTTAGCAACTTAATTTGGAGGCAAATAAGCTAATACTTCCCTAATCAATTGTGTTATTGAGGTAAACCAAGAAATCAATTAACTGTTTACTCACCAATTGATCATAAAATCCATACTAAGAATTTTCAAACCAGCACATGAGCAGTTATATGTTTTCTTTTGAAATAAAGAGAATGAAAATAACAAATGAAATAATATAACTCTTAGGTGATTCCCCATTTATTCATACAATGGAAGATCACAACTATTTCCATAAGAAGCATGTTTGTACAATCATTAAAACTCCTTTGTTTTTTTTATGATAATTAGTATTATTAAATTACCTCTATAAAATATAAACAAATAATACAACTCATTAATAAAGATACCAAATGCTATAACTAGAAAATGCATAAATAGCTAATATGACTTGTTAGCTCATTCAATCAAGATGATAGAAATAGGTATAATATTTACAATCCTTTAGTTCAGCTGATACAAGAAGTGATTAATGACTATACTAATATATTTTATCGAAAACATAACATGTCATCTAAAAAAAATAATGGTCTTATTATACACAACTCATAACAGTTTATCCAATCAATTATAGTACGAAAATAGTTATAACATAACTACCAGTTATAAGAAGGATTACTTATTATAATATGATGGAATTCAACATTCTATCACAAATTATCCAGAGTGAAGACACACTATAATTTTAGGACAATTGTTAAATGGATTTACATGCCTACTTTGACACACATTAGAATAAAGAAACATCTACCATAGCTGTAGGTGGTTGTAATATATAACTATTACATCATACTCAATTGAATTACATATTAGAAAGCAACCAGATCATCAATCCATTTCAAAACCTTACTAACTACTTCATGCACGATTTGGTACTATCAAGTAGTGTGTAGTTTAACATATGCATGTGTAGGTATCTCAACATGATTTCAAGGTAAATAAAATATCTATTTCAATCACACATTATGTGTATATATATACATGTTTTTTTTGTAAGAGCAAGAACTTATGCAAACATATAAAAACTGAGTATAATGCACATATCAGAATATAAGAGACTCACAATTTTATACCCACAATCAATATGAAGGTAACATAATATAATATACTTGAAGACCATAGATCAACTTCAAGGCACTCGCTCCACCTCATACTCAGTGCAAACAAGAATATCAACAACCAATATCATTGGCACAAAAGAGATAAAATTTCATAACTCAAAAGCACCTAAATAAAATTACTACAATAAGAAAGCCATACTAACTTATTCAAGTACAATTTTAAGAAGTAATGTAATTACTAGAATCATCTATAATAGTACCTCTAACGCAAACATCAAAGAGAGATAAGAATACATCAATCAGGATGAGACTAAACCCCTGAGTATAGTCAAATGATCCCAACCATATAATGGCTCTAAACACCCCATCCATTAGTTGGATGGTGGATTTGGCAACATAATAAACAATGAGGTAGAGAATTCAATAGGGATTCTAAGCCACTAAGTTGACTCACACAACAAAAACTAAATGATAATAGAATCCAAAAGCAGCCACACCTAATGTTCACCCTAAAAGAATGCTAAGAAAATGAAGGAATCCTGAGTAGTTCCAATAACCTATTATATTTTGTGTGAAAATTATAGAAATAAATACATTACAGGTTCAAACCTATAGGTTCTTAGTGGTAAACTTGGAGCCCATACAAGTGATACAACTTAGCCAAAGGGATACTTTTGGCTAACAAGAAACAATGTGCAATGAATCTAAATTCATTATCATCCTCATGGTTTCAACATAAAATTAAAATAAACAAATTTGTAAAACCACCAAGATGCTCAGATGATTCATAACCCAAGATATAATCATTAATGATAGACTCCCAACATTAAATAAATTAAATGATTGATTTAAAACAAGGTATGTAATTAAATCCAATGTATTAAAATAAAAACCAAAATCTTAGTAGCATTTAAAGCAAGCCACCCAGTGGTTGCAAAACATATCATTAAACAAATTAGCAACAACCCCCTCACAATGGTTGCAAGAGAAAACATAACTCTATTTTAGCTTTCATTAATTATCAATAATCCCATAACCAACTATATGAATTGTGGAATCAAATATATAGTTTAATGAAAACCCATTTCCAACAGTTTTTATTTTTCATTTCCCATTTAGGGTTATTTGAAATAAAATTGGGTATTCATGTATACCTTGCCAAAACATGGTTTAATTTGAAATACATTCATCCCCAATCTCTACTCAAAATATTTAAATCAATTCCATCATAAATGAAATGTTCAAGATAGTACCCATAAATAAAATGTCTACATAACCTCCATTTATAGGTTTAAATGCACCCATCACAGCTAATAGAGGAATACAACATATATTTATTATTGCAAGTTTTTTATTAGAATAAAAGTATAATGGATGAGGGAAAGTCAATTCACCACCTTTGGGTTTGAATTAAAATCATTTTGAATCAATCATACAAGTAATAGTAGTCCCAACTTAGATTTAAAAAATCTAAATCAAACACAATAAACTATATAGTATTCCAAACAAAACCCATAAGTAAAATATAATACAATGAATTTCTAACATTACCATAAAAGATCTCAAATCTAGGAGGATACTAATCAATTATAGTAGATTTAATGATGGTATGGTCTCATTATGAAGTATCTTGACTTCCTAAGGAGCCCATAGTATTTTTTTTAATAAACTCCCATAGCTTAACCCAAACCAAAATACCAATTACCATGAATGAATAAAAATGAAATCCATTACCTAGCAGCCTATTTTGGAGGAGATAAACATCTTCCTAGCTCACCTTATTCTTCCCCTTCTTCTCTCTATCATAAATGGGTGTTTTTTCCCTCTCCCACCATGGACTTTCAAGATTACAGGGTATTGTGGAGATGGGAAGCTCTTCATTTTCCCTATCTATTTTTCTCCTACTTCCTTCATAGAAAAATGAGCCCCACCAAAGGATGCTCTACCCTTATCCACTACCAATTCCCTTCCCCCAAGGCCACAATTACTTTTGGCAGACATTGTCACCCACCTTTCTTCCTTTGCATGCCACTACTCTCATGTTGAATGCCCTTGGAAACCAAACCCCAAGGAAAAAATGACATTGTCCCTCAAGGGATTTTTAAAAATTAGACAACTAAAATTATGTACCATAATCCACAAAAGAGAAATTGAGTGGAGAAAATTAATAAATAATTATCAAACCCCTATAATATGCACCATATTATTAAATCATGATGGTGGTGGTTCAATGGTTCAAATTAATCATGACTCCATAAGAGTAATGCCATCAAGGTTTGAGACAAGCTATAATGAGGGTGTTTCAAATAAAAACATATATCACATAGCTCATATTAAACTAAGACATATAATTGATGTCCATTTTTGGTAAACGTAGCCATTTTTTAGGTTTTTATGCCTTCTAGATTGCAACCTGGCACTTGTAGGAGTCCTAGTTTTGTCAAAATTGAAGATTTAAAAACACTCACTTTGAACTTAATCTAAAGTGGTGAGATTGGGGTTGTATAGTCACATTTATGACTTGCACACATCAAACAACCACTTTGTGTTAATTTTAGTTATTCATCATCCCTCCCTCATCCCTGATCACTTCTTAATCATCCCTCATCACCCCTAGTCACTCTCTCCTCATTCATAATTCTCCATAATCTCTCCCTCATTGACCCTCATTGTCACTCACCATATCTAATCACTCCCTCATTATCCTTGATTAATCACTCATTGACCCTCACTCTCCTTCATCATCCCTAATCACTCCATCATTGACCCTCACTATCCATCATCATCACTAATCACTCCCTCATCATCCCTAATCACTCCCTCATTGGATCTCACCATCGTTCATCAACCCTAATCACTCCATCATCCATAATCACAAATTCATCATCCCTAATCACTCCCTCCTCATCCCTCCTTTCCCCTAATCACTCCCTTATTGATGCTCACCATTTTTCATCATTTATAATCATTCCTTCATCATCTCTAATTACTCCCTCATTAAACCTCATCATCCCACATCATCTTTAATAATTCCTTGATCATCCCTCATTATCTCTAATCATTATTTACTCATCTCTCATTTCCCTAATCACTCCCTCATTAACCCTCACCATCCCTCATTATCTTTAATCACCCCTCACCCTCCCTAATCACTCCCTCATTGACCCTCACCATATGTCATCATATTTAATGACTCAATCAATATCTCTAATCAATTACTCCTCATCACTCCTCATCCTTAAATAGTCCATACAATACCTTGATGGTGTTATTTTGTTAGGGTTTAATAATGCTAGGAGATAAAAGTGGGGAGTTGAGTGCTAGCATAAGATTTTAGACAATGATTAAAATGATATGGAGGCAAAATTGAAACATAAGTATTTAACACCTATGAAAAAATATGGGCCTATTAGAAATGATTAAATTCAAAATTGAAGATCTACTAGAAAAATAGAAATAAATAAAACCACCATAGCATTAAAAATGTGTAGTAAATATGATGATCACCAAGCTATGTGATTTATTGAAACCAATAAATTACTTTCCATATGATGACATTTTATGATATGAATAATTACATTGAAATCCTTCTATTTGTATGTCTATTGATTGATTCATCATACCAAAGAGTGGAAAATAATTTTAAAATAATTAAAATAATTAATCCAAGATTGGAAAGTGAAGCTTTATTCATAACTTCCATATTCAATCTATTGAAATAGTGTGACAATATGAGATCTCTACTTGCATAGCTCAAAAAAGTGGGTACAAGTTATCTAGAACTATAAAAAGGGAAATAAATAATAGATTATGAACCCAATGATATGGATGGTACTTAAAATATATCTACTTCCCCCAAAAAGAAATAATACATGAATTAAAAATATTATTTCATTAACAAATGTAGATCAATGATGAACTAATACACTTCATCATTTCCAATAGAAGTCAAAAGAATTTATTTTATCCTAAAGCATATTATCAAAATTTGAACTTGAAATTGATGCATCATCCATAATTATACACTAGTGTATGGTCTAGTGTAGACCTCGATAAATGGATCACCTATTAGTGTCACTTGGTGTACAAAATCAAACCTTTTAAAGATGCAATCCTTTGTGACATCTCACCATTAGAGGTATGTGATGTTTTAAATGTTGTCAACCATAAATTTATCATTGATATGTATTCCATGAAATAAATCCTTGAAATATTATGATAGATTATCAGGATCTAAAATACCACATATCATAGTTAGTTCATAAGATTTCAGTCATTAGTGCCAAGAAGTGCAAGTTTATTGTCAATTCTAGTAATAAGTATAATTTTTATGGTAAGAAGTAAATGTAATAACATATTTGTGGTACCATATAATAATGTGGTTTATCCAACAATAACAAATACAAAATAATTGAACCATAAACTAGATGAATACAAGGATATCTTTTAGTCACCTAAATAAGTTCCTACATACTATACACAAAACAATACTATTGATTTGATCCCTTAACTACCTCTACCTCAAACCTCTTTATATAATATATCATTTCTATAGAAATAATAGATCAAGTGGTAGATCCATGAAGTCATGGATAATGGAAACATCATGCCCAAATCATAGCCTCATAGAAGACCAATTGTTCTTGTGCCCAATAAGTATGGAACATATGGTTTTTAATCAATTAAAATAATGTTGGAGAGTTTAAAGTGAAGAAGTATTATCCTCATTAAATATTAAGGAATTTTTATACCATATATTTGGTGTATAAGTCTTTTCCAAAATTGATCTTAACTTTGGGTATCATCATATTCATGTTGATACTCTAGACATTTGGAATATAGTCTTAAATATAAAGGAAGGATTACTTGAGTAGTTGGTTATGCCTTTTACATTAATCATGTAGTGAATGTATTCATTGAGATGTTGAACTAAATCCTCATGCCCTTTAGTGATGTCATTTTATTAATTTACCTTGATGACATCCTAATCTTTAGAAAACATGGGATGAACATACACAACATGTTGAACTAGTGTTTCACATTTTGCAGAAACACATTTTTATGATAACAAGAATAAATGTTCATTTTCCATGCAAGAGATAAAATATTTGGGATACATTACAAACATAAGGAGTGTACATGTGAACATGACCAAGATTCAAGTCATACAAGAATGGGAAACACCATGTAAATTTACATAGATTCAAATCTCCTCTAAATTATAAAATTATACAAGATATTTATGTTTAGATTTTATCCTTTGAACCAAGATACCAAAGGTAAAATCGAATAAAGTTTCATCTAGTCAGTTACACAACAAACATAATTTGATGATCTAAAATTTAGACTGTATTTTGTGCTAGTACTTATGTTAATTAACTATAAATTTGGAATAACATCAAATTCATTTAGTAATAAAATTGACTATCATAAATGGGTATTGAGAACACAACAAGCCCTAGAAAAGAGTTAATTTCTATCATAATGGATTAAACAACATATGATTGGAATCAAAGATACCTTTAGAGTATATACTTACATTAAATGATGATGAAGTGATTAAGGATGATGAGGGATGAGGAAAGGGTGATTAAGGATTGTGAGGGATCAGGAAAGAGTGATTATGGATGATGAGGGATGGTGATACTCAATGAAAAATTGATTAAGGATGATAAGGGAGAGATTATATATGATGAAGGATAATGAAGGTCAATGAAGGAGTGATTAGGTATGAGGAGGGATGAGGAGGGAGTGATTAGCAATGATGATGGAGGGTGAGGAAGTGATTAGGGATGATGAGAAATGAGTAAATATTTATTATGTAAAAGGAGGGAGTGAATGCATATGATGAGGAATAGTGAAGGTTAATGAGGGAGTGATTATGGATGAGAAGGGAGTGATTAGAGATGACTAGGGATAGTCAGGGTAAATGATGGAGTGATCAGGAATGATGAGGAATGGTAATAGAGTGATGAGGGGAGATGAGGGATGAGTAGGAAGTGATTAGGGATGAGGCAAGGATGATGAACAAGCAAAATTAACATAAAGTGGTCATTTGATATGTGCAAGTGATTATGGATGTGTAGGAAT
Source organism: Torreya grandis (assembly GCA_037957365.1). NCBI lineage: Eukaryota > Viridiplantae > Streptophyta > Pinopsida > Cupressales > Taxaceae > Torreya > Torreya grandis. The sequence goes on from JARHVA010001610.1 coordinate 1,523,265, forward strand.
TGCCTATATAAAACATAAATAGAAATATAATTCCTTAATAAATATACCAAATTTTATAATGAGAAAATACATTAAGAGCTAATATGACTTTTTTTCCACTTCAATAAAAATGATAGAAATAGGTATAATATTTGCAATCCTTTAGTTCAGTTAATATAAGAAATGATTCATGGCTATAGTAATATATTTTACCCAAAGCATATCATGCCATCTAATGGAAAGAATGAACTTATTATACACAACTTGTAATAATGTATCCAATAAACAATAGCATGAAAATAATTATAATACAACTACAAGTTATGAGAAGGATTACTTACTACAATATGATTGAGTTCAACATAATGTTGCTGATTGTATAGATTGGAGACACATTATAATTTTAGGATAGTTGTTATATGGATGTATATGCCTACTATGACACATATTTGAATAAAATAAACATCTAACATAGCTTTAGGTGGTTTTAAGTTATAGTTATTGCATCATACTCAATTAAATTACATTAGAAAGCAACCATCTCATCAATCTATTTCACAACCTTACTAACTACTTCATGCACCATTCAATACTATCAAGTAGTGTGTATTTTAACATATGAATGTTTAGGTATCCCAACATGGTTTCAAGGTAATTTCAAAGGTTATTTAAATCACACATATTTTGTTTCTCTATACATGGTGTTTTTTCAAGAGAAATAACTTATTCAAACATATAAAAACTGAGTATAATGCACTTATCAGAATATAAGAGACCCATTGTTCCATATCCACAACCAGTATGAAGGTAACATACTATAAGATACCTGAAGACCATAAAGAAACTTCAAGGCACTCATTCCACCTCATACTCAGTCCAAATAAGAATATCAACAACCAATATCATTGGCAAAAAAGAGACAAAATTTTATAGCTCAAAAGCATCTAAATAAAATTATTACAATAATAAAACCATATTAACTTATTGAAATACAATTTTAAGAAGTAATGTAATTACCATAATTATGTACAATAATACCTCTAGCACAAGAATCAAAGAGAGAGAAGAATACGTCAATCAGAATAAGACTAAACCCAAGTGTATAGTCAAATGAGCCCAAAAATATGATGGCCTCAACTACCCCATTCATTAATTGGATTGTGGATTCGACATCAGAGTAAACAAGGAGGTTGATAATTCAATAAGGATTATAAGACACTAACCTAACTCACATAATAATAACCAAGAAATAATATAAATCTAAAAGTAACCACAACTAATGATCACCCCAAAATAATGTTAATCAGGTCAAGGAATCCTATGAATCTCTAATAGCCTATCAGTATTTATGTAAAACTTATATAAATAAAACTAGTACAAGTTCAAATCTATAGCTTCCTAGTGGCATACTTTGAACCCATACAAGTGATCCAACTCATCCAAAGGGATATTCTTAGCCAATAGTAAATAATGTGTAATGAATCTAAATTGATTAGCATCTTCATGGTTTCAACATAAAAATAAAATAAACAACTCCATACAACCACCAAGAGGCTCAGATGATTCATAACCCAAGAGATAATCATCAATGATAGGCTCCCAACATTAAATCAATTAAATGAATGATATAAAACAAGGTATGCAATTAAGTCCAATATATGGAAATAATAACCAAAATCTTAGCAATAGTTGAAGAAAACCACGCAATGGCTGCAAAATAGATCATTAAATAAATTGGCAACAACCTCCTCACAATGGTTTTAAGAGAAAAGACAGCTCTATTTTAGCTTTCATTAATTATCAATAATACCTTAACCAACTATATGGATTATAGAGTCAAATATATAGTTTAATGAAAACCCATTTCCAACATTTTTATTTTGTATTGCCCATTTAGGTTTATTCAAAATAAAAGTGGGTATTCACATACACCCTACCCAAACATGATTCAATCTGACAAACATTCATCTCCAAGCCCTACTTACAGGAGTCAAATCAATTCCATTAGAAATGAAATGTTCAAGATAGTACCCATCAAGAAAATGTTTACACAACCTTTATTTATAGGTTTAAAACACACTTTTCATAGTTGATAGAGGAATACAACATGTATTTAGCGTTACAAGGTTTTCATTAGAATATAATTAGAATGGGGGAGAGAAAGTCAATTCTCCCCCTTTAGGTTTGAACTAAAAGCATTTCAAATCAATCATACTATTAATAGCAGTACTAACATAAATTTATGTATACACCCTAAATTGATCAAACAACCACACATATCATGTCTTTTCATATTCCTTCCATATGAAACTCTGACTGGAGAATATGAGCTTTGCTCACATTTATCCATGTCCTTTGTTTTATTCATTTTTGTCTTGTTTTATGATTAAGTCACCTCTTTGCCTATTCTCAGTCATCTCGAGCCTTTCAAATATTCATTCCACCTCAGCCAAGTTAGGTTTTCTATCCTCTTTCCATTGCCCTAAGTCTTAGGACTATAGGACAGGAGCACTGGGGTTGGACTACAACACTAGTGTCACTAGTGTCCATTTCCAGTGCTCTTATCCAAAGCCATTTTGAGTTCTAAAAATAAATTTCATTTTCTTAATGAGTCTTAGCCCATTTCTTATCTTCATCCTTAAGTTTCCCAATGTTTTCCAAATGCAAATAAAGCTCTCAAATTCAAAATAAAAAGTATCCTATATAAATGACTTCACATGGCATTTTATATCCATAACTTACTACTTTGGCACATTAGACAATAAAAATTAGTCAATAGTATAGCTCAACATTCTACATCACTCATAGATTTGCATGCTTAATCAAGGAAGGGCCTAGGCGAAAGTCATCCTTGCATCTATCATGCATGTTTTTTATGCATGTTCCCTAAGGGATAACTAAATTTGATCTGAGACCCTAGTTTGAGGGTTAATGTAGGTAGTGATCAAGATAATAAGGGTTTTAGATTGTGTGATCATTCTTCCCCTAACCCAGTTTTCCCCCTTTTTCTCTTGATTCATTTGTTGTTTGCATGTGTCTAGATGAATATAAGGTTTTGGAGATTAAAATAGACCTAAAATGAGCTATGATGACTTATAGGCTTCAAAATGTGGTACACATGCTCACACTTACCTAGCAAACAAAACTCAAAAAGCTCATATCCTCATAACAACAACAAAGGTGGACTATAGCACTGATGCCACTGCTATCCACTTTTGGTGCTCCTGTCCAATCAAAAAATGAAAGACAAACCTAGATTGATGACAGTGTCCTAGTCCTCCACATCAATTTATAGCTCTTGAATCATCCATTTCAGTCTATTTTTACATAAGTTTATTTATTATGCTCATGTAAATTATTATATAATAATCTATAGTTTGTCACATTAAATTAGAATTTTCCCCTTACTCCAGACACCTTATTATATGGGAACTCAACAATAGTTTCTCAAAAATAATAAAACATTTAGTGCACTTGACTTACTTCGAACAAGTCTAAAACCCTAGGTACCCTTAAGGTTTTTCCTTCATATTTTGTGAAAAAATATTATTTCAAATTTATGATTTTTTGTATAATTTTTGGTACATTTATTCTAATCAAAACTATTTTTAGAATTTAAATTATTGAGATAATTTTCAAAAATTCTAAGACCCTAGCTCAAAACCCTAGATTTTCAAACTAGGTCCTTAAACCCCAAGCCTTCCTTGAAAATTTTAGAAAAATGTTTTGGAATTTTTGCAAATTGTTTAATTTTTTAAAAATAATTTCAAATTTTCAATATTAGTAGTATTCTTGTGCAAAAATTTAATTTCAAATTTTTTATTTTTATATAAATTTTTGTGTATTTATTCTATTCAAAACTATTTTTAGAATTAAAATTATTGGAATAATTTTCAAAATTTCTAAAACCCTAGCTCAAAACCCTTGATTTCCAAACTAGGTCCTCAAACCCCAAGCCTTCCTCCCTTAAAATATTTAGAAAAATATTTTGGAATTTTTGCACATTGTTTAAATTGCCAAAAATATTTTCAAAATCTTTATGTTCATAGTTATTTTTGCATTTATTTTCTCAATAGTAATTTTCAATATTCTCTTTGGTGAAAGAAATAAAATGGCCACTAAGGCACTTCTTCCCTCTCATCACATAGATCAATTTTTAAAATTTTCTCATAACTATGACAATGAATGGATAAATTTTCAAAATTGTACATTTGCTAAAAATGTGGAAAATGATTTCATTTACAATGAAGATAATTACTATTATTTTAATGAGGAATATGATGATATATGTGATAGTGATAGTGAAGTACAAGTAGATGCATCTTCTTTTCTCAAACCCATCTCTTTTATTCCCTCTTTTAAAGAAAATAATTTTGATAAATGGGAAAGGTACTTTTCACCTCATTCTCTTATGCACAATGCACCAAATGAACTAATTAGTCATGCACTTCCATGTGAACCTAATTTCTCTCTCTCTTTTGTTACTTCTATGTTCAAATTACAACAATATAAATGCAATAAAATCAAATTACCACTGCATAGTTAAAATGATACATCTCATGGTCCTAACTCTACTGTGTCTAAAGAAGATCTAAATGATAAATCTCTTTCTCTTACTTCTCATGAAAATAATTTATGTACTCCATCCATGTATAACATTTATGCACATGATATTCCAACTTCAAATGATACTTTATTTCATATTAAAAAAGAATTAAATTCATCTCTTACACCTCTCTCTAGTTGCACTGAAAGTCTTAATAAGTATGATAGTGAACATGCAAATGAATATGAAAATGAGAGTGATTATGAACAATATTCCAATGATAATAATGCATGGAAAAATCATGACTATTAAGCACATAGTGAATAACAATATGCATCTCATATTTATAACTTTTCTCTCACTCTTCCTCTCAAATATAATGTACTTCCAAATGTTGTTTCTACTTATATGCATGATTCTATTTCAAATAATGCTCATGTTCATGCTAATAGCACATATTTTACTCAATTATAATGTGATACAATAAAACATAAAGATACTAATGAATCTTCCAAGCCACTCCTCACTACACTAGAGCCCAGTTCTCACTGTTCACCTAAAGAGAATGGTATCCCACATCCCTCTAGTAAGGTCCAAGTTACCATTACTCCCAACGTTCAAGTGAGCACAACCCCTCTTTATGATCCAATTTCTAAATGTAGCATTCGCATGGCTAAAATTAAAAATCAAATTCAACAATTAAATGAAACACTTCAAGATGTTAATGTACCATCCTAGGAGATTATCTATTTAATGCATATAGTTGGTGAATTACAACACCAATTACATCTCATTACCTTGGAAAACAAGGATTATAAGTCTTGGATAAATGCAAATGATCTACATGGTTACCCACTTCTAAAGAAATTCAAAAAATATTCATTGCCTAAGCATTTATAGATACCATCATTTCCTTACTTTGATGGAATTGGAGATCAATTCAAACACCTTCAGGCCTTTCAGAAGGCCTTGTCATCTCATGCAAGTCCTATGATTCTACTCAGTTATTCTAGTAGACATTAGTGGGGGAAGAAAAAAATTTGTTCTTTCATCTAATCCCCATTGGTTCCTTACACACATATGATGAATTAGAGGACACATTTCTTAGACATTACATAGAAAACATGGGCCCTCATGTTACATATGAGAAACTTACAAATTTACATTAGAATACTTCAAATCCAATTAGTGATTATGTCTTACAATTCAAAAATCACATGTTAAGATTGATACAAACCAAAATATTTAGAGATTCAACATATCTTTATTAAGGGGCTTTGCCAACCTCTCTTCAAGCATCTACTATATCAGATAGAGTCTTTCGTCAGGCACTTATGCTATATAGTTCTTGCTTGGAAAAGAAAATGGAATTGATTGAGGCAAATTTAGTTGATCATATTACTCTAGATTTCACAATAGTATTTATATCTACATCTCTTAGCATCCACCATGTCCTAAATAAGATAAGAGATCACAACCAGAAAAGTAATCAGTTAAGAATAAAGGGCTAGTTTCCAAAGCACAACCTAAAATATTCACTATAGAAAACAACATTAAGGCACCATTACAGTTTGATTCAAATTAGGATAGCCCATCTTTCATATTATCAACACTACTTTATAGGAGATTAATCACATTACCTTTTACTCATCGATGAGATCCACATCTCCTAGAGAAACAACCCCATCAACCATTTTATAACTATCATTGTATCCATGGACATAGAGATAATGATTTTTATGGAATTAGAGATTTCATTAATAGATGTGTTGATAATGGCATCATATAATTCACAGAGTGAGCAACCAGATCTCCTTCATCATAGAACCATAGACCTCATTCATCCACGACTGAGTCATCCTAGGACATTTCTTCACAAGAATCATCAGTCACTCATCATGAGAGAAATGTGGGTTCTAGGATAGAGTGTCACAAAATATCTCCTATTCCACCTATTCAAAAGGTTTAGAAACTAGTACAACAAGAGTAGCCTATATATAGCAGTGTAGTATGAGGAGTACATAGCGTAGTTCCATACACATATCCAATAGAGTCACAGGCACTGCAGTAGAGTACTACGCATGAGAAATATTTAGTATGGCCAAAAATTTTGGGTCCTATCTCATGTAACAATCTGATATGGTTAATATTAAATTAACTCCCATCATAGAGCACTAATCATGAGAAATATACATTACATCTATATTTTTTGGATCCTATCTCACATAGCAATCCACTATGGTTAAGATTAAATGAGCCCTCATCACAGGTTTCAACGTTAGCTCAATCTATTGGTCAGTCATACACATCACAAAAAAGGCCATAGGGTATACAATTATAGATAGATGAGCCTTCTTCACAACAAAGTTTTAGTTACATGACTAATAAATCTACATTTTACAAAATCTCCATGTCTAGCTACAGTTAGTACATAGTAGATAGTATCAAATACAGAGCATATTCCTATACAACATGAGTAGTGTGGCCACTTGTTCAGTTGGCTAATAGGCTTCAAATATTGATATAACATAGAGTGATATGACCCACATTCATACTAATAGCTATTCATAGCTTCACTTAGTAGGGAAATGATGGATCCAAAGGTTTAACTAGCCTTTATATTCTTGAGCCACTCTCAGGGAAGTAATATGCACAATGTGTTATCTTACATCCCCACATACTAATAACTAACATTCATAATTACCAATAACTATCCATATCCAAAACTAGTTTATCAAATTCTAGATCTTACCAAATCCTATTTTACCAACATTCAACCAACCCATCCAAACAATTAGCCAACCTCAAAACTAGCTCAATTTATCCCAAAATTTTTTTGCTTACAATTACAAATCAATCCTACCATCACACTTATCAACATATCATAAAAAATCAAAATCACATCATAAACAATATTTTACCAAATATACGTAGCCTCAACATCAATACCAAATCAAGTACTTAAAAAAAAAACTTATGCAATGAATATAACAATATATTACAAATACCCTAACACAGTACACATGAGTCAAAATCAAAATAATATCCATATATATATATATATATATATATATATATATATATATATATATATATATATATATATATATATATATATATAATATAAGTTTTGAAAATAGATACATCATATCAAGATACAATCAATCATGGATGGGTGTCATTCCCTCACTCTCAGTCTCACTCTCTCTTTAAGCACTAGTCCCATAGTCTAGCCTAGCACTCGATGACCCCACACCTCCTCAAGATCCCTAATGCCTCTTACACGGACTATCTCACTCCAATAACAACCCATGATCCTCATGTAAGTCTACATACCACCTCTAAAGATCTACTTACTCATCGATAATCAATGTACTCATCGATCCATAATCAAGTGGAGGCATCCTATGCCTATCTAGCTCAGCCCTCAGCTCATCTCTCTCTCCCACTACCCTAACATATGTAGTTGTAGCTATAGAAACTCTATCAAACAAATGAGCATAAACATCAGCTGTAACTATCACATGATCTATCAAACTCTCTTCCATTCCATCATCAAGAATGTGTCATGCAAGCTCTTAGAGTGTCAACTCAATGATGGTCTCCTTAAACCCATCATCTCTACCTCCGCCCCCAGTCAGTGTTTCATCCTAAGCACTCCCACTCCACCTACATGCATAAGTACAACACTACATTAGATATACATTTTCCAAACAAGCTAAAATAAGTACAAACTTATACGCAATCCAAATATAATCAATGATTACCTCCCATCATCTAGATCAATGTGGGATCCTCGTACTCTAGGGCATCCCCTCCATCAATAGGATATAGAAGAGACCATTGACGCCTTATCCACCATATTATATATGCCTATGTGAATCCAACATCATCTACATCAAGAATGTCTATAGCCACATCATGTGCATCTAAAGGCAATGGTGCCAACTCATCCTCTATAGGCCTCCCACAAGCTCCTACCTTCACTGGTGCCCCTGTACTTCTCACCCACACCCATGCTATAGGGGGCACAACCTATGGTACCCCAAACTGTCTAGTCACATGCTCATACTGAAAGCGCTCATACACTCCAACCCAACAGTCATGTAACCAACAACTAACCCTCATATATTGTAACTACACTCCATCCTCAAGCCACCTAAGGAATCCTCTATAGGGCCTCTAAATGATATCTTAAGCCACCAATCTATCTAAAACTTATCTACAATGATCTATCACAAGAGATTAGATAGCCAACATACTCATCTACCACTCTCCAAATGGCTATGGAGGTGCCCACCTCTCCCTCGGCAATCTTATTGACTGCACAACCAGTATATGCTCATAAGCCCAACAATGTAATAAAGTAGTTTCACTCACACCACCACTAAATACCTATTGAGTAAACATGTAAAGGTCTCTGTATAAGTGGGCAAGCATAGTCCTACCCTATGAAAACATAGTGCCATACACCTCTATATTGCACATGATCCTATGCATCCTATATGCAATTGACACCCTAATCCCATCTATAGCAATAAATGAGGCCAATAACATAGCTAACCACTTCCATAAATGCAAAATGCTCAACTACACAATAACTAATAATAATACATCACTATCACTACCTCTCCTATGTATGCCTAAGGGCACACCAACAACATACAATGACACATGATCAATAGCATCAACACCTATGTCATCCTACAAATTCACACACCATCCACTAACTAGTAAATGCAAAATATGGTACACATCCTCCACAGTAATCATAATCTCTCTAGTAGGAATCTAAAAAGTACATGTGTTTACATTCCATCTCTCACATAAGGTGGTAATCAGATACTTATCCCACTGCATAGTGTCTAGGTCACACACATGACCTAACCTTGATCTATCCATCACCAACTCTCTCATCCACTAACAAAGGTAACAACCATAGTGTCTCCATAACCTGACCTCTATATAACTCTATCATCCATACCTCACCCTACAAAAACACCAAAAAATAACATATACATAAGTTCACCATGCCAAATCAATAGCCAAGCAAAAAACACAACAACTAAACTAAGTAATAACTAAAAAAATCTAGCCTCTATGACAACAACACTAGGTATAAGATATCAACATTAGATAAGAGCATTTTAACCTTGACAATAGCACTAGAGCCTGGACAACAACATTGGAGGAGGGACAGGAGTGTTGGAACTAGTTAATTTTTTTCTAGGCTACTTAAAACAAATCAAAAACATCAAAATTAGGCTTCTAAACAAGGAGAAATCACACATTTCAATTGCTTACTAGGGTAACCTACGCACCAACCTCCACCTAGGTTATTAACTGCTCAAACTAGTTCATGGTATGTGCTCATCTCTTCAACATATCTCCTACTCTAGATCTCAAAAATCTCAAACTAATCAATGAAAAAATGAATCAAGAATCAACCCAACTTTTCTATATCAAAAAACTTATTCATCCAAAGTAAAATACCATTTTTCCTAGAACTTCAACCTTGTATCTCCATTTTACAAACCATTTTGTTTCGTGGAATCATAACAATGATATCTTTGACATCACATAGGCCTTGCTCTCTTACTACATCATCTACCTACTATGACACACACATCTCTATACCTATTTTATATCTAGACATTCACCTTAGTCCTAACCAAGTAAAGACTCATTCGACTATCAAACAACTTAGCCTAATCAATCAAGCAAAACTTTCAATCTCCTCAAAATAAGCCAACCTTATTTCTATGTATGCCACTAGTCATTACTTTTGGCTCAAGTTCCTCTATCATGAGATCTTGTGCCTTTCGCTAAAAGGGGGGAATCATTCCAGTTATTCCTATTCCTACACTTATCCAACATACCTAACCACTCTCATAAGTTGATACACCATAGTTCTTACACCTCCAATAGTCAGATTGTCAGATTCAGCTCAGATCAGTTGAAATATATAGTGATTTAGACTACATGGGTCACTCACCATGGTTTTTACACCTTAGTATTTACATTATCATATTCAGCTCAGATTGGTCACAATTTATAGTGATTTAGATTACATGGGTCACTCAACATTACTCAAGACGTTCATAGGGATACACCTTCAGTTTATAGATACACTAACTATTTAGATATAGTGGTTTAGATTATATGGATTCATGGTATAGATTTAAACCTAGATACCAGATTTGGGGGCATGTACATTACTACATGTCTCACACACATATCTTCATATAACATGACACAATTATAGGACCAAATAACATATTATAGGCATAGTGCAAAGCATATTATTCTGATCTCTAGTTTTACACATGGGACATGGCATGATAGCTCATTTCACATATGGTTATATATATTTCTAGACTATACATACACATCACTGACATACCATATCTGGGGGCATGGCATAAATGTTCGTGTTCTTCACCATCCAATATTATATAGATTGGAATGGTAAGACATGCCATTCTCTTCTTAAATATTTATTAGAGTTTCATATTACACCTAACTATACCCAGGTTGTCACCAATTTGGACCATACGATCATCTGTAGTAGTTGGTCCATAGCATTACCCAAACCCAGACTACGTGAGTTTATGCAAGATAGAAGACAGACATTGGTTTTGAGCCTCTAAGCATTTCTTAATTCTAGTTTAGATATTCAAAGTGGGGGAATGATATATTTTATTCTTCATAGTATATAGATTCTCTACATTCTAGATTACATGATTTTATATGGGTTAGAGGATAGATATTATTTTTGGGCCTTCGAGAATTTCTCATTTGCAGTGAGATTAAGCAAAAGAGGCAAGGATTGTCCTCCTTCTCCATGTTATGCATATTCAACTTTCATATTTAGTATACGTGGCATCTATCTCAAGGATTCATTCTTTATCAAAGCATTATTTGACTGTCTATCCACTTCCCTAGCCAGGAAATGAGTTGGACCATTTTTTTTCAACACACTTATCTCCATGTAGGTAGGTTAAAGTATGCATTTTATTTTCTTTCTTTTACTCTAGTATTTCATTTCATTTCAGCACTAGATTAAAATGGGTGCAAATGTATACACCCTAAATTGGTCAAACAACCACACATATCATGTCTTTTCATAGTCCTTTCATAGGAAACTCCAACTAGATAATATGAGCTTTGTTCACATTTATCCATGTCCTTTGTTTTATTCATTTTTATCTTATGTTATGATTAAGTCACCTTTTTTCCTATTCCCCATCATCTTGAGCCTTTCAAATAGTCATTCCACCTCAATGAAGTCAGGTTTTTTGTCCTCTTTCCACCCCCTAGGTCATGTGACTATAGGATAGGAGCACTAGAGTCAGACTACAACATCGATGCCACTAGTGTCCATTTCTATCACTCTTGTGTAAGGCCATTTTGAGATCCAACGGTTAGTTTCATTCACTTAATGATTCTTAGCCCAATTATTAGCTTCATCCTTAAGTTTTCTAATGTCATCCAATTACAAATAAAGCTCTCAAATTCAAAATAAAGAGTCTCCTATATAAAGGACTTCACAAGGCATTTTATATCTAGCACTTACTACTTTGGCACATTAGACATAATAAAAATCACTCAATAGTATAGCTCAACATTCTACATCACACATAGATTTGCATCCTTGATCAAGGAAGGGCTTAGGCAAAAGTCATTCTTGCATCTATCATGTACATTGTTTATGCACGTTCCTTAAGGGAAAACTACATTTGATTTGAGACCCTAGCTTGAGGATTAATGTAGGTAGCAATCCAGACAATAGGGGTTCTAGACTATGTGATCATTCTTCCCCTAACTTAGTTTTCCCCCTTTTTATCTCGATGCATTTATTGTTTGTATGTGTGTAGATGAATATAGGGTTTTGTAGATTAAAATAGACTTATAGTTAGATTTGTTGAATTTCAACCTCCAAAATTTGGTACACAAGCTCACACTAACCTGATAAACAAAAACCAAAAAGATTAGATCCTTAGGACAATAGTGATAGGGGTGGACTATAGTGCCAGTACCACTACTATCAACTTTTGGTGCTCCTATCCAATCAGCGAATGAAGACTAGATCCAGATTCATGATAGTGTCCCAGTCCTGTATATCAATTTATATTTCATGAATCATCCATTTAAATCCATTTTTAGATAATTTTATTTATTCTTATCATGTAAATTATTATATAATAATCTATATTTTTTCACATTAAATTAGATTTTTCCCCTTACCCCAGAGCCCTTATTATTTAAGAATTCAACACTAGTTTCCCAAAAATAATAAAATAATTTACAAAATACAAATTGAGCACAATGAACTCTATAGTATTTTAGACAAAACCCAGAAGTAAGATATAATATAATGAATAACTAGCATTACCATCAATTATCTCATATTTAGGAGGACATGCCTCAAACCAAAATACTAACTACCATGCTTGAAAAAAAATTAAATCCCTTACCTAGTAGGATCTAAGACTCTTGTGAAGGAGATAGACATCTACCTAGCTTGCCTTCTTCTTCCCTTTATTATCTCTGCCAAAAATGGGTGTTTTTCTCTTATCTCCCACCGTGGAATTGTAAGATTATAGGCTATTATGGATATGGGTACTCTTCCTTTTACCTTTATCATTTTCTCCTACTTCCTTCCCAAAAAAAGGAGCCCCACTAAAGGAATCTCTACCCTTCTCCACCACTGACTCCATTCTTTCAAGACCATAGTTACTTCTAGCAGACATTATCACCCACCTTTCTTCCTTCACATGCCACTACTCACATGAAGAATGCCCTTGGAATATAAATCCCCAAGGAGAAAATTGAAACATCCCTCTAGGGTCTTTTTAAAAAGAGACAACCAAAATGATGTGCCATAATCCACAAAAGAGAAATTGAGTGGAGAAAATTTAATTTTTATTCCATCATGGGAAAATTAATAAATAATTGTCAAACCACAACAATATGCAGTGAATTATTAAATCATGATGGTGGTGGGTTAATGGTTCAAATTAATCATGACTCCACAAGATTAATATAATTAATGTTTGAGACAAGCTATAAGGAGGGAGTTTCAAACAAAAACATATAATACATAACTCATATTAAACCAAGATGTACAAACAACATCAAACCCAAAATAGAGGAGAAATATCTAAACACACTAAAGAGTTTACTAAAGATGATAATTAAGCTTTGATCTATATTTTAAATATCTTGATGAGACCCATATGTATGTGCATGAAGTTGGGGGATAATTCCATGGACATATCCATTAACGTATACATGAAATAAAAATAATGTGTATGCATTATGGTCATAACATATACAAGTTATTTGAATTAAGGATTGTAACCACCAAACTTAGGAATGTTTACACATTCTTAATGATGCATACACATTCCTAGTAACATGTACGCATTATGAGGAACATTTTCCCAATAATGTAAATGCATTATGAAGAACATGTATGCATTATGAAGAATGCATAGACATCCCTATTATTTCTAATATAAAAACACTAGAACATGTACATAAAGACAATCTTGAGTTAAAGATGATATTTACTACTCTAAGTTTACATTTAGTTTTCTTATAGTTCAATTTATTTTAGTAAATATAAGAAACTAGGGTCACTTTACATCTGATAGAGTTGGTCTCACAACTGCATGCCTTGTGATGTGAAAAATAATTCTTCAAAATCCAATCTAATCAATACATATGTATTTTTAAGATCTAAGTATTGAACATATGGATTTCAGGGCATAAATTTTGCATTTGATGTCCATTTTTGGTAAACATATAGTTATTTTTTAGGTTTTTGTGCCTTCTTGATTATTTTTTGGCATTTTTAGGAGTCTTAGGTTTGTTAAAATTGATGTTTTCAAACCACTCACTTTGGACTTGATCCAAAGTGGTGTGATTGCGGTTGCATAAGTCACATTGATGACCTACACACATCAAACAACCATTTTGTGCTAGTTTCACTTTTTTATCATCCCTCACTCATCCTTACTCACTTTTTACTCATCTCTCATAACCTCTAATCACTCTCTCCTCATTCTTCATTATCTCTAATCATTCCCTTATTGAGACTCACTATCCCTCATCATCTCTAATCACTCCCTCATCATCCATGATTAGTCCCTCATTGACCCTCACTATCCCTCATCATCCCTAATCACTCCCTCATCATCCCTCATCACCCCTAATCACTCCCTTATTTTCCCTCACCATCCATAATCATCTTTAATCACTCCCTCATCTTCCCTAATCACTCCCTCATTGGCTCTCACTATCCCTCATCATACCTAATCACTCCCTCCTCATCCCTAATAATTCTTTCCTCATATATCATCATCCCTAATCATTTCCTTATTTACCCTGACCATTCCTCATCATTTATAATTACTCCCTCATCAACCCTAATCACTCCCTCATTGACCCTCACCATCCCTCATCATCCCTAACCACTACTTCATCATCCCTCATCATCTCTAATCACTACTTACTCATCCCTCATTACCCTAATCACTCCCTAACTAACCCTCCCATCCTTCATCATCCTTATTCACTCCCTCATTAACCCTCACCATCCCTCATTATCCCTAATGACTCCCTCATCATCTTTGCTCAATCCCTCCTCATCCTTCCTCATCCTTAATCACTCCATCTAATACCTTGATGGTGGTATTTTTTTGGAGTTTAAAAATGTTAGGAGATACAAGTGGAGAGTTGAGTGTTAACATAAAATATAAGTAATAGTGATCAAAATGATGTGGACACAAAATTGAAACATAATTATTTAGAACCTATAAAAAAATATGGCCTATCAGAAATGATGTAATTCACATTTAAAGATCCAATAGAAAAAGAGAAGCAAGCAAAACTACCATATCACTAAAAATGGGTAGTAAGTATGAGGATCAAAAAGCTATGTGATTTCCTAAAACCAATTAATTAATTTACATATGAGGATATATTATGATCTGAATAACTGCATTGAAGGACTTCTATTTATATGTTTATTGACTGAGTAATTATACCAAATAGAGGAAAATGATTAGAATAAGTAGTCCAATATTGGAAATTTATGATTAATTCATAACTTCAATATTCAATCCAATGAAGAGTGTCACACTATGACCTCTCTACTTGCACACCTCTAGAAGTGGGTACAAATTATCTATCACTATAGAAAAACAATTAGATAATACATTCTGAAATAAATGATATGGTTGGTACTAAAAATATCTCTACTTCCCCCAACAAAAAATTATATGAATTAAAAAATTTATTTCATTAACGAACGTAGATCAATTAGAAACCAATACACTTCATCATTTCCAATGGAAGTCAAAATAATTTAATTTATCTTAAATTATAATTTCAAATTTTGAAATTTAAATTGATGTATCATCCATAACCATATGCTAGTGTATAGCCTTAAGAAATTGATCACCTAGTATTGTCACTTGGTGTACAAAATCAAACCTTTTAAAGTTGTAATCCTTTGTGACATCTCACCATTAGAGGCATGTGATGTTTTACATGTGTTCAACCATCTATTTACCATTGACATGTAGTCTATAAACTAAATCGTTTAAATGCTATGATAGATTGTCATTATCTAAAATATCATATATCATAGTTACTTTATAAGCTTTCAATCATTAGTGCTAGGAGGTGCAATAATCTTATCAATTATAGTAATAAGTATAATATTTATAGTAAGAATTAAATGTAATAACATTTTTTTGGTGCCATATCATACTGTGGTTTGTCCAACAATAACAAAGACAAAATAATTGAACCATAAACTAGATAAATACAAGGATATCTTTTAGTCACCTAAATAAGTTCATGAATACTATACACTAAACAATAATATTGATTTGATCCCTTAACTACCTATACCTCAAACATATTTATACAACATATCATTTACAGAGAATGAATATATCAAGTGGTATATCCATGAAATCATGGATAATGGACACAACATGCCCAAATCATTGCCTTACATAAGCCAAATGTGTTTTCACCAAATAATGATGGGATATGTGATTATGAATCAATTAAAAAAATATTAGCAAGATTAAAGTGAATAACTATTATCCTCATCTAAATATTAATGATTTTTCTATCATATCCATGGTGTAGAAGTCTCTTCCAAAATTGATCTTAAGTTTGGGTATCATCATATTCATGTTGAGCCTATAGACATTTGGAATATAGTCTTAAATATAAAGGACCCATTTTTAAAAAAAATGGTTAAATATAAATAGGTCAAACATCTCAAATTCAAAAAATAAATCATATTTTTCAAATAAAAACATAGTAGATAATCTTTCGTACGATGCAACATTTTTATAACAAAGTTTAGTATTTTTTGAAACTTTTTGTGAAAATTTAGATAAAATAATCTAGTTTGTAACTTGTATTTTATTCAAAAAAATTAATTAATATATATTTTTTATTAAATTTACAAGTAAATAAATCTTAAAAATTGACCCAAAAAATGGATAGATGGTCATATGACCTACATAACTACCATAGTTTGTACCCATATGTTTTTTTTTCATATTTGCAACATGTAGTGGCCTAAAAAATTCATAGTTAAAAATCAACATAGATAGAAACCATAAAATAGTCCAAAAATTAAAAAAGTCATATATTTGGAAAGAAGAGAGCATGTTAGTCATTGTGGTAATAATTTTAGAATTTTCTCATCAAAATTTGAAGTGTATTTGGTGATGGAATTTGAATTTTGTTGTTTTTTAATCAAAACTCTCAGATTTGGTTATGTTGAAAGGTCCAGGCTTTTCGTCCAAAAATCCAAGCCATTTATGTGCCAAAAGGCTTGGCTTTTTGAATTTAAAAGAAATATATCATGTATGCATTATAACACACACACTATAACACATATGTTCTATAACACATACATGTTCCTTTCACATTGTAGTAAAAAAAATCTATTAGAAAGGCTATTTTCTTTATTTCATGTAATGTGAAAGGAATGTATACGTGCTATAACACATACACATTATCCTCACATTGAAAAAAATCATAAATGATCTATTAAAAAGGACATAAGTTTTACTAAAATAAATGTTAAGTACAAAGAATATAAAAGTAACATTTGCATGCCTTACGATGTGGAAGATAGTTTTTCAAAAGTCAATCTAGTTAGTATTTAGGCATTTTTCAAAGTCAAGTTTTTCAAAATTCAATCTAGTTAGTATTTAGGAATTTTACAAAGTCAGTACATAGGGATGTCGGGGCATAAATTTTTCAATTGATGTCTATTTTTATTAAACACTATCATTTTTATATTTTTGTGCCTTCTAGATTTCTTCCTAACATTTCGAAGAGTCCTAAGTGTGTCAAAATTGAATCTTACAAACCACTCACCTTAAACTCAAGCCAAAGTGGTGTGATTAGGGAAACATGCGTCACATTGATAACCTGTACACATCAAATGACCACATTGTGTTAATTTTAATTCCTCATCATCCCTTCCTCATCCCTAATAACTTCATCATCATCCCTCATCACCCCTAATCATTCTATCATCATTTCTCATTATCCATAATCACTCCCTCATTAACCCTTATTATCTTGCATCATCTTTAATCACTCCCTCATCATCCCTAATCACTCAATCATTAACCCTTATCATCCTTCATCATCCCTAATGATTCCATTATCCCTTATCATCCTTAATGACTCCCTCCTTATCTATAATAATCCTTAGTCACTCCATTCTCATCCTTCATTTCTATAATCACTCCCTCATTGACCCTCACTATCCCTCACCATCCCTAATCACTCCTTCATCATTCCTAATCACTCTATTGTTGGCCCTTATCATACCCCATCATCCCTAGTCACACCCTTGTCATTCATAATCACTCTCTCATTAACCCTTACCATCCCTCATCATCCATAATCACTCCCTCCTCATGCTCATTGACCTTCACCATCTTTGATCATCCCTAATCACTCCCTCATCATCCCTCATCATTCCTCATCATTGCTAATGATTCCCTCATCATCCCTACTCACTCCTTCCTCTTCCCTCCTCATCACTAATCATTCCTTTAAATACCTTGATGATTGGTGCAGTGGCTTCCCACTTATGCCCAATTGGCTTATGTTCCAATTGAAAAATTCGTTCACTCAAATAAGTCCCAAGGAAAATCTTATTCAATTCATCCTATTCCACTCAAACAACAAAATTAAAGATATTATATGATTTTTTGGTGGGATTCAATTATGTCCAAACTCTAGAGAGAGTGTGTATTCAGAGGCCTAGACCATAATAAATAGGTACGCAAGCAAGTAAAGGGTTGGATGAAATTGTATTACTTACATATATATATTGGGATTTGGGCATCTAAGTCACCCCTTCATGTCAATTTTACTTATGATTAGGTCTGTTATAGGCCAAAAGTGATAGAAAAACACTATATCTACTCATGATCAAGATAAAAGCAAACAATGAGCCTATCACACTAATGCAACCCATACATAGTGAAGTCCATTCAATGATGTTACATAGTTAAAACCAACTATTGTATTAATAGGGTATGAATCAACCATCACATCATGTTACCCACACCTGGATTTCATTATGTATCACATCAATATCATGAAATATGTATAAAGATAACATCGATCTATCATATTATATGGATATGTAATACATCACACAAATCATTCATACCACATTGGGCATTATGCACATTGGGTCACTCCCTCTAATACCTTTATGGTGGGTGCAGTGATTTTTTTATTGTGCCCTATTTTCCTCTATTCATTCCTTTCTCTATATAGGTTATAATTACCTTCTCTTTTTGAGATATAGCTTGGGTATTCAATTAGGTATTTAGGTATGGTATACTCAAGATTAAGATAAGGCTAAGAGATTCAATCGGGTAGGGCATACTCAAGTAGGTAAACTAGGTAGGTAATAATCAATGGTATAGATCTATTACATATGTAACATGATTCAAAAATTAACTTCTCATTTTATCTATTAGGAAGTAAGCTTACCTTGCCAATAAAAAATGTTAAATAGGTAGGGAATAACTAAGTAGGTAGGGAAAGAATATGTGTTAGCTATAGATCAGGAAGAAATCTTCCCTTCATAGCTAAGAATATATTCTAGAAAGGGTAAGTAGGTAGGATAAGAATGAAAATATATATTAGGGAGTAAGCTTCACTTGCCTTATCAGGTTGTGCATAGCTAAGTACGTATAGTAAGAACAAAGCTATATATCAAAAATTGAGCTTTCTTTGATAATTATTCCTTAATTCAGAAGGAAATCAAAGCTAGATATATGAGGAAGAAAAACTTCCCTTGATATTTATGCCTTACTCCATTTCCATCTATATATAAAGTAATGTTCCTTTGATATGCTAGATTTAGTGAAGCAAAGCTAGGTTTCAAGAAGAAAAGCTTCTCTTTCTTTACTCCTTGGCATAGATGTAGTAGGTAAGGTAAAGGGTGGGATGAAATTGTATTATTTGTATATATAGATTTAAATTTGAGCATCTAATAATATCAATCCTAGAGTTGAGAATCTAAATTTATATCTATATAGATGGGGATGACTAGAGACTAGTTGATAATTCTAATCCTAACCCCATATTTGACTTCTCATTTTCGCTATATGTCATTGAGAGTATGTCCATAGTAGACTAGATTACCAAATAGATAGATATGTGATCAATCTGATAGAGTGTGTTCTAATCTAGTAATAGGTAGAGTGTGTTTCCAAACCCAACTTGATCTATACCTAATCTATATATAAATTTATATATTAAGGTAATGGAGGGCATATGCCTTAATCAAGTGTATTGGGGAGGGCCTACATAGATCTTCGGCATGGCTCAGTTGGCCCTAAAGGCCAAACTAGGGCCTTGTCATATTCTAAGCATGCTCTGGTCCACAATAAAATATAACAATGGATAATGTAAGAATGGGGCCCCCACCATATATACTTTTGGGTCACCATTATAAAGGTCCTACCCTGGTATCAAACTTATCCTACCCAATATAAGGTAGTGAAAGCTTTCTATACCTAATTCATCTATGCCAAGGAGTAATAAAATGGAAAATTACCTTTTTAATAGCTTTATTTTATTCACCTAATATATTTTTTAATCCATAATCACTCCCTCCAATACCTTTATGGTAGTTTGAGTGGGTTTCTACTTGTGCCCAATCATCCCTAGTCACTCCTTTATCTATAGAGATTATAATGCCCCCTCCTTTCAAGATATGGCTCAATCCATTCCCCCTCATTTGAAACATGTGTTTTAGTTCCAATTCAATAGTAAGTAATGGAATGAATCAATATTAAACACATTGGGGTAGAGAAGGTCACATGAATAATATATATTACCCCTTATATATAGATAAAGTGCAATTCTTTTTCTTTATCACTCATCATCCTTAATCACTCCCTTATCAACCCTCATTTCCCTAATCAATATTTCATCAATCCTTATCATCCATAATCAATCCCTCATCATACCTAATCACTCCTTCCTCATTATTTATCATCCATAATCACTCCATAATTAAACCTCATCATCCCTAATCACTCTTTCATCATCCTTCATTATCCCTAATCATTCCCTCTGATACATCTACGGTGGGTGCAATGGGTTTATGCTTATTCCTAATTGTCTTTAGTCACTCCTTTCTCTAAATAGGTTATTATGTGCCCTATATTTTCAATATATGCCTTGGGTATTCAATTAGGTATCAAGTATTAAAGATATGGTTAGGTATAGATATATAAAATTAGGATTAGATATGGGTATTGAAGATCAATATATATCTTGGGTATTTTATCAGGTAGGGAATACTAAAGTAAGTATCAAAATAAGGATATTTAGGTAAGGAATACTCAAGTAGGTAGGGCAATAAGGATAGGTAGGTAGAGCATAGTCAAGATCAAGATATGGCTTGAACATTCAGGTAGGGTATACTCAAGTTTAAGATATGACTCAAATATAAACATAAAGTGGTTGTTTAATGTACACAAGTCATTAATGTGACTTATGTTATCCAAATCATGCCACTTTAGATTCAATTCAAAATTAATGGTGTGTAAACTTCAATTTTGGCAAACCTATGACTCCTAGAAATGTCAGGAAGTAATCCCGAAGGAACAAAAATGTAAAAAATAATTATCTATTTACCAAAAATGGAAATAAATTTTAAACTTTATACCATAAAATAAACTAGGTTCAATAGTGAGACCCCGAAGGTGCCTGAATACTGACTAGATTGGAATTTAAAAAACCATCTCACATCATAAGGTATGTTGTTGTGAGACCAACTGTAATAGATGCATAATGACCCTAATTTTTTAATTTTAATAAAATAAATTTAAAGTATAAATAATATAAATGTAATAATATAAATGTAAAACATTTAAGTTTGGTAGTCATGATCCTAGTTTTAAATAGCACATGTACATTATCTACATTACGCATACGTGTAATGTCTATAACACATATTCATTATAGTAAATGTCTATGAAAACTTTCCCCAACTGCATGCACTTATACATGGAAATGTTTTTTTATAGTTATGCACATGAAGCAATCGATCACCTTCTTAAATAGAGGAACATTAGACTAATTGTGAATAATTTAAATTTGGTTTAATTTGAATTCCTTATATTTATTTATTCATAAGTCACGACTAAGTTAAATTTTTGTTTAAGTCTTCCACTCTAAAATTAGAGACAATCACAAGTATTCGTATTCCCTATGACAAGGTTTGATGACAATTCAAGTTTTTAATATGAATCTACACCCAAAAATACATTTCCCCTAATATGCTCAATTAACTTTCCTTTTATCAAACCCTTAATTTAGTTTGGAAACAAAGTGCCATAAGTTAGTTACATAAAAATAGTTTAACCCCATTTCCTTTCTCAAAGGACAACAGTTAAAACTAAAAGGTGTCAAAAAAAGTCTTAGTAAAATGTCCCTTTTAAAAATATTTACTCATCCTAAACTCTAGACTAATTACATTAAGGAAATGCATTGATTAATTTCACTTGGTACACAATACAATCATTAGTAAACATAGGTTTCAAGTCACTTGGATAGGGTTTCCACACTATGATAGCTATAAGTTATCTTAGATATGAGTGCAAAAAATATTTCAAATATCATTTCGATATGTAAAAATGTAAGCTTTATGATAAAAGGATTTAGATTGGACACAATGTCTCATTTCAATCTTATACCGATGATCCTATCAAAATAATCTCAACCCAATTTGAGGATTGATGTAATCCATATCTTAACCTAAGACATAGACCTAATTCCCCCAAAAATTTTCTAACCTATACATCCGTTCTTCAGAATCAGGATCAGATGTAGTTCTTCAATTGAACTTGTGAAGTGTCTCCTCTATGAGATGCCATAACCAAAATGGGTAGGTGGTCTAAGCCAATAATGGAAAAACTAATGCAACTTAAGTGATATTATATAAGCTTTAGATAACAATACTCAATCACACACTCATAACAATCCTAACATAAAACACCTTGAAAATGTAAGGTGCATGTGGTTACTCACAATCACTATCTCACAAAAGCACATACAAGTGTCAAAAATAATGATTAAATATTTGACATTCCTTTTACGTAGTTAACTATTTTTCTCAATGATACAAAACTCACACTATTTGAATAAGTCCATGTTGCAAGAGTGTCTTTGTAGATGACAAGGTCAAGTCAAAAGCATCTAAAATCATTCAGTAAGGGTAAAATATAGGTCACCACTTATCCACTAATTAGAGTCATACCTACTAATCAACAAGGCATATTTTGGGGGTTATAAACTAGGAATAACATGAATGCACAAGGAATAACACCCTAAAGTAGTTTTAAAAATTCCCTCTTAGGATAGGTGCCTAAGGGTTAGTTATTAATTCTCATATTTACTTCTTGAGTTGACTACATAATTTCTATGGCCACCTTATAAGAATAATCAGGGTTGGCTATAGTTCACCCATTACCAAAATTAGTGTTAGTTATATTTCTAAGGCATCTAACCTTCATCCCTAATTATCACTAAGTTTACTTCCATAAATACCCTTGTGGGCATTTCTACATACATTAATTGGCTACCGTGTATTTAGCCCAACCAAAGATTAAAAAAAGAATACCATTACACATGGAAAAGGCCAATTTTGACTTCCCAACTCTGAACAAGGTGGTGTTGTCACTTTGATTTGCACCCTTTGAGATGTCTCAGATCTCCTCATCCAAGTGGCACAATTGAAACACCTCTAGGCTGTGTGTAGCCTAAGAATGAGGTGAATTTATAGATAGGGCTAGTTCCCTTGATGTATCACTTTTAGATCACTACTACACATATTCTTGCAAGGAAAAGGGAGAGAAAACTAAAAGTAAGCTATCCTAAAGGGGTTGATACACCAAATTAATTAATGACTTCCAACTAGTTGCATGTCACACATGTGACGAAGAGACTAACTAGGTACACACTTCTGTTATTTAAATCTTCTCACATTAGTATTTCATTATGGAGTTTTGATGAATGTTTAGGCTAGGAATAATAGACAAGCGGCCTAGAATGGTACTAGTAAATAGACTAACTCACTCAACCTTGAAACTTCATGAAACACTTCACATGACCTACAAGAAAAAGATTTCAAGCTAAGAATAGGTGAGAGAATGAGACAACAATGCTAAAAAAAAAATAGTCGTCACTATGCAAGATCAATAATTCAAGTGAACACACTATGAATAGTCATAGAAGATGTAAAATTAGTAGTCTTTATTGATCCATGGTATGCAAATGAGTAGGGCTTCGCCATACTTAGGTGGAACATATTTACAATAGCCAAAATGGTGAGTTCTTATAGAACTTGAGAGAGAGAAGAGAAGAAAGAATTTCAAAGGTCATAAGTACACTTGTCAAGCTGAGAAAAGGAGTTACATATGCAAGACAAGAGAATGTGAAACTGATCATGCAAAGTCATAAGAGACAAGTGGCACCCCAAGTCATGAAACTCTTGAAATGTGGCATGAAATTTCATTTTCTAGCTCAAAAAATTATCTTCATCTTTTAGCTATGTTTTAATTTCCTAAAATTGACTAGGGACATATTTATGTTCTTTCATGCATTAGTTGCATTCCTAATCATCTAGAATCTTTTGGAAGTGAGACATCACTGCCTACAGTCAAAGAAATTCCTCTTTCACACACCATGCACACTTGGATTCCAAAAGGGATTTATTTTCTCATTAAAATCCATAAAATGGGGTTAATGACATGTGATAAGGCCATTTATGGCCTTAGAGGCATTAATAACACCTTAAAATTAACTTACTTGAAGTTTTTCACCCTTATCACTATCATATTTAATATGCTAGTTTTGATTAGTTGAGATGAGAACTCTTGTTGAGGCACCTAAAATTTGTTATAAATCACTAAATTTTCATTTTTATTTATCTTAAGTCCCAATCTTCCCTCTCATGTTATTGGCATCTTTAGACTCCTTCTAGAACCTATAAAACACACAAAAATGTTAAGAAAACCCTATTTTTTACACCATACATACAATTTAATATAATAAAAAAGTATGGGGAGGAGACTAAGATAGTCCCATACAACATCCAATCATAATTATAATAAAACTATTCCATTTAGATGCACTAACTAATCCATCTTCTCAAACTGGTCACTAGCAAGGGTATTGGTGAGTTTAGGCCTGTTTTACCCTCTTAATATTTGTTCATGAACATTTGATGTTAAAATATAAAATAAATACCAAATTTTTTTTTATGATCTTATATAACTTTTCCTATCTCCTTGAGTCTCCATGTTAGGTGTCCAAGAAGATATGAGCAACCAAACCTCTCTTATCGAGCTTGTTCCTCCCTTTTGCATAGGTCTAAGTTATCTTAAAGTCCAAAATTAATTTTTCATGGATTCCCTTGAATCCAAATATATTATACATGTATAAATTTATCCTATAATCATGTTCCAACTAGTTATAAAACTCACTAATATTTGGAAGTGAAAGTGACTCCTTATTTGAGCTTTAAGACAAAACCCTGCCTAATAGGCCTAAATGTAACCTTTATGGTCTAGACCAACTTGTTGAGTTACATATTTATATGCTTGGTTACTCAAGTTTTTACTGGTGTTATCCAAATTACCACATCTCCTTTCAAGGTTCAAAAATTTCTTGGCTCACCTTATTACCTCTGTTCTTCAAAACCTGCCAATTTGTGCTCTAGCAAAGTACCCTCTGTCTGAGACAAAAAAATGATGATTACCATATTATAACAAATAAAATTAATGTTTTATGGGATTATCCAAGTTTTTTATACCCTATAAATAAAAATTTGGCCATTTATTGGGTAAAAAGACCCCTTAACTCCTTCAAATTCCAAGACAGACTCCTATAAAAGGGACTATGTGCAGGGGTTTAAGCTGTTGATTGTGTGATGCTTTTGAAAGGGTTTTATGCTTTGTATCCTTGATCTAAAGTTATAATGATATTTAAATTACAACATAGTGATAACATTTATCATGTTCACAAACTCTTATAACCCATGCTTGTACCTTGAAACATATCCTTGCTTGGTTAGGCTTGACTAATAAGTTGACCCTGTCTATATAATTCCCATGCCTGTAGGTGTAAATAAAACTTTTAGATATGATTACGTTGATATATGGTATTATTTAAATCCTTAATGTCATACCATATTACCTTGAGTCACCTATACCATGCATTTTTTAGGCCAAAGACTTAGAACAATCACCACTTGGGTCACTATCAGCTATAGTTACAACTGACTGTGTATGGTAGAGCAAGGGTTTTGTGGATAATAATTCAACTTAGAACCTATATAACATGGATTATGATTCATTTTATGTCTTTTGGAGTCATCTTATATAAATCAACATTGGCATATTTCTCCTTAATTTCCTACTATCGATGATGTGAAGGCTAACAGTCAACTGTAGGTCAACTTCTTAAGGAAGAGAAAACTATAGGTGAGTATAGGACCTAAAACACAATATGTCACATTATATTGATAATATTTTAGATCATGAATAATCCTTTAATTGACTATAACCTTTTGATCATGGAAACTTGTTTTAAGACTACAACCTTGGGTGAAGTTTGAGGTCCAAACCTGTAGGTGATACTAACTGTGTTTAGTGCATAAAAGTGTAATTTTGGGCTTCTCTAGAAAGAAAACCAGATGACCAAATCACTTCCTTCCTTTTGTAATTTGGGATCCTATGTGGGGACTAAAATACATAGTTACTTAGATGCAACAAGATTCTTATCAACCTTGTTATATGATTTTGACAAAATGGCCTAGACCTATATTTTACGCTTTTAGGGAAAAGGTCCCTGAATACATTCTCTTCACTTTTGATCATGGTTTCCCATTCTCAATTATCCACTTCAAGCATAAATCATATTTTTCATTCTATAAATCAACCCCAAAGACCTCATGGAAGTTTCCAAGCATACGAAATATTCTCTAATCAACTTTTTTAGCTTTTTGGTAGTGCCACCTGTAGGTGGTCATTCCAACATGTAGGCCGTATATATAAGTGTGGACAAGGTGTATTATTTTTTGACCTCATGAATTAATCTAGACTCTTTTTTGATTATCCAAATAGTTGTTTATCATTATTATAGTCTTGAAACCAACTTGAAAACCTCTATTCCAACGTGATTTTCCCTTTCAAGAACCTGTAGGTGTACATTCATGGCAAACTGTATGGAAGTGTTGTATTTGACTGGAAAAATCATTTTCTCACTCTTTAGAAGGTCCAATTATTTGTTCATATTCTAAGATCATGATCATTACTTTAAGACCATAATGACCTCTCCATGAATGTGTTTAATAACTTTGAATAGCTCACCTAGCTAATTGTATATGACAGTCACTGAGCAAACTAAATATATGGTGCTTATTACTACAGTACCATTGAACATTGTTTAGAGAATGAGATTTAGAAGTAAAGGGAATCAAGAGAATATTGAAAACTAGTAAATTAACCTAAAAAAACCCTTTAAAGTCACCACTAAAGCATAATTTTTTTACAAATAGTGGAAATCTACCTGTAACACAAAATGGTGCTTTCTCCTGTAACTTGAGATACTTGGCTTATCCAAAGACCTTAAAATGTGAAACCAAGCATGGGGAGCATTATAGGAGAGAGACAAAATCATCTAGAATCAAACTTAGCAACTGGATTGTACTAACTTATCCAAACCAAAGCAAAACCTCTAGGGTTCATAGATTAACAAGTAAATTAGGTAAGTCAACTTATTAGGAATGGTTCATAAAGCACAGGACACCATTATTCTAGAACCAAACATCAAATAGAATTCTATTTATTGTAAAATACATCCCCAATATCATTTTTTTTAAACCTCTGCTGCTGGCCACACCATCTGAAAACTTGAAGACCATTATTGCTTGCCAAGCCTAATGGGAGGAGAGAGAATTGATTTTCTTAGTTTATTGGAGATTTTGATCAAACTGATTATTGGAACAAGTGTTTGGAAGACCAAAGGACACTTTTGAAGTGTTGTTAGTTGTAGGAGGTTGCACAAATCTATACACCTTAAGAAAACTCTCCTTTTTCCAAGATAACTGCTCTTTCTTCTAAAAAACCTACCATAGAATGGATAATATTCGTGATTCTTGGGGAGATTTTCTATCTTTATCTTCCATCAGTATGGGTTTTTGATTTATTGTTCCTTTTAATTTGATTTCCTAAAAATAAAAGGAAACTTTGATAAATGGGGGAAATTTAATTTCTAAAAATCTGAATATTGGAAATTGATTGTGAGGTTTTACAGATGGGCCAAATCTTTACTAAAATCTTTTTTAGTAATAAATTTAATTGATTATTATTTTGGAGTAGATTTTATCATGATTTCTAATATTTTCACCTCACTAGATTTTTTGACAGCATCTCTATGGCATGCACATCTCTCAAACAATCTAAGGTGGCTATTGAGTGCATTAATAACAAAGATTTTGCATGATTTCCTTCCATCGGGTGGTGGTTTCATGTCATTTTCTTTATCCCTTAGGCTATGGGTAGTTAGTCATGGAGCTTTGGCTTACATAATGGATCAAGGGGTAGAATTAGCCCTAGCAACATTGATAGTGTATGGTGGAATCGTAGTCCAAAAATGGCATTTGATAGAGGCATCTCAGGGCAAGGCTTAAGAACATCTTTTGGGTTCTATCTGAAGTAGTTTTTCAAGAAATATTATCAATTTTGTGTAATGATTGCTTAGAGTAGGGTTTGCATAGTCAAGTCAATTCAGTAGTGGCAAACATGTTTGCCATGAATATAATGGCTCTTCAATCTAATACAAATGTGGTTTTAAATTTGGTCATGTTCTTTGTCAAACTTGATCATTGTCATGATCTAGTGGAGGAAATTGCAAATTTTGAGTTGGGTCCCCTACCCAAGCTCCCCTTCACTGGCTCAGATGCATTTGGATTATTGCATGTTTCTTATTTTAGATCACTTGAGACAATATTTATGGTCCCTATGGGATTTGTCGATGAGATTCATCGGAAGTTCTGTGATAACAAATCAATGGAGGGCCATTTCATGTCTTTGCCTCCCCTATCACATCTTGAAGGAGGCTAGACATAACAATTAATGGGTAGATGCAGCCAAGTTGTTGGTACAATCAGTGGCTCAGGGAGGGGGATCATCGCTCTCTATTGGTGGCCAAAGACACCACATCAGGGTATTACAAAATCCATGCAGAGCTGTTTGGACAACAATAGAGTGGCTGAGTCATTAGGTGGCTGCAAGATCAAACATAGGTGCTTCATATGGACTATGGTAGGTGAATTATCTTCTATGGTTTGTAATTTCAAGTAAATCATCATTTTAGATGATTTGGAAGATAAGGTGGATACTAAGTAATCTTGATAGATCTGTAAGTTTTTGGTTTTATTTATCAATATGTTTAGTTAGGTGGCCTTTTGGCCCTTCTAGGATTTTCCTCCCTTTATAGTAATTGGGTTTTTTATTTCTCCCACTTTCATTTGGCATGCCACTTCGTTTGGCCTTACCTATTTTTTAATGTATTTAACTAAACTTCTTCATACTTAATTAATTTTTGTATCACTTTTTATGGCTGGGGACTAGTTTAAACCTCGTATCAATCCAAAAAATATATATCTAATTATTACACTCATATTTTTCATCAAAATAAAATCTAGTTGAAGCCTCAATTTTGAACATTTATAATTTTAAATATATATTTTTCAATTCCAAACAAGTTTAAAAAGGCTAAAAGGAATGATAAAATACTGAAAACTTATTTATTTAATGAAAGGTGTCAAAATTTATTTGCTTCACTAAATTATCTCACAATATCAAAGGAGTTTAAATTTAAAATGATCTATTTGGGTTGAATATTTGACCTTGAGGTCATATTTCTTATTTGTTTAAAATATCAAAAGCATCCCACTTTAGTCTCATAGTTGGTTTGTAAGTTTAATATTTTAGAGTTTGTTTGTATAGGTCAAATGTAACTTTTGTGATTACAGAGAGTTAAATTTTTGTGTGGTCATGTTAGCTTAGATGACCTTAGAATAATTATTCACAAGATAAGGCAAAAAAAATTAGAGAGGGTGATAAATTTAAAATTGTGATTTGATTTTCAAAGCTCAAATATTAGTATAATGAGTTTGATAGGACACAAGGTCTCTAAAATAGAGTTAAGAGGTTTAAAAGAATGTAATAAAATTTAATTCGTTTAAATTGAAGGGAATGGGGAAAATGGTCTTAATTGACAGATCCATTAAGACTCCAACCTTAAATTACGACCCCATACAAAGTCAACAAAACTTCATTTCTTGTTAGATTTATTTACAATATTATGCATTGTCTCATTTTCTCTATCAATAAGAACATACAATTGTCACAAACTCATCATACAAATCTTCTACTTCAATGTAGTTCTACACAAATACAATTTGTTTCAAGCACCACTCTAATTAATTCACATCTTTAAATTCAACTTCAAAACTTCATTTTGAAGAGAGAACATTGGTCCAATAATTCCATTCACTCCAACCCTCTATTAATAATATATTGATCATATGCTTATGCAACTCCCACCTTCTTTCCTCCCCACCCCCCAAAAAGAGCTTAAACATCACAATAACTTCTAATAAGCATACCAACATCAAATAGTAATGACATGTTCCTATGCAATGATAAAACACTTTTTTTTATCGAAGAAAAATCTTAAAACTCACATTTCTGTTACATTTTCTTCGATTTCTACCCAAAATAATAATAATAACTACATATCAATAACCTTGTTTTGATTTTTAACTTATAATACATTAGTCAATAAGTATTTCACATTTTGTAAATAAGTTGCCATTGGATTGGAAGATTGTACATTTTGTACCACAAAGATTAGATTTTATAATTTATTATTATATAGAATACCGATACAACTAAAGTAATATATTAGTCAATTTTTTAATACCAAACACAAAATCAGGGATATTCTAAATTCTCGTAACTCAAGGTGAGATCATTATTGTTCTGAGTTTCTTAAGACCAAAAATAATCTTGGACTAAATATGGGTATAATTAACTCAGATGATGGTAAGCCACTCGCATATGTTACATTTTTTTCTTTCCAAAAAAATTGGAATGATACACTCTCATGAATATATATAGTGTTTATATAATAAAGTGTTGTCTACTAAATAGTTCTATCATCCTCTAAAAAGGATCCAAAAGTAAAGTTTCTAAATTCATTTGTTCGTATTCCCAAAGAACTAAATATCTTTGAATTATAATGTCAAGTAGTTCCCATATAATTTATTTGTTGAAATATTTTCTACATTTTGAATTAAAGGGAAGAACTGCGGTATTGGACATAATTAAGTTAATACGAAGAGAAAAGATTCCCCCCTTCGCCAATCTTTCACACTGAAAACTCATAAACCTTGAGTTGTTGCAGACAGTAATAAATTACACAACTTAAATAACTTTATATCATTAAGGAGAGTATAGTGCCTTTATGAGATTTTAAAAGGGAGAGGCGACTACTCCATTCTTCAAAGTCTATTCAATACTAACATTATGGTATATAGCGTCTATTATTACTAGAGTATAATTTCGAACTCAAATATCGGTAGTGAAACCAAGTTATACTTAACTCTTCAAAATCTTGAATAATCATTTGTTTTGTATACATATTTTTATTTTTATTTTTTTAAAATGTAGTTGGGGTATTCTTTTTTATTTAAAAAAAAAACTGTGTTCTCTATTATGTGAAGTGTGTCATATGTAAATTTTCATCTTATAAAATCTAGTAAAATATGGTACAATGTTTTTTGATTAATTAATTTATATTTAATTATCTATTATTAACTCTCAACGATTTATAAAAGGAGTATGTTATTACACTAAAGTGATATTGAACTTTTATTATATTATAGATATGTTTTTTTACAATTATACACATGAAACAACCGATCACCTTCTTACAATATAAAAACATTAAATTAATTATGAATCATTTTTATTTAGTTTAATTTGATTTCCTTATATTTATTTATTCATAAGTTCTAAATAGATTATATTTTTGTTCAAATCTTCCATTCTAAAATTAAAGACAATCACATACATTCTTATTTCATATGACAAGGTTTGATGACAATACAAGTTTGTAATATGAATTTACACCCCAAACTACATTTTCCCTAATATATTCAATTAACATTCCTTCTACTCAAACCCTTTATCCCTTTATTCAGTTTGGAAACAAAGTTCAATAAGTTTTTAAAACAAAACCTGTTTAACCCAATATCATTTCTCAAAGGACAACACACTAGAATTAAAAGGTATCAAAATATGTCTTGGCAAAAATTTCCCTTTTAAAAATCTTTTCTCATCATAAAATATGGTAATTACATTAAGGGATTCATTTATTTATTTCACCTGGTGCACAAGACAATCATTACTAAACATAGGTTTCAATTCATTTGGATAGGGTTTTCACACAATGAAAATCATAAGTTATCTTAGTTATGAGTGCACAAAATATTTCAAACATAATTTTGATATGTAAAAGATAAAGTCAACGGTACAAGGACTAAGATTGCACACAATCTATTATTTCAATCTTATATTGATTATTCTTGGAAAATAATATTAGCCTAACTTGGAGATCCATGTAATCCCTATCCTAACCTAAGACTTAGACCTGATGCCTCCAAAACTTTGGCAACTTACATATTCACTCTTCAAAATCAGGGTCAAATGTAGTTTTTCACTTTTGTGAAGTGTCTCCTCTATGAGACATCATCACCAAAATGGGTTGGATATTTAAGCAAATAAGGGACAAACTTATGGAACTCAAGTCATCTTATATAAGTTCTAGATAACAATACTCAAGACCAAACCACATAATCACAATAATTCTTGTATAAAATATCTAGAAAACACAAGGTACATGTGCTTACCCAAAGGCACTATATCAGAAAAGCACATATAAGTGTCAAAAATAAAGATAATAAATCCTACATTCTTTTGACCTAGTTAATTAGAGTTGTCGATGGTATAAAATTCACAGTACTCAAAGAAGCTCCATCTTGTGAAAGTGTCTCTATAGATGATGAGCTCAAGTCAAAAGCATCAAAGATCACTCAGTAAGGTTATAATGTAGGTCACCACTTAACCACTAATTAGAGTCAACCTACTAATTAACCAAGTATAATTTGTGATTTAGTAACTAGTAAGAATATGAATGGACAAAGAAGAACACCCTAAGGTCATTATCGATAATTCATGCTTAGGATAAGCTCCTTAAGGGTTAGTTATTAATGTTTTCATTTAATTCTCAATTTGCCTACATAACTATTATAACCACCTTCATAATAAGAATCAAGGCTAGATATATTTCACAAGTTGCCAAAATAAATGTTAGTTGTATTACAAAGGCATCCGATCTTTACCCTTCAAAGTCATTAAATTTACTTTCACAAATACTCTTGTTGACATCGTTATGACCAATAACTAACTGTTGTGTATTTAACCAACCAAGGATAAAAAATGAACTCCTGTACACATGGAACATGCTCACTCTAACTTCCCAAGTCTGAGTAAGGCGATTCAAGATTATTTAAGGGCACACTCTAATCATACTACAACAATCTCTTTTCCTAGACCTAACTATAAAGTAACTAAAAAACTAATTAGATATAGTACATTTAAGATCCATAACTTGGACTAAGGTGTTAGATGCATATCTTAGGCTAGTAAGAGTGCCAAATGACCATCAATCAATAATTCATGATAATACACATTTAACAAAATAAAAACATAATAAGAATTCCAAACAATATTTTTCATACTAAATTTTAATATGATAAATTGAGTACAAATACATCTCAATTTTATTTAATAATTAAGTGATAATTTAAATATAATTCTTAAACTAGAGACAATGTGGTTCAACATTTGAATATTTTTATGTGAAGGAATCTAACAAATTTTCATAGCATTTTGAAAAAACAGATAAATTTAAATTATTAAAAATATATTTTATCACTTTGATTCAATAAATTTCATTTTCAAATAATTAGTTTTCATCAATTCCAAATCGATTTTAAAGATAAAGAAAAGTAATAAAAAATTTACTTCTGTATATGTCTTTCGAAATAGTTTTATAATTAAAATTAATGTTGGAAATAAAAATTATCTAATTATTATGCTTATTTTTTGTATCAAAATAAAATATGTTTTGAGCCTCAAGTTTAAAAATTTCTAATTTTAATTATTATTTTTTCTTTGATTCCAAACACATTTCAAAATGTTGAGGGATTATAAAACACTAAAAACTTATTTATTTGATTTAAAGTGCCAAATTTTATTGGCTTCATTAAACTCCCTCACAATGTTGAGGGAGTTGAATTTAAAAAGACATATTTGAGTTGAATATTTGACTTTGAGGTCATATTTCTCTTTTTTCTCAAAATATCACAAGGGTCCCACTTTAGTCTCATAGTTAATTTGTAAGTTTAATTACTTAGATTTTTAATATATAAAGTCAAATGTGATTTAAATTTGAGTGTAGTCATGTTGACCTAAATGAGCTCATAAAAACTTATTCACAAAATAGCCAAAAAAAAAAAAAGAGATGATAAATTCAAATTTGTGATTTACTTTACAAAACTCAAAAATTAATATAAAATTTTTGATAGGACACAAGGTCTCTAAAACAAGATTAATAGGTTCACAAGAATATAGTAAAATTTTAAAAGTCAAAATTAGATGAAATTGGGCAAATAGTTTTAATCGATGAACCCAATAAACCTCCAGCCTTGAATTACAACCCTATGCAAAGTCAACAAAAAGTTACTTCTTATTAGACTTTTTTTTCAATATCTTAACTGATTATTTCCTTTTGTTTGAATGTTTTAAGTTCAAGAGTCTCATGTTAGAATATTGTGCATTTTCTCATTTTCTCTACCAATAAAAACATAAAATTGTCACAAACTCATCACACAAAGCTTCTATTTCAATATAATAAGGTGTCGTCTCCAAAATAGTTCTATCATCCTCTTAAAAAAAATTCATAACTAAGTATATAAATTGACTTGCTAGATTTCCCAAAGCATAAGTTATCTTTGAATTATAATGCAAAGTCGTTCCTATGCAATATTTGCTGAAATATTTTCTACATGTTTGTAGTAAAAGGGAGAATTTCGGTATTGGAAGGAATTAAGTTAATATGAATGGTAAAGTTCCCCCCTCTTTAAGCCTTTAATCAACAATCTTTCACATTGACCTTATTACTTAGATTAGAAACTTGTCAACCCTGAGTGCTCGATAGTAATAAATTCCACCATAACCTAATTTATTTTATATGTTACGTATCCTGTTTTCCTTTTCTTGGGACTAAGATACTTGTCGGTCATTAATATCATAGAACATAACATATAATGTTTAGTTTTTAGGTGTGGTTACAGATTGATTTCTTGATACGATGTTTCAATTCATTGTTGTTGTCATGTTTATTATATAGTTATGTGGAATAATTGATATAATTGATGTATGTTCGACAATCTTTACATAGTTAATTGTATCTATTGCAGTGTTAGATTATTGTTTATGGTGTATAAATAAATATAGGAAATTATAATTAAGTGTCATTTGCTTCATCATGTTAGTGATAATAAATAAAATATTTTTAATTTTATTATGCAATCGTTGTCGGCTTGTAGATAATTATGCTTTTCAAATTTCAAGAAATGTACTCCTTAAATGAGATGGTTAAGCTTTCAAGTAGGAGAAACTGGGCCCAAGTGAGGGGCCAAAGGTCTTAAATCTTAATATCATTAAATAGTTTTAACAATCACGTTCGCATTCTTGGTGCTTATTATAGATAAATTTATGTGTAATTATTGTCTATGTTAGGTAGATATAGGATAATGGGGGATAAAGGGCGCGGGGGGGGGGGGGCGGGGGGGGGGGGGGGGGGGGGGGGGGCGGGGAGGATGGAGTATAAAGCAACACTTTTTTTAAAAAATAACAATAGTTGAACTTGGAGAAATTGTTAGAGACATTTTGAAAAAGAATTTGACAATAACATATGATCATGAATT
Source organism: Torreya grandis (assembly GCA_037957365.1). Taxonomy (NCBI): domain Eukaryota; kingdom Viridiplantae; phylum Streptophyta; class Pinopsida; order Cupressales; family Taxaceae; genus Torreya; species Torreya grandis. The sequence goes on from JARHVA010001610.1 coordinate 1,559,510, forward strand.
GTAGAATTTTGAATGTAATTTATAAATATATATATTTTTTCAATATCTAGATGATACAAGTGCGTGAAATAGATGCATTTGTGACAATAGGTTGGTCATTTTTTGTGAAAAGATAAAGAGATTACATGTGTACATACTTTTTTTTAGTAAATATATGAATTTTTGAATGAAACTTAATATATGGATAGGTGAAATGTCTAATATTGTTGAGAATGTTTTTTTATTAATTTTTTATTATATATATAATTTTTAAATAATTTTACAAGTCAAGACAATTGAAAAATTAAAACTAAAAGTGTACAAACACAATTTTTTTGAAGCATAGTTGACAATGTGTATATTGTTGAGATATAAGTTTAATAAGTGTTCGATTGATATTCAAAAAGTTATAATGGAATTTGTGAAGAAATGTATATAGCCTATAATGAAGTATGTTATGTAGAAATTAAGTAATAATTATAAATAATATTCTAAAATTAAAAAATATATATAAATTATAAAACTATGCTTTCCCCTCTACAAACCCATATATTTTTTTTTTTAAATAATAAAAGTTGTTTGATCATACGTGTCGACAAAGATGAAAAAAACCCTTAAATTTTTTATAAATCTCCTTGACTGGTTCATGACAAAGTTGAGACCAGGTTCGGGACCCCCAGGCCTAAAATTGGGGTAAATTTGGAGAGAGTGGTAAAAAAATATTCTAAATTTGCAAACGATGTATGCCCTTTGTAAACTAACTTTTTTCTCATTAATTATTTTTGCCCATTTTTTCATGGATCACAAAAGGTGTGCATGCTTTTAAAATCATGCATGCCCTTTGTGATTCAAAAATTTATCTTGCCTTTCCCATGAAAGCTACTCATTTTTTTTGTTCTTTGCAAATTATAAACTAGTTTTGGGTTGTAACTATGTGAATTTGGTAAATTATTCATTCACTTTGTTTGAATCACTACAAATTATTCAAGTTTAAATCTACTATTATCTTATTTTGTTAAAGATAAATAATGGAGTTGAAAGTTGTCGTAAAAGATCAATAGAAGAGCTAACAAATGAGAAAATTAAAGAGAAAAGGAGAAAGAAAAAAACAAGTAGATAGGAGAGCATCCATAAGGGATTTTAGGGAAGGTGAAACTTAAGGTGCTTCCTCTTCACCAGGTAATATTTAAAATGAAAATAACATACCCAATTCTATAGAATTTAGTTTAGATATGTCTTTAAATGAGATAAGAGAATCCAATCAATCTTTGTTTTATGATGAAATTCAAAATTTAGAGCATGTAAGTAATAAATTTATAATGAGTGATGAAACATATGGACGAACACAATATAATGAAACATCCATTCATAATAAATTTTTTTTAGTATGATGATCATCAACATCAAGTAATGACCCCAAATCATGTGTCTCATAATGAAGAGAAATTTAATTTACCTATAGGGTCTAATATAGATAGTTAACCCTCTACTATCCTTACTATGGTTGAAGTCATAACACCACCCAATTTAATACAAAATATAAATCCTACACTCACACCTCCAAGGATTAATTATGCAAACACCAAAGTATTTGGTTGAAATAGATGAGAAAATAATAGAACCTATGAAAGGTAAAATATCAAAAAGACCAGTTCAACGTGTATGAGACTATGCATTTGAGAATAAAATCCATACAAAACGATGTCAACTATTTTTTAAATTAATGAAAATGCAAAAAATCATCCTATGATTCATAATTTGGAGTTAAGAACATTCGACATGGAGGGAAGAAATAATACAATAGTAGAGAATTTATTGAATGCATTTAAGACAATAGGCAATAAAATTAGAATAAAGATAGTAATGTGGCAAGATGAGTAATAATGAAATCTATAGTGAGTAATTCAAAATTTAAATCTTGAATTCTTACTAAAATAAGTAAATATTTGAACTTAAATAGAAAAACTTTAATAAATACTATAAAAATCAGAACAAGTCTTGATGACCCTTCACTCACGGATTGTTGGGCATTTAATGGTAGACTCCCATGAAAAGACAAGGTACTAGTTGAAGGAAAAAGACATTTGATTAAATATTTTTGGCATGATAACACAAGGGTCTCATCTAATGTAAAATATGTTTTTTAAAAGAAGAAAAAGCTTAAAAAAATTGTGAGCCATGTGCAAAAAAATTCTTAGACATGATCCAAACAAAATTTTATAAAAGGTCTATTGAAAAATTTAATGGCCAATAGATAATTAGCCAAAAGTCATTTGAGATATGCAATCCTTTCTATGTTAAAATAAACCAAGCACACACCAGATGTTATTGTAGAGTACATGTTGAATTTGTTATGTATTTTGATATTTTTTGTCATATATGTTGTGCTTTACATACTAACAAGATTTTGTAGGAATGTACGGTGTCTTTCACACCTAAAACATCAAGAGAATTAATCCAAGGTCTTTTATGTTAAAGACTTGAGGGATATTTTTTTTTTCAAATAATGTTTAGATGGAACATGTGATAGTTGTGGTGGTTTGTTAAATTTGATGAGTTGTAGACATGAAGATATTTCACATGAATTTGAAAAGTAACTAATTGACTATAAGAAGTACAAATATATAAAATATGTGTTAAAAGATGGAAAAGATTCATTAAGATATGAATTGGTTATGACCAAAGTTTATGTATCTAATTTCATGTTTGATTTAAAAAAGAATATTATCTACCAATATGCAAGACACACACACAAATCAAAATGGTTAAATAATCAATTCAATGTATGCAAGGATAACTTCCCAATTTGTTCCATTATTTCAGTTGTAGATTTTGATGAGAACTACACACTACAACCATAGAACGAATTTCAATCCCAATATTATAATTCAATTCAAGTTGGAATTGTTATTTTATTACATTCAGATATGTACGTGATATCATAGATGATAACAAAACCATTTTGATGAAGTACCACTTTTATATGAACATTGACAAATCGCATTATTCAAAGTTTGTCTAGGGTTATTTTTAGATATTTTATATAAATATGAATTCAAGATAAATCATGTTTGATACACACTATATTTGATCATACAATTGTGCAGGGTAGTTTAAGAATTCTCAAATGTTTTATTGTTTAAGCAAAATGCATAAGAAGAATAGAATTCAACATTTATGGAGATTCTTTGAGACTGGTCCTGAAACGAAGAACATGATGGTGTAGGTGCATGTGTAAAAAGAGCCCTTAAAAAAGAGAGTAGACAAAACATAAGGGTGGTACTAATTTTATTGATGTTGTAAGTATTGTGACTTAGTGTAATAAAAATATTTGTCATAGATCAGATAAATATTTTCATGTATGAAGATTCTTTTGGTTAATAGATGAACAACATAAGATAATGTTTGAATATTATATTACAATATCTAAATTGAGTGTTTTCCACTCCATTTAAAGCTCAAATCCTCCTAGGATGTTTTAGATAAATTTTTTTTATAAAATCCTCTTAGATATTTGGATTTTATTAGATAGATACCTAGATTTTATCTAACTTGACACTGATGAGATATGGTAATGATTTTATCTCATCCATATCAATTTACATAAAATACTCTTGATATTTCCTAGATGAATCATTTATGCATGTTTAAGAGTTGATGGATCATCTCTAGCCCTCACGGTTCTCAGGCAACACGTGACTAAAATTTACTCATTTTACACACTCAGGGACGAATGAATTCTCTTAAGGGATGCCTCCCACCACATACAAATTTCACATATAGGGCCTAATTAAGACTAAAAAATGGGTGTTGTGCCTTAAAATGCCTATCTGGACATATCCTCATAGATGGTTTATTGATTAGATTGATAAGTCAAAATATACAGCCCTTGCTGACCAAATTTTGATCTATTCTGAGAGATTTGATTGTGAGAGAAACTTCATTATTGTATCTCATCCATATCAATTTAGATAAAATCCTCCTATGCTTTCTTATAGGATTCATACATTCACATGTAGAAGGTGATAGTTTGTCTATATTCCTCATGGTTATCCTACAATTCTTGATAGAAGATCACTCATTTTGCACACAGGAACGAGTGGATTTTCTTAAGGGATGCCTCTGATCAATTGCAAATTTCACTCTCAAGACTTGACCAAGATTGAATAAATCCTTTTATAGCCTTAAAATCTCTATTTAGATGTGTCTATGTAGATGGTTTATCAATTGGGTTGGTGAGTCATAATATACAACCCCCCTGACCAATTTTTGGTCCATTCTAAGAGATTTAGCCATGAGAGAAACATGATTTCTATATCTCATCCATCTCAAGCTAGATAAAATATTTGATGGATATTTAATAGGACTCATCCATGCACGTGTAGGAGCTAATGACTTATCTTGAACCCTCATAGTTGTGTTGTAACATTTAACATAATTTTTCTCATTTTGCACATTCAAGGATGAGTGAATTCTTTTAAAAGATGCCTTCAACCAATTGAAACATTCAATCTTGAGGCCCAACTGAGACCAAATAATGGCCATTTTAGCCTTAAAAATCCTATCTAGATGTGTCCATATAGATGGCTCATTGATTGGGTTAATGAGTTAGAATATAAGGCCCTCACTGACTAACTTTTGGTCTATTTTGAGAGATTTTCCTAGAGAGAGACCTTGTTGCTGCATCTCATCCATCTCAAGTTAGATAAAATATATATTTTTTATTTATAGGACTTGTCTATATACGTATAGGAGATACTATTTATATCTATCCCTCATGGTTCTCCTACAATGTGTGATGGAAGTTTTCTCATTTTGTAAACTCAAGGATGAGTGGATTCTCTTAAGGGATACTTTCGATCAACTACAGGTTTTTTCTCTTGAGGCCCAATTAAGAATATACAAAGGTTATTTTAGCCTTAAGATGCCTATCTAGATGTGTCTATGCATACGATTCATTGATTGAGCTAATGAGTCATAATATACGACCCTCACTGACCAAATTTTGGCCCATTTTAAGAGATTCGGCCCCAAAAAAATATTATTTTTGTGTCTCATCCATCTCAAGTTTGATAAAATTCTCTTGGGATTTATAATAGGACTCATCTATGCATATGTAAGAGCTAATGACTCATCCCTAGCCCTCATAGTTATGCTGCAACATTCGGTCGACATTTCTTCATTTTGCACACTCAGGGATGAGTGAATTATCTTAAGGGATTCCTCTCTACCAACTACAAATTTCACTCTTGAGGTCTGACAAAGATTGAAAAATGATTGTTCTAGCCTTAAAATGCCTATCTGGATGTGTTTGCATAGACTGTTCATCGATTGAGATAATGACTCGTAATATATGGCCCCCACAAACCAAATTTTTGTTTGGTTTGAAAAAAATTCATTACCACATCTCATCCATCTTGAGTTAGATAAAATCCTCCTGATATTTCATAGAGGACTCATCTGTGCATGTTTAAGAGCTAATGGTTTATCTCTATCCCTCACGGTTCTCTTGAAATACATGATAGAAGTTCACTGATTTTGCACATTTAAGGACAAATGGATTATCTTAAGGGATACCTCTGATCAACTACAACTTTCAATCCTAAGGCCTGATAGAGACTGAAAAAAGGTCATTCTAGCCTTAAAATACCTATCTAGATGTGTCTGCATAGATAGTTTGTTGATTGGGTTGATGAATCAAAATATATGACCTTTGCTAACTAACTTTTGGCCAATTTTAAGAGATTTGGCCATGAGAGAAACCTCATTTTCATGTCTCATCCATTTTGAGTTAGATAAAATACTCTTGGAATTTTTTAGAGGACTCATTCATGCATGTGTAGGAGATGATGGATTATCTCTATCCCTCATTGTTATGTTGAAATGATTTATTAGATAGATACCTCAATTTTATCTAACTTAAGATGGATGAGATGTGGTAATGATTTTATCTCATCCATATCAAGTTAGATAAAATATTCCTATAATTTCTTAGATGACTCATCTTTGCATGTGAAGGAACTGACAGATCAGCTCTATCCCTCACGATTCTCATGCAACTCATGACTAAATTCACTCATTTTACACACTCAGGGATGAGTGAATTGTCTTAAGGGATGCCTCCCACCAACTAAAAATTTTACACCCAAGGCCTAACTAAGATTGGAAAATAGGTTTTGTATCCTTAAAATTCCTATCTGGACATGTTCACATATATGTTTCATTGATTGGGTTAACAAGTCAGAATATATGGCCTTTGCTGACCAACTTTTGGTTTGTTCTAAGATATTTGTCTTTGAGAAAACCTTATTGCCATATCTCAACCATATCAAGTTAGATAAAATACCCATGATATTTCTTAGAAGAGTCATCCATGTACATGTAGGAGCTGATGGTTTATTTGTAGCCTTCATGGTTATGCTACAATTCCCAACATAAGTTCACTCATTTTTCACACTTAAGAATGAGTGGATTCTCTTGAGGGATATCTATAATCAACTGTAACTTTTGATCCCAAGGACCATCCAAGATTGGATAAAGCCTTTTATATCCTTAAAATTATTATTTGAACATGTTTTTATAGACAGTTCATCGATTATCCTGGTGAGTCATAATATACGACCCCCACTAACCAAACTTTGGCCCATTCTGAGAGATTTCGGCTCGAGAGAAACCTCATTATCATATTTCATCCATATCAAGTCAGATAAAATCCTCTATATATTTTTTATAAGACTTATCCATGCATGTGTAAGAGCTGATGACTCATCTTTATCCCTCACAATAATGTTGTAATAGTTGACATAATTTGTCTCATTTTGCACACTTAGGGATGAGTGAATTCTCTTAATGGATGCCTCTAACTGGCTATAAGTTTCACTCTCTAGGCTCGATCAAGACCAAAAATTGGTCATTTTATCCTTAATATTCCTATTCAAATGTGTCCACATAAATGATTAACCGTTTAGGTTAATGAGTTACAATATACGACCCCCACTAACCAGATTTTAGTCTATTCTTAGAGATTTAGCTACAAAAAAGACCTCATTGTTACGTCTCATCCATCTCGAGTTAGATAAAATCCTCCTAGGATTTTTTATAAGACTTGTTTATATATGTGTAAGAGCTAACTATTTATCTCTATCCCTCATGGTTCTCTTATAATGTGCGATGGAAGTTTTCTCATTTTGCACATTCAAGGATGAGTGGATTCTCTTAAGGGATGCCTCTGATCAACTACAAATTTTTCTCTCAATGCCTAATCAAGACCATACAAAGGTTCATCGATTGGGATGATGAGTCATAATATATGACCCTCATTGACCAAATTTGGCTTATTTTAAGAGATTTAGCTATGAGAGAAACCTCATTGCCACATATCATATTTCTTGAGTTAGATAAAATTCTCTTGGGATTTCTTAGAGGACTTATCCATGCATGTGTAGGAATTAATGACTTGTCTCTAGAATTCATGGTTATGCTGCAACACTTGACGGAAGTTTTTTTCATTTTCCATACTCAGAGATGAGTGTATTCTCTTAAGGGATGTCTCTCACCAACTATAAATTTTTCTCTTGATGCCTAACTATGATTGAAAAATGACCATTCTAGCCTTAAAATTCTTATTCGGATGTGTCTACATAAACTATTTATCACTTATGATAATGAGTCAAAATATATGGCCCCTACAGACCAAATTTTGGTCTATTCTGAGAGAAACTTCATTGCCACATCTCATCCATATGGAGTTAGATAAAATCCTCTTAAGATTTCATAGAGGATTCATCCATGCATGTTTAAGAGCTGACAATTTATCTCTATCCCTCATGGTTCTCTTAAAATGCATGATAGAAGTTTTCTAACTTTGCACACTTATGGACGAATGGATTATCTTAAGGGATGCCTATGATCAACTACAAATTTCAATCCTAAGGCCTAATGGATACTAAAGAAATGCCATTCTAACATTAAAATGCCTATCTAGATATGCCCCCACAAATGGTTCATCGATTGGGCTGATGAGTCATAATATATGGCCCTTGTTGACTAATTTTTGGTTAGTTATGAGAGATTTGGCCATGAGAGAAACCTTTTTGCCACATCTCATCCATCTCAATTTAGATAAAATACACTTAGAATTTCTTAAAGGACTCATTTATGCATGTGTAAGAGATGATGGTTTATCTCTATTCCCCACTATTATGTTTAAATAATTTATTAGATGGATACCTCAATTTTATCTAACTCGAGATGGATGAGATGAGATAATGATTTTATCTCATCCATCTCAAGTTAGATAAAATCCTCTTGGGATTTATTAGATGACTCATCCTTGAATTTGTAGGAACTGATGGATCATCTGTAGCCCTCATGGTTTTCATGCAACATGATTGAAATTCACTCATTTATTACATTTAGGGATGAGTGAATTATCTTAAGGGATGCCTCCCACCAACTAAAAATTTCACACCCAGGGCCTGAATGAGACTAGATAATGGGTATTGTAGCCTTAAAATGCCTATCTAGACATGTATGCATAGATAGTTAGTCGATTAGGTTGGTAAGTTAGAATATACAACCATTACTAACCAACTTTTGGTCTATTATAAGATATTTTATTGTGAGAAAAACCTCATTGTTGCATCTCATCCATATCAAATTAGATAAAATCCTCCTAGGCTTTATTATAAGAGTCATTCATGCATGTGTAAGAGCTGATGATTTGTCTATAGCCCTCATGGTTATCCTACAATGCCCAATAAAAGTTCACTTATTTTTCACACTCAAGAATGAGTGGATTCTCTTAAGGGATACCTTTGATCAACTATAACTTTCACTCCCAAGGACAGATTGAGATTAGACAAATCCTTTTATAACTTTAAAATTTCTACTCAGATATGTTCATCTAGATGGTTTATTGATTGGGTTGGTGAGTCATAATATATGACCCCTACTGACCAAATTTTGGCCCATTCTAAGAGATTTGTCTATGACAAAAAACCTCATTACCAAATCTCTTCCATTTCTAGTTAGATAAAATACTCCATGGATTTTTTATAGGACTTATCCATGCATGTGTAGGAAAAATGGCTCATCTCTATCCCTGACAATTATGTTGTAATGTTTGACATAATTTGTCTTATTTTTCACACTCAGGGACAAGTGATTTCTCTTAAGGTATGCCTCCAACCAAATGTAACTTTCACTCTCAAGGCCTGACTAAGACTAGACAATGGTTATTTTATCCTTAAAATGTCTATTTGGATGTGTCTATATAGATGATTCATTGATTGGGTTAATGAGTTAGAATATATGACCCCTATTGACCAACTTTTAGTATGTTTTGAGAGATTTGGATACAAGAGAACCCTCATTGTTTCATCTCTTTCATCTCAAGTTAGATAAAATCCTCCTGAGATTTATTATAAGACTTGTCCATATACGTGTAGGAGTTGACTATTTATCTCTATCCCTCATGGTTTTCTTACAATGTGCGGTGGAAGTTCTCTCATTTTACACACTCAAGGATGAGTGGATTTTCTTAAGGGATGCCTTTGATCAACTACAAATTTTACTCCCAAGGCCCAACCAAGACTATACAAAGGTTTTTTATCCTTAAAATGGCTATCTAGACATGTTTATATGTATGGTTTGTTAATTGGAATGTTGAGTCATAATATATGGCCTTCACTGACCAGCTTTTGGCCCATTCTGAGATATTTGGCTGTAAGAAAAAACTCATTTCCACATCTCATTCATATTGAGTTAGATAAAATTCTCTTGGGATTTTTTAGAATACTCATCCATACATATGTAGGAGCTGATGACTCATCTCTATCCCTCATGGTTATGCTTCAAAACTTGACAAAAGTTTTCTCATTTTACACAGTAAGGGATGAGTTAATTCTCTTAAGGGATTCCTCTCACCAACTAAAAATTTCACTTCTAGGGCCTGATCGAGACTAAAAAATGATTGTTCTAGCCTTAAAATGCCTATTTAGATGTGTCTACATAGACTACTCATCGATTAGGCTAATGAGTTAGAATATATGGCCCCTGCAAACCAACTTTTGGTCTGTTCTAAAAGATTTGGCTGTGAGAAAAACCTCATTGCCACATCTCATCCATCTTGAGTTAAATAAAATCCTCTTGAGATTTCATAGAATTATCATTTGTTCATGTTTAAGAGCTGATGGTTTATCTCTATCCCTCACAGTTCTCCTACAATGCATGATAGAAGTTTTCTCATTTTGCACACTCAAGGATGAGTGGATTCTCTTCAGATATGCCTCTAATCAACTACAAATTTCACTCCTAGGGATTGATGGAGACTGAATAAAGGATGTTCTAGCCTTAAAATTCCTATCTAAATATGTCCACATAGACAAATTTTTTAATTAAGTTGATGAGTCATAATATACGGCCCCTACTGACCAAATTTTGGCTAGTTATGAGAGATTTGGTCATGAAATAAGCCTCATTACCACATCTCATCCATATTGAGTTAGATAAAATACTCTTAGATTTCTTAAAGACTCATTCATGAAAGTGTAGGAGATGATGGCTTATCTCTATCCCTCATTATTATGTTACAATGTTCGATGGAAGTTTGCTTATTTTACTCACTCAAAGACGAGTGAATTCTCTTAAGGGATACCTTTGACCAACTACAAATTTCACTCCCAAGGCCCGACTAAGACCAGATAATGATCGTTCAAGCCTTAAAAATACTATTCAAATGTGTTCTCATAGATGGTTTATCAATTGGGCTGATGAGTCATAATATCAAACCCCCACTGACCAAATTTTGGCCTATTCTAAGATATTTGGCCATGAGAGAAACCTAATTGATGTGTCTCATCTATCTCAAGTTAGATAAAATTATTTAGGAATTTATTAGAGTACTCATCCATGCATGTGTAGGAGCTAATGGATCATCTCTAACCCTCATGGTTATGTTGCAATGCTCAATGTGAGTTTGCTTATTTTTCACACTTAGGGATATGTGAATTCTCATAAGAGATGCCTCTGAATAATTTCAAATTTCACTCTCATGGCCTAAATGAGACCAAAAAATGGTTGTTTTAGCCTTAAAATGCCTATATAGACATTTCTTTGTAGATTATTCATCGATTGCATTGATGAGTCAGAATATACAACCCTTACTGACCAATTTTTTGTCTGTTATAAGAGATTTAATTGAGAGAGAAACCTCATTTTTATGTCTCATTAGTATGAGTTAGATAAAATAATCCTAGGATTTATTAGAGGACTCATCCTTGCACATGTAAGAGCTAATGGTTCATCTCTAACCCTCATGGTTCTCTTTTAATGCGTGATGGAAGTTCACTCATTTTGCACACTTACAGACGAGTGGATTTTATTAAGGGATGCCTTCAATCAATTAAAACCTTTGCTTCTGGGGGCTAATGAGACTAGATAATGGTCATTATAGCCTATAAATTCCTATCTTTAGGTGTTCACATATATGTTTCATCAATTGGGTTGATGAGTCAGATGATACGGCCCCTGTTGACCAACTTTTGGCCCATTCTGAAATATTTAGACATGAGAGGAACCTCATTGCTACATCTCATCTATCTCAAGTTAAATAAAATCCTCTCAAGATTTCTAATAAAACACATCCATGCATGTGTAGGATATAATGGATCATCTCTATACCTCACAGTTATGTTGTAATTCATGACCAAAATTGGAGGAGGATCTAAGAACTCATCTAAATCTTTGAATTGCCAGAAACATGAAAGGTAAGGTGTATATGTATTACAAGCAACTTGAGTCTATGATAGGTTATTTATTACCCAAAACACACTTGTGTATGCACCACCATGCAAAAAATTTCTAACACTTATAAAATTAGAGAGTCAGGAGAAATTGAGTTTCTTGGTGTGTTCAACTTCTCAATCCCTCAAATCATAGATATGAGATTTTTTTTTTTGAAGAGTGGCTTGAGCCATGACTTGCACCAATATGATGTTGTAATGGTTATGGGGCCACATTTGGTCATGCAGTCCCAAAAGAAATGGTGTTAAAAAATCTATTGTGTGCTTGTAAACAAAGCATCTTGTAAAGTTCATCCTAGATGATGAAAGTGAAAGGAGCAATTCATGTGATTTTTTTTGTAAGATGTGTATTACACATTATAAAGCTCAAAAAATGTCTAATCAAGCAAGTAAAATAAATTTAAATTTTAAATTCAATATTATTTTTTGTAAGTGCTTAAATTGGATTAGATATTGACAAAATTGTATCAAAAAAAATATTGATATTTATTTCCCATAAAATGATAAACATGAAAAATCAATCAAAGAAAGTTCTATTATTCATTAAACTAGATTAAAATATGAAAAAACCATTTGATTACTGGAGTTGGAGTTTAAGTTATAAAATAGCATTGTGTAGTGACTTCTCCAAATAATGTATTGGGGGAGAAAAACATGTATGTTAATCCTGTACATAATAGTGGAAAAAATACCAAGAAAATGTCTACACCATGGTATTTAAAGCACAATGTGATATGGCTTAAAATTCTTTGAATAGTTGGAGAAATGACACATTTATAATTAATAGATAGCATGATATGTTATGCTTGCAATAAGCTTTTACCTAGGCCTTGCATAGGTAAGATCTCACACAACAAATAAAGAATACTTACGATCATGACATATCATTTAAGCCTGAAGAATTAAAAGCCCACATGAGGCACAATAATGTATACAACATGATATGTTGTGATTTTGAAGAATATTTTACCAAGGCCTTACGTAGACGAGATCTTGTGTAGTAAATAAAGAATACTTATGGTGATGACATATCATCTAGTCCTAAAGACTTAAAAGCCTACATGAGGCACAACAAGAGTACATTGAGAACAATGTTATGATAACAAAACATAAAGACATACACGAGTGCATCACTAGAAATGCTAACGATTATGATCAAGTATAATTTATAATATTGTCATGTCCATAAAATTGATCCCAAGCCCACTTAAATCATAATTTCAAATTGATATGTAATTAAATGTAAATAAAACAAGTAAATAGTAAATATCACATGTAAATGTAAAATATACATATTGATGAAGCACATAAATTAGAGAATAATGTGAATTTTTTTAACCCCATATGAAGTAACAATGATCATTAACCAATAATATATGTAAATATTAAATGATAAAAATAGAAAATACACATAGGTAAAGGAATCATATTGCCGAACAGTATCTATGTGATACATGCAAAGTTCTATGTCATAATTTAACATAAATAATATAATATATATCTAGAAAAAAACTAGACCATAACATGTACATACACAAAATACACCATATAGGCATACAATGTGGGCCATATCGGCATACAAAATCAATTGTGCCTACAACTACACCCCTAACACAACAACTAGCTCTTCTGCTCCTCATTTTCTCAAAATAAATTGTTCTTTGTTGGCATAGACATAGAGTCCAGAGTGTTGGATGCCTCAATACAATGAGAGACTCTCCTCTCAGTATGTAAGTCATCCATTATTTCACTGATAATCGGTAAAAATTATTGTGTATTAAAATTAATGCATTAAAATTGTATATTGAAAATTTGATAATTTTTTCAAGAATGTAAAATTATTCCTACACTCATTGTATTCCATCTAAATGGTTATCTAGGGCTACAATATCACATATACACCTACCATGGGGAATCTTATGGAGCATACATGTAACGTTATATCTAGATGTACATAGAATTATGTTAATATGACATAAAATATCATTGCTTAAAGCTAAAAACAATTTTACTATGTGTTCTCACCAGTCTCCATTCCTGAATCATGACTTGTTGCAGAGATAGTGGATTCTTTGATATATCCACAACATAAAAAATCCTTATTCTCATCCATGAGAGGAGCCCATAGCATCCCTCATCATTTATAAAAATAATAAATGAATAATGCGTGTACCTAACGAACATTATAAAAATTTATCATTATAATATATATCTTAAAACATAGTTTTTTCTTCAAAGGACAATAAACATTTACATGAATAAATATGTCATTTAGAAATTTCCAAACCTATGTATAGGGTACACCCGTGTCAATTGTGGACTCTATAATAGAGTCAAGGCCTGCTGAACTACCCAAAATATCACCAATCATCTATAAAAACAAAAAAATAATAAGTTAGTCAATTAAATCAACCAAGTAAACACATACTAGAAAATAAACGTAATATTCTTTTACAAACATAAAAAAACTAAAATTAAAATTAAACCTATGTATTAAATATAGATGGTAGTCGATTACTCTTGTACAACATGATCTTGGCGTATCCCGATATGAGTCGATGAAGCTAGTACATCTTGCATAGTGTTTAGGATGCTAGTGTCATACACTGTGAAGCAGATATAGGTGGTATATGATATGGCATGCTAGTGTTATGTACTTTTGAAACACACACACACACACACACACACACACACACACACACACACACGTGTGTGTGTGTGTGTGTGTGTGTAGTCTTCATAAATATACTTTGTGTATGTCGCACCTGGACAAGACATCATATACACTTCCTCCCACATGATGTGTAATGATGCACATGAACTTTAATATGAGTAGGAGGAAGGACAATAGCATCTATACCAATATCACCAAAACCTCTACCACTGCCACCACTACCACTACCACCAACACCATCATTACCACTAACACCACTTGTAGGTTGAATAGAAGTCTTTGAAGTATGCATACCATGCTCAATCATATCTTGCATCAGACTAATAACCACCTCAAGGGTGTTCATTTATATATTATAATGCAAAATTTTAAGAATAAAGGCATGTGATATTGTCCTTCTATTTCTCTAAGCTTAGTTATGATGATTTTGGTCTCACCTATCACTAGGTCTATCAAATGAAGACCCACTTCCCCTACCTTGGGAGACCATTTCAAAATAATCTAGAATTTCTTACAAAACAAACTCATAATAAAATTTTCTCAAAAATAATAATGGAACCTAATTATTTTTGTATGAAGGCTCATCAAAAACCATCCACCACCTATCCCAAAAATTATTTTTTATCTTCTCATGAATACGCCAAAAAATACTAATGTGTTTGAAATTTGTTGGTGAAGGTTGGTTGGTTTCTTGATTAAAAAATAAAGTGCACATAACTTGTTTTGTTATTTTTTTATTAACATCTTCATATGATCATTTGTAAGAATAAAATTATTTCATGGCCTCTCTTCGATGCAACATTGCATCTAGTTGTGAAGTTACATTTCCCACTTCATTAAAAATAGTCTCTAATGTATTGGCAAGTGAATTGTATGCACTACTAGCTGAAGAGTGATGCAAACCATTTATGATTATTTATTATTATTATTTTTTTTAATTTTATTTCTCATACAATTGAAATTCGTGTACAAAATCAAATTATTTAGAGTTTTTTCTAACATTTTCTTTATGCAATAGATCTATCGAACTTGTGTATCTAAATTTAAATAGAAATAAAGGTTTTTTAAGCAATGTAAGAGAATCTAATACAAACCTAAATTCAAAACCCTACTTGAATAAATAAATATAAATAGAAACAAAAAAACTAAAATCCAAAAATTAATATATCTGACCTGTAGCAATCTGAATGCCAAATCTTGTTAGTGAAATGAAACTCCAAAGTGCATACATGAATCTAAAATTGACAAACAATGAGAGGATAAAGAGAAAAATGCAATGGTTTTGGCTTAGATTTTATAAATAGAATAAAAATGATATAGGGTATATGCCCTTTTTAAATCACAAAGGGTGTACACCCTTTGAAAAGGGTGTACACTCTTGAGGCTGGGGCACAAGCCTAAGCCTCAAAATTTTTAAAAAAAGGGCATATGCCCTTTATAAAAAAATTGAAAGTTGGGGAATGTCATTCTTTTTTCCCCCAACTTTGTGCATCGACCCGTTATAACATAAGGTTATTTTGATTTTAGAATGATCATTTGATCCATGCTAATATGACTATATTATTTTGACCCAACCTATTTTGAATGCACTGACATGTGAATCCTTAGTTATAGCTTTTATGGTTAATATATTAAACTTGACTTACCATTAATTTAATACCTAAAGTGAGATCATATTTGTAATTGTATTTGATCCACTTATAATCATGATAGTGTAAACACTATTTCTAAATTATATATCACTTCAGTCTTGTACACTTGGAAAATACATATCATGGATGTACGTTTAGCTTCTAGAAATTTCCCACTATTAAAATGCTCCCATACATGATCTCTTTGTTCCTAATTTCTATCTCTTAGTTTGAACAATGTTGTTTTGATGAATCAAACCTTATATCCTACCCAAAATATTACAACCCTACTTATCTTACATCTCTGCAAGTTCTAGACTTTCACATATTTTCTAACTACCCGAACACTTGCATCCTAATCAAATGCCTATGTCGACACAAGTGTCCTATTCTGATATAGGTGTCTAATGCCTTAAATTCATCCAGTTTACAAATGAAATATATTATTAAGGTCAAATTAAGTTATTTAATGTGAGATACTCTCTAAAGGGATTGGTATAAATTAAATATCAATCCTCATTCATTCCTAACTTAACACAGACTAGAAAGTACTCAATCAAGCACTCAAGTGAGCAAAACTTCTATATTTTTTATTATTTATACATCAGTCATAGGGAAAACATATCTACATGTATGAAGTACTAAAGGAACATTCTATGATCCATATTTTCAAGTTACAAGATAAGTCACTATTATACTTGCTTATCACACATTATATGATTCTCAACAAGCCAAAACATAGGGAGAACTACATAAGTCTAAGGTCTTCTTTGAGTATTAGTTATGTAGGCAACACTCATTGAAAGAGAGGTATTTAGGTAAACTCAACACCATGTGTCCCACTAACCTATTTTTCCCATAGTCACTATGAATATGAATAACCAAGGTTTTATCATTTGATAAGAAGTGACAATCTATGACCCAGATCTAAATGCACTAGAGTGAATGCAACACACAACCCAAAAGTATCCAAGTTGTCACATATTTTTTTTTTAGGTACTACATATTGAACACCTAAACCTAAGTTATACATTACCATTAACACAATCATCCCAGGTTGATGCAAGTTTCCACAACCACAAAGGTATAATTTCTAGAATTAGGCGATTGATCTAGAATCTAGATCCAGTTTACTTTCTATCTATTCTAGTTTTATATCTTAAAATAATTATGTTTTTTTCATTATCATTATGATATATATCATAATTTTAATTTCTATATTTATCATATCAATATAATGAATTTAGTATATTTTTTATCTGAGTTTCACAAACAATTGGCTTGCTTCAAAGATAGTCTACCATCTTTATGTTAAATGCTATGTCTACCCCTTTAATCTTATATTCTCCATTTCTACATTTTAGGGTTAAATATTTGGTGAACCTAATCTTTGAACATCATTATTATCTTATCATACCATATAGGATGTTTCTTACCTCCTTTGTCCTAATCTTTGTGATCTTTATAGATCTTCTCATGGATGATATTGATTGCTTTGATGAATATGATTATGAAAATATCCAACTTTGTATCAAATAAGGGGTAAAAATTGATTATTTTTATATTATTATAAATGTTAAAGCATATAATCTCAAATATTTTAATGGTGGTAGCTACTATCCCTCTAATTATGTCCATGATCCTAACATTGCAAGAGATGAGTTGATCCATCTTCATAAAGATAAAGAACCTTTACTATAACTCCCTACACCACCTTCATATGATTTTGGCCTTTAATAATTGATCAAATATGGATACAAAGGACAAGTATTGGAAAAATATAAAAGGTAAACCCCACCTTACATCTCTTAAATATAATATAAATCAACACGACTTGGAAGTTTCAAAAAAATCCATGAGTCACCAATAAGGCAAGTCATCTAATCATGCCATTCATGTAAATTATACCATAGAAGTGGGTAAATATGACCAAGATGATCCTTCACATGATCATTAAAAGTTTTGATAAATACATAAGGATATTATGAATGATTTATAAATTATTTATGATGGGAATATTCCTTCAAATAAATTAATTCAAACCCCCATAATTCCCACATTTCCAAATAATGTCCCCCTTATCAAGTGTGATGATTCTTATTTCTCTCATTTGACATTGATAATTCATGAAAGGATAAACAAGACATCATGGCATCTTTACCAAATAACTTCACCATACCAAAAGAGGTGTCTTTACCAAAGCTCCATCCAATACTAGTTTCTATATCTCTAAAAAATGTGAATGAACCAAACTCTTCAAATGATATCACAAAGGTACCACAATTTAGAGATCCAATACCATTAGCAAAGTATTTTATATTTAGTGATTCAAAATTTTCACTTTTTATCCATGAGGACGATGATATTCATGTGTTTGGATTCAAGAGAGTTGGTGGATTGGAATTAATAATAACACATATGCCAAGCACCACCATTCCCATCAAGTATCTTATTTCTATGATGAGCATTATTGGGGATATTCAAAAAAATATATATATGCTTAAAATGTAAATGGATTTCCATAATATTATTGTAAATGTTACCTCATTTAGCAATCAACCTCTTGCACAATGTATACATGAATATCCTTATCCAAAAGATTTTGAACTACTATATTTTTCTCTCTTTTTGAGTTATAAGGACCCATTCAATTATATGATTAAATTTGTACATTTTTTTGTTCAATGGTAAAAATTTGACAAACTATTGTTAAAAGTATTCCATATGACCATTTCTGACCAGGCTCATAATTGATTCTATAGCCTACCAAAATGTTCCTTAACCAATTCTACACAATTATTCATGGCTTTCAATATCCATAAGGTGCCAAAACATACATTAGAATATTTACACAATTTCAAATAATGCGATGATGAATCCCTTCAAGATTATACCTTTAGATTCAAAAGTACATCATATGAGCTAGCATTTAGACCTTCAAAGTTGGAGTTATAATTCATTTTAGTATAGGTCTTATTTATCGATTGAAATAAAGAGCATTGCATAAATAATATGAGTCATTTACCCATTTAGATGTGGATGTGAATAGATATGCTTCATTCATACTTACTAATCCAAAGGAGCTTAACATATCCATTTATAAATACCAAAGTTTTATTCCACACACAAAAGAGGGAGATTAATTAACAAATGAAAATTATGAACAAAAATTTGGTATTCTTAATATTTATATGGGAGCTTTAAAAATTTTACTCTATATGGGACTAATCCAAGGTCTACATCCTATGCAAACACTCCAATGGGAACAACCCAAAAAGCATCCACGCCAAAAATATTTGACAATCACAATATTCATGGATGGTGATTATTTTTGGAATAACCATATTGATCCTACATAAACAAAAGCTAATTGTAGTATAGGACATTCACAACTTATTGGATTTGATCTAAAAGACTTACAAATTAAATGAGACTGGAAAGAGTCCCTAGGAAACATAATCCTACCAATTTCTTGTAATACTAAAGTGATTCAAACATGGGTTTGGGTTATGATGAAAACCTCTCCATATTAATTTACATTGGGCACTCTTTGGTTATATCAAATGGAAGGAAAAATTGCAAAATTAGTAAGTTTTTCCTTTTTTATAATGAAGTAAAATGGATCCATATACCAAATGATACAATTGGTTCTTTTACTACACATATAAAACATGAGGAGGAACATGCCATGTACCATTTCCACTTATCCAACCATGATTCAAGCAATTCAAAGGATCCAACTTAAGGTTTCAAGGCTTCACACATTCTAAAGATATCAAAAAAATATTAACACTTCAAAAATCCATAAAAATATGTTTAGTATTTACATGTTTTATTAGATCATTGGCATATATGTTATTTGTTCCATGTTTGTAGATGACATATATAATTATTTTATATATACAATTGTTTCACACATAGTTTAAGTGTGATTTAGGAATACATAGATACATGACCTATGCACTTTTGGCTGTTGGGGGAATCCACCTCTATGATCATAATACATTCAAGTTATATCATTATATGGTCACTATATATTACCATGTTTGAGAAAATATATGTACTTACACATGCCTTTATCCATTCTTATATATTTCATAATATAGTTTATATGATATGTACCTAACATTTTTTTATTACACATATATCTAAGGACTAGCATGATCTGTTTATGTTGGTTGTTTATGTTTTCTTTCAGGCAATTCCTTGAGTGTCTTGCCTTGCTATTGTCTTGATTTTTTGAGTATTTGAATACGATCCATTGTTTTTTGCCCTGTGCCTCTGTTTTTAGCTTTGAATTTTAAATATGTCATAGTTGAATGTATGTTGACATTTAAATATGCCACTATTAATTTTTTGTACTTTTGAATAAGTCATGTCCCTTCAATTATGTGGCATTTGAATATGCCCCTTGTTTGAGGTCTCCTTAGACCATTGTATTTTCATTTGAATTTGAGTGCACTTATGTGTGTGTTTTATTGCTTTTTGAGATTGTACTATTACTATATAGGCATTTATATGATCTACATCATGCATCTTAGGAGATTATGTGTCATATTCTTGTGCTTCAATGATATATCTACCTAGAAATACTCCCTATATATGTTACATGGTATATTCATATTTTACATGGTTATATTATCCTTTTGATTTTGGGTAACTATCAGTTACTACTTTTCCTCACATCAAAGAGTGGGGGGGTTTATCAATGGATGCCTGACGTAGAGGCATGACTTCCACATTTGCTTCACAGATTTAGATTACAGTGGGGGTGTGTTTAGAAAACATTTTCTCCACATTTGTCACAATTTAATATTTAGTGGGAACATGCTTTGGAAACATGTTCTCTAAACTTATTCAATATGAAACATGCCCATATTATAATGGGTTATGTTTTGGAAACATGTCCTCGACATTGTCACTTACACTTGTTCTTAGACTCTGATTATAGTGGGAACATGTTTTGAAAACATGTTTTCCACATTTGCATTAGTTTTTAGTTTCAGATTATAGTGGGGGAATGTTTTGAAAACATGTTCTCCATAGTTGCATAGTTTCAAATTGGCCAAATCCACAATTATATGATTCATATACACATTTAATGTAGAATTATATACATTTATAACATTGTTATACATAGTTTTAGCATGAAACATATCTAAGGTGCATATGCTATGTAATGTGTGATGAATATTGTAAAATAAAATTGGTTTTAGATTCTAAACACTTTTAGGGAATGTCATCACCCACCAGGTTAGAATTTTATGTATTTTATTGAACCAATCTACTATAGTATTTGGTTCAATTTTTGGTATGGTTGAGGTGATTGAATCACTCAATTCTTCCAAGTTTATGAGTTAGACTTGATTGCATTATCTAAACTCACCAATTTTATAGTGTGAGTTGACTTGGTTCAATCACACTCACTAGGTAATTAGTATGTCTGGGTTGTAGGGTTGAGATAATCTCAACTGCTTGATGATAAATCATTTTTTCTCCAAGGACAGGGGAATGTGTCCTCTAATCTCTCTCTATCTCTATAGATATATGTATTTTATAGTTTTATATTTTTCCTAATCCTAGTTTCAATTACTCATAATGATACATATTTCAAATCAAATTTATAAAAGGCAAGATGGTTGCATCAATACATGTGTACTCCTAAACCATGCTCTCTTTCAATTTAAATTATTTCAATGTTTTCAATTTTAGATTATATACACTAATTATATACTATAAAATGATCTTAGTTGTAGGTTAAACACCTAAAAAACACTCAACTTTGACTCATGAAAGGACAAGATTTGTTAGATAGTCCCAAGTACATGTTTATTTTCCTTTAAACTAGCAATTTCATTATTAGATTAAGGGAGGGGGAATGTAGACACTATTTTTGAATTATATAGAACCTTGATCTTGTACACTGGGAAAATATATATCATGGATGTACATTCAACTTCTAGACCTTTTTTATTACCAAAAGGCTCACATACACTATCTATATATGCTTAATTACTTATCTCTTAGTATGACCAATGTTATTGTGATAAGTTAGACCTTCTATTTTGGTTAGATGTTATAAACCTACTTATCTTCCATCTCTGTAACTTCTAGACATGCACTTGTTTTCCAACTACTCGAACACTTGTGTCCCAATCTGAAGTCTATGTAGACACAAGTGTCTTATTTCAATGCAAGTGTTTAGTTCCCCAAAGTTATCTAATTTAAAAATGAAAGGTATTCCTATGGTCAACATAAGTGATTTAATGTGATATATTATCTAAATGGATTAATATAAATAAAATACCAACCCTCATTCATTCTTAATGTAACATAGACTAAAAATCACTCCAGTGAGCAAATCTTCCCCATTATCTCTTATTTCAATATTAGTCATATGGACAACACATCTACAGATAGAAATTATTAAAGGAACATCATATGGGCAACATTTTAAAAGTTACAAGATAGGTCATTATTGTACTTTCTTATCACACATTTCATGATTCACACACAAGACAACACATAAGAGAGAAATATATAATTCTGAGTTCTTGTTCAAAGTATTGGCTATGTAGACATTATTCATTAACATATGGGTCTTTGGATAATCTCGACACTATGTGCACACTAACCCATTTTTTGAATAATCAATATAAATATTAATAAATAAGGTTTTATCATTCTATAAAGAGTTATAATCCATGACATAAATCTAAATGCACCAAATTGAAGGCAACATAAAACCCAGATTCATCCAAGTGGTTGCATCTAGTTTCAACAGGTATTCCATATTAGACACATATGTCCAAGTTAGACAATAGCATCGATGCAACCATCTATAATTAACATAAATGTACATGACTATAAAGGTATAATTTCCAAAATTAAGAGACTAATCCAAAATTTAGATCTAATTTAATTTCTACATGTTCTAGATCTAAATCTGTGTTAGCATCAGAATTAGCTAACTATCATTTTTTCATTACCATTAAAATATCTAGCACATATGTAATTTTTATCTTTATCATCTCAAAATAATAAATTAAATATATATTTTATTTGAGTTTCATAAATAATTGCCTTGATTCAGAGATAGTCTACCATTCTTATTCCCTAGGCTATCTCCTACCATTTTAATCCTAGATTCCTCATTTTTAAATTTTAGGGTTAAACAGATAGACACATCACTATCACATAACTAACCATGAAATTTTGAAGTTGATGGGAGATCATCATTGGTATTAGACCAATTTTACCCTTAATCTCTTGATACTTCAACCTTACATATTTTTAATATTGCTAAAGCAATACAAATCCTTTCACATGGCCCTATTTTGCAAGGTGATGAAAGGACCTAACCATGGTTGAAGTAAGGAAATTAATTATGATAAAATACTACATTTGACATTTTCAAAAATTTTAATTATTGCATGAAAAAAAGGAATATGTTTTACTACCAAGTTTATAATTATTAAAATATTATTTTTTATAGGTCTAGAAAAAGGTTTGATTAGGGTTTAAAGGTTCGAGGTTATTGTTAAGTGGTATTTCATTGGGAAATGATAAGGTAGTTATTGGGGGTTAGTAAAATATGCATGTTTTCCTTGGGAAGAACAAGAATTGATACATATTAGAATCATGGAATTCTTTGAGGATTGTAAAATATCATTTTGGTAGGAGGCTATAAGGGTAGTAATGGTCATTGGTGAGAAAAGGGTGCATTAAATAAATAGAGTGTGTGGAAAAAGCCATGGAGGAAGAATGAAGACTGGCCTTGGTCATTCAAGGGAATGGCATAAAGAGGCAACAAAGACAAACCAAAACTTGGTTTCCTCCATTCATACACGTATATATTCTTTTAGTTAAATTTTTACTCATTTATTCCTATATCAAGCATGGCACATCCTAGGGTAAACAAAAGTTGGGTTTGGGCACAAAACCATATGCATGTACTTGGTTTCATTAATTTCAAATGGATAATTCAACTAGGCATTTATTTTGGTTTAGCTTGTTAATTGATCTTTATTAGCCTTTTATATCTTTCAAGATTTAATTAAGTGTGAAAGTGCCCTACTTAATAAGTCCATAAGCCAAATTGACAATTGTTATTCTGTAAGGTGATTAGGGATAAATTCATGAGATGTTATTATTGAATATGAAAGAATACCCTAATTAGGGATATATCAACATGATTATGAGATTTGGTTAATGATGTACAAAAAAAATTGGGATGTTTAATGATTCCTAGTCTTAATTTTCAATGGTTGGTAGGAATCGATATCAAGTATGGTCGAAGGCCAATTGTGGCCAGTTTTGAGTGTCTATAGTTTACCCTTGTTTGGAAAGATGTTGTAAGCTATAGGCATAATAACATCTTCTAAAATAATGAAATAGGCCATTAAGAAATGAAGAAGGTAATTATTGAAGAAGGTCCAAATAATGTTTGGGAAGCCTATAATGATGCCCCCTCGAGGGAGTGGTTGACACATATAATTGATGGATGATCCCTCGAAAGATGAAAGAATAAGAAAGAAATTAACTCGTGGGTGAGATTAATCCAATCAAGTTAATGCTTGCATGCATTAATTTTTAAAAAAGTACTAATTTTCCCAAAGATAATTATAATCAGTAATAAAAGTTGAGAAACCGATTTGCATAATGGCAATTATAATCGATGGCATAGGCATGTGCCCCATTAGGGTGGATGAGTTAAAATAATGATTTGACCACAAGGGATTATAATTATGATGACCTAGATTGAATAATGTTTTTTAGTTTTGCTCCAGTAGGGTAGATTGTCAAGCATAACTCAAGGATATAACCTGTCATAGATATTAAAGATGAGCAGATGCAAATGTAGATATGATGGTCTAATGACTAAAGAAGCCACACATAACCAGGCATATGAGGATGCACAATGTGATGAAAGAGATGATTAGAAGAATAAAGGTGGTCGAGCCAACCCAAGATACATCATGTATCCAAGTGTTGCCTACATAGTCTAAATAGACCTCAAGCCAATGTAGTTCACCCAAACATAGGAGAAAATATAATGAGGAAGAGAATAGGAGAATTGATCAATTTGAATGATTCAGTCCTACCTACCAATGTGGATATGTTTATCCTTATTAGTATTGATACAACCATAATGGTCAAGGGGTTGATTTGATCAAGGAGGGTGGGAGCATTTGCCAAGGTTACCAAGGAGAAGTTTCTACGGCTCCATTTCTTATAAGATTTCTTGATCTGATTTTTGTTATAACACATGATGGTATACATCATGATATAAAACACCATGATGACCTAGCCATAATTTTCATAAGGACTAACTCCTGATCTAATAAATAATTGAAAATAATACACCAATAATAAAAACCATGATGACAATGTTGACATATGAATATAGATAGATTCAATAATAATGCACAAGGAATCACCCAATGAATGCATACAGACTGATTCAAGGCATAATAATGAAAACAAATAAACAAACAAACAACTAACAACTAAGCAAACAAACACATATAAACTCAAACGTAAAATCAATAGAAAGCTTCATACCGCCAACCAAGTCAATACATATATTTGAAGGCTCAATGGAATGATAAATGGGTGGTGCCCCAAGAAAGGATACATGCAAAGGGAAAGGTCACACCCCCAACAACAATGAAATGAATTAGAACAAATAATGGATTTGCCCCAATAAGGTGGATCAAGGATGACTAATTAAGTTTAAATATGACTCATGTTTTTGGATTTTGAAATTTTTGAATGTTTTTGGAATTTTTGAGGTATCTTAACTTGTTAGATATTGACATGATACCAATCACAAAATTTTAATATCATTGGATTAGGTTTCTCATAAAATGTTGAGAGCATATGGAAAAGGAGGACAGAGATGACCTCAACATGAATTGGGCATGACCTACGTAGTCTCATTAGGACCTCAAGTCAGAATAGTTTTGCCAACACAAAAGGTGGGGAGATCCAACTAGGTAGTAACAAGCTTGAAAATTTAGGAAAATGATAATAGTAATGATAAGGTGATGCGAAAATGCATGGTAAAGGTGTTGTTCCTAATTTTACCATAGGTGGTTATAATTAGGAAAGAATGGCATAGATTTGTGCTACTAATTTGCCCATAGGTGGTTATAATTAGTAACACAAGGTAGGATACTCATTTGACCATAAGCACTTATAATCAGTGGTACTAGTCAAACATAAATGAAAGATTACTTGCTAGATCCACTATCATACTACATTTAGATACTATCATTTGAACACATAATTCTAAAAATGCTGAAATTGGATCAGATTTCCCTCGTGGTAGGTACCAGAAGAACCAATAGAACCAAGATCAAAAGGGTTGGGTAGGGAAGGCAAAAATAAGTTTGGTCAATATTAAAGGTATGAGATTATGGTATATGATATGACATAAGGAAGATGACAATATGGCAATTGGATATAATGGTAACAGGGTTTACCCCAAGTGATAAAGTAAAGTAAATGGTAGGGTATGAAAAAATGGCAAGATGAATATAAAATGAAAATGGCAAGGTAAATGGCAAATGGAAAAGGCAAGGTAAATAGCTTTGGCAAGGTAAATGTTTCATTTATTGCTAATGATGTGGAGATACGTGTCCTGATTAGCATATGATACAACTAGAGTAATCAATCATGTAAATTTATAGCCCACACATCTAATATATAGTAGTTTTATCAGTAACCTACTGTATATTTGGACTCCAAGAATGTTGTTGTGATCTTCATTGGTCATTGATTATGTTTCCTTCAAATGTCGAGACAAGATGTCTTCATAGCCTCTATAAAGGAAAGTGCATCTAAGGATGGTAGATACAGATAAATATTGGTTAATAGGTCTAATTTGTTAATATAAAGGTGGATGGTAATGGAATGTATAATGGTTGGGCAACAAATAAAGATCTAAGTTTTCAAGAACACAAAATGTTGTTGATTGTATATTTGACATGAATTTGGTTATGGTAGGGCTGAGGAATTTTGAATATGCTCTAGATAGGACCACCATATTTTTTTTTTGATATTGAGAGTATATAACATCTAATTATGTTGTAGGTTTGAAGCTTTATTGATGTTATCTTTAATAATGTCTTCATCAAGTAGTGAAGAACTCTTGTGCTTAGTTATTGGCACCTTGAAGAGGTTTCCATCAATTAAGTTATCTTGATTGTCCCATAGTGCCTCAACGAAGGTTTCACTAAGGAATGTTGAATTTTAACTTTGATTTTCTTCTAACGCCTCAAACAAGTATTCACTATAAGATGTTGAGTGTGGACTTTGATTTTCCCCTAGCACCTCCAGAAAGGTTTCACTAAGAGATTGTTCTTTTTCAGCATGAATTTGGTCATGGCATTCCTGATATTATTAAATTTATATGTCTCCATGGATGCAGTTCAATAAGGTGTGATTCAGTCGATTCCAATCAACACTTGTGGGAGGTGAAAGGATAATATAATGGTTAGGTTGATTGGTGGCAATGGTAATGGAATGGAAAGAGGAATACCAATCCTCGTAGAAGATACTAGGAGAACTTGTGTTGATGTTGAAGTAATAATCCTAAAAAATCATAGAAGGATCACAATTATATTTAAATTGATCTCTAAGGCATGCGTAACCAATATTTTAATAACCACTAACATATTTTGATTCTAAGGATGAGTCTGATTCAAGGCACTCTAAATCTGGTGTTGAGAATGATGTTGATTCTACTTTTGATGCTAAATCTGATATCAATTCAAAAAATAAAACCTAACTTTAATGTTGATTATTCATCTAGTGTGGATGCTTCTACATTGATGTCTTGTTGAATGTTTGGTTTTGGAAAAGTAACAACCTGTGATGACATAATGGGATCAATAGAAACTGGTTTGTCAAAGTGAGACTCCTCAAAGAGGGGAAAAAGGTCAAGGGACAACTCCATAGAGATTGTCTTGTCAAAGGGAGTCTCTTTAAAAATAGGACAATGTTAAAGATAATGATTTTCTTAAAGGTAGTTATAATCATTAAGAAGTGACTCAATAATGATTAGATTGTCAGAGTGAGAATCTTTGATAATAGGGATAGTGGAAAAAGGTGATTCATTATAGTTGACTCATCAAAAATAGGTATTTAAATATAAACATCATGGATTGGTTGGTTCTCTTGGCCTTTGTTTACAAGTAGTTGTAAAAGACTAGTTTTGAACATATCTTGGTCTTCGGATGATTGACTTAGTTGGAGAGGTACTGATTGGCTTGGTTGTGGATCAAAGATTGGCATGGGTTTTATAAAGTGGGGGAAGGTTAGAAATGGATGAAGGGGGATATATGGTTATATAATGATCTCTTTGAAAATAGGATCATCTATGATGGGTTTAATAAAGGCTGGTTCCTAACCTAAGATAGTAACTATGATCCATGTAGTCATGATTACAAAACTTTGTTGAGATAACAATCTACCATACTTGGAAGGGCCTAGAATGGTAATGGTAGGGTGTTTTGAAGATTGGTTACTTATAGAATCCAAAGGATGAGGTCTTGATATAGTAATAGTAGGGTTTTTCAAAGCTTGGTTACTATCGTGAGCCAATGGATGAGGTCCTAGAATGGTAATGGTAGCGTGTTGTGAAGCTTGGTTGCTTGTGCAATATAATGGATGAAATCGGCATTATGAATCTTGGTTTCTCTCAAAATCCAAAGGACGAGGTCATAAAATTTTAATGGATGGGCATTTTGAAGCTTGGTTTTTTGCACAAGCTAAAGGATGAGGGATTAGAAGAATAATCCTTGGGCACTATGGATCTTGGTGGCTCATGCAAACTAAAGGAGGGTTAATGGTATAGGTAGGGGATAAAGTACCATTAGTATTGAAAGGGTGAACTTGGTATGTTAATCAGCCCAAAGATGGTATCCCTGCATACTTATCCTAAGGATCTTGGCTTTATTCCCCATATTGATTATTGTAAAGAGGATAAAGCTCTATCTCAAAAATTCTATCATCACCATAGAGGTCTTGAACAAATTCATCATATGTGACCATGCTATCATAACCTAGATAGTACATGGATCCACCAAGAGTGTAATGAGACGTATAAAAATTAATGACAAACATTTTGCCAAAAGTCCTAAAGTTATAAAAAATCTGAAAACAAGGTCCAAAGGACAAATGGTGCAAACATAGTCTAACTTGGTCTAAGTAATGGAGCTTTATCTCCAAAAATGTTAGGGTTAAAATTTGGTAAAACAATCTAACATTAGAATGTCTAGCATTAAATGTCTCACATAAGAGGTTAAGTGGCTGAATAAAAATTGGAATGTAAAACTCTAAGTTCAATGTATTTAAAACAAGTCTAATCTAAATAAAACTAAAGTTGTTAGGTCTTTTAGAGAAGGTACAAAATCTAGGATCAATACAGGCATTGCTATGTCTTTTGGAAAAGGCACAAAAGCTAGAATTTAAAAAAAATAAGGCAATAGATTTAATCTAACAAATTTGAAATAGTTTGGCACAAACTAGGCATTCGAATTGAAACATGAACTTGGTCAATTGGCAGAAGTCATGAAAAAATATACAAATGGAAGGTAGACTACTTCCTCCAAATCTAGGCACAAATAATGGTTTCCAATTTGAATAATAAATTAGGATAAGTTACACAACCCAAAAGGAAAATATCGATGTCTAGGCCAAAATAAATAAGGCATAAGCATAAATCAATTAATGTTTATATTTGAACTTATCGAGACTAATTTTGAATTCAAATTTATAAAACTAAGCTTCTTAAATAGACAACAAGCTAAACAAGAATGACATAATGATACTAGGTAAAGATCCAAAAGGCAAACATGGATTTGGCTCCAAAATTGAAATTTAGGCACAAGGCAATGAGTCTATGAAATATTTGAGTAGTGTAATGGTGTTATCATGCTCTAAAGGTATGACAAATTTTTTGTTTTAAGACTCAAAGGCCAAAAGGTTTTAAATGAATTGGGAAACATAATGATGTTATCACACTATAAAGCTATGAACGATGGTTTGTTTCAAGACTCCAGGGGATAAAAATTTGAAATGAATTGGGTAGCATAATGACACCCTTTTTAATCAAATAACACACACAAACAAGATTTGACAAAAAATACTAAGGCACAGGTATAGTGTTAAATGGGTAGCATAATGCATCATCTAATAATGTAGTGATGTATAAACAAGACTCATTTTTGATTTGGTAAGATATACAAATAGTTTAGACATAATATCATTCAAGAAAGGATAAAATGACATAAACACCTAAGTGTAATGCTCTAAATCCTAAAACTAACAAGGTTGCATAATGCTGTCAAATTCTGTCAATATAGTAATTTTTGAGAGGGTTTTAATGATTAATCCAAAAATTAAAAGTGCATGAGAAGTAGGTTTTTTAGGCCCCCTCTTCTATCAATATTTTTTACTATGACATGGAACTTTGAGCTACTCACCCTACATCAAAAATATGTCCACAATAAGAGGGGTTATTCTAAAACATCAATTTTTGTTCATTTGTAGATGGTTCCAAGTATGTCTAACACAAGAAATGATCATGTCAATTGGATCCAAATAAACTAGATTGTTTTGAAAAGGTATTATCCATTTCAAAACCACCACATCCATCATTTGCTCAGTGCAGTGCAATGTCTGAGTTTTCCCTACATTCTCAGTCTGAGTATCACTAATGGAGCTTATTTTAACCACTCAAAATAAGCATCCTAATGGGTCACCCTCAATTTATATACCCCACCATGGATTGGGGTTAAAATTATGTTGGGAGCTGAATTATTAGGTTAGTGATTCCCTAAAAAAATCATGAGGAGGAGATGAAATCCCACTCACAAGCCAAAATGCATAAAAATAAAAGATAAGTAAATTGACTTTAGGGTCGCATTTGGGTCACCCAAACTATACAAATTTGGTAAAGGCCTTAGAGACATTATTTTCACATTTTGAACTAAACAACCAAGGAAAATAATGAGCTCTTTTGGTCACTTGAGTTCCTTAAAGGGGATGGGGGGAGAGCATACACACATCACTCATTTTGCCAAAAAATAAACAATTTTCAATCAAACAAGCATAAAATAAGCAACTCTTAGGAACATGTAACCAAGTGTGAAAGTTCATTTTATTTCACCAAAACATAGTTTGTTGTGAAGTTTGGGCCCCTTGCATTTGTTGTTGGAAAAACTTGAAAAAACTTTAAAAGAAACTAAGGCATGAAAAAAACTAAATTCATTTTAAACACCAAAGTCAAAATGTGCAAGATTTAACCATGTTAAAACTTTATCTAGTTCCACCTTATGACCTATAATTTGTTAGAGGGTTTTACCTGCTTAGAATTCTGAAAGTGAGTGAGAAAAAAATATTTTGGATTTAACTATCAGGTTTCCTATTTTTATTTCTTAGATTTATCAACATCGATCTATGAAAGAATCGATGTTGATTTATAGAGGTTGACATCAATCGACACAAAGGGTTTAATGTCAGTCGATAGAAATCAGCATCGATTCTTGTAAAAATAAATAAAAAACACTATATGGGTTTTCACAAAAATATTATTAGTAAACAAACTTTAAAACCAACAAATAACACTAGATCTTGGAAGCAAATGGTTAGTCAAACAATATTTAGGATCCAAAACACAAAATGAAAATCAAAAAAATCAAGAAAAAACCTCATGAATCACATTTCTACCATGATTTGTTCTTCACACAAGGGTCAACATCAGTTATGGGAGAATTGACGTCAGTTCTATCAAGATCAATGTTGGTTTTTGTGTAAAATGTCTGTTGCTAAGAATAGAATTATGTGAAAAACAAAGTTAAAACTCAAATTTTAAAGATTATTAAGTATTCATTGTAAAAACTAAGAGCTACATATTAATATCCTTAATTTTATGGGATGTTTGAGGTCCTAACAGGCATGCCATTTTTTATCATAAGAATCCAAGAAGGGAGATTAGTAAAGTGTTAGTTCAAGAAAATAAAATTCAAATAAACACACTAACACTTACACTCCTAGTCTAGACACTAGGGAGATCCTAGTAAAAAAACTAAATGAAAGCACAAAAAAACATAAAAGACAATAACTATTTTACCTTCCTTTGGAGCTCCAAATAGATTTTTTGAGTGGTGTGTGTAGTTTTTGCATTAAGAAGTCTTTGGAAATTAAGCTTGTTGGCTCCTTCTGTCCTTGGCACCTTGGCTTGTGATTGGTTGGCTTAAGATTTGAGAATTATAACACTACTTACAAGGAAATTTAAGAATTATAACACTACATCAAAGAGCTTGTTGAATATATTTGAGCATAATAACTTTCCACCAAAATAGCTTATGGTTCAATAGGCAAGGCCTTATATTTATAGCTCTTGGAATTAAATCTCACCATAGGTGAGTTAAAGTTGAGTTTAAGCTTAGAATGGGTTCAAACTAAACCTAGGTGAGTTAAAGATAACTCCAATAGATTTACTAATTGTTAATTAATTATTATTTGTAATTACTAAGCATGGCTCTTGAAATTAGATATTTTTAAAGAGCTTGATAACTCATAAAGACAATGATGAAAGGCTAGGATATTTTGAATTTTTGAATTTCTTTTTATAGATATTCATTTATTTCAAATGGATAATTCAACTAGGAATTTAATATGGTTTAGTTTATTATTTGATTTTGATTAGCCTTTTATCCATTTCAAGATTTAATTAAGTGCGCAAGTTCCCCACTTAATAGGTCCATAAGCCAAATTGACATTTGTTATGTCGCATGATGATTAGTGATGAATCCATGAGAGGTTATTGTTGAATATGATAGGATACCCCAATTAGGGATGTATCAACATGATTTTGAGCTTTGATGAATGATTCACAAGCAAATTTAGGATGTTAAATGATTCCTAAGCTTAATCTGTCATGGTTGATAAGAATCAGTCTAAATTCTAGTAGAAGGGCAATTGTGGCCTATTTTGGGTGTCTATAGGAAGTATGGTATAAGACTTCTAAGGAATTGGATTTTGATTAACCTTATGGATGGTTTTTCTTGATCCATGATAGAGTATGATTAGAATAATGATCACACTAATCGGTTTATCTGTATTATGAGGTTTTCATGAAAAACTTGGGTAGTAAATGTTAATATTTGTGTTAAAAAACTTATTAGGATTACATAAGTAAGACTCATTAGTATCCTATTGGTTAATGCCTGGTTCATATGTTTTCAATTGTGGTAACTAGGACACCTATGTTTTACATGTGTGCTAGAATGAATTTATTTCTTTATTTGATTAAATAGTTGTTTGACCATGTGTGTGTTGTAATAAATATCTTATTTGATCATGTCATATGGTTGGTTGTAGTGACATGAATATTTGTGACATAATTCATGCAAAGAATAATTTTTATAATTATAACATTGATATAATGTTATGAAGAGATCCTGTGAACATTAGAATATCCTATTGATGATGAATTAGTAGAGTGATCTTGTATCTTATATATCTTACCATAATTTAAAAAGTCACTTAGTGACTATATATAGATGAAAAAAAAGCATGTTGAGTTAAATTTAGGTGATTGGAAAGTTTCCTTATTGGTTTAAAAATGATATTCAAAAGCTAAGTTTCTATGTGCTTTCATAACTATATTATTAAAATTATAAAGCAATATGAGTGATAACTCATCATGAGATGGTAGATAGAAATTTTTGGTAAAAATATACATGAAGCTTGCAATGAGAATAAGTTGGTCCTCTTTTAATATCATGTAAAAAGGAAAGACATCTTGATTATGTTTAGTTTTATGTTTTGAATGTTGGTAAGATTGAACTAAATCTCTATGCCTACTTATTCATTACCTTCTATAAATTGCCTTGTAGGATACATTCGATCTAGGTACTAGACTACAATCTTCATATATTTCCTTGTGGTGTTCCTCAATTAATCAAAATAATATTCGCACATGAGAATATTTATTTGGTACATGATAAATGTTTTCACTACACCAAGTCACAATACTTACAACATTGATCAAATTATCATCATCATTATGTTTCTCTAACTCTTTTTTAAGGATATTTTTACACATGCACCTAGACCATCATGTTTATCTCTTCCATGCCCAGCCTTAAATAAGCTCCAAATGTTGAACATTATTCTTCTTTTGCATTCTTCTTAGCCATTAAAACATTCAAGAATTCTTAAACTGCCATGCATAATTATCTAGCCAAATTTAGTGTGTATCAAACATGATTTTTATTGCATTCATATCTATATTAAATATCTCAAAATAACCTTGGACAAAGTTTAAATAATGTGATTTATCATCGCTCATATAAAATTGGTACTCCCTCAAAATCATTATGTTATCATTTGTGCTATCAGGTGCATGTTTGAATGTAATATGAATGAAAATTCTAACTTGAATTGAAATATAGTATTGGGATTGAACCTTATTTTTTGGTTGTAGTGTGTAGTTCTCAACAAAGACCACAACTAAAACAATAGTTCCAATTGGGAAGTTGTCCTTGCATTGCTTGAATTGATTCACTAACCATTCTTATTTTTTTGTTTGTCTTGCATATTGGTAGATAATATTCTTCTTGAATTCAAACATGAAATTAGATACAAAAACTTTGGTCGTAATCAACTCACATCTTCATGACCATTTTCCATATTTTAACACATACTTTATAGATTTTTACTTCTTATAATCAACTAGTTGCTTTCAAAATTCATGTGATTTTTTTTCATGTATACAACTCGTCAAATTTGACAAACCACCATAACTATTATAAGTTTCATGTAAACATTATTTGGAAAAAAAATTGTTCCTCAAGTCTTTGACAGAAAATAATTTGGATTAATTCTCTTGATGTCTTAGGTGGGGAAGACACCATACATTCCTGCATAATCTCATCATTATGTAAAGCACAATGTATATGATGAAAAACATCAAAAAGCATGTCAAATTCAACATGTACCATACAACAACATGTGGTGTGTGCTTGATTGATTTTAACATAGAATGGATTGCACATCTCAAATGAATTTTGGATAATTATTAATTGGCCATTAAATTTTTCAATAAACTTTTTATAAAATTCTGTTTGGATCATGTGTAAAAAAGTTTTGCATGTGTCTTACAGGTTTTTGAACCTTTTCTTATTTTAATAACATATTCTACATTAGATGAGACCCTTATGTTGTCATGCTAAAAAATTTCAATCAAATGCCTTGTTCCTTCAACGAATACCTTATCTTTTCATGGGAGTCTACTACTAAACACCCAACAATTTGTGAGTTAAGGGTCATCAAACCTTGTTTTATTTTTATGGAATTTATTAGAGTATTTGTATTCAAGTTCAAGGATTTTCTTGTTTCACTAATAATTTGAGCTTTATATGTTGACTTACTCACTATAGATTCGATTATTACTCATCTTGACACATTACTATCTTTTTCTGACTTTTATTACCTATTGCCTTAAATGTATTGAATAGATTATTTACTATTGAATCCCTCCATGTTAGATGTTATTAACCATAAATTATGCATCACAAGATGCATTTTTTGCATTTTCATTAATTGAACAAATAGTTGACATCATTCTGCATGGATTTTATTCTCAAATGCATAGTCCCATATGCATTGACAATGATGTTGAAATAATCTTTTTAACACTTTATCTTTTATAGGTTATATTATTTTCTCATCTATTTCAACCAAATACCTTGGTTTTCATCTCATTATACTTGGAGGTGTGGGTGTAGGATCTTTTTTGTATTAAGTTGGGTGGTGTTACCACTTCAACCATAGCAGGGATAATAGAGGGTTGACTATCTACATTAGGATGTACAGACAAATTGAATTCTTCTTCATTAGGAGAGACATGAATTGGGGTCATTACTTGATGTTGAATATCACCATGCTTGATAAATTCATTATGGTTGGATGTTTCATTATATTGTGTTTCTTCATATTTTTCATCACTCAATAAAAATTTATTAGTTACATGTTCTACCTTTTGAATTTCATCATTCAACAATGATTGATTGTGTTATCTTATCTCATTTGAAGACATTTCTAGATTAAAGTCCATAGAATTAGGAATATTAATTTCATTTGAAATATTCTTTGGTGTGGATGGAGTAATTTCACCTTGCCTAGAAGCTCTTATGGATGCTCTTGTATCTGTTAGTCTTTTTCTTTTTCTTTTCTCTCTTCATTTCAATTTTTTTCATTTTTTAGCTCTTTAATTGGTATTTTATGGCGATGAATTGATCCCATTATTCATCTTTATACAAATAAATCCACATCTAGCGTATAAATTGAAGAATTTATAGTAATCTAAAGATAAATTAAATAAATTATTTGAAGAATTTATAGAGTTTTAGCATTAAAAACTAGTTTAAATTTTGTAAAATGTAATATGAATGAGTGAAATTCAAAAAAATAAGATAAATTCATGAATAATAAAGGGCATATGTTTTTTCAAAAGCACGTGCACCATGTTTTGATGCACCTATAAAAATGGGCAAAAACATCTATCAATTTTTTTTTTGTTTTCAAAAGGTCATATGCCTTTTTCAATATTTCAATATTTCCTCCTATGTTTCCCTCCAAATTTGGTTTGGGTATAAGCTTAGGAGGTCTGAACCTATCGTGAAACCAGCCATGAAGTAGCCCACTTGGTTTTTTAGAAATTAAGAGATTTTTTTGTCTTTGTCAACACATCTAATAAGGCAAATTTTATTATTTTAAAAAAATAATATGGGGTTGTAGAGGGGAAAGCATAGTTTTTGAATATATATATATATATATATATATATATATATATATATATATATATATATATATATAATGTTAAACTATTTTTTATAATTATTATTTAATTTATACACAAAATATCTCATTATGTATGATAGACATATTGTTATAAATAATTTTAAACTTTTTGACCATTAATTGAAATTTAATAAATCTTATATTTCATTGATCTATGCATCATTGGATATGATTTGATTTTTTTTTTTATGAAGTTAATGTCAAAAAGTTGTGTTTGTACACTTGTAGTTCTAATTTTCCAACTGTCTTTATTTGTAAAAGTATTTAAAAAATATATATGGATTAAAAATTAATAAAAAATATCCTTACCAATATTTGACATTTCATCTATGCATATATGAACTTTCATACATCAATTCATTTGTTTACTAAAAAATAAAGTGTTTGTACACATGCAATGTCCTTATCTTTTTACAAATAAAGGGTCAAGCCATTATCATAAATGCATCTATTTCACACACTTTTATCATCTAGGTATTGAAAAATATATATATATATATATATATATATATATATATATATATATATATATATATATATATATATATATATTACATTCAAAATGACACAATTCATATTCTTATGTCATTATCAAAAAAAAATTCCAAGTGTCTCTAACATTCTCTCTAAGTTTAACTACTCTAATTTTCTAAAAAAAATGTCACTTTATACCACTCCCACTTTATCCCCCATTATCCTACATATAACTCCCTATTTGAGTGATCAGTGTAACCATTCACTCAATTATTTACACAATACACTTAAATAGGGAATATTGAGGCCCCTAAACTCAAATTAGATAACCAAATCTAAATTCAAACTCAATGCATGCCCTGTTTGAGTGCCATGTGTAACCAATCACTTAATTGGTTAAACCTAACACTTAAATAAAGTATATTGTCCCCCTAAACACAAATGTTAAAAAATATTGTAAATTTAGATTTGATATGGCCTATTTGAGTGCCTCGTGCAACTAACACTTGATTAGTTTCACAATAAACTTAAATAGGAGATATTAATTTCCCTAAATACAAATTTGATATATTTTAATGTAAATTCACACTTGATATACCCTATTTGCGTGACACTTTAAAAAAATCAATTCAGACATAATATGCCCTATTTGAGTGCCTCATTAACCAATCACTTGATAAGTTACACAAGGCACACAAATAAGGCATATCAAGACCCTTAAATTCAAATGTGATAGTTTAATGTAAATTAACACTTGATATTCCCTATGCATTACCCCATGCAACTAATTATGCTCAATTATTTTCATGTGGCATTCAATTAGTACATGTTGATTGTGTTTAACACAAATACGTTAACCTAATATAAATGTGGACTCGATATTCCCTATTTATTTTCCCCATGAAATAATTTGATTGATTAGTTACATGGGGCACTCAAAAAGGGCATATCAGCCCCTCTAAACACGAATGTGATGACCTTGTACAAAAATATACTTGGTGACAATAATAAAAGTACTATTGATCATGTTACAAGAGAGTTTGATTCTGTCAAGTTGAGCTCCATAATCAACTCACATAATTGGCCAAATATTTTTGTGTGTTATTCTTTTATCATATACGTAATGATTTTTTGGATGTATGGGGCTACCTTAGGTTATTTCAGGGTGTCACACATATTAATTTTTATACATAGTTATTCTAGGTAGGGTGAAATATATCTAATAAATGATTTTTCCTTCTCTTATTATGCTCGCATGTTTACAATCATAGAGAAGAGATATTCTTTAATACAAATGATTAAAACCATGGGGCCTGGGATGTTGTGTGTAGGGGACAAACTTGCACTTAGAGATAAGCTTTGATGTTATGAAGTGTGCACATTGTGTTATCTTATATAAAGTAAACCAACACAAATTTAAATAATTGAAAGACTGATACTTGTAGGAAATACAACTTATACTTAATGTGAATGAATAGCGGGAAAGTATATAGACAAATACTGCTACAACAAAGCTAGGAATCCACATTCATATAATCAAGAGGGGAAACAATTCTTTTAATCTACCTAGATTAAAGGTGTGAATATAATGCACATGATAAAGGTTAGATACTCAATCATGCTAGCTAATAATATGATTTTTAATATCATCAACCTCAATCTGATTGTATATGTTACATATTTATGCATAAAATATAATAAGGCAGTTACAATTATCAAAAGTTACAAAAAGAACATAACCATAGTTATTTTCATCTTCTTCCCATAAAATGGTTGAGCTTATTCCCAGTGCATTGTGGTTAACATGTTTAATGGAAAATTATTCTAAGGGATTATTTGACATGTTAATGAATTAATAAGTGTCATCTAGAAAGACATATGGATGCAGTGTGATAAAAATATCTGTGTAGGGTGCATGAGATGTAGCATGGGCTCTACTACGTGAAAGAGGCTCTATGAAAAAGTGAAGTTCTACACATAAATTCCATGGTGTGTAATTTTTTTTCTAGGTGAAATATGCTTTATGAAAAATTTTCACGAGACATGTATACGCATGCAATGAATGTCGCACAAAAAAATCCAAGCTAAGTGTGCATAATCGTTATAGGTGTGTAGACACCAAAAATTTGCACACATGTGATTTCAAATGTCAAAATACCCCTAGAGCTACCCTAGGACCCCCTTGGGACCAACATATACCTATCAGGCCTAAACCAACCAATATGCACTCAATTTCACCTAACTGAATAACCCTAACCTTTAGGACCTGACCTTAACCATCGATAGTTAGAGTGACCATAGAGAGTCAACCTTAGGAACCCCTGACCATCGACAGTCAGCCTTGGTCAGGATCCACCTTTTATCTAAGAGCATGCAAGCTCCACTAACCCATTTCTATATATAACCTTGTTTAATTTGTATTGTGAGCCTTTACATGCACAAATTATATTTAGATGACCCATATACAACTTCACTTCTACCTATTGCTTGTGCCTATAAGAGAGAGAGGTCTAAGAGGTCAAATCCATCTACAATAATTATCAGGAGCTCAGGAATTTAAGATTTTTCTTTTGTAGGTCAATCAAGTCAATCAATGTCATCAACATTATCAACCATCTTATTAAGATCCCACTTATTTTCACCTCTCAATCAAGCTCTCAGGTATTGTTACTCTATTAGAATCAAACCATATTCCACCCATAGGCTAACTACATCAACCACCCATCTAGCTAACTTCTAGTAAGACACGTACTTATTTGTCAACATTCACATGCTTTAATTCCATTTCATAATCAATTTATCCCTTGCCCAACTCTCAAAATTCATTTGTGGAATCCCATCATTTAGATGTTGATTAAAGCCAAAAATACACAGTCAACCACTGATGATTAGAACTTAACCACTAACGGTCAGACCTCAACCACTAATGATCAGGCATAACCATCGATGATCACCCCAATCATCGATGGTCACCTATGGTAGAAAAACTAGCAACTTGTTTTCACTCACATACACCCAATCAAATCTAGTTTTCTATGTTTATGACCACTCATAGAGCTCTTTTAGATTATCTGAAGCATACCCCATCCCCCTAGCACTAATATTAATTAGTTTATCACTAATTTTATCATTTTTAATATATTTTCTCAACAAGCCTTCTTGTGTTCAATTTTAATAATATTATTTAATTGATGCAAGTACCTTCTTTCCAATTTTATCAACTTGATTATTTGGAACGTGTGGATTGACATCCCCTAAGGAATCTCTCGATCTGGGATCTAGCTATCGCTAGTCAATCCACCCAACTATTTGTCTAACAAAAATTTTTGCTTTAGTACTTTCTTATCTACAGGTCTTCCTTCCAAGCCAAAGAGGAGCTCTTATAATCTCTGATTCAATGCATGCACAACTAAATAATTTATTCAACCATAACTATATTTATTTTCTTCTTTTCTCTTTCCAAATAACAAGAAAAAAATTAATTACACATTTTAGCATGCCCGATGGGACCTAGAGTCTCTACTCACATTTTTTTTACATTTATATACTTGTCTCTCTATCTGTGCTCATAATCGAAAGTGAAATTTCTTTTAGGTTTGAAATCAACTGCATCTATTGCTTTCCTTTAACATTACGTCACTTTGAATTATATCACAATAAACTTATCGTAGCATCACTTTTGTTGCACACACTAGCCAAACCACTTTCATCAATCAAACATCAAAACAATATGAGATAAGCCCGACTGGGATTTCATCACCTAGTAGTCACCTTACCCTTTTCCAACAATCCTACTTAGAGGTTATTACCAAGGGGAGAACCAATTCAGCTCGTTGGTTGAGTATAAACTCTAGATATCAATATATATTGTCTAAGTACTAGACACTCTTATCGTTATAGGATTGTGAAGTGAGGGGGTAGTCTCCAATACCAAGCCACATATTGATTCCAATATATATTATTTTAAGCACTTAAACAATGAAAAACCAACCATAGACTGATTCTATAGTACCTAATCTACAGGCCAACTTCTATCACGCATTCTCAAAAACTATGGCATAAGCCAAAAGTGAGATCAAAACTAACCCCTAAGCCTAAATATACTTTATAGTGTGTGTCTTGATTACCTTGATCATTTTCTTGTCTTATTCTTGTTTGAGTGTGAGTTTTTTCTTATTTTATCTCCCCTTTTCTTATATGGTTCTCACTCACCAACAACGAAGAGACCTAGTAGAATAGAACCTGTCACTTAAATCAACCTCTTTTACCTCCTTGTATATGGAATACATCTCTGAGGCCAAAGATTCACCTCGTCCATTAGTAAGCCATAATTTTCCTTGGGTATTTCCCCAAGGAGACATGGATTTTACCACTTTTTTATACAACAATATAGTTTCCATTAATCACTCCCTTAACATATCCCCTCACCATATCCCAGTTTCAACTTCACCTCAGGATCCTCCTTATGGCATGCCATCCCACCTTATGAAGGGTATCCCTATTATCATGATCACCACGCAACCTTCGACCACCCAGGCATCTTCATCTATTGACCCCTTTGACACCACAACTAAAAACCAACCTATCCAACCAACTGCTACCATTATACCTTTTTCCCCTACCAGTGACTCTTCTACCTTGGGGACAACCCAACCATCAACCCATCCCACTCCACTTGTTGTTAGATCATCTACCACTAGCACTACCAACCTCCTCTCTATAAAACCTAACCCATTGGTCAATACCCCTTTACTAAGCTTAGGGGTATCTATCCCTTCTACTTCACCA
Organism: Torreya grandis; assembly: GCA_037957365.1. Classification (NCBI taxonomy): domain Eukaryota; kingdom Viridiplantae; phylum Streptophyta; class Pinopsida; order Cupressales; family Taxaceae; genus Torreya; species Torreya grandis. The sequence continues at coordinate 1,601,740 of JARHVA010001610.1, forward strand.
CCCATTAGCACAAAGGTCACTACCTTACCTCTTATCACTAACCTAACAACCATCCCCACCTAATCTATAGGAACCCCTCAATAGGTATCTATTGCACCTAATCTATAATATATCCCTAACCCACAAGGGTATGTACCCACTACCCATCCACCATCATCTACCTACCCTACCTAACCTCTAAAATCCACATTCCAATATGTGGCAACCTCCTAAAAACCAAATAATTACCAATATGTTACCCAATCTCAGCCACAGTATCCATCTTACAATCCTTTTGGTGCACCACCTCAAACCAACTTAACAAAGATGTTCATAGACAAGATGAAAAATATTGAGTCATTCATTTTAGGGGCTCATAATATCCTATCCTATGATCAGATTTGTAAAAAACCTGTTCATCATTTTCTCCCCATCAGACCTTACCCTCCTCAATGGGAGCTTTTGAAATTTACTAAATTTCAAAGCAAGGAGGACCCCCAACAACACCTTAGGGATTTTAGGCATGCATGTTACATGATTGCTTATGATGATGCCCTTCTCCTTCAAACCTTCCCTATGTCTTCATCCAGCCCAGCCCTCAATTGGTATACTGCCCTCACCAAGCATTCCATCTTTTCTTTCACCTAACTAACACAAGTCTTCTTAGATTAATTTTCCATTAACATTTCCAAGAAGGTATTTATCACCAACCTCTATTCTATCAATAAATTTGATGATGAGTCCATTGCTAATTTCATCACCCCTTGGAGAAGCTTGATTAATCAACTTTCATTTTCCTTGCCTTAAATTGAACTTATATAAGTTTTCACTTGAGCTTTTGCCAAACATATATCTTCTACATTGCATGTGCAAAGCTTCATAACTTTTGATGAGGCGTTTACCATGGCACGTAAGCTATAAATTAGACCATAAATGAGGGTAAATTGAAATTACAAAACAAGAACTCTACCTTCAATACCAATGAAACCTCTTCCTCTAAACCAAACAACTAATCCAATACTGGAACCAAGAACAGGGGAACCATAAATGCCATCATCATTAAAACCACCTCTCCACCCAATGCCAATCAACAAAATTATCCCATTATCTCCAACCAAAATACAAGGAACCCAAACTGAAGCAACCAAAAATAATTCACTCCACTTGGAGAATATTGTACCTTAATTCTAAAGAAGCTACTAAAAGCTAACCTCATACAACTTCCACCCATCAAACCTCCCTATCAATTTGATTCTTCTCATCCAACACCTACTTGGTACAATGAGAATGACCTTTGTGCTTTTCATTGGGTAATTAAACATGATGTTAGTTGATGTAATACTTTCAAGAATGTTGTTCAAATTCTTATTGACAAAGGGGAACTTGTGTTAGATAATCCAAATGCCCCTAAAAATCAATCTCTTAACATCTTCAACAAACTTTTTCCCAACCATGCCCCTATAAAAAATGAGGACATACAAACTGAATGATCTCATGATGTCCACATAGTCAATATGGTTCATAATACACCTACCCATGAGGACCCAATTATCCCATCTACCTACTCTTCCCCCACCTCACCCACCAAGGTGATGGAGTCACCTTCCCCTCCTTTGAAGACCCAAACCAAGGAAGATCTTTTCTTCCTATCTGTATTCATAGAAGATTTGGAATCATCACTTATTACCTCAACTAATGCATCTAAACAAACAAATGTTCCACATCTACCACCTCCACCAACTACCGAACGAATTTCCACACCTATGGACATCATCCCTAGATGAGAAGACATTCTAATAGTACTTCTCATGGAGGAGATACCTTTCCCAACCTTACCTACCTCACCTCAGGAAATCAACCAACCTACCAACCATCCTCCCCAACCTACAAGTCTATCTGTTGCATCCACTACCCATAGATCAAAACTAGTACACAAAACTTTTTCCACATTAGTACAAAAATTAGAATTTACCTTAAAACTAGACATGGATTAAACCACTTTTTGGTAACACATAGGACTCCCTTACATCAATAAACCTAAACCTTTTAGCACACCTCTAACCAAACAATCCATCATCTCTCCACCACCTCTTAAACTAATTAGAACTTCTATCAACCCCTCACCTTCTCAGTCAACCAAAATAGCCACCACATCACCAACCAAACCTTTCAAAACTCTTGGTGCCTTCACTACTCAAAGTTTGGTTTACCCATCCTCGAAAGTGTAATTAACCTCATGCAAGCCTATACCCAAGTCTTGACCTATACCAACCAAGGGGATGAAAAAATTGAAGGGATGCATGACTAGGACTCCACCTCCCTCTACCTTTCCCTCTATCTTAGGGCCTCACCCTTTTACTTTGCTTAAAATGTAACCTCTTTTTAACATATGTCACCCACTACCATTGGTTACACCAGCCCACTTATTATCTAATTCATCAGTCCTTCTTAGATTACCAATATTCAGACCATCAAACTCAACCAACCAAGCTACCAACATACCCAGACCAAAGCCATCAACCATAAACACCACCTTACCCAAACCATCTCTCACCAAACCTATCACCATAAACATGCCTATCTTACGAATCCAAACCATGATCCTTAAACCTTTCTTACCTCTAGAATAATCCTATATGACCATTGTTCAAATATTCTGTAGACCTCTTACCTCACATTACCTCCTATCAAACCTTTAGATCCTCTTGGTTCAAATTTGGCCTAGTATAATGATCGTTAAATCTGCTCTTATCATAGGACACCTAGGTATGACATAGAGAATTGTAAAGCTCTTCAAGCCATTATCCACCAACTCTATGATGAGGATGATATTTTAGTAGATGACCTTCCATCCATTCCTCTACCACTACACCTAACAGCTAGTCACCAACACATTCCAAATCCCCCACTCTCACCTTAGAGTGATGAAGAATCTACCCAACCCCCCATCACACCTTGCCCATCTATCCACACCATTAATGTGGTCACATGATCATAATAAAATGATAAAGGGAAGACCAAAGTGTCCATTCTATGGATGTACCCATCAACTCACCCTAAACCAAACCAGATCCAAACCTCCATGTCTACAGCTAAGCCCAAAGTTACCTTCTTAGGTACTTTAGAGGCTAACCCCTCTGAAGCCATCAAGAGGGTCATCCTTAAACACCTTCACTAGACCCCATCTAGAATGAGCCTCTATGAGCTCATTTACACCTCACCTCACCATTGTTAGGCCATGATCGAGGCCAATCCATTAAGGTTAGATCAGGAGACTCCTAATCTATAGAGGTATTCATTACCACTCTTTAGCTCTCCACCCTTATTACCTTTAAGGACTCAAAGATACCTTATATCTACCCTAAAGACCCAAATCCCCCTCTCTTTATTACTACCCATATCAACCAAGCCCGCATCAAATGGGTTATGATCGATGGGGGAGCTAATATCAACATCATCTCTTCCCATGCCTATGACCAACTCAATCTACCAAATAATGTCATGTCCGAAACTTCAACCGTCCTTAGATCCTTTAACAAAACCATGAAAACTACCTTGGGAACCATTGTCCTTCACATTTGTCTAAGACCTTGCATGCTCCCCAAACTATTTTATATGGTCGAAGGTGAATTCTAGTGCAATGTTTTACTAGGGAGACCTTAGATCCAGGCCATGGGCTGTGCAACTTCCACCCTTCATTATTGTATCAAGTTTGAACATGAAGGTTAAGTTTTTACCATACAAGCTGACCCTAGCCCTTTTTTAGAATGTTATATGACCTACCAATGTAATGGCATTCTCCTACCTCCATCCAATGCGCCACAAATGTCCACCACCAAGCCCTTACATAAAGAAGCTGAAACCATTGCTCCCCCTTCTACAGAAGCTTCTACTAGTTCATCTATCCCTGTGGACCAATACCCATCACTAATCCCTTAGAATCTATCTTCCAACACCTTACCCTTGGAGAATATTATCTCGTTACCCTTAATACCTTCCAAACTCCTCAAGAATATAGAAAGCTCAACCATCAACTAGGTTATGATCCTAACATTGGATTCATTTTTACTTTAGGACCTCCCAACCCACTTTATCTATGGGGGAATTGACAAACCACTTAACACCATAACCACCCACTCTTCACCTCAACCATTTACCTCTAACTTCTTTTACTTAGAAAACCTTACTTTACCAAACTATACTTTCATAGGTGTGCCTAAAAAGGATTTGGGTTAGGATGATGTGAGCATGAACCACACATGTTGACCTCAATTGAGACCCAAAAGCCTCATGAGAAACATGGCCTTGGCTTCATTATACCTAATAAAAGGAAAGCCACACAACCTACCACTACCATTGTTGAAGAAGAGACCCCTTCCTCACCAACACCCCCTCAACCTGAGTGTGAAGACGAGGACATCAACCCGCCTATCTCTTTTTTTCATCAACATGATTACCCTAAGACCCCTGATTTATCAAAATGAAGGGGCACCCATTTCTATCCCTTTAATCTATCATTAACTATTAGGAGAAGATTCTTGTACCATTTACACTATTTAGTGTCAGGATGATGATTATATTCTCACCTACTTTCATGCACTTGATTCTTCCATCCGCAAATCCTTACCTCTAGAGACCTTAACCATGTTGAATGAACCCATCATAGATATTTTCATAGGCACTCTGGACAACCCCCATGTTGTCAAACTAGGCCAAACTCTCACCCCTGAGGAACTACATGACTTGTTTACCTTCCTCTAGGACGGTAGAATTACATTCGCTTGGTCATATGAGGATATGCCTAGTATTGCCCTAGCCATTACCACCCACAACATTGTAACCAATCATAATGCCAAACCTATCAGATAAAATCTATACCACATGTATCCTCGCATAGCTCTCGTTGTCAAAGAGGATCTTCAACACCTCTTTTCTATCAACTTCATTCAACCCATTGATTATCCTCAATGGGTTTCAAACATCGTGCCTATCATTAAAGCTAGAGGGGGACTACGTATTTATGTGGAATTTCATGACCTCAACCTCGCCTGTTCAAAGAATGACTTTCCTCTACCTATCATTGACCAACTTGTTAAAATCACAGTACACCACAAGATGTTGTCACTCATGGATGGATTGTAGAGTTATAATCAGATCTTGATTACCCCTAAAGATCATCACAAAACTAGATTTATCACCCCATGGGGGAATTTTTATTATAGAGTCATGCCCTTCAGTCTTAAGAATGATGTTACAACCTAACAATGTGCCATGACCTATATTTTCCATGACCTTATCCATACAATCATCAAATATTATGTGGATGATCTTCTCAAGAATTCCAAACTTTGTAAAGACCATTTAACCATTCTCAAGATTATCTTTGGTGATTTATCCATTATCATGTTCACCTCAAACCTAAGAAATGTATTTTTGGGTTCTTGTCAGGAAAACTTCTAGGCTTCATGATTTCCCTTTGAGGAATCAAGGTTAACTTAGCCAAAATCAAATCCATCCTCAAGATGTTACCTCCAACCAATCTTAAGCAACTCCACAATTTTTAAGGGAAGCTCTAATCCATTCACCATTATCTCCTAACTCTCTGATCGGTGTCAACCCTTCCACCACCTCTTGAAAAAATACATCTCTTTCAAGTGAAATGTTGATTTTCAAAAGGCCTTTGATGCACTCAAAGAGTATCTTCTATCTCCACCTGTCCTTACACCTCCTAAGGATGACCAACATTTCTACCTCTATATCTATACCATAAACCATTCTCTAGGTGCAATGTTTGCCCATTAGGATGAACAACACAAAGAGCATGTCATCTATTACATTCGCTTCACACTTATTGAATATGAGACTTAGTACACACATATCGAGAAACTATGTTTAGATCTAGTCTTTGTGGCCACCAATATTTACCACTACCTTCTCAACCACAAAACTTTTGTTATAACTAATACCGACCCACTCAAGTACATGTACTCCAAACCATACCAAAACTAATGTATGGCTAAGTGGCTCATGTTTTTAGCTGAGTTTGACCTTGATTTCCTCCAAAATAAATCAATCAAGGGGAAAGTCATTGTTAACCAATTAGCCAATGTACCCCTGAAAAATAGCTAATTTCCTCTTGAATTTATAGATGAGTCTATCACAAGCCTATCTGAAGTGGATTTCACCAATCAAGTAACCATATTTTTTTATGGTTCCAAATGTCGACATGGTGGGGGAGCCGGTATCATCCTTATCCCCCTTATCAATGAACCACTTCCTTTATCTTTTAAACTTGACTTCAAATGTACCAATAATGCGGCTGAATATGAATCCATAGTAATACGTTTCCAAATTTCATTAGCCTTGAGAGTCATAACAATCAATATCTTTGGTGACTCTCAACTTGTGGTCAACCAAATCCATGATTTTTACTAGTGTAATAATGAGATGATGCAATTGTATAGACAACTAGTTACAAAAATCCTAGCATCATTCGAGCACTACCATATTACCACCCCATGATATACCAACAAGTTCACTGACACCATGGATTCTCTTGCTTTGTAGATCCCATCAGCACCCTCAAACTCCAAACTTTCAGTCATTGTCCATCACGTCACCTAACCTTCTTACACCAAATCAGACACTCCAACCATCTTTAGTGTGGAAGATATTTTTCCTGACCTTTGGTATCATCAAACCTTCGACTACCTTCACCTTGGCATAGTTCCCTCTGGCCTCTCTAGGAATGCCCATTGGGCATTTATCAAGACCACATCATGTTACACCATTATAGGATGGATTATTTACAAACCTTATTTTGATGGCCTCCTTTTTTGTTTCCTTCATGGTCTAGAAGCCTCTCATGTTATCAAGGAGACACATGAGGCATATGTGGGGGTCACTTTAGCAAGCTCATTGTGGCTAAGTGTATCCTTTGTCTGGGCTATTATTGGCCTACCCTTAACCAAGATAGTTGTGATTATGTGAAAAATTGTGTCAAGTGTCAACAACACACTAATTTACATCATGCATTTAATAATAACTTTCATTTTTTCATGGATTTTTGGCCCTTTTCATAATGGAATATGGACCTTATTGGTGAAATCAACCCCCAATATTCATAATGACATCATTCTATCATTATCATGATTGAATATTTTACCAAATGGATAGAAGCTATTCGTCTTGTCTCAACAAAAGCTGAAAAGATTATTGAATTTATAACCCACCATATCATCTACCATTTCGGTGTTCCCCACAAGATCATCACCGACATTGGAAAATCCTTCAAAAACAAATAAGTATAGGGCCTTTGTGACATATTTGGTATGAAACTTAGATTTTCATCACCTTATCACCCACAAGTAAATGGACAAGCTGAAGCCTCTAACAAAACCCTTAACAACATGTTTACCAAAATGGTTAATGCCTCAGATTGGGATTGGCACTTTCACATCCATTTCACCTTATGGGCATATCGTACTAGCATCTAAGCCCCTACATGTGCTACACCTTTTTCTCTCATGTTTGGATCCAAGGTTGTATTGCCTCTTGAAGTCCAAATACCTTATCTTCACATATCTTTGCATGATCTTATTTTATAAAATGACTATCATCAAGAACATTTAGCTCAAATTGAGATACTTGATGAGCATCATTTGACTACCCTTTCTCATCTTTGTGTTTATCAATAATGAATCAAACATGCCTATAAAAAACACCTGAAAGTTTAAGAATTCAATATTGGAGATCTTGTTCTCAGGGAAAATCAACATGTAACTAATATGGAGAAAAGAAAAAGAGGTAAATTAGCTTTCAATTGGCTTGAACCCTACATCATAACCCATAAGTATGGATCAAGAGTTTATCATTTATCCTCTCTCGAAGGCAAATCATAACTTGAGCCTCTCAATACTTCGTATATGCATCCTTCTTATTGTTAAAAAGGGATCACAATCATCATTTGTCTAACGTAAGCTCATCCCTTGCAACCACATTCATTTTTCTCTTTTTAGGGGAAACTGACTGAACCTAAATCATGTGATTATCCATCATAATTATAGCCTAATATTGAAATATGGGTACCATGACTCTATCCATGGCATGATTCTCATAGTAATTCCCATCTCTTTAAGATCATTTCCTATGATCGTTATCACCTATACCCCTTTTTCACCTACTAGACTTTTATGTCAACCTAGTCTTGCCTTCATAAAGGTAATCCCTTGAGCATGCATAAGCAAGTCTATGTCAATAAAAATCAAACAAAAGTCATGGGTCATCTTTAGCATTCATAGACTACTCCCTTGAAGGATAATTATTAAACCCTTATCTAAAATTGCCAAATGTAAGGTGGAATTCTCCCTTGAAGGACAACTATCAGAAACATTTGAATTGAGCACATAAACTTAGACCATTCCCTTGAAATATTTTATCAAATCTATAAATTTCTTACAAGCTTCTTGCATCGATCAGCTTCCCCAACCCTAAAGCAAAATTAAAATAGAAAAAATCCAAAGCAAAACCAAAAGAATTTTGAAAGTCACAATCAACTCTCATAAAAGTAAAAATCTTAGAAAGCCACAATCGAATTTCCTTAGTAGACTTCCCACATCGATTAGTCTACACTTTATATATAAACATAGACTATTTATACTACCTCTTTGGAAACCTATAAAAAAGTCATTCTAGTCTCACTAATAGTTTTAGTTTCACCCATTCTCCCTCCACATATCATATACACAGGACTATGAGCTTACTTGACATAATGTGATCAAGATACTTATTTATCAACCTAAGCATGCTAATGCAAAGCATCTAAAAGGCTTATTTTCACTAATCCAATCCAAATTTGGGTTTCATTTTGATTTGGACCAATGAAAAGGCATCGTGCTCTTTTTTCTTATCTTTTATTAGTTTATATGGATATGCCTCTCATGAATCTTATTGTTTTCCTACACATCTAGTTTGTTACTTCATGTCTTCTCATATTGAACCATATTCAAATTTTACCTATATGATCATGAACAACAAACATCACATCAAAAGTGTGAACATTATCAAATATGTCAACAAGCAACACTATCTATTTCTCTATGTGCTAAACACAATGTAAGCATATCACAACAGGCCATAAACATCAACCTATCTATTTACAATTATCACATCATATGAGCCTATAAGCATATCATTACACCAATATAAGTATAAACCAAATCATTGAGCAAAACATCATGGCATATACCATTTACCATTCCATCCATATGACCATAAACAAATCCATTCCATTATCATATAACATAAACCCATCAATAACACATCCTATTATATCCATGAACAAAATCACAACATCATAACTATCTTTTTAGCACCACATGTCTAGGCTACTAATTGGAATACTAACATCATAAACCATAAGTGAGGAATCATAAGCCATAACCATAATCATAAACCATAAGCATCCATCATATATGCCATCAAAAACCATACATCATATACATCGAATCATTAAAAAAATACATATAACAATGTATCAACTCTCTCAAAAAAATATACATCTCGCTACATCAACGTGCAGGTTGGTATAAAAATAATACATCATAATAACACATTTGAACATAATCATGGGCTTTCACCACTACCGCTAGCCCCATCTATGCCTACACCTATACCTGGTGGTGGTCCCCATGGGACCCCTACCTGATATACTATAGAAGCACACTAACCTAGAGTAGATATCGATGGCCCACCATTCAAATGCATTCTATACTCTGCATACCTCATAGCCGAGGGAAGTTCATCTAATACCATCATCTCATAATATATAATCTCCACCATGATAGTTAGATAGAGTGCTTGAGGCACTGTATCTAGTGGCCTCCTACTACTGTTAAACCTAATCCAACCCTCTATTTAAGTAGGTCTCTCTCACCTATAACAATGGTAAGCTGACCTTGAAATATGGTGATCTAGCCCTATAGTGTAGCCACTTATCCCTACAACACCTGTATCTAAGCTTGGGATAAAACCAACATCACCCCTACCTATCTATCTTGATCAACTAGATTTACAGCTATCAGCCTCACACCTCCATCATCTCCACCAATGTCTATCACTACATAGATCAGTTGGTACCAAGACATATAACTATCTATATAACCTGCATCATCCATAGGAGCCCTAATAAGAAGCTCCTCAAAACCACCATCTAAAACTATCTAAGTAGGTTAGGGCACCAACAACTGAACCTTTGAGTCCTGCCTCTTATATCATCGATGTGAACCTATTACACTTTATAACAAGCTAAATTGGCACTGCACCCAGTTGAAGGGAATCAACCCAACCTAACCCTCTCAATGACCCACTATTCACTTATAACTTTTCATAATAAGGGCTTGCCTCCTGTAGCCTGGCCAGATGAGAAACCATAGATATGGCCTCTAAGTGATGTCCCTAGATACTGATGTAGCCACATCATCTCTCTATCTCATGAATCTGACAGGGAACTCAGTCTGTGTATACCCTACCCACAATAATCCCATCGGTCTCAACACTTGGATGTGATCATAACCCTAGTAATGAAGAACTAGGCTTACACTGATACCATATCTCATGTGGTGTCTGAAACCCCACAGCTCCCTATAAATCTAAACTAGCAAAACTAGGACCCAACCAAACATTGTCCTCCCAAAAAATAACTCCACTAAAATATCCAACAATACATAAGGAAATCTCTCATTGATAGAATTAGAGAACCCAAAACAAGTAACCACAATCATCAACATCATCATAAGTCTCCTCTCTTTGAGGGGCCTCTTATATAATATTATGTAGCTAAATCCCCCAGAATGCCATCAAACCTAGTCGTTATCATCTCCATATAGATACTCAACATACTCATCCTACTCTTCCTGCTCTATCTAGTAATTCACCTTGCCACATAGTGGGAGCTGAGTGATCTTGTATACATCCTCTAGGAAAATCATCATTTCCCCGATCGACAATAAGAAGGTATTATTAGCAAGATCCCATCTCTCGATGAGTGTTACTATCATCGATGCATCTCTACACACATGTTGGTAGTGCCTCATCACTCCTAGCCCTACCTCCTCTATATACACCCAATCATCCACCATTATCCCCTCGAGAAGCATAGGGAAGATGCGTGGCACATGATCATGCATCTAGATTTGCTCTCGAGCCTGTACCAAATCAAAAAGCTTAACTTAGACCCTAATTGGTCTCATCTACCCTATCTTTTAAATGTACCCCTAACCCCAACCTATTTGACCTAACCATAATGACAACCCATTTACCCCTTTACACCTAACCTATTTGAATAAACTTCAATCTTAACCACTTATTTTACCCCTAACTATTAAAAATTGAATACCATACTTTAGCCCCAAACACTTTTAAAAACATACCCTATCTTAGTTAACTACTGATGGTCATGCTGACCACTGATGATTGGGGACCCCTAGTTCTTAGGGTATCGACCATCGATGGTTAAATCTGACTATCGATGGTCATTTGTGGGCATTCCATGGTCAGAATGCCCAAAACACCAAGGCCCAAAATAGTAATCAAAATTGAAATACAATAGCCTAAGCACCCTACCCAACTAACATGCTATCCAATCACCCTACCTACCCTATTAATTTAACACTCTACCCACCATTTTGACCAACACGTCCAAAAACCCAATCGAGGTCATACAGGCTAAAACAACAATTTTCACACCTACTCAACCCAAGTAAATTCAAAATAGCAATTTCAAACTACACTACCAATTTAAATGCACCCCTTCCCTCATTCTATGACCTCCTCCATGGTTTGAGCCCACATCCTTGAGCTCCCTTCATATTGAACCCATGCAATCACCCACATGCCTCTGGCAAATGAACAATACCCACACACCTCTGGTGAACGAATAACACCCACCTCAACAAATGCCTTCCTCACAAAACACCAAAATTACCAGAGCTCGATAAAACATAGTGAAACAGTAACAATGACAAAATAACTTTTGTTTTTTACTTTTACCCTTTAGATTTTTAGGGTTTCGCTTGACCATCTACAGTTAGGGTGACTATCGATGATCACCTTCTAGGGACCCTGACCATCGATGATCAAGAAACCATTTAAACCCCCAATTCTAATTATTACCTATCACTTAATAAATCCTACCATAACTACACTAGGCTCTTGCCTACTTTGGAGATGCCTTTCTCTCACCAACTCGACCCCTTGTCACCTCGTCGTTGGTCTATTTTGGCCCATCTGGCACGTAATTTAGTGACACTCATTGCTTGGTCCTTTTACCATAGTGACATCATTGCCATGTTGACCACTTTCATTTTGTGTCACCTCACGCATAATGACCCACTTGTGTCTCATTGAGAGCACTTCTTACCTCTAATACCTATGACACTTAACCCATTTGATTTTTCCCCAAGATCACTTCCGACCTTGGATACCCATCATAAAGACAAAAATTACTTAGGAGATTTATGTTTACGAGTGTTCCCAACCACCACACCTATAGGTGGTCACATGATTCACTCATCATTTATCCTTCTTGGAACTGACCTTTATTTTTACTAACATTGACAACCTAACCTATGCACGATCTTGGTTATCACACATTTATGTCACACTTTGTGCACAAATTTGCATCTCAAGTGCCCAACCTATCATTCATGCATTTCCCATTACCAACCACCATTTATCAAACCCTTACCTAATTTTATTTTTCACTCATCGACTCTCAATTTGAGGGGTAATACCTCCTCCCACTCTCGGGGCAACTAGACCCTTGAACCATACTTCATTTTTTTTGCAACTTGTTCACGCAAGCTACACAACAAAAGAGGGAAAAATGTAGACACCAAAAATCTAGACACCTGCATTCCTAAATGTAAAAATACCCCTGGGCCTACCCTAGGACCCCCTTGGGACCAACCTACACCTATCAGGCCTAGACCAACCAATTTTCACTTAGTTTCACCTAACTGAATAACCCTAACCTTCAGGACCCCATTCCTATGGACCCTAACCATCGATGGTCAGCCTTGAGAACCCTTGATCATTAACGGTCAGGATCCACCTTTTAGCTAAGAGTATGCAAGCTCTACTGACCCATTTCTAAATATAACCTTATCTAGTTTGTGTTGTGAGCCTTTGCATGCACAAATTATATTTAGATGACCCACTTACACCTTCACTTCCACCTTCACTTCCACCTCTTTCTTATGCCTATAAGAGAGAGAGGTCTAGGAGGTTAAATCCATCTACAATAATTATTAGGAGCTAAGGCATTCAGGAGTTTTCTTTTGTAGATCAATCAATGTCATCAATGTTATCAAGCATCTTATTGAGATATGGCTTATTGTCACCTCTCAACTGAGCTCTCAAGTACCATTACTCTACTGAAATCAAGCTAGATTCCATCCATAGGCTAATTACATAAACCACCCATCCAATTGACTTTTGGTAAGACACATACTTATTTGTCAATATTCACGTGCTTTAATTTTATTTTGTAATCAACCCAACCCTTACCCAACTCTTAAAATTCATATATGGAATCCCATCATTCAGATGTTGATCAAACCTAAAAATACACAGTCAACTACTGATGATTAGAAGTCAACCATAGATGATCATACTTCAACCGCTAATGATCAAGTATAACCATTGATGGTCACCCCAACCGTTGATGAACACTTGTGGCAAAAAAACTAGAAACCTATTTTTACCCATCGATACCCAATCAAATCTAGTTTTATATGTTTTTTATCACTCATAGACCTCTTTCAAATTTTTTGAATCATACCCCAACCTCTAGCACTAGTATTAATTAGTTTATCACTAATTTGATTATTTATAGTCTATTTTTTCAACAAGCCTTCTTGTGTTTAGTTTTATTAATCTTGTTTAATTTATACAAGTAACTTATTTCTAGTTTTATTAAATTGATTATTTGGAACGTGTGGATTGGTAGCCCCTAAGGAAGCTCTCTCTTCTGGGATCTAGCTATCACTAGGAAATCCACCCAACTATCTATTGAACAAACAAGTTTGCTTTAGTGATTTCTTATCTACAGGTCTTCCTCCCAAGCCAAAAAATAGATCTCACAATATTTTGATTCAATGCATGCATAACTAAATAGGGTTTTCAACCATACCTATAATTAGTTTCTTCTTTTCTCTTTCTAAATAATAAACAAGAAATTCATTGAAATAAGGTGCACAAAGGATAAGTGTATGCAAGTGCACAGTTATGCACAAAGGACCAATGTCATATTTGAAAAATATTCAATTATGCCTCTAAATACATCCTAACATCACTCTTTATGACATGCAAACTCATCTACTAAATGCATCCTCTAGAGATGCCTCCCTCATGCTATTAGGGTTGAGTCTAGGTTCTAAATATGTCAAATACACAAGTGAAGCATTACATGAAGCAAGTAGGTGTATACCATAAATTAGATAAAATAAAAATGAAACAATAATGTGATAATATTGCATAAGATAAGATAGGATCCAAAACCCAAACTTCCATTAATGAAGCTCACAAATGTGATAAGTACAACTAAGAGAGTGTAAGTAAATCTTCCACAAAATGTGGTCAATAGAAAACTATAATAGAATAGTAATTTCGCCATAAAAGGTTCTCAACATAGCTAAGAATAAAGGAGTAACTCCCATACCCAAAATAGTCGGTCAAGGGAGTCATTTCCTAGTCATCCGATCAACATATACACCTAAGCAAGCTTCTCCATGAAAGTAGGAAAACTCCAAGTGAGGGGGAAAGTCCACAATAAATACATATGAGAAAATAAATAACCGCTAGTCTAACACCCCCCATAAACACAACTTAGGTGGGTAGTGTAAAAAAATGGGTCCCAATAACTAGTTCTAATGAGGTACCCATCTACAAAGCAATCTCTTATATAGTAGAGAAAAGGAGAAAACCCATGGGAAAAACTCCCCTCACCCTCCCCTTGCACAAAGAAAATAAAAAAATAAGAGAAATAAAAAGAGGAGGCTATAATGACCCCCTAGAAGATGATGTTGTAGTGTCTCAAACCTCAATAAGACCCTGTAATTTAATATACTTACTATTTGTGAAAGGTTTTGTGAAGATGCATATAATATGATCTATCATTTGGAAATATATCAAATCAATGATGTGCCGATAAATGATCTATCTGATGAAATGAATGTGAATTTCTATGTGTTTGGTCTCCTAATGTTAAACTAGATTCCTAAAAAAATGAATAGTAATATGGTTGTAACAATAGATGATGGTAGGTCATCTAAACTGGATACCTAACTCTATGAGAATCCCCTAAAGTAAGATGGCCTCAGTAGAAACATTGACAACCCCCCTATGTTCTACCTTAGTATATGATAAATCAAGAGCATTTTTCTTTTTACTTGACCAACTAATCAACCTTGAACCAATGGATAAACTCTAACCTGAAGTGGACCTATGATTCTAAATATTGCTAGCCTAGTCTAAGTCATTATAGTTAATCAAGTCAATGTTAGTGCTATATATATAGTGAATCTTGAACCTATGTGTGCTTTGAATGTAGTGTAAGATCCTCTTAGATTCTTTCTAGTGCATCTTATAGGGTTATTACGTGAATTTGGAGACTAGGCCCACTGTATATGAAGTGTTAGGTCTGGTATGTGTCAAGTAGATAAGTCTATCGACAAGTTATAAATAAAAGGTAGCATCGAACAAAGGTGAAGTGAAATATGCCTCAAGTTTGACTCTAGATAGAAAGGGAGATGGATTTAGTTTACAATCAGCCATGTGAAACTGAGTAAGTAGATCGAGAGCATACTTATGTTGTGCAATAGTAATCCTTGAGTCAGACTAATAAATATCAATCCCAAAGAAATAGTGTAACAACACCAAGTATATCATGGAAAATATGTCATGAAAATCCATTTTTACCCTGCAATGGATGATTAAGATCTACTAGTGATAAAAATATCATCAACATAAAGAACCAGAATCAAGAGTGAATCATCCTACTATAAAATATAGATGATTAGATCTGAATGGAATCTAGTGAATCCTCTTAAAAGAAGAAAGGAATGCATCTGGGTGTAGCAAGCCTGAGGGGCCTATTCGAGGCATAGAAGGATTTTTATAATCTAAATATAAAGGATGAATCCTCAACAAATCTTGGAGGTTGATCCATGTAAATATCCTCCTCAAGATCATCATGAAGAAAGGTACTCTTCATGACCTTTTGATGAACATCCTAATGATTGGGTGTGGCAATAGTAAGTGTGAGTCTAATGGAGATCATTTTGGTGACTAGTGCAAAGGTCTCTATATATTTAATGTCATGTACCTGTGAGAAACCCTTGGTGACCAATCATGCCTTGAAGTTGTCAACAAACCTATTTATTGCATACTTGGTCTGCTATACCCATCTGCATCAAACTATCTTTCTTCCCTTAGGTAGAAGTGTCAAATCCCAAGTTTGATTCCTGATTAATGAGTTATACTCCTCATGCATGTCAAAATCTCACTTAGACATACCTGATGCCTCCTTAAAAGTGTATGGATCTAAGGCAGAGACATACAAAGTATGTAGCTCACTCTAAAACTTAAACGTGTTATCCTAACATCTTAAGGATCCCCAACCCATGTACTTATGATTTTTAGTGTTTACCTAGCCCAAAGAGAACTAGAAGTGGATTAATTAGGTAGAGAAACATTA
The DNA here is from genome assembly GCA_037957365.1 of Torreya grandis. Taxonomy (NCBI): domain Eukaryota; kingdom Viridiplantae; phylum Streptophyta; class Pinopsida; order Cupressales; family Taxaceae; genus Torreya; species Torreya grandis. The sequence continues at coordinate 1,618,475 of JARHVA010001610.1, forward strand.
TCCTCTAAAGTGTTTCTAGATGTGGATGAAGATGAGTCCCCATCACTACTCTCACTATTAGAACTAGAGTAAGTGTCCTCAACCTATAGAATATGCTTAGGATGATTTGAATCATCTAAATCAAATCCAAGTGAGTCCAATGAAGTTGAAAAAGTGTTAAGTGTTGAGTTTGTGGGACTCTCTTAAAAGTGAAACTTTTTTCGATGAACAACTCATGTGGTTAAATGAAGAAGGTGGTACCGCTTGACACCTTCTGGATAACTTATAAAGATACATAACATACTCTAAAGTTCTATAGCCTTGAATTTCTTCGTAGGTATACCTTCCATAGTTAGAGATTTGAAAACCCTAATGTGTTCAAGTACAATTTTCCTATTGTGCCAAGATTCAAAGGGAGTTATACATTTTAAATATTTGCGAGGAACCCTATTCTGATTGTAACATGCATAATTAATGCTTTTGGACCAATATTGAGGTGCCAATGACTTAGAGTAAATCATACAGTTAGTCATCTCTTTCAAGAATCTATGTTTGCATTATGAAACTTTGTTTTGTTGAGGACTATAAAGAACCATCCATTGTAAATCAATCCCCTATCATGTGAAAAATTGTTCAAACCTATTATTGACATACTCACCCCCATTATCAGCGTGATAAACTTTGATGGATTTATTTGATTATTTTTCTGCAGGAACTTTGAATTCTTGAAACTTGTTGAAAACTTCGTATTTTTGCCTAAGAAAGTGAACCTATGCATATCTCAAGAAATCATCAATGAAGGTAAGGACATACTTAGCCCTTATAAAAGATAGATTGGGAAAAGGCCCAGATACATCATTATGTACTAACTCTAATTCTTGTGAAGCCCTCCAAGCTTTGCCTTTTTCAAATTTTTCTTTGGGATGCTTCCCAAGGGTGAAACCCGCACAAAGATCCTTAGATAAATGGACTCAAAGTAAGCTTGTGACAATGCCATTTTTATTGAGTTGTTATAGGTAGTGGTAGTTGAGGTGGCCAAACTATTCATGATAAAGTTTTTTAACTTCGTCTGAATGAGTTAACAATTCAATCAGATAAAAATTAGGTGCAAAATGTGAGAAGGTATATAACATGGCTTGGTGATCCACCCTACCAATTTCCACTGTAGAATCATTATGCAACTCTCTAATTATGATTGAATCTAGTGAAAAATCTACTCTCATGCCCTTACGGATGTGAGTGATTTGGTAAACTGATAGGTGATTAGTTAACAGACCCTCTCCCTGTAACTTCTATGGAATTTTCATCACCCAAAGTGATAGAAGACGTGCTACAAGGCTCTAAGGAATAAAACCCAACTTGTGAAAAGCCCATGTGGTGGGAAGCACCTGAGTCAATATCCCATGAAGAGGTTAGAGCTGTAACTACTACAAGAGCCTTGCCCTTTTATTTCTCTTTACCTTTTCCTTTTCCCTTAGAAGAATCTTGAGTTGATGAAATCTACTTGATACAATGTAAACCCTTGCTCCTTAATATAAATTGAATTTTGGTTTTCCATTCATAGTAGTTAAATGGCATTAGTGGATTAATTGAACTTGTATCTATTGTGCAAAAATAAAGTGTAGAGGTTGTAGTTGAAATTATTGTTGTTATAGAAATGCAAGTGCAAGCAGAAAGAAAGAATGAATCAAAACATAGTATACCCAGGCTGACTATGAAATGGTGAAGTGTCCCGCCTCACCCGCCCGTCCTCGCCCCTGAATGATTCAATCAATGCACGCTCAAAAGATGTCGAGCATAGTCGAGAATGTATCTAGAGCAACTAGTGCAAGTGTTAAAAAAAAATAACCTCTACAAAGCAATGAGATGTCGGACTTAGTCGAAAATGCATCCAAAACGAGTACATAAGAAGAACATAAAAAGAAGGAGAAATAAATATATTAAATGTGAAGGGGTTTGGTCACCTACTAAACTGGACCTTGGCCTTTAATCTTCGACTAACAAAGATATGAAAAATTTCAAAATATGAATAACTTACCGTCTTTAAGTAAAACCCATAATATAATATTATTTTTATACTAAAAACAATAATAAATCATAATATATTGTTTTTTAATTAGGAAACAATTAAAAAAAATCCCCCTAGATGATATTATGCCCACAATAAAAGCTTAATAAAAGCTCCTTCCACCGGTTTTAAGCAAAAAATACCCCCGCTAAAAAACTTGTAAAAAACATTACTATATAGTATCCATTCGAATTGAAATATCTTAAATATATAAAGTGAATGTTGACTTTTTAAGGAGATTCAAACTTGTCAAAAAGGGGCGGTCACCCCAAAACCATGTTTTTTCTAAATACTGGTTCGCAATACCACGAATTTTGATATAAGGTAGTTTTGAGACTAAAAAACTTTTACCAGCTGAATGATCACCATGGAAGAGTTCGAGATCGAGCTTAGACCTTGGACCATATGATCTACATGTGCTTTGCTACGTAGACTGCACCATCGACCAATGTTCAGGATGTGAAATGATTGTGGGGCGTAGTAACCAGAGGTGTTTTAGCATGGCTGTGAGAAAATCAAGGTGAATGAGGTGAATAGGAGTATTGAACCATGCCGCCGTAAGACTTCTAGGAGCACAATAGGCTGTGGTTATTGTGTGGAAATCTGTAGATGACCGGTGAATAGGGAAAAAGTAGGTTGTCGACCTTGGTGGAAAGGCCACCAAACTAGTTTTGAAGGCCAGTATTGGAGGTCGTTATAGCTCAATAAAATAATAAGGGCTATCTGAAAAAGCCATTAATTCCCCCTAAGATCCGTGATCAGGTTCATAGTAGTGCACCCCAGTAAGAAATGAGCCATATTTGAGGAAAAGAATAGGTTGTTGATTGCATGCAAGGGTTCTTCTCGACAAACAAACCCTCTACATAAAATCACTTCCAAAAATAGTAATACCCTTGATTTTAAAGGAATAAGTTAGTTACATTTTTTTTTAGTTGTTTTGGGTGAGCGAGAAATTTTAACAAAACTTGAGGCTTTTGTGATTTCAAAAATCTTCTGAATGATTTTTTCAAACCATCTAAAAAATGCCTAATGATATATACAAATAAACTCTAGATTTCAAAATAAAGCATATATCAATAAAGAAAACAGACACACAATTATTGGGGTCATTGTGATACCATATTAGGGTTGAGTCTAGTTTATGGGTATATCGAATACATAAGTTGAGTGATTACATGAACCAAGTAGGTGCATAACACAAAGTAGTTGAAATCAAAATGAAACAACAATGCAAGAATATTTCAAAAGTCAAGATAGGAGCCAAAAGTCAAACATCCATTAATGAATCTCACAAATGTAATAAGTACAAATAAGAGACTGTTAAATAAATCCTCCACAAAAGGTGGTCAATAGATCCCTAGAATAAAATAGTAACTTCTCCACAAAATGTGGTCAATAAAATCAAGAATGGACGAGTAACTCCTATACTTGGAATAACCGACCAAGGGAGTTACTTCCTAGTCATCTGGTCAACCTATACACCTAAGCAAGATTCTCCATGAAAATAGGAAAACTCTAAGTGAAGAGAAAATTCTCATAATAAATATGTATGAAAAAATAAATAACCCCTACTCTAACACATGCGACTTGAAATATTACTAACGAGTTTAATAATTTTTAAAAGAAAAAGCATATGTGACTTTAAAATGAGTTAAAGGTGACTTTAGAGGGTGGCTTTAAATGATCTAGATTATGTAATGTGTATGCAAATTCATGTATCAATATCCTCTCAAATCTCACTATCTTTGAAAGATTTGATGTTTGTAATATTTATTTTTTGTACACTTATAACTACTACAAATGTCATAAATCAATCCAAAAGATCCAACAATCTAAAAAATGACCATTGTTTTTGCCAAAACAAGTGTCAAGTGTAAAATTTGCACCTAGAAAACATTTTGTTGAATTCTAAAATTCTTAAAATAACTAGATACTTACCAGATTGAAAATGAAACACTATTTTACAATTGGTAACTCCTACAATGTTGGAATTGATTTCATGAGAGATAGAGTGGCCCTAATTTCTTATATTTAGTAAAATATATTTAAAGATGGCTATAATTTATTATATTTAGTAATATAACTTAAAATTTAAGCTTATAATTAAATGTTTATTATATTATATATAGATTCTGAATCATAAACCAAAGAAATATAAGCAAAAAAAAAGGTGTATTCCCTCTGCACTACATAGGATGTACACCATTGCTCTATAATTTTGAAATTTATTTCAATCCCTCTAAAATAGCATTTGAAAGGGCATGCACCCTTTACATTAATAGGGTGAATGCCCTTTAGGCTTGGTATTTCAAGCTTATTCAAATCTAGGCTTGGGCATTTTTTCAAATGACATTTTTCATTTATAAGTCGTGGATTTTTTTTTAAAGAAAGGCCTATTTTTTGTTTCCCAACTTTTTACATCCACTCAATTCTATAATATGGTGCAGTTGATTATACATATCGTATTATAAGTATAAAATTTGATTGGGATGTTGAGTTTGAAATAGTGAATAAATATGGAAATATACTTGATGATTACAATATTTATGATATGAGTCATACACATGAACATCCCTTTAATGAGATCATTGGTTAGTATAAACATAATTCAATTTTCAAATTTTAAAATAAAAATAAAAATAAAAAAAATCCCAAAATACAAAAAAGGTATATATTATTTTTTACAAAAATTAGGTGATTGTGCATGGCATTGTTTTCAAGTTACATGATTGGTTGTTGTTATATATCATATACACTTGGAAGTATCAATTTTGACTTATCTTTGACATACATGACATTTATGCATACATTTGACTCTTAGTAACATTCTCTCCTATTTATTTATATATCTATGGACTTGGCCATCCTTATTTATTGTGATTAATATGAATGATCTTTCGATATATGTGCCATAAATTTGTAAAATCTCATGTAGACTGTTTCCATGTTCGAGATTATTATGTCTTCTTTCCTGAGTAATGCCAAAAACAATCAGATGTTAACGGTTACCAATAGTATCTACCTTTACCAACAGTGTCTAGAGACATCTAACAACTTTTTTTGAAATTCAAATCCATCCCCTGGATTAGTGTACACATTTCACATGTCGTCTATGGAGAGAAATTACACCAAGAGTCACCTATGTATACATATCAAGTCTAAGACCATTCCTATCTAGCTCCTATTTGGTAACTACTTAGGGAACAATTTGCACATATCTTAACATCCAACTATGAATAACCCTTAAAGGAGTAGTCATAAAATTCAATCCTGAACATAATTATAAGATCTAAATTATGCATTGTCAAGTGTCAAAAGTCAAAGTGTCGCATTGCACTCTAACATAACACTACTAAAAGTGCACATAGATAACTAGAAAAACATTTTGCAATTTGAGGCCTCTTCATAGTATTGGAATGTAGGCAATACTCAACCACTTATTGAAGTGTGGTTGGGGTTGTAGAACTTATTTTATAACCCCTTTTTCTCAAGCAAGTGTTGAAAATGGATTTGAATTTTTAAGGAAAAGGAGTACAAAATTAGGGTCTGCACCTAAGACCAAGGCCAATAACATATTTATAAATAATATTGACATGCAGACACAAAAATCTATGGAATAATTGATTGAAAAAATATGCAAACAGTTTTAGCATACATTAAATGGGACTGGTCACCGCATGTGTCTACGATCTACCGGTAAGAACCTAGTAGATTATAACATTCTACTGCCTAAGTTGAGTAGTCATAGAGCCATTACAAAGCATATCAAACCATTGTAAACATAGAGATCAAAACATTATAGAAAATCAACTAAGGATCCTCTCTCTTAATCATTTAAATATAAGTAGTAAGTACAATTTATCTCTCTATTACATTCAATTTTCTATAATTAAACACTATATTTTATGCAATCTAAATTTTAATAATTTTATACTTATTAAAATCACCTAAATCAAAATTTAAAAAAGTTAATTAAATAATGATACAAGTTAAGAAAATAGTGATACATTTAGATTAAATATTTTTTATTAATTTAAATTATAATAACTAAATGAAAATCAAAATGAGTTAAAAAAAATAATAATACATTCCCAGAAAAAAAAAATAATAATAAATGTTATTTTAAATAAAAATAACTAAATCAAAATCAAAATAACTTTAAAAAAAATGAAGCATTCGATAAAAAAAATTTGTTAATTTAAATTAGATAAATACAAATACAATCGTATTCAATTCAATTCGTATAAATCAAATTGTACCGATCAACATAGGTTACCAAACATTGCCAATTTCAATATAGATGACTGATACCAAACCATAGGCCCACCTGCTCAACCGACGTTATATGCCATTATATATTAGCATAAAAAGAAGATAATGAATCTGTGGTTAATAGAGAAACAAGCCGGCCGATCGGATTCCAAGGAACACTCGTGGCAAATGCTTAAAACGTCCCATCTCAAACTGCTAAGAAATTCATTGCCCTTCCGTAGAGCCAATTTCCACAGCGTTATTAAGAACAGAACAGAACACAACACAAATGTAGGTGAAAGGGCTAATTACAGACAGTATGAATTGGGTTGCTGCACTGGGATGCGCGGCTCTTTTTCTTTTAGCAATATTTGTGAATAAGAGTTACAAGCGTAGGCATAGGCATAGGCAGCCTCCAGGACCCAGATCTCTTCAAGTAATAGGCCACTTTCATCTTCTCTCACACAAGACTAAGCCCAACCACCAAATTCTGGCTTCACTCTCAGCACTCTACGGACCTATTATGCATCTCAGATTTGGTAGCCGCCGAGTTTTGGTCATCAGTTCCTCCGAGTTGGCCAAACAATGTTTTTCAACAAATGATTTGGCTTTTGCATCCCGTCCTCACCTTGCTCAAGGACAGCATTTGGGCTACAATTTTTATATGCTAGGATGGGCTCCATACGGGACCTATTGGCGAAACGCTCGGCAAATCTGTGGTGGAGCTCCTCTCTTCCAAAAGGATTCAAGTTTTTCAGCCCAAGAGGACAAGGGACATCTCCAAAGCCATGACTTATCTGTTTCCACCTAATTTTTTATCTTCTGATGGGCATGATTACAGATGAGCAGTATCTTGGAGAGAAATCGCCGGTTGCTATTGGTGATGTGAAACGTGCGATGGAAGAGTTTATTGTGCTGAACGGAGCCATTTGTATTGGGGATTATATTCCCTGGATGAAACGGTTTGATCTGCAAGGATACGAGAAGACCATGAAGAATTCATATCAAAAATTAGATTCTTATTTGGAGAGAATCGTGGAGAACCACAGGGAGTATAAATCCAAATATGAGAAAGATGAAGATGAGATAGGCTTTATTGATGTGCTCATTTCTGAGGAGAAGAACGAAGCAATTTCTGATAAAGATGCCTTCGTTAAAGTCACTGCTATGGTAATAACTTTCCTCCACTTTTACTTTTTTATTTCTTTAGTTTTTTAATCGGAACTCGTCAATATATCCATTAATCATTAAAAAAAATATTGCATAGGGAAAGGTCGGCCCCTCTATAGTAAAATGAGATAGAATTAGTTATGCTCCCAAGCCATAGTTCACAAGAGATAGGCCCTTAGCAACGGTTCTAGTTCTCTTGGGAGGCTAAGTTATAGAGCTCGCTCCCGATGAACTAAAGGACGACCCCTTTTTATATTATATAAATGTTGTGGGAAGGGGGGATGGCGTGGGTCAATGAAAGGAGGGCCTCTGAATGGGAAGGGGTTTGAGAGCATTGTGTTTACCATTATGGGAGATGGAGTTGCTTCTATTTTTAAAAATAAGGTATTGGTAGAGGTGTGCATGTATCGGTAGAGGTGTTAATTTTTATTACTTGATTTATATTATATACATAATAGTCGTGAGAGATACAGATAGTGGTGTTTATATTGTGTGAATAAGAGTCATTAGATAATAGAGTTGATTGAGACCTAAGACCAAATCACAATGCCCTATTATCTATATGGCTTCAATGTTAGAGGTATGTGATTTTTAGGATATTTTTGAAGAGAGTAGTTTTTTAAGAGGAGTCATATCCTCTATTCATATGGAGTTCAAGGGAATCACCCCTTTATTTATGGAGTGAGCTCGGTGTTATACTTTTATCTTCTTGCTTCTATATATAGATATAGATAGAGGGCCGGCCTCAAAAAATTGAGCATGTACAAATCACTTGGGGGAAGGTTTCATAAACTAAGCATGTATTAATCATTAAACAACTTTATTGTTATGATGTGGTCTATTGGAAGAACATATTGATATCTAAATATGATTCTCTAAACCAAAAAATCAATCACATCATGTTATGTAAAATTTATAATTATTAAAGACCCAATCATCAACATATATATATCCATGTAAAAGTATTAAATCAATATTTTTTAATGTATTTCAAATTTGTAGTTTTAAATCTATTTAAAATATGACTTAATATGACTTTCCTTTCAATTCAAAAAATAAAATAAAAAATATATATTAAACATATGTTAAACCAATTTCAATATAAATTTAAAATTATGATATAATATCATTTACATGTCACATAAATGCCAAGTATTAATAATAAAATAATAAAATAAAATCCCTCTAAAGCAATACGGTTCAAAATAATAAATTCCCTAACTAAACACGGATAACCAGAACAAAATCAAATATATAAAAAATTAAAATTTAACCAACACCCTAAAATTCATTCAACTCTAATTTGAAGAAGATGAACCCCTATAACCACCCAAGTCTGATTTTTATATTCACCTCCAAATAAAAATATAGCCTTATTTCTATAAATGGTTCTTCCTTACCATCTTTATTGGAAATTTCGATGCAGCAAATGATTGGAGCTGGAGTAGAGACATATTCAGTGGCGTTGGAATGGGCATTATCATTGCTGTTGTTTCATCCCCATGCATTGAAAAAGGCACAGCAGGAACTTGACTCCCAAATTGGACGCAACAAAGTGGTAGAGGAGTCAGATATAGAGCAGTTGAAATACCTGCAGGCAATTGTGAAAGAGACGCTGCTCCTTCACCCACCACTGCCTCTACTCGTACCGCACCAATGTATTGAAGCTTGCACTGTTGGAGGCTTCCATGTTCCTCCAGGAACAACTCTCATGGTCAACGCTTGGGAAATTCATAGAGATGCAAAGGTTTGGAATAAGCCACTAGAATTTATACCTGAACGTTTCATGGAAGGAGGAGAAATAGAAATAAAAAACATATACAATAGGGCGAATGAGTTTGAAATGATTCTGTTTGGGGCAGGGAAACGAGGATGCCCTGGAGTTTCTTTGGCAATGTGTGAAGTGCATATAACTCTTGCAAGGTTGTTGCAGGGCTTTGATTTGTTTGTTCCAAATGGACGAGTGATTGACATGAATGAAGGAGTTGGTATAACAATGCCGAGGGCTGTGCCCTTGGAGGTCGTTGTCAAGCCCCGTCTTCCTCATAGTCTATACTAATAGCTCACTTCTGCCTATTTAACTGCAGGGAGATTTAAGATTTGTAATAAGCTATCTATGATGGTTGTGATTCTTGTCAACTGTGTTGGAAGTAGAGCAAATGATTGTTTGTTTGGATTTGATGTTTTTTCAATAGAATAGTAAAGAATATTTCTATTTATATTCTCCCCATCGCCATCGGTTGCAACTTGCATGGAATGGAATACAAGAAATTGTTAGTATGACAACATAAAAATCATCATTAAAATTTTGATGATTATAATAAGTACTTTTATAAAAATTAGTATTCAAACTTTTTTTTATTAAAGTTGGTTTGACAGAAAATATAATTCATGGTTTAAATGATTATAATTCATAGTTTTTAAGGGTTTGCTGGTTAAGAAAATATAAAATAATAATATTAATGTTTGTAGAGGTTAAATTAATTTATAAGATTAAAAATTATAATATTAAGTAAGTAATAATGAGTGTAAAATAATTCTAAAAGTTAAAATAGAAAGGGTTGTAGTTTAATTGGTGAATATGATGGTTGTTTATATTTATTTATGAAGGTACAAATCTTTTTAGATCTCTGATATGAATAGTAAGTAGTTAAAGACCAAGATCGTGTCCTAGGTGATCTTGATAGTATGAATACCTCTTAATCGTCGCTACTTAGTCAAAAGAGCTTACTAATTTAGATATATAATCACTCAATGTTGTACAACCACTATATATTTATTTTTAAAATATAGACAGATATATCATTATTCTATGTAATTCAATTATTTTATGTAATACTTTCAAACATATACCAAAAAAAAAAAAAAAAACTTCTTACTAAAACAATATGTAAAAAAAATCATATTCTCCAATACCTTATTATCTTATCATGAAATCTTTAATCAAATATTAACAAAATTCAAACATATTTAAACAACAAGCAAACCAACTATTGATAATATGACAACTTAAATTACTTATTTCAAAAAGATTAAAATTCTAATCTTAGAAATATGTCCCTAACCAAATTACACTCTAAATGTTTAATTAGATTATATAAATAAATAGTTTTTATTAATTAAAATGTGCATATTAAGCATAGAACTTACAAATATTAATTTGATTTAATTTAAAAAATTATTAGTTGGAACTTACATTTATGGAGGGTCTCATTTAAAAATTATGATTTATTTAATTAATTTCTTGTTTTTATTTTAAATTTAATTTTTTATTTTTAATTAAAATTTTTACAAATATTTTAGTAAGCTAATTTATTAAGTTATAGAAATAATTATACTGATAGTCATTTCTACAATAACATAAGAACAGAGGGCTATAACTAGAACAAACAAATTCAAACAAAAAAATAGAACATAAAGAAATTTATAGAATAACAAAATAAATAAATAAAGGACATGATTAAATTTATTTGAAAATTAAAAAATAAAATAATATAAACACAAAAAAACATAATAATATAATTAATATTTAATTTATTTCTTTTCTGAAAATATGATTGTTTTTTTAAATTTCAATTTTAAATAAACAACAAAAATCTAATTATTATTTATAAATCAATTTATTCAATTTTTAATATACATCCAATCATTATAAATTCTTTGTGATTGTGAGGGCAGTAAGGAAATAAAATATAAATAAATTTAGACTCTGTAGAATGCTTGTGAGAGTAGTAATAGATAGAATAATAAACATAGAATTAAAGGATACCCTTGGCACAACAAAACATGTTTGGCATCACTGTAGATGCCTACCACCACCGCTATCAGAGTAAAAATGATATTGTCAAAATATTCATTGGATACGCTATGTTGTTCAACATTTACCGATAACACATCCATTAAAAAAAAAACAAAGTATGTAATGTAGAGCAATTAAAGTTATAAAGTTGTCTTCTCAATCCTTAAATCCACAATGAATTAAAATAATTTAACATTTATAAATGATAACCAACCATGCTACCATGCCGCCCAATAAAAATAATTTTTTATTTACCCACTTCTAAGAAAAAAACAAATGAAACCATTCTCTATCTGCGTGTATCTCCACTAATACATTTTAAGATATGTATGTATTTTAGATAAATTGCTATATGCCAAAGGAAAAAGGTCAATATAAATTCTGGTATATAGATTATCATAATTGCATATACATAGATTTTATATCAGTTATTTATATTTAATAGTATTATATTGTTACATTATGTTTTTATAAAAAATATAAAAATTTGTTTGAATTTGAAAGTGGAAATAGTTTTCTGGATTGATTTTTAAATAAATAAATATTAATTAAATTAAATATTAATGGTTTTGATTTAAATATTGATAAATATATAAATGGATAATATTTATATATCATTATATTTAAATGTTTAAATTAATATTAATATTGATAGACATTTAGATATTAATAGTTTAATCAATATTATTATAAATCAAGTGTAAAATATTAAATGTATATATGTATGTATTATGTATTTAATAATACTCAATATACACCATAAAATTTTAAGGTGATTGAAGATATTTAGTTATTTATATGGAGATATTGATTTATTACGTCTACTTAAACATATTGAATATAGATATCATTCTATTTATATTATTTTTTAGAGAATAATATACAAAATTTTATTGTATATCATTACGACGATGTTATAGTAAAGATTATGACATATATATATATATATATATATATATATATAAAGTAACATTTAATTAGCATTTAAAGTATAATCTTAAATTTGTAGATAAGTTATGGTGTAAAGATTTAATACTAAAGTTATGTTAATATACATTTTAAAGATTTAAGGCTTTAAAAGACTTAAGTTGTCACAGATGTTATAAAATTTTAATAATTTATCAATATTTTATATAACCTTTATTCTAGATGTAGATGGATTAACTGTAATTGTTGAGCAATAATAATGGACAATATTTTAATACTGTCTATTTGTTTTTTCATAGCACATTATTTTAATTCTTTATTTTTAATAATTAAAATTTCATAACATGTAGGGAATATGGCTCAACCAAAAGTGCAATTTGAAAATGAACAACAAAAAAATGAATATGAAAAATAAAGGAGAGAATGACGAAAAAAATATGCTCGAGAATACCAAAGACAAAAATGACAAGTACCAATGACATATGAGGAGTGAATAAATAAAAATGAGAATCAGAAACAATAATGTGCAAAACGTAGAGCCAATTTGCCAGTTGAAGAACTAGAAGCAAAAATGAGAGGACATGCAGATCATATGAGAGAGTGTCATGCATATACATCTCAATAAGACCAATTTAAATTACAATGAAGATTACAAAGATCAATGCATGTAGATAAAATGACTGATGCAGAAAGAGAACAACTACAACAATGTAATCAAAATGCAGTATAAAGACACTGTCTCACAAATTCTAATGCTGATGTCGATCATGATGAAGACACTATAATGGATACATAACTAGGCCATATGATGGATTTTTTTGAAACCCCTATCAAGTTTGTTGGTGAAAATGAAAATGGTACGGAGAGAGTACCAGAAACACCAATAGAAAGATTCATAGATGCAAAGTGTTAACATACCTGACCATGATTCAAGGTATATGCAAAATCAAATAGATACATTGGAATTCAAGTTTGCTAACATATATGAGAATAATCCAAGGCATATGCATAATCAAACAAAAGTAACCACTATTGGAAGAAGTGAGAATAAAATAAAGCCAAAATTAGTGAACCACCATAAAAGAGAAGGCCAAGTGAAATTCAAGGGTCCCACACAAATCAATAAGAAAAAGAACCTAATCAAAACATAAATGTTGATATTGATTTCAATATTGTATAATTGTTGTTTCGACGTGAGTTAGACAAACTTGATTTATCATGTATGTGTTATATATGTCAAGTGTGTTATCCTGGAATGAAATTAATTAAGGATTAGTCTTCCTTTTCTAGTCCTCAAGCACTCCTACTATTACTTACCAATGACATCCAAGTCTCTTGACCAAGATTTTGCTTAACAATATTTTCAATATCATCATCACTTTGATATAAAGTGATAGACATATTTGTAATTCCAACTTTTCTAAATTGTAAACATTTTAAAACTAGAGCATAAACAATATAATTGAATTTGACAAGGTGACCACTAAACAAACATCGCTAGTAATTCTTTCCTAATAGATTTTTTGTTCTTAGAAATTTTCATATTCACATGTTTATGCATGTTTTATGGGTATTAGTAGCTTTATTTATCTTGAAGGAAGTTTTTATTAAAGGGTTTTGTAATATAAAACCCTAGTGTGAATGGTTATTTAATGATTGGATACAAATAATGCAGTGTATGATTAAATCTAACAACAGGTTGAGTTATAAGGTCCCACTCTGTCTAAAGGAGATTTTAGGCTTAAAGTTTATCATTAACAATGCTTAAGGTTATATGAGATACTCTTGGTTTGATATTTTGGTCATCAGTTTAAGATTGTTTTATAATTTGAGTTCATGGAAGTAATGAATATTTCTTATTTACATGAAACTTAATGTAAAGGCTTATATTCTTCTTAAGTGGTTTCAATTCTCATATTTTAATTTCTATGTGCAGTTCATGGCTTCTATTTATGGTATGTTTAACCAAAAATTACATTTATTAGTTACGTCTGAGTAGAAAGGAAGAACAATTTATATCAAAAGGATGTTATTTTCTCCTGAAAAAGAAATCATACATCAATATGGCACTTTTTTATTCGATGAAGAGTCTTTACATCGTGCCTCCTACATTATTTTAATAGACGGGCTAGGCTTATGTTTGTATTTATGTGATCAAATAGGTGTTTTCATGGACATCGATTCTGAAGATGTTTATCATGAAACTATAGGGGATAGGGATGTGCCTAGAGGTCTTCTCATTGAGCTACATGACAATGCAACTTTCATGTATGGGTTGTTTCCAAATATTCACATTTGTTACATAAATAGACATCTTCAACAAGCATCATTAGGGCACAAAAAAAATTAAATATGACAAATCACTATGGATGCATTTGTAATGCATGATTTAGAAGACACTCTCATAGATGAAGTATTTGATACTTTGACTAATTTTTCATTGGTTGACATAGTTATTGATGTCGACATGCACTGATTCTCACTTACTCATTGTCTAATGTTTCTATTTGTAGATGCCAAACTATTATCCATTCTCTTCCCCTACTTGATGTAATGTTCAAAACAAGTCATGAATTTTTTTGTGTATATATGTTGCCCTTCTCTCGATAAACAACAAACTTTAAACATACCTTTATACAAACTTTATTTTGACTATTTATATTGTGTCATGAACTTCCTAATGTTTTTACATATGACACAATGTAAAATAGAGTTATATCTTGAATGAACCAATATAGTTTAAATGTAATATTGCATGGAAAACAACATATTTGAACGAGAGGTACAAGAAATGGAGCCAAAAATGGTGTTCTCTTGTTTGTCGATGCATAGAGTCTGACTACCTATTTCGATGATGTATCTATGTTTTAATGTTATTTGGACCAAATTTTGATTATATTGAATATTCCTTGGTTGGTAATAATCAATTTTCACTTGCCTTTCTCAAAACAGAGGTTATGTGTTAGATAGTGTTGTAAACCTCTATTGGTCAAATTCCTAGTGCAAGGTTACTTGCACATTTAACCCAAAAAATGGACCATATCAGCTGTTAATGCACTGAGCTTAACCTTATAACATTTGCACATTTTATACATCCTTAAATCTACTATGATCACAAGTATGATTGACTCTATCAGAATGATAAAACCTAGTAGAAAGGACTTTGACATTGACAGGTTGAAAGGTACAAAATTTAAATATTTACCATTGTTCCTCATTGTAAAGTTTCACTTCCATGATAAGTGATGGATTATTTTATCTGTTCTATAAACAAGTGTTGGGCTATGTATAAATTAAAGTTGTGAATAATTATATGTTAACTAAAATGAGTTTTGTTTTTACTCTATCTTGATTCTCTGTGTATATTTATTATTCTCTTGTTTTGTGCAGGTACAAAATTAAGAACTTATAAGATGGTAAATAAAAGGATTAGGAAAATCAAGAGGGAAAGAAAGTTTACTGTTAAAGACAAAGCTAAAAAATAGACTAAGACATGAATTATACAAGAAGAAAAAAATGGAACCTACAAACTATATGAGTGATAATGTTGAATCTGATCAAATTGTCCACATGAATGAGGAAGCCTCTTTACTTGGTATGTGCAAAAGTGTTTAAAAACTTCATAAATACATGTTTAAACCAAATGACTTAATTTATGAGTACATTTCAGTGTAAAAATAGGACTAATAATTTATATTAGATGTCATTCAATAAATTGTTTTAGTTAAAGTTACTAAAGATATAGAAGAACCTACCAATATTGATATGATTGAATAAGATATAGAAGAAAGGTCTATTAATATAAAGGTGACTAATGACCATGAGCATTCCCTATCTCGTGAACCATATGCAGAACTTATTGAGAAAGTATGAAAATGACTACCAAATAAAAATGTGAAACATCTAATGAATATGGATATTTTGAAATTGGAAAAATATGCAAAAGATATGAGGCAACCTCAAAGGACAATCCGTAGATATTCTAACGACATATTTGTGATCTATTTTAAAAGTTTGAATGAACTTGGTTGTGCTCAATTGTTAGCTTCTCTTATAAATCATGATGGGATGAAATATTGTATAAAAATATTGGGAGTGGATTTAAAATAAAACAAGATACAATCCCTTGGAGAGGAATTAGTGGAAAATGTGTTTGGGGGTTAGATTCAATGGGTAAAAACACTTGCTCAACTGATAAAAGCATTTCACTTAGAGTGATATTGAGGTCACATGTAAGTGAAAAAAATTCATTTCATCCACCATGTTATTGTAATTGGCTTATATATTCCTAGAGTGAAACAAACACATGGCCAAACTAAGTGGCAACTAGACAAAGAATATCATGAAAGTATCTTACATGTTATTGATGATCGAGCTGAACCAATCAAACTTCTATAGTTTTTCATAAATGATTTATTTTTGATTTTTGTGATGTTAAGTATACAATCTACAATGATAATTGACTCTCAGTTTAGAATCTACTAAATATGCCTTCATTTTTAATAGTCAATGAAACTCATAATCTATACATAATTTTGTTGTATTATTGATGTGTCTTTTTTTCACAATTTGTCTTTTTGCTTATATTTAAAAATGTTAACTTAAAAATGTTAGGCAATATTGAAGTTTGGTAGAGGTTGAATTAATGCCATTATTTTATTGATATGTAGCTATCTTCAGACATACACTTGGTCACTCTTTATTGATTTCATGCCTACAAATATAGCTAGCTATAGACATACACTTGGTCATTCTTTATTGTTTTCTTACAAAAAGATAAACATGTAATATTTATGCTAAAACAAAAGTTGTTTCTTTTTTTTTATGTTGATTGTCTTTTTGAATGATATATAATTTATATAGACTTCTATAACAAATTTATTTACAATAGTGTTTATTAGATCTATGGATGTTTAGATCATTAAATATTATACATTTGATTTATTAAACCTCCTAAACTTATTAGAATCTTTACATAATATATGCCATCTTAAGTAGCTTGCCTATCTATAAAATAATGGAAATTTTAAATAATTAAGTCTATCATGGAATGATAAAAAATGGCACTTTCCTTGTATAATTACATAATTGGTTCCTTTCTGTTGTGAATTATACATTTCATTGTAAGCATAACATTAGCTAAAAAAAATTGAAGGGCTTTCTCGACAAATAGATAAATGATGCTCAAGTGATTTCATTTATCACCCTATTGTCTTACATAATGAACATTGTTCCAATTTGACTCAATATGGAATATTTATTAGATAAAGATAAAAAAAATGAAACATGTAAGTAAATGGAATGGGTTCCCCCTTTAGAAATAATGTCCAATTAAATAACCATTTTGTGTTTTGTATGATACAAATCCAACATTAAGTCAAATAAGATCTATTTGACTAAACATACATTGATTTAATAAGAAGGTAATAAGCCTTGATAGAATTATTAAGTAAGTTCTGAAAACATGATCATAAAAGGCCTTAACGAAAGGTTTTGCCTTTAGGTCTACTTAATACATGGATTAGAAAATAATTGATGCTTAATTAATCTTGGATCCAAAATAAATAATGAGGTAAATGAATGAAAAATTAAATTTAATTAGATCAGATGAATTATAAAATATGAAACAAAAACATATATTAATAGTATAATAAAACATATTGATGATATTATCTTAATGACAACTTGAAGTTGAATGAAAAATGAAACTGTATAGGTTATAACACAATTAGTACCATTTTTGAAGGGGAATGCTGATAAGGAGAGATAAGGGTTGATTTGACCTTGAATAAGAGTTTGGAAAGTTGTAACACACTTTTTCCAACATGAAAAAACATTCCTATGGGTTATAAATTGGTCAAGTGGTTCAAACCTACAAAGGGTCCAAGCAAACCTACATGGTCTTGTATAGGCCGAAAGCCCTAACAAGGGTATGATTCCATTTATAGGGTTATATGAACATTAAAATAAGTTTGGATACCTGATTGAGGAGATATAAGATGTGTCTAAGTTGTTTCTATGCAAAATAAATCACAAGAAAGCCATTTCTTGGTTCAAACATCTTTAGGCCTGTGCAAAATGAAAAACAAAGCTCGATAAGGCAATTTGAAATGTTCACACCTTCTTGATTACTTTTCATGGGAGCTCAGGGAGCTTGGGTGAGTTGGAGAGGGTATTGACCAAGCATTTTTTGGAATTGGTTCTTGAGTTCAATGTCACAACTTTATGAATAAAGGCTAAGAGTGGAAATGGCCAAAAACCCTCTAAAACCTTGTATAAGGACCTTTATTTGGAAAATGAAGATAGAGAGATATCCAAATGGGATGGAATGTGCATGAAAGTTATTGGATGTTTTATATTACTCTCTAGGTATCCTCCCCATCAACTTGAGGTGTTCCTTACTTGTACAAACAGGGGCAAATGAGGTTTTCTTGACTATTTTTGGTGTTGTGCAGGTATGAAAAGGTTTCAATAGATGAAATAAAATTTGGGAGAAGTTTTGGGACATAGATTAACTTAAAATGATCATTTCATGCTTAAAAAATACTCCTAGGTGCTTTTTTAAGTACCTTCATCTCAGCTTGTGAAAATTGGGATTGTGATCAAGATAGTGAGAAGGGTGAGAACTTCAAGTGGGAGGACTTTTAAGGTCTAAATGATGAATCTAAGGATATGGTAAGTATTTACATGTGTCATTAAATCCCCTATATGTATTTTCATGGAAAACTAAAACCAACTTTGAGATAAGTGTGAGGAGTGAGTGAAAGAGGAGTTATTTGGACTACATGAAGTGATAGCTCATCTCCAGAAGAATCTTGATGATTAGGGATGAAACCAATGCATGGTATATCATGTATACAAACCTTCCCATAATTTAAATAATCAATTCTATCCCTAGTTGATTTAACTTATTTGGGAATAATGGATTTTTATTCCTATTTTACTTAAGGGTCTGGATTAATAAATCAGTACAAAATATAATAATAAATATAATCCTAATTTGTGCAGTTGTTTGTCTTTTTCACCTTTCTAAAAATAGAAAAAAATAAAAAAATATAACTTAGCTGGAAAATAGATTAACACAGCTAATGCAGAGATTAAAAATGACTGTGTAGGATTGGGAAGGCATCAAAAACCTAAATCTAGCTTTCATTATGTGAAACGACAAGAGCACCAAAAAGTGGATGCTTTGGTGTCTAGTACTATTCTCTATTCCCACCACTATTTTCCAAATTGATCATAGAGACCTATTAATTTTTGGGTAGTTATGTTGTTCCTATGTTAGTGTGCCTATGAAAAATTAAGCACTAGTTGTTGATAAAACTCGTTGTGGATCTGATTTTGTTTTCAAACCCCAACCCTCCATCATGCTTGATAAAATGACATTGGAGTCACTTGAGAAAGGTGGGTTAATATGAAGGATGTACTAAACATGAAATCCATAATGATTTATGTGGGTACATTGCCTTCATATGAATACTTTGAAGAGGGATCAAGCCATATGTAGTTCTCCCACCTAGTGTGTTTTTTGCAATAGTGTGATGTAATTGTGAATGCAAAATTGATAGTGTTTAAGGTGGCTAGGGACTGGTATAAAGATTTGAGTAGGTTTGTAATTGTGTTGGGTGACTGTTTGAAAAGAATAGGGAAGTTTGTCTTAATGCTTTGCTTGTATTTTTTCTTGATTTATAAGTTTGGTTAGCTCCCTTGTAAATGAGCTTTGAGTGGGATTTTATAGGGAACAATTGGTCATGGGTCAAATGTATTCATGCTAAGCTGACCTAATTAAGGATAAAGACCGGATAAAAATGACCGTTGAGGATCAGAGTGAAAATGAACAAGACCACTAAAAATGGGACACTTCTCTATGGGGTGTTATAATCCAAATGGGGTGATCTTATCTTATAGGCTTGGGACTTAGGGGAATATGATTGACATGAGGAATAATATCTGGATGAATGATAATGAGTAAAAAGGTGTCTAGAAAGATTGTAAGAGCATGAAAAAAGGACCTATGGATGGATTGTTTCAAGACACACTAAACTACCAATTTGGACATTTTATATGACTACATTTTCCCCACTTTTATTCTAGTGATACAACAAAGCAAAATACTAAGATAAAGGAAAATTAGACAATGTGCCTAAACTTACCTACAAGGGTGAAGTCCATGAAGATGTGTGATGCTGAGTGTTCATAGAGAGCACAATGTGAAGCATAAATATGGAAGAGAAAATAAGGAGTAGATCAGTTCTTACTAGACATGCTATGTCTAAAATAAGAACATACAAAGGTTGGGTAAAAGAGAGAGGAAGAGAAAGGAATGAATACACCTCATCGAGTATGCAAACCAATACAAAAACTATTATGATGTTGAGTGATGTTGATTGACATTGAGTGATGATGGGTATGTGTTGTACCAAGAATAATATCAGGAATGAAATTGAGTGCTCAATTCCTTGAGGGTGGCTTAAGAATACAAAGGCTAGCCCTTTGGCTCCATCATCACCCAATATGTAGTAACGTTATGTGATTATGTGTGTGTTAATTAACATTTGGACTATGTGTCTAATCCCTCTGAGTAGGTGGCTCAAGAATACAAAGGATAGCTAGTCCTTTAGCTCCATCATTTCCCACTAAGTGTGAACTATGAACTGATGTTGATATGAATGTGTGTTGTATGATATGGCTCATGAAGCCAATGAATTCTCTAAAATTTGACAGTGTGACATGGATAGCCAAATGTGTACCAGAAATGAGGCCAATTATGGCCACTCTGAAAGGTGGAAATTAGGATTATATGAAAGCCACTCTAAAACTGAGAACCAGGCTTACATGAAAGCCACTTTGAAATAATGCCAACCACCTACAGATAGAATAAGGCATACAACTATTGAGAATACCTAGGTAATATAGTGAACTGGAAAGAAAAGAAGGCAAATATGCCACACACATTGCCCCTAATCACTAGTGTCTATAACATGGATTCTAATCTAAAAGTTGTACCAATTGCCTAATCTAAAACTCAAAGCAAGAGCCATAATGTCATGCATGATGCCCCCTATATCTAGATAATCTGAGAAAAAATGTACAAAAATTTCCCAATCTGAATTGGATTGTAGCTGACAAAACTATAATTAACCTTACCTTTCTGTCAATTTTTTAAAATTATAGGTTTTTGGTTGTTTGTATAGGAGTACTGAAAAGTAGACACTTTATTATAGGGTGTTGTAGTTTGAATGGGGTGCTCTTGTCTTTTACTATTGTTGATGGCTATTCCGTGTTCTTCCCTATTTTTTTGGTTTGTTCTACATGTTTTGAATTATGATTATTAGTTTGAGTGTTCCAAAAACTGATTTTGACCATTAGAGGGCTCTAATATCTTTGACAAGACCCCTATTTGTTGCCCCCAATTTTGAGGGTAGGAATGAAGAACCTGTAATGATTGACCTCAAAATAAAGAGCCTTGCAAGTGCATTATGTTGTGAAATACATGATATATCAATGCTGATCAAAAATATGTCTCAAGATATAACATAGTTTGTGTTGGATATTTTTAGATCAATAGTGGAATGCCTAGATAGATGTGACAATGTAATCACATGTGTAGTTTATTGAACTAAAACTAAAAATCTAGTTAGTTTTCAAGGAAGGATGGATCATGATGTCCATCATGACATTCAAGAAGGAAAGATAATGCATGATGTGGATCATGGCATTGCAAACAACTGAGAGGAAAACAAGCATGTAAGACAAGAAGCATATAAAAGAGTCCAAGGGGCCAAGCAAACAAGGGACATGGGCACATATCACTCAAAATTGGGAAAGCAAGCATGTAAGGCATGTTCAAATTCCCACATACACATACAATTGTAAACAAGAAAGATTGACATGAGGGCCATAAGCACATAAAAGAGTACAATCAAAGGACATGGGAAAATATCCTAAAATAGACACAAGTAACAAAATAAGAACTGAGAAATGCAATCACATCTAGCTACTCAAAGAAAAAATTGGAGACATGTAAATCCTAGAAATACTATCGCATCTAAATGGTCAAATCAAGAAGTAAAAGTATACAAAACATGTAGTACAAGACTAGGTAGGTGCTAAGAAATACACAAGTGTTATATACTAGTGAGTGTCGATAGCATAATATGTGTAGGCTAGTAATTAATGTAGATCAACATGATAACTAAAGTGTGTGGTGTAAGAATGACATAACCTAGATGGTGTTGCTATATAATATTCCCCTGGTGGGTAGATATGTCAATGTATATCTCGAATGTAAAAATAGGATGCCCCCTCAATGGGTAGAGTGAAGCAATTAAGGATTTGGGTGTCACTACACAAACTCAAAAACTATCAAGTGATGCATGGTAATGTAGATAAATAAACAAGCAATAGCATAAAACAACATAATGTAAGTCTAGAATGGTAGTAGAAATTTAGAGCATGTATAAGGTGTATAATTGAAAAGTTTTTGGTGTTTTGAGTTATTTGAATGTTTTTGTATTTTGACATGTTATATTATTTTTGTATTTTAAAATATTTTTTTTTTTTTGTATTTCGAAATAAGCTATGCATAAGTAATCATAAGGAAACTATGTACAAGAAAGCGATAAAAAATTATGTAAAAGTAAGCCGAGAAATTATGTACAAGTAGAAATAAACTATGTACAATAACATGTGTGTAATGAAATACTATACATGGAATATGCATAGATGCATAATATTCATTAGATTTTTGAGTTTCTTTCCTTCAAGTGAGGCTAGATGATAAACTTTATGGCTAAACTTTTCGATAATGAGGTATGGACCTAGCCACTTCGATTTGAATTTTCCTTTGATTTCTTCTTTGGCAATAATATTGTGAGGATTTTATTTGAGAACGACATCATTAATTTAGAATTATTTGGTGTGAACTCATTTGTTGTAGGATAATTGTATATGTTTTTGGTAGATTCTGAGATGTTCAACGGATTGAATGCATGTATGGTCTAACTGCTCAAGATGGTGTAGATGATTTTCATGATACTGGTCATCAGTGAGGATACCTTTAAAGGAGACACACATAGATGATATTTCTAATTCCAATGTTAAAACTGCCTCTATGCCATAAATGAGTGAATAGGGAGTGACTCTTATGGGTGTACGAATACTTGTAAGATAAGACCATAATACATAAACTAGTTGATTGTGCCAATCATCTCTGAATTTGGTCAGTATTTTGCTCAAAATGCTATTGATGGTTATATTGGTAGCCTCTACTTGACCATTTCCTTATGGGTAGTATGGAGTGGAGAACATGTATTTAATCTTATATTTTGTGAAAATTTCTTGACATTTTTTTTCTTGAATGATGTTCTATTATAAAAAATGATAGTTACGGGTAAGCTGAAGCATGAAATAATATAAATCATGCGGAAGCTACAAATGTCTGCACTTGTGGTAGATTGAAGTAGAATGGCTTCCACCTACTTGGTAAAGTATTTTATAGCTATGATGATGAAATTATGTCAATTGGTAGACTCAGCATTAATATTTCCAATAAGATCAAATCCCCATAACATAAATGGCCATGGAGAGACAATAGGATATAATTATTGTGATGGTGCATTCTATAGGTTACTATGTCATTGACATTTATCACATAGCTTTGTGTATTGTAAACATTCATCTTCCATGGTGGGCTAGTAGTATCCCTATCAAATAAAATTATGTGACATAGCCTTTTCACTAAAGTGACCACCACAGCCACTATCGTGTATTTGTGTAAGAGTAATTTTGACTTCTGCTAAAGTCAAGCATCAAAGCAATTATCTGTTGAAGGATCACTTAAAAAGTTCTCCACCAATGACTACATAACAGAGTGCTTGTTTGTGTAACTTACATTTTTCACTTCATGAGAAAGTGTCTGGTGTAATAGATTTGCTTAGAAAGTTATAGATATCATAGAACCACTTTGTAGTTGCAAAACTACACGTAGTGGCTAAGATAGAAAGGGAAATCAAATATACATTAGATATTAATGGTGATTGTAATCATTTAATTATGAAAATAGATTGATCATCATTATATCGATAGGAATCAGAGATATAGCACTTGCCATTGCATCTACATGTCGATTATCTTTTCTTGGTGTACTTTTTATAGAAAATTAGTTAAACTATGGTGATAAATAGTGTACCATGTTCTAATATGGGATAAGATGTTCTTTTTTTTATTGATAGACATCATTGACTTGATTGACCATAAGTTAGGAATCACTAAAAAATCAAATAGATATAATTTGGAGGGACTGGGTGGCAAAGATACCTAAGATAAGTGCCTCATATTCTATAGTGTTGTTGGTGCAGGAGAAGCTTAATCGATATGTAATAGGAACTATGTGATCAGAAGGGTCGACAAAGATAATGCCTACCCCTGTGCTAGATGCACATAAAAAACCATCAAAGAACATGGTCCAAGTGTTAGAATGAGTAGAATAGGTAGTAAAATAATCTCTAAATGTGTCACTAATAGGATTAGTGTCCAAGAGTCGTGTGACAACCAAATGATTTGCAATGATTTAGCCTTTTGTTGATTTTTTCAGAACTATCTTTAAGTCAAATTATGTTAATAAAATGACCCATTTTGTGATGCGATCAAAGAGATGTGGTTTTCCATTAGAAACTTCAAGGGATCTATTTTTGTGATAAGTTGAGTCTCATTATTGATCATGTAATGTCAAAGTTTTTGTGTGGAGAAAACTAATGATAGACATAATTTTTCCATTGCAATTTTTTTTTTGTAATCAACTAATGTGTACTGATGTAATAAACTACTCACTCATTATGTTGATCGGCGTGTTGTGCTAAGAGTTATCCTAATGCATGATATATTGCTAAGATATATATTAGGAGAGTCCTATCAGGTATAGGTGGTATTAGAACAGGTGGATTAAGAAGATATTTATTGATTGTGTCTAAGCTTTATTGATAGGCTTGGTCCCAAAGAAACTTTTTATCTTTTTTTAATAATCGAGTGAATGACCGAGTCTTATCAACAAGTTGAGATATAAAATGATGGATTGCTTGGATCTTACCTTGTAAGGATTGAAGTTGTTTTAAGTTTGTGGGAGGTGTCATGTCAACAATTGCTTTGACTTTCTTAGGGTCAACCTCTATGCCATGCTAAGAAATTATGAAACCTATGATTTTATTTGATGTGACTCAAAACACACATTTATTTTGGTTTAATAAAATATTGTATTGCCTGAGTCATTGAAAAATCTATCATTAATTGATGGTGTGATGTTATCATTATTTGAATTTATCTAATAAATCATAGACATAATCCTTGATGGTGTGGTGAATCAAGTCATGAAAGATATGCATCATAGTACACTGATATGTGGATCTAGTGTTTTTTTAATCCCAAAGCCATGATAATGTAAAAAAATGTACCCCAAGGTGTTGTGAAGGATGTTTTCTCTTGATCTTCTTTAGCAATTTTGATTTGGTCATATCCTATAAATCCATATATGAATGATAACATTTCATACCCAGTTGTATAATCTACAATCATGTCAATATTAGTCAAGGGGAAATAATCTTTTGAGCATGCCTTATTTAAATCTCAATTATCAGAACAAAACCAAATTTATCCATTGGGTTTAATCATGGGGACTATATTAGAAATCCATTCAAGGTGTGCTACTGGTTGAATGAAGCCAACATCTAAGAGGCACTGAATCTCATCTTTGACTAAGAGAGCCACCTTAGGATGTATTTTTTGCTTAACCAATTTAGCTTCAGGGTATAATAGAATTTGATGGATTGCTATAGATGTATCGATTCTTGGCATATCTGAGTAAGACCAAGCAAAGATTTCTAGAAAATATATAATTTTGATGAATATCTGTATCCTCTTCCTTTCATAAGGTAGTGGCTAAAAATATAATATGGGGATCTTGATCGGTTCCAAAATTAAAATCAACTATTTCCTCATTAAGTAATGTGGAACAATCTGGTGTGTATGGGGTTGTAGGAATAGTATCATTTGAATCAATTGGTTTGTCCTGGGGAGAATCTAATTTTTCTATAAAGTAAGCATGGGCATTTGTGTGATGAGGAAATCTATTCTATGATAGCAATATGGGAGGTCCACATAAGCTTCAAGAAACTATAGGGGGATTCAACATTAGAGAATTCATCTAATGTGAACATATCTGGTAAAATTGTATCATCAATGAGATCAATATAGATGAATGATAATGTAGAAGCATGATTAACTATATGGTCTACAGGTGCAATAGATGGAAAAAACATTATATGTTTTGAAGTAGTGGAAGAAGGTTTATCATGAAGAAGGGTAAGTTGATATCCCAGTCCTTACTTTACATGTTGTGTGGATGGCTCAAAAGGTTTGAAAATTTCTTGTTCATGCTTTCCAAGACCTTTGCCATGATATCCCATCTTATGAAGACATTTAAGTGCAAAAGGAGAGGTAAATTGGTGATTTGGTACCACTGCTATTATAGAACTTGGAAGCTTCTGATGTGTTGTATGGTCTGAAGGTACACTATGAGTAGTGAGTTGTGTAGGTATATTTATGGGATTAAAGTGTCGAATGTAATTTTGTGGAGATTCAGTAACCTGACAATATTTAAAAGGTTCATTGTTGATTAGGCATGTGTAGATGTAACCTTTGTGACTAAATTTTAGACAGCATGGAGTGTGGAAGGGATTACATGCATATCATGAATCCAAGGCCAACCAAGTAATAAATTATAATTTAGGTCATTTAACATGACTTGGAAAGTAGTTGGCAATGTCTTAGGTCCCAAAGTAAGATTGAGTGTTATTTGACCTATGAATTTTAATGGAATGTTGTCAAAACCTTTGATGTTCATGTTGGAATGGTCTAGATTTGTAGGTTGTATATTAAGATGTTTAAGAAAAGAAATGTTGCAAATGTTGATTCTTGAACCATTATCAAAAAACACTCTTTCTACCACTACATCATTAATTATTAATTGAATTTACAAGGTTAGATGTTGTTCAATGATGTGGCATGGGGGTAAATCCTCTTTCTCAAAGGAAATGTGTTCTTTAGTCCATTGCATTATGTTGAGGATAGAGGTGACATAAGTTAATTTCAGTAGAAATAGGAACTCTAGTATTAAAAAGGGCTACATACAACAAATCTTTGTAAGCATTTGATTTTTGAAGGAGTTTGAGAACAAAAACTGTATCGAAAGGGGTACTAACCTAAGTGACAAAGTTATATCCATGGGTGTAATCAACCTGCCTATCTTCAAAAATTTGGGTGATAGCATGTATTTCATGATCTATTATAGGCATAAAGATGGTAGTAGGTGTGGGATAAGAGCTAGGTGAACCAATTTTGAAGGGAAGAGAAATAGACATAACTGCTAGTGTTTTTTTGTGTTTAGTAGTTATAGGGAGATACTCAAAAATAGCCAAAGAGTTATATACATATAGGTAAAAACCATGTATGCATGATGAAATTCATGTAATTAGAGTTACAAGATGTATAAAAATATTATTATAAAGAACATTCCGCATGAGAGATAGCAAACAAGGGATAGAGAGCATGAAACATTGCAATAATGCATTAAAAACTTTGACTTGTAACATGAAATTTCTAACACATTTAGCAAGACAGAGTTGAAAAATATTCTGCATG
This sequence comes from Torreya grandis, assembly GCA_037957365.1. Lineage (NCBI taxonomy): Eukaryota > Viridiplantae > Streptophyta > Pinopsida > Cupressales > Taxaceae > Torreya > Torreya grandis. The sequence continues at coordinate 1,646,362 of JARHVA010001610.1, forward strand.
AGAGAGAGAGAGAGAGAGAGAGAGAGAGAGAGAGAGAGAGAGAGAGAGAGAGAGAGAGAGAGAGAGAGAGAGAGAGAGAGAGAGAGAGAGAGAGAGAGAGAGAGAGAGAGAGAGAGAAACCTTGTATTAAATAATAGTAAACATTGCTTTGAAGGAATGGTATCTTAACATGTTTAGCAATACATTTTTTAATATCATCCCACATTATAAAAAGTAAGCATGAAAAGGAAATAATTAAGCTTTGTATTAACATATAGTAAATTTCATCATTCATATACACAATAGGACTGAGTATGGACTCCTTATTGTTTGCAAGAAATGTTTTAAAATAAGTGAGATCTATTTTTAATTTTATGTGAAATCTAATTTAATTAAAAAAAATTAGAAATATATTGGTAAAAAGTCATCAAGGAATTTTCCCTAGGGTTTTTGTGCACAAACGAAGTAAGTTGGGTTCACCGAATGATTTAACTTGTTTGGGAATAATGGAGTTTAATTCCTATTTTAGTTAAGGTCTAGATTAATAAATCAGTACATAATATATCAATAAATACAATCTTGATTTATGCAATTGTTTATCTTTTTCACCTTTCTAAAAATAACAAAAAATATAACATAGCTAGAAAATAGACTGAGATGGCTAATACAGAGGTTGAAAATAGATTTGGAAGACTGGGAAGGTGTTGTAAACCTGAATCTATATTTTATTATATGAAAGGATAAGACAACTAAAAAGTGGATACTTTGGTGTCCAACACTGTTATCCATTCCTTCTTCTATTGTCTAAACTAATCACAAAGAGCTAAAAATTTCTGGGAAGTTGCATTATGCTTGTGTGAGTATGCCCATGAAAAATTGAGCATTAGTTGTTGATGGAACTTATTGTGGAGCTTATTTTGACTTCAAACCCTAACCCTCCATCATGTTTGATAAAATGACATTTGAATCACTTGAGAAAGGGAGGTTAGTGTGAAAGATGTACTGAATGTGAAATCCACACCCTTTTGTGTAGGTACGCTACCTACATACCAATACTTTCAAGAGAAATCAAGCCATATGTAGTTCTCCCACCTAGTGTGTTTTCTACAATAATGTGATGTAGATGAATATGCCAAATTGATTGTGTTTGAGGTGGCTAAGGACTGGTATGAGGATTTGAGTAGGTTTTTAGTTGTGTTGGGTGACTGTGTGCGAAGAATAGGGAAGTTTGTCTTAATGCTTGTTTGTATTCTTGCTTGCTTTTTAAGTTTGGTCACCTCCCTTGTAAATGAGATTTTCATGAGATTTTATAAGGAATAATTGGTCATGGGTCAGATGTATTCATGTTAGGCTGACCTAATTAAGGATAAGGACAAGATGAAAATGACTGTTGGGGCTCAAAGTGAAAATGGATAGGACTGCCAAAAATGGGAAACTTATCTATGGGGTACTATCTTCCAAATGGGGTTCTCCTATTCTATAGGCTCAAGAACTAGGAGAATAGGATTGACATGGGGAATACTATCTAGTTGAGGTGGAACGAATGTTTATAAGGTTCTTGATTATTGGTATGAGCAAAAAGGTGTATAAAAGGGTCACAAGATCATGAAAAAAAGACCTATGGATGGGGTGTCTCAAGCCACACTTAAACTACCAATTTGGACATTTTATATGACTATAATAGTTAGTTATGGACATTCCAAAAGATCCAAATGATGAAGGTAATTTTTTGAGCAAACATTGAGGAGTCCTACACCACATTTCCAGAGTTTCATGCATTTCAAGGCCATTTTTCCTATCAAACCTTGTATTGTCAATCTCACACTTCATTCTCTTGCATGTATAACTCCTTTTCTCAGCACACATGTCCTAGTGACTCTTGGAATTCATTCTCTCCTAGTGACTCTTGGACTTCATTCTCTTCTCCTCTCTTTCAAATTCTATAAGTAGTAACCATTTTAGATTGTGTAAGATAATACCACATCTAGTATGGTGAATCTATACTAATTTGATGTCATATTTTAAGTTTGAATAATTAAATAAATCTTGTTTTAAGTTCAATAACATCTTTTTTGAGTGTGCAAAGTGATGAATGGTTAAATTCAATGATCTTATTCTTGCTTTCCCTTATCCTTTCATGTATTATGAAAGAATCTCTCATTCTAATAGGTAATATAGAGTATAGATATTTTTTTAGATGTCTTTCAAGTATGAAAGTATCCTTAGATGCAACTATCTGATCCATAGTTCACTTACCTTGAGTGGTCTTATGAATTTCACCTTTATATTGTAACACTTATGTTATAATCCTGTAAGACTTAGAATATAGTTTATATGACTCGTTCCTTAGTGATAATAATATGATGGTCATGTGTAAAACATCATGGTGTATTACCCCCTTATATTAGTTTTAATTCATGCAACTTTTAACTCTTTTCCCAGAAGCAGCTAGCTAATTAGGTGACAAGCATTTCAAGTTATATTCAGAGGGTGTAGCCCTTAAATCTAGAGGTTTACTTCTACCTATAGGTAAATCCACATACCTATAAGTATTCCCAAGTAAAAATATATAAGAGGCCTTAACATCTTCTTTTATGGTGTAAGATTTGGTGCCAATAGTTCTAGCATACATGGTAGAACACATTGTCTTCAAGACTCAAGGTGAATGCTAGTTTTGACAACATTAGCTATAAATTGGTGACTTACTCAGCATTTGGTGACTTAATTAAAGGTAAAATTTGGATTAATATGATTTTTTTATCATATACTTTCTATCATACTTCATGGTTCTCACTAGGTCATCATCTATAATAATTCTCAATCCCATTGATGCACTTATTCACCCTGAACTTCCTCTTGAAGTTCAACACCCTCATCCTAATCAGCCCTTTGAATATCAAGAGGATTTTGATAGCCAAGAAAGTGAAGAGGTTGAAGAGATTGAATAAATTAAAGATCTTGAAGAAAATATGGCTAGGCAACATGCCTCTCCTACCTTTGATACTGAAAACCCAATCCACCTTTAAGCCTATGATGACATTCCTCCTAATGCCACAAAGAGTGTGCCTACATTCAATGGTGAGAGTCATGTTACAACTAGTGAAAAAATTAGGGATATATCAAAATTTTTTAGTTTCCATAATGTCACTAAAAATAATATTTCCATTAGACTCCTTGTCATGTCCCTTATAGGGAAAGCTCTTCATTGGTATAGGACTTTTCCTGGTAGATGTATCACATCATGGGAAGACTTTGGGGTGTTGTTGACTTCAATATTTGAAGATGAAAGTGACCATACCTCCCTTATACATCAGATCAATGGTATCAAAATAGTCCCTAAGGAAAAAATGCATGAATTTAGTGAGAGGTTTAAAAAGACTTGGTATAGATTGCCTCCTTCCATGAGACCACCTACTAGCTTTATGTTCCCTACCTATGTGAGAGCAATTGGTACTGATATTTATATCATGCTTCAATATATGGGTGGTTTCACTCTTATGAAATCATATGAACTTGTCATTAGAGTTGATAATGACCTCATTCAAGCTAGAAAACTACCTCATAAGGTTTCTATGCCTCCATTTTCTTATACTTATGCTAATAATCCAAGTGTATCCCAAGTTCCCAATGCCAATGCCATGTCAAAGATTTCTCCTAGGAAGGCATAACATGATGTCTATTTGAGGGGAAAATTCCTAGCCTTAGAGGTTCAAACTAGGAAAGCTAAGGTGTAGCAAGGTGTGTATCAAAATCCATGTCCCTATCAACAAAAATAGGGACAATAATATGGAAGAGGAAGGGTTCAAGGGAAACCTAATTTCAATAGGCCTACCAATGTGTATAATCCTAATTCTACCACCAATGTAAGGGAAATGGTACCGATACATAAAAAATTAGTATAAGGAGAAGATTGGCTACAAGGCCAGTTCATGGATGGTAATGAGAATAGGGAGCAAGATATAGTTACTCCAGGGGGAGTCACTCCTTTCCTATCGATTGAAGATTAATTTATGATGCAAACAAGTGAAGGTGGATAGCTTCAAGGAGAGATCATCACCAACTTCCTATTTGAGGACACTTTTGTGCTCAATCAAGGAACTTATATTGTAGAAAACACTAGAGACAAGAGTAAGGGTTTAGGAGGTGATAAAAATTTGCCTACAAGTTATTCCAATCCTCCTAAAAAGCAATTAGGCATGGCTACAAGCATGATAATTCTGAACAATTCTACACATATTCAAAATTAGAATGTTGGAAGGACTGTTCAAAACACTTCAAATCCTCAAGTTTCAAGCACTTATTTGCATCCAAGGGACCAATAAAAAGTATGTATGACTTCTCTAAATATTATGGACTCATTAAATAATACCAAAATATCCATTTCCCTTTGGGATGTCCTTCATATGCCTGGCAAAAAAGAGATTCTACAAAAACAACTATATATTATCCCTACTAATATTTAACCTTCAAGTCAAAGTCATGGTCATGCTGATCTTACAAATTAACCTAACACAAATGTTTAACCATCTACCAAAGCTGAGAATATTCCACCTTTATACCTCATTCTCATTGTGGTTGACAAGTTGGCACACAATTGCATAGTTTATAATGGAACCTCTACTTTAATCATGCCTAAAGTTGTATCTGATAAGTTGGGCCTAAAATATGAGCTTCATAGAAATGGATTTATCCAATTTTATAGTACACCTATCAAGACAATATGAATAATAAAAAACTTGAATGTTTTCTTGCATGATTATCCTAGTTTTCCTATCCTCCAAGACATTGTTGTGGTAGACCTCCCTACTCACTTTACAATTTGCCTTTCAAAAACTTTATAGCAAAGATAGGTGGCTACCTCTCATCTAATTGGTACTTCTTAGAATTTAGGATAAGATATGGATCCAATGTGACCATAAGGACTCAACCTCTTGCAAGGTTTCATATTGAGCCCTACTTTGAAACAAGTTCTAACTTGAATTGTGTTATCCATGAGGAAAAGGATTCTATTGTTGATGATGTTAATTCTTCCAAGATTGAAGGAATTTTTTTGATGAATATCGAACCAAAAATTATGAACATAATACTTATTATCTCATTGAGGAAACTGATTTAAGAGTGTATTGTATACATGTAGAAGGAATACCAACACCTCTACTTGTCAAGGAAGAAGGTGAGAATGATGAGATGTGGAAAATATTTTTTTATGGTTCAATAAGTAAAATTGGTGCAAGAGATAGTGTCATGTTGGTATCCTAATATAAAAAATATTAATATGATTCATATAGGTTTCAATTTAGTTTCACTTGCAATGTGGTTGAGTATGAAGGCTTGATTCATGGCCTTTGAAATGCAAGGAAAAAGGGAATGAAGAACTTGTAAGTATATGGAGATAGTGAATTGGTTGTGTATCAAGTTATAAATTTGGTTTATGCCAATAATCCTTTTCTAAATTCATATAATAATAGGGTATGGGATTTTATTGAATACTTCAATGCATTCAACTTACAATCAATCCCAAGGGAGCAAAATAATCATGTTGATAGACTCACTGCCATAAGAGCACAATTTGATACACCAATTTCCATAAAAGAGGGAGGGAAGTAATCTCACATTAAGATCATTATCAGACCTTCCATCCCTGATAATGAGGTGTCTTGGAAAGTGTTTGATATTGACAAACACATTGCATACTTCTTTCAAAATGACGCTGAGTTTTCTTCAATAAACCAAAAGAGAATCTAGGAACAGTTTGAAGATCAGATTATGCAACTAAGGAAAAATAAGATACCTAAGGGCTTAGTGACCTTATAAATTATATTTAATGAAGATTATAAAAATAATAATGAAAAGGTAAGTATGTCTACAGAATAGGATAACTATGAAAAAGTCTTGATCTTCAAAGACAAACTTCTCAAACTAAGTAAGTTATGTTCTACATTGGAGAAGCAAAATTTGATTGATTTGTGTAGAGAGTTTCATGATATATTTTATTGTGAGTATAAGGACCTAAAATGATTTGATCCTAGCCTAGCACAACATACCATTGAATTGGAACCTAGGTTTAAACCGGTTAGGCAAAAACAAAGTCCCTTCAACCCAAAGGTTGAACAACTCATAAGGTTAGAGCTTACAAAACTCTTTGAATCTAAAATTATATTTATTATCAAACATTAAATATGGGTAGCTATAATTTTACCTATTAGAAATAATAATGGGGAGATAAGTCTTTGTATGGACGTTAGAGATCTTAATAGGGTGTCAGTCAAATATTACTATCCTTTACCCTCAATGGAGCATATTTTGCAAATGGTTTTAGGTTCTCAACGTTTTTCTCTCCTAGATGGATATTCAAGTTATAATAATATTCTAGTGAATGAGGACTATCAATTTAATACAACATTCACCAAAAAATGGGGGAATTTTGCTTATAGGAAGATTCCATTTGGTTTGTCAAATGCTATTGCTACATTTCAAAGAGAAATGGACATGGCCTTCAAAGGTTTGATAAATGAAATGTTGTTGGTTTATCTAGATGATATAAAAATGTTTTATAAAGATGCTAATGAACATATGAAAAACTTGAGGCAAGTTTTTGAAATGTGTAGTCAATATGGAGTATCTCTCAATCCCAAAAAATGCATCTTTTTTATCCATGAAGGTGATATCATAGGAAATATTATTTTTAAAAATGATTTGACTATTGATCCTGCAAAGATAGAGGCTATTATAGGCCTATAATTTCCCTTTCATAAGAAAGGTATTCAATTTTTCTTAGGCAAGATAATTTTTTTAAGGAGGTTTATACTTAGTTTTGCATCTTTTGTAAAACCTATCACAACCATGCTCAAGAATAACCAAGTATTTTATTGGACTAAGGAAGGTATGACCATTTTTGAAGACATTAAGAAAGAAACTATACAATATCATACTCTTGTAATTCCTAATTTTTCTAAATACTTCATGTTGTATTCATTTTCTAACCTTGATACTATCTCAGCCATGTTAGTGTAAAATATTGATGAAGGTGTGGAGTAACCAATTTCATTCTTTGGTCAAGGTTTGGAATATTATGAAGTCAGGTAAAATTTTGTGTAGAAACAAGACCTTGATATTGTAATTGACTAAAGAAGTTTAGGAATATGGTTTCAAATAATATGATTCATGTTATGGTCTCTCGTCCGAGTACTAAAGAGTTTCTCTTGAGTAAAGGCCTTAGTGAAAAGAGGACAGGGTGGATTACTAAGGTAATGGAATATGATGTTGATATCTAAGTGATAAATTTGATAAGGGGTAAACACATTTGTGAATGTCTAGATTCATATCTCCATGAGTCAAAAGAAGAGGCTCTAGATAATCATGTTTGCTCCCAACTAGTTGGTTCCTTGCCTCTACAAAGTTGGACACATGATGTTATCAGATTTATTCAAAGTGGTGAGTATCCTAATGGTATGAATAGATCCCAAAGGAGATATTTTAGATTGAAAAATATTCCATTTTGTCTCATTGATGGTGTGCTTTTTAGAAGAGACACTAATGGTGTGCTATCGATATGCATTGATAATGATCAGTTTAGAGTGTTGCTTGAGAAATTCCATGATGGGATAGCAGGAGGTCATTTATCTCTAAAAAATATAGCGGCCAAGATCATGAGGGTAGGATATTATTTGCATAGTCTCTTCAAAGATGGATATGATTTGGTGAGAAAGTGTGTACAATGTGCTTTCTTTATAGGAAAATAGAGGCTTGCAGCTCTTCTTTTGAAGCCAATCCAAATAGATCAAACTTTCATGTAATGGGGTCTTGATTTCATTGGCATGATAAACCCCCCATCAAGTGTTGATCAAAAATGGATCCTCATAGTAACTAAATACTTTAAAAGGTGGGTTTAAGTAGTGTCATTGAAGGAAATTAATGAGAATGCTATCTTGTATTTCTATGAGAGTATCATAACAATGTTAGAAACTCCTACTATTATTTAAGATAATGCACTTATTTTTATGGGTGTTAAAATAGATGATTGGGAAAATAAAAATGGAATATACTTGAGCACTTCATCTAGCTATTCACCTCAAAGTAATGGGTTGGCTGAGTCTACTAACTACAATTTGATTGGAATCATTATGAAGACTTTGGAGGATAATCAAAGGGCTTTGCATACCAAATTGAATGCAACCCTATGGGCTGATAGGATAACTCCCAAGAAGTTAATAGGGAATTCTCCTTTTGTGATTATATATGGGAAGGAGGCTAGGATGGATATATCCCAAGAGCTACCTTCTTTGGATTTGGCACATCAATTAGAGCTACTTGAGAACACTCCAATAGAGGTAAGGTTGGCAGAATTAATGGAGTTATAAGAGACTAGAGATAAAGATCATCAAGCTATGGAACATCACCAAATACTAATGAAGAGATATTTTGACAAGAATTAAAGTCCAAGAACATTCCAAGAAGGTGACATAGTGTTTAAATGGGATGAAGATACAACAAAATAAGGGAGACATACAAAATTTGACACTTTATGGAGTGGACCATATGTCATCATCAAGTGCAAATAAAATAAATATTTCCAATTAACAAGGATGAATGGAGAGAAGTTGCCTACCCATATGAATGGGATACATTTGAACCCTTGATATTGAGGAAATTAAGGTAAATATTGTAAATATTAGGTTAGGTGTGAGTTTTTTTTTCAGTTGTGTTGTGTTGTGTTCCATAATTGTTCTAGTTGAACACATGTGTGTTTCTTTTGAGTGTGCCTTTTTTTGTGTATATTTTCATTATGTTTTGTGTGGTGTAAAATAAAAAATTGTATGTCAAACCTATGCATAGGTAAATCCATGGCCCAATTATAATATTAGGGTACTAGTCTTTGTATATCAAGCATATCACCCTTGGGAAATTTCTAAGAATGTTGATCATTTTGACCACAAGTCAAAATGGGTCAACACCCTATAGTCAAAAACTTATATATGGGTATATTATAATATCATAGGGTGTTTAATGGTTAATTATATGTGATTTTATGTCATTTTAGCCTTGTTCATGGTCTAATTAGTCCTTATGTCATTTTGAGTCACTTAAGGGTAATAAATGAGCATTAAATGCAAGTGGTACAGTTTTGAGTTGTGTCCATGTGTTAAAAAATTATCATAAATGTAAAATATGTTATTACCTATCAAACATGTTAGATTATAACTAAAAACTTGTAGGTTATAATTGAAAATTAAAAAAGTAATTGGAAAAGGGGAGTTTCAAAGGTGTATGGATTATTGAAGAGAATGGCATGTGGTATAATATTATGGGATGGATATTCAACTTAATTAGACTCATTTAAATGCTTTAAATTATTTATAAGTGAAAAAATTGAGGTAAAAATATTCTGCTCATCCATCACTCCACCATGCACATGAAACTAGTCAATAGGTTTTTGGTTGGTACAGTCAGTAGGAAGACTTCTAGGTCAAATGCCTCTGGGGGGTGATATTAAGATTGTTTATATTAAATTTCATTCTTGTAGTGAAAATAATGGTTTCATATTCTTTATTAACCATATTTAAAAAGTTAACTATTCATTTCTTCTTGATGTTTCCCACACCCCATAGGTTTTGCTCTTGTTTCAGATAGTCCATACAACTCATTTAGTGATTTTTATTATATAATATTTTTAATCTCTCCTTTCAATTTTAACATGATTAGTTTCATGTTTGGCAATGATTTCATGGGCCAAATACTTCAAGGTTACAAGTTGATGTTTCAAGTGAAGTTATAGTCAATTTCACTAATTATAGAAGGTTTGGTTCTCTGCAAGGGTTTCATGTGGGTGTCATATGATGTTATCCATGTTTATATGTCATAAAATTCACCTTATTTTAAAACTTAGTCTCCCAAGATCATGTTTGGATCCAAATATACAGTCATATCAAGCTCACAACCAACATTCTATTTTTTCTTGACTATAGCCATGGTGCCTTAAGGTTTGGAAGCATTTATGAAGATGTTTGAGAAGTCCATAATGTGTTTAGTTTTTTTTTTAAACATTAATAATAAAGTGAAATAACTTCACTTAACAATAAAGGGACTGTGATAGTCAACTTGGTCATCCACACAGTCATACACAATGGAGATGCACCTACAGGTGCCTGTAGGAATATAAAACATTAAAATGAAGTGTGGAGGCTTGTATCAAGATATTAAAAATCATAATATTTCATTTTTATACTTTAATATAACATAAATTTAGTATGAGGTCATATTCCTTGAATACATTGACCATTTCTTGTATTCACTACCTTGTTTGCACCTTGAAGCATGCCTACAGGTGCCTCATAGATGTTAATCACATTAAAAGGAGAGTTTTTGAATTTATTGAGGTTTTACATGATTAAATTATCCATTTGAATCTGATAATGTGATCTAAAACTCATTTCAAGTTCATACACCATGGGTATTCTTCATGTTTCCATTCACTACCTATATACCACAGTTGAATCAATACCTATAGAAGGCTAAAGGCATTGAAATAGGAGTATTGAGACTTTTATCAGACCATTAAGGTTGGAAGGATACATTGGAAGTATTTTAGAGGGTCCAAATCTCATTTAATCTCATATACTATACATACTACCATCTTACTCATTCTCACTACCTACATATGAAAATGTCCACACATAAGTGGTACTGACAGAGAGTTGAAAATGTTGATCAAAGTGTGTAGACATGTTTTGAAAGAATTTATGAAGTTTATATGGTTAAATTATATAATGTTATACATATTTGAGACATTAAGTTTGAAGATAATATTGAGAAACCATGTTGAAAAGTGATGATTGTGAAAGAATTTATGAAGTTTATATGGTTAAATTATATAATGTTATACATATTTGAGACATTAAGTTTGAAGATAATATTGAGAAACCATGTTGAAAAGTGATGATTGTGAACTCAGGGAAAAAATCCCTAAAACACAAAAGTAGAGCACCCAACACTTTTGGGGTTAATGTATAGTGATTTAATATTAAGTCTTGATCACTCAAAAGGTACCCATTTTTTATCCTCCACATAGGAGAAGAGCCTTGAAAAATTAGGAAGACATATGACCAGAGGGAAGTGATTTTTAGGGACCTCTAAGTTGCCCATTTGTTCATTGTGTTCAGATAATGATATCTACAAGATTTCAATACCAAATGACCCTCACACCCAAGGTTGTAATAATATAACATGTATAGGCATGGTAAATGGTTATAGGTATTTTAATATAACATTTATGATTTATAGGTCATTTGGAAACGTTGTAATTATATGGTTTTGACCCTATCCACACCTACAGGTGTGCCTAACCCTGAGACAATTTGTCTACAGTTGACTGTAGACTCCGATAGATCTATGGTGTGAACTTAAACATGGAGATAAAAATAATTTATAGTGGTTTATGTTTCAAAGGACCTTATAAAGATAAAATATCATGTGGCATATTTCCCAAGAGATTGAAATACCATCCACAGGCTTGCACAGTCAGCTATAGTTGACTATAATGGGCAAAGAGTAAGATAATTAGGGTTATTGATGTTGACATATCCAAAAAATTAAATGAATAGGTAAAAATCATTGTAAAATTACATTTAAATAATTAAATTATGATTAGAAACTATTTTCAAGGCCTAAAATATGCAAGGTCACCTATAAGGGCCTCTTCCAAACACACATACACAGTCAATGGTTTAGTCAAGTAGAAAGGAAAGGCATGTGTGAGGATTTTCAAAAAATTTGTGAAGTAAATATCATGAAAACACCTTAAAAATTATTTTGGACACTTTTAAATACTCCCAAAACATGTAAAAAATTTAGAATAAGTCCAATAGTGCAACATATAATCTGCATTAGGACCTTGCAAATAGTGAGCTTTCCGATATATTTATTTAAGTTTTGATGCATTGAAAGAGATATACATATGATTAGGGTATATAAAATTATGAATATAATATCCATAAATTTTATAATATCACAAAACATTTAATTTTATTAGGGCAATAGGGTAAGTACCCTCTATTTTATGTCAAACAACGGGTACTCCCCTAGCATGCAAACCTATAGATTTTGAAGAATGGAGACAAGAGGTGATTTAGGTGTTGTATTAACTGTAAAATAAGGTTTTAAAACTTTAATGACATATATAAAAACATGAGAAACCATTCAAAGGTGAGTATAACATGCTAGAGTGGCCTAGACCTTTAAGGATGCAGACAAGCCTATTGGGCTTGGTTGAGGCCTAAAACTCAAGTGGGGGTTAGTATCACTTATAGAATTAGATGGGAATTATAATCATTGGAAATTTTTTTATATGGATATTTTAGGTGCGTTAAATATCTTGGAGTACAAAATAATTCATTGGAAAGCCACTTTTGGCTTAAAATCAATTCAAGCTTGCACATAGTCATCCTAATCAAAAATCTATTTTGCATTTTTTAGAATTTGAAGGTGTTAATGACATGATCAAGAAATTTAACTTTATAAAAAATATAATCATAACTTGAGTAAACCCCTCATGTATACTCTTTATCTAATAAAATAGGGGAAGTTCCCTTTGTTTTATCTCAGACAGAGGGCACTCCCTTTACATGTAAACTTGCAAGTTTTGAAGGGGAATGACGAAAAGGAGAGATAAGGGTTGATTATATATTTAATAATAGTTTAGAAAGATGTATCACACCTATGCCAACATTAAAAAACTTTCCTAGAAGTTATAAACTGATCAAGTGGTTCAAACTTGCCAAGGGTGTAAGCAAACCTACATGGTCTTGTATAGGCCTAAAGCCTTAAGAAGGGTATGATTCCATTTATAGTGTTATATGAAAATTATAATGAGTTTGGATACATGATTAACGATATATAAGATGTGTCCAAGATGTTTCTATGAAAAATAAATCAAAAGAACGCCATTTCTTGGCTCAAACCTCTTTAGGCCTATGCAAAATAAGGAACAAAACTCGATTAGGCAATTTGAAAATTTCATGGGAGATCATGGATATTTGAAAATTTATAGAGGGTAATGATCAAGAATTTTGTGTAATTGGTTCTTGAGTTTAATGCCTTAACTTTATGAACAAAGGCTAAGAGTAGAAATGGCCCAAAACCCTCTAGAACCCTAGATAAGCACCCAATTTGGAAAATGAAGATGGATAGATATAAAAAATTGATATAATTGGAATTAAAGTGAAATTATGTTGTATATGACTCTCTAGGGTTCCTCCCCATCAACTTGAGGTGTTCCCTAATTGTACAGGCAGGGGAAAATGAGGTTTTCTTGGCTATTTTTGGTGTTATTCAGGTATGGAAGGGTTTAAAGTTATGAAATAAACTTTGGGAAAAGTTTTGGGACTTAAAATAACTCAAATTTATGATTTAATTATTTAAAAAAAATCCTAATTACTTATAAAATTACCTCCATCTCAACCAGTCAAAATTGGCATAGTGAGCAAGATAGTGGGAAGGGTGAGAACTTCAAGTGGGAGGAATTTTAAGGATTAATTTATTAATATAAGGATATGGGAGGTATTTAAATGTTTAATTAAATCCAATATATGTATTTTCATAGGAAATTGAAACCAAATTTGAGGCCAAGTGTGAGGGGTGAGTGAAAGAGGAGTTATTTGGACTGCAAACAGTGATAACTCATCTCTAGTATAATATAGATGATTAGGGATGAAACCAATGAATTTTATAGCATGTATATAACCATTAAAAATTAATTAAATCATTAATTATATCCCTATTTAGTTGTGGGATGTTCCAAAAGAGACAAATGATGAAGATAGTTTTCTGAGCAAACAATGAGGAGTCCTATGCTGCATTTTAGGAGTTTCATGCATTTAAAGGCAATTTTTCCTATCATAACTTGAATGTTACATATAAAAATTCATTATAATATATGTATAACTCCTTTTATTATGATAACACATGTCCTAGTGAATCTTGGACTTCATTCTCTTCTCCTCTCTTTCAAATTCTATAATTAGTAGCCATTTTAGCTCTTGTAAGATAATACCACATCTAGTGTGGTGAAGCCCTGCTAGTTTGATGTCATATTTGGCCTTGGAATAATTAAACAAATATATTTTTTATTTCAATAACATATTTTTTGAGTGTGCAAAGTGATGAATGGTTAAGTTCAATGATCTTATCCTTGCTTTCCCTTGCCTTTTCATGTCTTATGCAAGAATATATAATTATAACATGTTATATAGAGTGTATCTAGAATTATAGAATAATTTTAAGTGTTAAACTATCCTTGGATGCAGATATCTGATCCCTGGTTCACCTACCTTTAGTGGTCTTATGCATGTTACCTTTATATTGAAACTCTTATTCTAGAATCCTCTAAGACTTAGAAGCTAGTTTATATGCTTTGTTCCTTAGTGAGAATGATATGATAATCATGTGTAAAAAATCTTGGTGTTTCAACCCCTTATATTATTTTCAATTCGTTCAAATTCTAAATATTTTCCCACAAGCAACTAGTTAATTAGGTGACAAGCATTTCAAGATATATACAGGGATCTAGCCCTAAATCTACAAGTCTACTTCTGCCTATAGGTAAACCCACATATCTATAAGTATTCACATTTTTCCAAAATATATAAGAGGATTGAAAATCCTCTTCTAGGGTGCAATATTTGGTGCCAATAATCCCCTACATAAATCCCCTTTGCTTTATCAAGATCAAATCCCACAGAGATTTTAGTTGTTGAAACACATAAAAACCCTGATAGAGATTCCCCTTGATTTAACACCTCTGAGATCCTTTTGGAAGTCAAAATTTCATATGAAAACCATTTTACCACTAGAAATTTTATCAAACTTTTGAATTCAAAACCCCACCAAAAATTTTGGTCTAACTTTATAGCTTATGTTTCACAATATACCTCCACCAGATTTTTTAACTATAAAAGCATAAGAGAATCTTGCCAGGTTTAAAGTGGAGAAATAAACTCTAATTTCAATACCAAACCCAAACCAAATATATAGTTAATTTATCATACCTATTTACCCAATGTAATTTCTAGAAAGGAAATGAAGTTCAAATTAGAGGGACCTAGTGTCCCATCTATCCTAGATTCAAAAACCAATGAGATACCTGACACAAATCTAGGTCGCATAGACCTAACAAACTTCTAAAATAGAGTAAATTAAAAATTAAATAATGAATGGATTCAAAGAATATATGAAATTGGTTTTCCCTAGGTTGCATCCTTCCCACTCTCATTACAAAGCCTCGATCTTGTACTCACACTGGATAAACACTATGATGCTGAGAAGAGGGAAGTAGTGAATGATAAAGGGGAAAATATTCTAAATCTTGATCCAAATTTTATTAATATTGTGTTCTTGATCTCATAATATAAACTACATATATATTACCCTTTATTCCTCCAAATTTTTTTATAAGGATAATAACACAACCCATTTACATGTTTTAAATAAATATGGTTAAAAACCTAGATCTACAGCCATGAGAATGCTTAAGACCTTGGCTAGGATATACTTCAAGGATGAAGTAGGGGACATAATTACACTCTTGAAAAAATTTGTAGGGATCCCAAATGCAAATAATTATCAAGATTTATTATACCAGCATATCTAGGTAATCCATCAGAATAAACAATACATTCACTAGGCCCAATTGATTAGTGACTCCATTCATAAATAGTCGATGGAGGTTCAAACTATAGGAAAATTTTATATGACTTCCAACCTTGTCTATATTTTAAAAAAATAGAAGGAATTCTAGTTATTAAACACATTGCTTGATCAAATCAACAAAGTTTTTAACTACTATCCTATCTCACCTTATAGGGAGAAAAAATAATTTAGAAGGGTTAATTATTCTTTTATCTACTACATCGTAATAATATTTGAAAAAAAACCAGGGAGGAGAAGATTTTTTGATGCTGCAATAATATAAATTGCAAATTGGTGGTCATAATTTTTTTAGTTCCCAATATATTCATATATCAGAGTGGGCTATTTTAGTGGTTGTCCTTGCACCCTTCATAGATATGTAAGTGACAAATGAATTTTAATGAAACTTTTGAGGCAACTAGGGGAAACCCAAAATTTCTTATCAAGAAGTCATAAGATAGGAACCCACTTTTGTATTAGTATAGGGAGACAAACCTACCCTTCCACATCTAAGGCCAAATTTGGATATTCATAGATGACTCAAATGAACTTGAGAGCTCTTGATGTTAGGCCCTTGTATGATGTGACTAGATATGTTACCATTATAGTGGGTACATATATTACCACATTTAAATTTATGAATATTAATAGGAAGATATGTAGGATGAGGAAGACGTTAGATTGAGAGATTAGTCTAGAATGGCCTTAGAACAAATTAAGACTTATAATATGGCACCAGTTCCATAAGATTTGAAAGATGAGGAAAATCTAGTAAATAGTGTATATTATGATGATAAAATATCTCTCCAAATTCTTCTTGTAGTTAGGTGGTCTACACCTGAATCCTTCTCCTTGTTAGATAACACCACCCAAGTTATAAATTGAACATTAAACTAGTTAAGGAGCAAGGGGGTAAAAATAACCAAAGAGACCCTAAATATCATGGATAGGTTGAGAGAAATAAAGGATAAGGGTATAATGGTAACAATATAATAAATTTATAGTAGTAAAACTAAAGTAAATCAGGTAGTAGGTCTATTTTTATTGCACAAGTGAAAGCAAAAGTAGAAAGTAATAAGGACTTCTTCTAGCAGCTAAGAGCTAGTATCCTAGCCAATAGATCAATCACCATCACTTTTTATAGAGGATACAACTAATATCCAACCAAATATAGTAACCCCTCCTCCTATCTCCAATATTTAGTTAGCACAAGCATTTACCCCTCTTATTTCCACAAGCCCACTAGTGTAAGTAATTTCTCTTTCATCTAACTCCCAAGTACAAGTGATTCCATTAGCATCAAGTCAATCAATGAAGTTGGTTATTATAACTCCACCTTCACCTCCATTTTTTATAATGACTTACGCCTCATCCCCTATGCCCACTACCACACCATTAATCACCATTACCACCTAAAAATACTAACTCAATCATTTTGAATACAAACCTACTATCTATCATAGCCACTAGGTTAGACACAACCCCATATTTATCTTCTATCACTCTACCCATTTCATCCACTTTGGCCATTCCAAATATGTTGATTGATTCTTTTATTACCTTAGAATCCACCCTTTCATAGGTTTCCTTTTTCCAATCATACGTTCCTACCTTTCCACCTGTGTCACTTCCAACTTATGCACCCCTAGTAATCAGATCCATATCCACTTCACCCATCCAAGTATCCTTTCCTTCTTCCACCCTCACATTAACTCAAGCCCCCAATAAGGAGGTATAAGCTAAGATACCCATTAATAAAATTATGGATACTCAACCCACTAATGGGGAAGAGATAACGAAATCATCAACCAAGGATTCAATGGTAATATCAATGCTAGATATGACACTTGTCATGGTAACCATTAGTGTTGTATCTTCATTTACAGACACATAAGTAATAATGTCTATTAGAAGAACACATGATCTATAGGTATCCACTCCAAGTTGGTCGACACAATCAATGTTAAAGAAAAGGAAACAAATGATATCTCCCAAAACTCTAGATTTTGGTCTATTCGAGGCATCCAAATGACCAAATATAGACCCTAGGACCATCTCCAAAATCCCATTTAATGTAGCAGGGAAGAGATATGTGGATATGGTAATTTTCCCACTATACAAACAAAAGGAATATTTAGTGGTGGGGCATTATCATCTATCTAAGGTGCATTTGGGTCGTCCAATAAGAGAAGGAATAAAACATGATGTTCAAACCAACATAAGCTCTCTTTTTGAGAAAATGGATAGTGATAAGGTCACTAAATATGATCTCAAAAATAAAGTTGAGGAGTTGAAAACTGCCTTAAGAAAGTTCATAGACCCAATAAATACACATGATTCTAACCAGCCAACTCAATCTCTCTCTCAGTTCCCTGACAAAGAAACATTTGAGGCAATGAAAGAGATTGGTACCATGGGAAGGGATACAAAAGGATAGACTGAAGAACTAATCACAAAGAGGAATAGAGTGATAAAACTAGCCATGAAAAACTAAAAGAATTTTAACAATGATCATGTATCTCTGAAGTAAGAGATAAGTAAATATGAAGAAGAGGTTGAAAGGCTAAACCTCTATTTTCCAAAATTATAGGCTATTGACCTGATTGAGACTGACACCCTTGTGTCAGAAAAATATATTAAAAATTCCTTCAAAGCATGAATATCTAGACATGTAAGCTAAATTAAAAATAATAATACTTAATAAAATTATTAATAAGGCCAAGATCACATGTAACAAGGCCATAGATATAATTTATGATATTGAAGATTCACTTTGTAAATTATCGTGTGATACAGTAGATCACCAAGATAAACCTCTTCATATTCAATAGGTATAAGATAAATTCAAATGGGTATTTAAGAAATAATCAACACATGATACAACTTTAAAATTGAATCCTTTCCACCCATTCATCAAGTATCATAATACACTTGATCAAATGGGAAAAGACATCCAAGTATAAAAAGCTACTTGTAGAAAACTATCTGAAGTAATATCAGAAAGTGAAATTAAAAAACTTTACACATTTGGTCCTAATAAAGAGTGCCTTCAAGAGATATTTAGTATCTTTGATGCTTATACTAAGAAGATACAAGCAAAAAAGGACAAAGAATCTTCAGAAATCACTATTGTAGATTGATTATTCAGTTATTTGAAACACATATTATAAATTGTAATTATTGTAAGATACATTGTAAATTTTCAAGTTACAAATCACAACCATCATTTTGATAGCTCTTAGATTTAATTTAAAAAGAGCTACTTGTAATTTTCAATTATCTTTTTGTCAGGCTTTAGTTATAAAAGTGCAACTTGTATTTTGCACTTTTCCTTTTGACAAGTTTGAATTGTTTTAGTTGTAAAAACTCATGTTGTAATTTGAGTTTTCCTTTTTGTCATTTTTAATGACTTAAAATTTGTAAAAGTCTTCACTGCAAATTGCAAGTTAGGTTTTGTAAGTTATATCTTAAAATATCCAAAAAGCATTCAATTTTGACCAAGTCATGGTTTATTTTGGTACCCCTTTTTTGGAGAGACTCCCTCAACTAAACTCAAGAAGAAATGGTTCAATTAGAATACTCCAACATATTTTAATATTATTTCAACACCTAGTGAAGTGCCCAACCATTGCAGAGTTATTTTCCTCCTAATCCACTAAAGATGCCACTTCAAGCTAGAAAGGATGACATTTGCATACTAAGTGTAAGGGTTTGTTTTCCTCTCTCTCAAAGGAGTGATTTATTATATAAATATGGGTTTCCAAAGTATCCAAAGTATATTTTTGTTGTTAGATATGTTTTTTTTCCTTTGAAGAATTGATCTACATGCTATAACCTGAAGAATACTAATAGATTAAAGTTTTGCCTTCCTTATTTGGTGTTATCTTTGTGTATGTATGGATTTCATTAAATTTTTGAATGATATAAGTATTATTTCAGTTATATAAGAATCAATTCTATTATTTATCATACCCTTTTTAAATATTTTTGACAAAAAATCAAGAACTTTGTTTCTTGTTTGGTAGAATACCTAGCATTACCTTTGATCTCATATTTGTATAAGATTGTGCTTCAATAAAATTTAGCATATTAATTTTTAAACTATGTTCATTAAAATAAATCATTAATTTCCACTAGAATCCTTGGTACGTCACCACATTTTCCATTAAAAAAAAAAAAAACAAACAAAAAAAAAAAAACAACAATTCCTAGTAATGGAGCATAAACCTAATGTTAATCCCATATCATCTACGAGCTTTGAATTCTTAGAGCTCCCTATAAATTTTAACTAGTAAGATAGGTGCCCATTTGAACACTATCCTCCCAAGTATCATCTCCAACAATAATCTTAGCATTAGATAATGGAATCATCCACTATCAACCTATGAGATGTCAACGACCACATTTTCCATTAGAAAAAAGAAAAAGAAAAATTTGATGCAAAAAAATAGGCCAAACTTTCAGAAGCCATAACTTCTGACCCGTAGATCCTTTTGACCTCTTTCACATTCCAAAATGACCGTATTGAAAAGTTAGTTTCTTCACTATGACATGATTTACACCTAGAGGTATTTTTGATATTTTTTAGATGCCAAACATGACCATTTGAGCATCCAAAATTACAATTTATTGATTTTTTTGACATTTTTCTATTTTTACAAAATGTATATTTTTATGACTGGACGTGAACTTTCATTTAAATTCATCCAATAGGATAATTTTAGTGTTTATATTGTTTCTATATATTTTTATATCTACACATACTTGCTTGCAAAATTAACTAAAAATAACAACTACTAAAAATATAAGTTTTTTTAGATTTTAGTTTTTTTTGAATTTTTGCATGTAAACTCTAATTTCAGGTTGAGGCTTATTTAATCATGGTTTGGGTTTTAATTAATTTAATGAAATAAATGTGATTCAATTCTAAGTATTATTTCATTCTTGGCCTATTGATAATTTTATTATCTTGATATTTTTTATTTTTATTAGCTGGTATCAGAGCAAGGTTGAATCTTAGAGGAGTAAGGAATGGAGAGAGGATAAAAAGGTATTGCATAGATGAAATATATTATAAAAAAAATTATAGAGTCAAGTGTAATAATTAAAAAAGGTTATCACCAATCAGATAATAAGATAAGGTGGTGATGAAGCCAAGGAAGACATAGATCGTGATGAAGAAATTCAGCAAGAAGAAGAAGAACAAGATCATCCACCATCAATGGAAGAGAGGATGGTTCAGTCTTTATAAATAAGGAATGAAGTAATCAAGGTTGATGTTCCAGATTATGGAGGTAGTTTAAAACTAGAGGAGTTGATAGATTGGATGAATAGCATGGAGAATTTCTTCAAGTGGAAGACTTTGAGAGAAGACAAGAAGGTAGAGTTTGCATGCATAAAATTGAAAGGTAATGCAATGATTTGGTGGGATCACCTACAGAAAGAGAGATAAAGGAAAGGTATATAGAATATTAATTCATGGAAAAAGATTGATAAGAAGCTGATGGATAGATTTCTTCTTGTAGATTATACATAAACCCTGTATAGAAGATTTCAAAATTTGAGGCAAAAAGATCACAATATACAAGACTATACAGATGAGTTTTATAAGCTTTCTATATGAGTGGAGAATCATGAAACAAAAGATTATATGGATGAAAGGTATGTATATCATTTGAAATTTACTATTCAAGATAAATTAAGCATGCATAAATTACTTTACATGGAGGAGGCTTATCAATTAGCTTTAAAGGCAAAAGAAAAACAAAATAGATAGAATTTTAGAAGAATGTATCTTGGTCTAATAAGAGATGGATAACATTAAATAAGGGGATGGGGTGGGTTTAATACCAATAAAGGTGAGTCATCACATGGTGCAGAAAAGAAAGATTAGAATAGACAAGGGTTTAAATACTAATAAAGAAGAAGAGGGTTTTAGAGAGGACGAGGTTATGGTGGTGCTAGAGGATGGTTTCTGAATCAATATAGATATTATGTTTGTTATAGATGTAGAGAAGAAGCGCACAAATAATTTGAGTTCCTGTACAATCAAGATCAAGAAAGGAGGCAAGAGGATCACCCAAGGGTGAATCTAGTTAAGGTTGAGATAAAAGAGCAAAACACTAAAATTACACTAGTAGATGTTGGACAGAATCTCATGATGAGAATAACAATGATTATTCCAAAGAAGGAACAATTGCAAAATAAAGAAGGTGGTGATGCATGACTATGATCAAACATTTTTTGAACAAGATATAATTTGGGTGGAAAGGTATGCAAAGTAATTATAGATGGTGGTAGTTGTGAAAATATGGTTTCTAAAGAAATGATAGAGAAACTAAATTTACAATGTGAAAAACATCTTAATCCTTATCAGATTTCATGGTTTAAGAAAGGGAATGAGGTTATAGTAGATAAAAGGTGTTTAATCAAGTTTTCTATAAGAAAAACTTATAATGATGAAATATGGTGTGATGTTATTCTGATGGATGCATGCGATTTATTATTGGGGAGACCATGGCAATTTGATAGGAAAGTAATTCGTGATAGAGCAAAGAATGCGTATAATTTTTGGAAAGGTGGTACAAAGGTAGTTTGGTTACCTCTTAAAGAGAAAGAGAAGGCAAAAAACATTCTCTCTACTAAATAATTTATCTAAGATATGAAGGTGGAAGGTTGTTGTTATGTATTAGTAGTAAAGAATAAAGACACAAAAATCATGAAAATACCAATAGAAGTAAAAATACTATTGAAAGAGCATGTAGATGTTACGCCTGATGAGTTGTCAGATGGTTTACCATCGAAGAGAGATATTTAACATCATAGTGATTTGATTTTAGGATCAACTCTACCCAATCAAGTAGCTTATAGATGAGTCCAACCGAATATGCAAAATTAAATAAATAGGTTATTGAATTGTCAAGAAAGAAGTTGATAAGGGAGAGTATGAGTCCATGTGTAACACCAATGTTGCTAACTCTAAAGAAATATTTAGGATGGAGAATATGTGTGGATAGTAGAGAAATTAATAAAATTACAATCAAATATAGATTTAAGAGACCTCATTTAGATGATATGATGGATGTGCTTACAGGAGAAAAATATTTTACCAAGATTAATATAAGGAGTAGTTATTACTAGATTCAAATTCATGAAGGAGATGAGTGGAAAATGACATTCAAGACTAGGGATGGATTATATGTGTGGATGGTGATTTCCTTTGAATTATCTAAAGCACCTAGCACATTTAGGAGGATGGTGAATACAGTGCTATGAGAATATATTGGTAAGTTTGTGGTTGTTTATTTTGATGATATTTTGATATTCAGTATGATTAAAGAAGAACACTTACAACATTTGAAAATGGTACTAGGTTTGTTAAGAAAGGAGAAGTTATATTCAAACTTGAAGAAGTGTAGGTTTATGTAGAATAGTTTGGTATTTTTGGGATTTGTAGTTTTAGTAGATAGTGTGAGAAAGCATGAAGAAAAGATAAAGGAAATTATTGAGTGGCCTATTCTAAAAAGAATTATAAAGGTAAGAATTTTCCATGGTTTAACAACTTTTTATATAAAAATGATTAAAAATTTAGTATTATTATGGTACCAATAATAGATTGCATGAGAGGGAAGGAATTTACATGGACTAGAGTAGCCACAAAAAGCTTTGAATTTTTTAAGAAGAAGATTATAGAAAGACCAATTTTAGCATTACCAAATTTTAACAAAGTGTTTGAGGTTTATTGCGATGATTCATTTCTTGGAATTGGTACTATGTTGATTTAAGAAGGAAAGCCAATAGAATATTTTAGTGAGAAATTGAATGAGGTAAGAAAAATGTATTCTAATTATGATGTTGAACTTTATATAGTTGTACAAGCATTAAGACATTGGAGGCATTACCTAGTGCCAAAGGAGTTAATCTTATTTATAGACCATGAGGCTTTGAAGTATGTGAATACACATAAGAAGTTGAATAGTAGGCATGCAAAGTGAGTTTATTTATTTTAGGGGTATAATTTTATGTTGAGACATAAATAAGGAAAATAGAATTAGGTAGTTGATGCATTGAGTAGAAGAGTAACATTACTAACTACTATAGTGAGTGAAGTAGTTGGATTTGAAGCTATCAAAGAACTATATGATACTATGCCATATTTTTGTAGTTGAGAAGTGAAGGAATCCATTAATAGGTGGGACAGAAACTAATCATGGTGAGTATCTAATACTAGAAGGTTATCTCTTCAAAAGGAAACAATTATAAATTCCACTTGGGTCTCTACGAGACAATATAATAAGAGAATTACATAGTGAAAGTTTGGATGGACATTTTGGTAAGACAAAGATAATAGCTTTGGTGGAAGAAAAGTATTTTTGGCCAAAGATGAAGAGAGATGTGACAAGGTATGTTTCTAGGTGCAGGATATGTCAGGTGGCTAAAGGGAATGCACAAAATACTGGACTATACATGTCATTACCAGTTCTATGAGGACCATGGACATATTTGAGTATGGATTTTATGTTGGGATTATAAAGCACATAGAGAAGTAATGATTCAATTTTTATTATTGTAGACAGATATTCTAAAAAGGTTTATTTCATTGCATGTAAGAAAACCAATATGCCACTAGAGTTATAGAATTATTTTTAAAGGATATTATGAGATTACATGGTGTTCTAAAAACTATTACGTCAGATAGGGACACATAATTTATTATTCATTTTTGGAGGACTTTGTGGAATAAGATGGGTACTAGGCTACAATTCACTAGTGCATATCACCCACAAACATATGGACACACATAAATTGTGAATAGGAGCTTGAGAAAATTGTTGAGATGTGATGAACAACAAACACTTAATTAGATACACTTCTTTTTCTTTTTAAAGATAAGGAAAGTTACCATAGACCAACATCCTCTACTTCATTTAATTTGTCAACCCAGGGATGTAAACTTGATAGGATGATGACACTATATGTGTACACTCAACCTTCTAATTTGATCTTTTGAAAATTATTTTCTTAAATGATAAAATCCATGCTAAATTAAATTGCATAAATCAATCATTCATAAAAAAATCAATAACATACTAATTACAACTATGGAAGCTTCCTAAAGCAAATAATAAGCCAATCTGAAATGACATAACATAAATGAATACTCAATTGCATAAATGAAATAAATAGAATACTAAATATACTAATAGGTTAGGTTGTTGCAGTAAGGATTCAAAAGGGGGCCCTTCCTTCATCCAACTTATGCTTCAACCTTTCCTTTCAACATGCTATATTGAACTCAAAAATATTTTCTCATATTAAACAAATGTAACAATTGCTGCTACATGAAATTAAAAAATTGACAACTTACACAATATAATAGCTATAGCTCTGTTCTATATCAATTCTCTATCTTCCGCTATCTATCTATATCTCTACCTTGCTATCCTTTATATACAATAGGGGATATTTTATTTTTTTAAAAAAAAATAGATTACAAAGTAGAAGAATTAGTTGCAATAATTCATCCTCTTGCTTGAGTCATTTGTCACATAGAACTATGAAATGGCTATATGACAAGTTTGATTGTTGTGAATTTTTTTAGACTTTGTTTGATTTGTTACAATGTTGTTATGAATATTTCAGGTTGGTTAGGTCAACGGATAAAATTCTGATTTCTATTGGCTTTGGGTACATGGTGGTTGTAAGATGTTTTCATGATAGTTATCCGTTGTTGTACGATGGTTCATGAATGCTTCCATGTATGTACCTACTACTTAAAACATCCTCAAACATATCATGAGAAAAACACAATATAGAAAAAGATAAAATATCATACACTTAATTTTCATAAAAAAAATCTTAACTATTCAAATATACATGAAATAAAATACTATAGAAAAGTATAGTTGTATATGGCAGAAGTCTTTTAGGAAATGATTAAAAACAAAAAGGGCAATTGGGAGATTGTGGCCAAGAAAGATGAGAAAACATGAAAAAACTAAGGCTTATCACACCCCCAAACTTAATGTTTTGCTCATCCTTGAGTATAAAACTTGTTAATTTCAAATTCACAAGTAGCTTCGAGATCAATTGGCTCAATGGAACTGCTAGAAAGATGGGCATAGAAACCACACCTTTGCTCATATAGTTGCTAGTGCCTCACTTATCTGACTACGTCCAAGGGAACCATATACTTCTAGTCTAGTATAGGATACCAAAATAAGGGTGGCTAAAATTTGATGCTTAGCAGTTTCATTCCCATGTCACCTGCAAGCAATACATATCTTTGAACTCTATTAAAGGATGCCTTGAGATTGCAAGGAGAATATGGCTCCTTCCTTTCTAGTTCTATGGGAAGTTCATCCCACCTTTCTAGACATGAATTTTGTGCTGTAGTATTGATAGATTTTCTCAAACCTAAGTACAAATTTTGAGATATCTCACAATTTTTATGTAACTAGGAAATCTACTTGTTTATTCTACATGATTTCATCTCATTCATTCAATACAACCTCAGGAGTGTCAGACTCTCTTTTGATCATTAGTTGGCTGCTAATTTATTTTTATTTATATTCCTTCATTTCTTTCACTCTCTTACATTAATTTAATAGATAATATGAAAATGCTTTTAAAATAACATCCCCAACATATAGGTTGGGTAGCTAATCTCTATTATGTGGCACAACATAGTTTTATAAGTAAAACTCACATAACTATACTTGCTCCTCTTTTGAGATTGATTGATAAATTTGAAAGAAAGAGAGTGGGTATAATAATTCACACTATAGATCAAAATAGGTCCTCATGAATTTGAATTTATACCAATGATTCTCAAGGTAAACTAAGTATACCCTGGTAGGAGGTTTGCAGTCTAGAATTGACTGGGTCAAACCAGCCAAGTCTTCAACCTTTCACCACAATATGGTTATCTTTTCTTCTTTTCCTCTGACCTCTTCTTTTAGTTTCTTATTTTATTTTTCCAAATTCTTAAATTTTTCAAACCAATAATATATCCATTCCATTGATTTAGAAGATAGTGAAAATGAAGGACTACACTTGATTGGTTGATCTATTGTGACTTTAGTTGGCTATTCTTCTATTGTAGGAGGTTGTGAAGTGGATGCTATAGGATGCTTTTCTACTGATGCATATAGCTAAGAAGCTACATGAGAGATTTCTTCCAAAACATTTCTTTATTATGCCTCTAACCTCCTTCTCAAGCATTTAATTTCCTTTCAATCCTACTCTAGAGTGGAAAATTCATCTTGTATTAACAAAAGGGTTTGTTTCTTCTATTCTTCCTAAAAAAAATTAGAATGTTTTGTCCCTTTACATACATTTTCATCTCTTTGCAAAAAATATTCTTATTTTTTAGAACATTCCTTTTCATCATCTTTTTCCAATTCTTCAAAACTATATTCATCAAAAACTTCATCACTACTGGCCATCAAAATATTAGCTTCTTCCTCTTCTGTTTCATCAATTTATATGAAAGAAGAAGTCCTAATTTCCATTATTCCTTTTGTGTTTCTCTTCAACCTGTGAGAGCTATGAGGGGTAAATGTAACCTTGGATTTGTTAGGGGCCTTGGTTTTTGATGGAAGTTCCTCCTCAGATGATTTTGTCTCGAGCTAGAGGACAAGCTTCCTTCTCTTTCTTTTGCTTGTTGAGGCTTCTATTGTAGGTTCTTATGTGACTATAGGAGACTATGTTACTACAGGTTATTATGTGGCTGTAAGAGGCACTTCTAATATAGGTTCTTGTGTGGATATAGGAGGCACTTATGCTGTAGGTTCTTGTGGATCTATAAGAAGAACTATTAGTGTAGGTTCTTGTGTGGCTGCAGGAGGCACTTCTGTTGCAGGTTCTTATGGATCTATAGGAAGATCCTATTCTTGTTCTTATATGTCCTCTACTTCCTCAACATTAACATTTTCTTCATTTCTTGGTAGTAATAGAAAATTTTCCCAACTTAGATTAGGTCTAGTCCTTTAAAAATAGTCTTATGTAATTGATTGAATCAAACAATGATGGGAGAGGGGCTTAGGGTTACCTTTCTACAAAACATCTGTCATCTTTGTGAATATATTGAGCAAGAAATTAGGAACATTTATTGTCCTTCCATACCATAGGTGATTGAGGAATTTGAAATGAAGATTATGCAACATGGAGTATCTACCTTTGTAAGTGAAATACCTATAGATTAAAATTGTGGCTCTTACACATTTTCTTGGTAATGACAATGGTGCAGTCCCTTATTTTGAGGTTCTCAACCTTTCATTTTTTTTGTAGAATATTTATCTCTCCACTTTGGCATCAAAATTTTCCTACCAAAGGTCTCTTATTCTAGGGTAGATCAGTTACCCTACTAATGACTATTTTTGTCGGCTTTATCTACACTCCTTTTATTGTAGCGATATTCTTATACAATGTCTCAACAAACTCCTCTACAACTTCTTGATCGAGTGACAAAACCCTTTTGAAATACTGAAACCATATAGAATTTTGAAATAGGGTCAAATTTTTGGCATCATTATTCAAAGGAGAAATTTCAAGTGACTCATGCTTAAGTAAATATCCTCCCATGTTTGTAAGATAGTATGTAGGTTGCTAGATACACATTTTGTAATAAGGGTAAGTTGTTAATGGTGCTAGTTTAGGAAAATAGAGTGCTTGGGATTCCTAATTGCACTTGAGAAGTGAGATAATTAGAATGATAATGGAAAAATCCCTCCCCCTAACTTAAAAAAGTCACTTATCCTCAAGGGATGGAGGTGACATGCATGAAAGTCATGCGAGATGATAGAAAACAAATATAATGATGGTGGCATGTTAAGGGTCATCTCGATAGGTGAGAGAATGATGAATTTATGACCATGATCTAAAAATAATTAAAAAATATTGAAATGAAATAAGAATAAAAAAATTAACTTAATACTACATGAGTACCTCTCATTAATTCATAGGGAATGATGGTTGGTAGTGACGTCCAAAGAGGTGGTGGAATGATGATATGATGTGATGGTTGTTCGGTAGGAATTGATTAGAAGTGAAAAATAACTCCATGTGGTTTCAAGTATGATATTTCATTAATGTAAATGTGCAGCAAAACTATAAAGATGCATCTTGTAGCAAGGAAATTTTTTCTTGTGTCAACAAAATTTCATCTTGTAGTAACAAAATTGCATCTAGTAGAAACAATAAAAAGGTGTTTTTCATGATCCATAGGTTTGAATTAGATTTTTTTTTTGGTCCCAACTCTCCTAAAATTGGAGTATTTCAATGAGTTTGGATTTTATTCAGCCATGACCAAGCCATTATGAATGACCTGTTGTTGGTTGTAGAAAACTTATTACTCTTGAAAAATATTAGAAAAGGGCTCAAAAAATACCCTTCGGTTATAGGAATAGGTTGGTCTACCTATTATAGAAGAGATGGATGCTTGTTTTCCAAAATTTGGTGAGTGAGAGTCTCCTTAGAAAAAGGCTTTTTATATAGTTTGAGCCTATGACCATTAACAAGTAAGTATAACTAGATGGATTCGATGGTCATGAGCTTTACAAATCCATTGTCAAAGAGCTATTTGATCTCGTAGGGTCCAAGAAATCTAGACTAAATATTACCTTTGTGATCTTTGTATTTGGATTCAAAGAGGAGTGCCCAATCACCTGGTTAGAAATTCTTAGTTTTGATGTTCCTGTCATGCCAACCAATGCATTGTTTTTGCACTAGTTTAGTGTGATGAAGTGCTTCAATTCAGAGTTCATCCAGTTCATTCAGCTATATAATCCTATCTTTTTTGGCTTGGAATAAATCTAAATCAAAGTCAGCTATTATTCTTAGTGTCTTATGTTCAAACTCAATGGGTAAGATGGGCATCTTACCATAAACTAGTTCATATGAAGTGAACCCAGTCATGGTTTTCTAGGTGATCCTGTAAGCCCATACTACTTCTAAAAGATGAGTTGACCAATCCTTCTCATGTAAGCTAAAAGCCTTAGTAAGTATGTTTTATAACTCTCTATTTGTAACTTACACCTAACCATTTGACTGAGGATGGTAAGGGGTGGAATTTTTGTGTCTAATTTCATATTCTTTCACCAAGGCATCTGTGAGATTAGATGCGAACTATGGTCTTTGGTCTGTGACGAGTTCCCTTGGCACCCCATAATGAGTAAATATTTCTTCATATAAGCACGCATCTACTTTCTCATCTTGAACATGTGTTAGAGCTTTGACCTTAGCCCATTTTGTGACATAGTCAGTACATACCAATATATATTCCTTGTTGTTGGACTTAGGATTGATGGGACCTATAAATTTAAGTTCTCATTTGTCAAAATGCTACATAACCAACTATGGCTGTAATGGCATCTCAATAGAGTAGGTGGGTTTCCTTATATGCTAACATTGGTCACATTTATGAGTATACATTATAGCATCCTTATGTAAGGAAGGCCAATAGTATCCTATAGTAAGTATCTTCATGGAAATCCTCTTAGGAATAAAATGACCCCTATAGGGTTCATTATGACAAGCTCTAAGGATGTCATATGCCTCATCCTTATAGATACACCTGTGTATGATAGAGTTTGGGCCAGTGATAAAGAGATATCCTACAATCCATGTTTTCCCTTTCTCTTGGTGAAAAGTGTTGTGGTAATGATCCTGCAACAAGATAGTTAGAAATCTTTACAAAACAAGGAGATTAAAAAATTAGTGCAAAAAAATGCTCATCAAAGAATGAATCATCGACAATGGGATTGTGCTCATCATTTTTTAATTGAGATAAAAAATATGCTACTACATTATCCTTTCTTGGTCTATCCACGATGGTTATATCAAAATTTTATAGCAAAAACAATCATCTAATTATCTTACCTATTACAATAGGTTTTTTCATCAAATACCTAATTGTTGCATGATCTATGTGGATAAATACTTGGTGTCTTGTAATGTAGTGTCAAAATTTGTTGATTGCATAAATGACCATAAGAAATTATTTCTCTGTTATAGTGTATTTGAGCTCTACCCCTTGGAGAGTCTTAATGATAAAGTAGATTGCATAACTCAAAGTTTCATCTTTTTGTCCAAGGACAACTCCGAAAATGGTTTTAGATGTATCTTTATGGATATGAAAAGGCCTTTTCCAATTAGGCCCTCTCAAAACATGAGTTATGATGAAAAGTTCTTTACGCTACTAAAATGCATTTTGATAATCATTATTCCAATTAAATTCAACATCCTTAGTAAGTAATCCAAACAATGGGGTAACAATTTTACTAAAATCTTTGTTAAATTGTCTATAATATCCAACATGTCCTAAAAAGATTTTAACATCTTTTTGCTTCTTTGGTGTGGGTATATCTTTAATGACACTTATTTTTATTCAATCAACCTGAATTCCAATAGGGGAGATGTGATATCCTAACATAATCCCCTCAGTCATGAGTATGTAACATTTCTCATTGCTCAAGGATAACTGATTATCTTGGCATTATTGAAGGACTTTCTCTAGGTTGGCAATAAATTCTTTAAATGTCTACCCATAAATGGTGAAATCATCCATGTAAATTTTGTTAAGAGTGCACAAATTCTAGAAAGAGGTCGTTTCATCAAAATCTTCAATCCAAGGAGTGGGTCCATCATCAAGCTTGGCTAGTGGATAACGAACCAATTTCTTAGTATCATTTCTATTAGAGATTAACATTTTTCCTGACCTACAGCTAATAAAAGAATGTACTATGGCCAACCAAGGTCGATCAAGGATGAGAGGATAACCCCCCAAATTACTTTTTGGTTTTAGGATAATAAAGTCTACTGGATATTTCCATGAATCTATAGTAATAACCAAGTCCTTGATAATCCCTTCAGGCTTAAGAATTGACCTATCAACCATCTACAAGATGGTGCGAGTTAAACGAAGAGTGGTGAGTTTTAGTTTCTACATGGTCTCCATAGTCATCACATTGGTGGCTACCCCCAAATCAATTAAGGTATTGTAGATGGGTTGGTTGTGGTTACTAACATTGACTACATGACTTCTAGGATCAAAGTATTTTGGGGAAATGATGTTGCCCAGCATGATATCATCTAGTTGGCCAATGACTTGGACTATTTTAGGATCCTTCTTCTTTCTTATTGATTTATTTAAACATATATCTCTAATAGCCTTATTATAGATAGGAACCTTTTTTATTGCTTGAAAGAGTGGAATCCTAATGCACATATTTTTGAGTTGTCTTAGGATATCAAATTCTGGTTCTGGTCTAGATGTGGAATGCACAATCTCTCCAGAAAAGGAGGATTACTTATTTTTGATTCTATTATATTATAGGCTTAGGAGTTTTTGTGGTTGGGTTAGTATGGGTTTGGGGTTCATTAAGATGTTTTATGATTATGGGTAGGGTGGGTTGTGGAAGAACACGTCCTAAGTGAAGGTGGAGTTGATTGATATCCATGGTGTATGTTGGATATTGCATTATTTTGATGGATTGTGTTGGTTGAACTAACTTATTGGTAGGGTTTGGGACTGGGTGGGATGGTAATTGAGTTGGCCTAGCATTTTATTGGGTGTTTGGCATTAAGGCTTGCTATTATGGTTGCTGTATTTGTTGAAAAAAACCTTGGTTACCTCTCCACAGCTGTTGCCATGCGTTAGAGGAAAAAAACCATTATTGGTTTTGGCATTATCCAGGTTGAGGTTGTTTCCAATTCTGGTGTATCTATTAATTATAGGGTAATCGCAAGTTTTATTAAGGCCAATTTTGAGTGGGTACATTTGTCTAAGGACCAAATTATGAATTTATAAATGTAAAGTTTGATGGCATACCTAAATTTAATGGCCCTTACAGCCATGGTTTCCTTTGAGCCATGTAAAACACCTAATTTTCATCTCCTCCTATGGCATGTAGTTCCACTATTTATAGATTCTCTTCAATTACACTAGCTACTTGTGCTTTCATCAAATGGCATATGTATTCTACCTTTTTATTCTTGCATTTAGGGCAATAAGTAGTCAAGGATTTTTCATTTTCTGCTTGTTTCCTTCATGTATGAAATGTGTCGAGCTAAATGGTGAGATGGTTGACGATGTCTTACTTCATATCCTACAACAGGCTATTGACTTCACCTTTAGATATTCTAGTTGGAGGTGCTACAGGAAGGGTTCTATCCCTACTCTTATTCATGGTTGATGTAGAGTAGTTTGTGTATATACTCATCCATTCATTGAAGGCTATTGTGGAAACATCCCCACTAGACATTAAGTCTAGTGCCTCCAGACAATCATCTCTAATTCCTTTTAAGAATAACATTTTGATGGATTCTTTTTCTATTGTATTTTGCTTATATTTTTTAGACTAAACATAAATCTCTCAATATATTCTTCCAGTGAATCATCATTAGCTTGTGACATTAAAAAAATGTCATCTCCCCTATGGTTTTTTCCCTTACAATAATCTTGATATTTAGACAAAAATTTGTCCTTCATTCCTTCCCAAGTAGTAATGGCTTCCTTCCCAAGTCCCATGAACCATCTAAGTGTTGAATCTTTGAGTGTTTCTAGAAACAATTTGAGTTTTTGAGCATCCTGATTATAATCGTAGCTATGGCATAAGATGTTAAACTCAAAAAGAAACGTGTCTAGATCCTCAGATGTTTTCCCTCTAAAAGTAGGGAGGGTAGATTGAGGAATATTCTTCATGGATGCATTTTTATTAGGGGTACGGATGGGAAATTAAAAGGTAGTAGATTCAGTGCCATTATTTTCTTCCTGATGATCCCCCATGGATACTCTTTCTATTGGTATCATGGAAGCTTGTGCTAATAACCCAGCCAAGAATTCTTCCTTTTCTATTTATTCTATTGATAATTAGGGGTGACCTTCAGGGATTTATTGGTCTTCTTCAGTTACTACAAGATATAATTCTATTCTTACAACAACAATTGATGCTTTAGGTATAAATTTTCCAAGATGATCCCTTTCTCTATGCATGTATGTTAACCAATTTTTTTTAAAAACTTTTTGCCCACCCTACCTACATAGGGTTAGTATAATGGGGGTTTTGAAATTTCCTTATATTCTACTTGTAGAAATTAAATTTAAACTAAAACAAGAATATTTAATCTATAAAGGTAGGAATCTATAAAAAGTATGAAATCAGTAAACATCTAGAAATAATTGCGAGCAAGATTGAAGATTAATAGTGTGTGACACCTATCCCCGACAATGGCACAAAAAATGATGAGTAGAAAAAACTTAATCAGATACACTTCTCTTTATTATTAAAGACAAGGAGAGTTACCATAGACCAACATCCTCTACTTCATTTAATTTATCAACTCAAGGACATAAACTTGATAGGATGGCGGCACTGTATGTGCACACTCAACCTTCTAATTTGACCTTTTGCAAATTGTGTTCTTAAATAATAAAATACACATTAAATTAAATTTCATAAATCAATCATTCAAAAATAAATCAATAACATACTAATTAAAACTATGGAAGCTTCCTGAAGCAAATAATAAACCAATCTAAAATGACATAATATAAATGAATACTCAATTGCATAAATGAAATAAATAGAATACTAACTATACTAACATGTTAGGTTGTTGTAGCAAGGATTCAAAAGGGGGCCCTTCCTTCATACAAATTTTTATTCAACCTTTTCTTTCAACATGCTATATTTAACTCAAAAATATTTGCTCATATTAAAAAAATGTAGCAATTACTGCTACATGAAATTATAAAATTGACAACTTACACAATATAATAGCTATAACTCTATTCTATATCAATTCTCTATAGTCCACAATCTATCTCTATCTAGACCCTATTGTCCTTTATATACAGTAAGGGAGATTGTCTTTTTGCAAAAAAAAATAGATTACAAAGTAGATGAATTAGTTGCAAGAATACATCCTCTTGCTTGAGCCATTTGTCACATGGAACCATGAAATAGCTATAAGACAAGTTTAATTGTTGTGACCTTTTCCTAACTCTGTTTGATTTGTTACAATGTTTTTATGACTTATTGTGGGTCAGTTAGGTCAACGGATCAAATTTTGATTTCTATTGGCTTTGGCTACATGGTGGCTACATGATGTTTTCATGACAGTTATCCATACTGTAGGATGGTTCGTGAATTCTTCCATGTATGTAACTACTAATTTAAACATCTTCTAAAATATATCATGGGAAAAACACTATATAACAAAAGATAAAATATCATATACTTAATTTTCATAACAAACATCTTAACTATTCAAAGATACATGAACTAAAATGTTATAGTAAAGTATAATTGTATATGGTATAAGTCTTGTAGGAAATGATTAAAAATAAAAAGTGAAATTGGGATATTGTGGCCAAGAAATATGAGAAAACATGACAAAACTAATTCTCATCAAGATGCATAGTGGGAGAGAAGCCCAAGTAATGGGACCTTGATTTACCACAATCTAAGTTTGCATATAATAGTTTAGTGAATAGATCAATAGGAAATCACCATTTTAAATTGTCTATGGGATAAATACTATGGGTATTTTAGATTTGGTACAATTACCAATTGTAGATAAAATTAGTTATGATGAAAAAGCATTTGTAGAGCATATGCAATAGTTATAAGGAGTAAGAATAAAGTTGCAAGAAATTAATGAGAAATACAAAGCATTAGAAGATGTCAAAAGAAGACCCAAGTTATTTTAATATGGAGAGTTGGTAATGGTTTATTTGAGGAAATAATTATTTCCAAAAGGCACGTACAACAGGTTAAAGTACAAGAAAATTGGTCCATGCTGAATTGTGAAGAAAATCAATGACAATGCTTATGAGGTGAGTTTATCATAGAATTTTGATATATCTCTAGTATTTAATGTTTCAAATTATATGAATTCCATGAATAATATGGTGAAGGTGATGAAGATGAAATAAATTGGTAGTAGTAGGTTCCAAAGAAGAAGGAAAAGATAATGCAGGTTTTAGATATGAAGACAGTGAGCACAAGGCAAGGGAATTATAACATGTATTTGGTATAGTGGGAAGGATTACACCAAGAAGACAACACTTGGATTATAGAATGGGAGCTAAATAAGATTGAAAAATAAAAAGTTTAGTAATACAATCAAGGCAACTCACAAGAGTTGAGTCATTTTCAACCAGAGGAGAATGATACAAAAAAAAGAGGCCAAACTTTCGAAGGCCATAAATTTGACCAGTAGCTTCATTTGAGCTCTACCACATGCCAAAATAACCATATAATTTTTTTGGTTATTGTACTAAGCCACACTTTCTATTTAGAGGTGTTTTTGATATTTTTCAAAGGCCAAATGTGACCATTTGAGTGTCTGAAATTAAAGTTTATTGATTTTTTTGAGATTTTTCTATGTTTAGAAATTGTATATTTTTATGGCTGGATGTGAAATTAAATTTAAATTCATACATTAGGATAATTTTAGTGTTGATATTATTTCATAATATTTTGATTTGTGCACGCTTGCATGCAAAACTTACTAAAAATAACAACTTCTAAAAATAGAAGTTTTTTTTTTCAAATTTTTGCATGTCAAATCTAATTCTGAGTTAAGGATTATTTAAGAATGGTTTGGGATTTAATTAATTTAATTCAATCAATACAATTCAATTATGAGTATTATTTCAGATCTTAGCCTATTGGTAATTTTATTGTCTTGATAGTTTTTAGTTTCATTTAAAACTCTTTCTAAAACCCTTTTCCTCAAAAGTTAAAACCTTAATTAGGAGTAAGATCACTAAGAAGTTGTAGTCTAAATTGGAATATTCATGTATCAGTTATAATGATCTTAGTGAAAGGAATCAAGCCTTATCTAGAGGCTCACCTCAATCTACCAAGGTCTCATAGCTTGGAGGTGATCCCATTATGTCATTAGATTTACCATGCACTACAACTCATGCTACTCATAATACTATAAACATAAAAAGGGTACAAAATATAATTGATAACAATTTTTGGCATGCCTAGTGGGAACCAAATATCATATCTACAATATCTGTGCTATTTTTATTAATCTTTATGCAAGCTTTGTACAGTTTTCAAGAGCACCTGGTGACTTTTTTAGAATACAAATTTCGTAAATCCAAGTTTACATATACTAAATATACAAAAAAGATCATCTACTAAGGGTAAGAGGAGTGACTTGAAAGAATTATATTTTACATATAAAAAGAATTCAAGATCAGTTGTACCTAATACTAGAATATATCCTACAAATCTATCTGCATCTCCTAGAAATACCCATAGTTGTTTCAGACCTCCCTCTATGGCCTTGAAAAATAAAATTTTCATACCATTCAATGGAGGTATCCCACTTATGTTGACCTAGTATGATGATATACCCAACTTGGCTCTAAAAATACTTATGTATTTTTAATGGTGAAACTTCCACCACACCCACTGAACACATTCAAGATGTTGCCAACATTTGTTTAATTCATAACATAGCTTAAGAAAATGTTGTTATCATACTTTTTGCCTCCTCATTTATGGGTAAAGCCTTACAGTGGTATACAAGTTTGCTTCCCAATTCCATCTATGTTTGGGATGATTTAGGTCTTCCCTATGCACATAATTTGAGGATAAGAGTGACCGCCTCTCTCTGGTTGAACAACTAACCACTATTTAATGAGCTCCTCATGATTTCATGAGTGATTTTAATTTCCACTTTCAAAATACATGGAATAGAATCCTGAAGTTGGTCAATCCAACCCTGAACAATTATTTTTTATATTATTTGAGAGATTTAAATAGTGATATAGTTGTCATGATCCAGTCAATGGGTTGCACCACACTCCTTAATGCTTATGACATAGCAATAAGAGCTGAAAATTTCCTCACTCAGGCCATAAAAATTGCTCATTGGCCTCTAATGCCATTTTTCCTAGATTTGCCTCTCACACAAACACTATAGCCCCAATTCCCACAATAATAAATTATCCATATTTGTCTCCTAACTATTATAATGATTTGTATGAGGTTAAGTCACTACTTAAAAGCTTTGGAACTGAGCTGGTAGCTATGATAGGCAACAATCCCAAAATTATAGGTCTTATCAACTAGCTAATTAAACATATCATCCCAATAGGAAGCCATACCAAGGTAGCTCATAACCCCAAAGCCAAACCATGCAAGTAAAGCCTCAAAATATTTGTGCTCTACTTGCCCTAATTTCTTCTAAGGCTATTATCCTTATTTGAAATAACCTACCTTAGGATTACATATAGTGTCATTTTTGTGCCTAACTACATAATCAAAAAGCTTTTTTTCATGGTGTCATTAGTCAAGCCTTAATAGTAAAAAGCATATCAAACCCCCAAGGGTAGTAAGAGGAATCTACTTCTCAATAGGAAGATGTAAAAGTGACTACTCAAAATGAGACCACTCTTTTGAACTAGTAAGAGGAGGATTTTTGTGGCATAAATCAAGAGGAAGCACTAACTAATGATGGTAGTTCAGTGGCAACAAATGCATGCTCTAAGAAAAGGGAAATAGAAGGTGATAAACCACCCAAGGTTGACTAGGCTATAAATTCTAGGGTTGTACTAGAAGTTAGAAAAGCCAACATGACTCAAAAACCATCCAATGTGTTGATTGGTTAGCCAAAGTTAAAATTGATGACCCCAAATCTCATGAAAGAAGACATAACTCTCACAAAGGTACCATCAAAGTTTGGTAGCATTCCTTTTAGTATTGTATAGAAAATTTAAAATACTAACTTGAATGTTACCATGTGGGAAGCACTGTCTATCCCAACACAGAGGGACTTACTTCAGGAAGATCTAAAATAATTCCAACTAACAGATAAGGTCTCAGTTAAGGGATCTATTATTGTAGTCAACTTGTGTTAGCCTCAAACAGACACAAAAGTAAGTAAAAATGGTAATCCTCCACATTTTACCTTTCACTCATAATTGGGAAAAATCTTGTCCATAACTGCATGATAGATTCTGGGGCTAACAGTTCTATTATGCCAAAGAAAATAGTGGATGCTCTTGGTATTAAATACACACATGTCACAAAAGGCATGGTGAAATTAAATGGGATTATTGTTCAAATATTTATGACTATAAAAGGTTTAATCCTTACCATCCATGCATGTCCAACCTTACCCATATCTAAAGATATCTCAGTTATTGACCTACCCCCTATTTTTGTATCTTCCTTTCCTGAGACTTCACTACAAAAATGGGAGTGTAACTATCTGCTAATTGGTCCCATATGTTACTCAAGATAAGATATGGGACTAAAGTGAAAATAAGAGTTGAGACAATTTCTAAAGACCAGATTGAACCATACACTCTTGTCCCTATGGATATGAATTGCACATTTCAATACCAAGAAGAGGAACTTGACCATGAAGTTGCAACACCCATAGAAGAAATCATAAACCCTCACCTGGATGAATGGGGATCAACTCTATAATTTGATCCTTATGATTATGTCCTAGAAAAAGGGTTGGGTATGTATTATATTCATGGAGATGATGCAATCATCCCAAATTTTTTGAAACTAGCTAAGGATAAAAAATAAATGTGGAAATTATACTTTGATAGCTCAAGGAGCAAAAATAGTGTAATTGCAGGTGTTTTTTTGATCTCTCCCTAAAAGGAGACTTATTTCTATTCTTTTAGAATTTAGATCAATGGTAGTAACAATGTGGCTAAATATGAGGCATTGGTTCGAGGTCTCCAGTTGGACAAAAAAAGGGAAATACAATCACTATAAGTGTTTGATGATATTGAACTGATCATTCACCAAGTAAGATAAAAAAACACAAACCAAGAATAACTTATTGAGGTCTTAAAAACATAGGGTTTTAGACCTATTAGAATATTTTATCACTTTAAACATTCAATCGATACCAAGAACACAAGAACAAGGATGTTGATTGCATGTATTTAGTGGGTTCTCAATATAATCTACCTAAATAATTAAGGATAATAAACATGTAAAAATAATAGTGAGACCATTTGTTCTTGATAATGTAAACAACTGGTAAGCTTTTGACAACAATCAACAAATTATTAATTTTTTACGAGATGAGGATAAATTCTTAGATTAAAATTAGTCAAGGCTCTAAGAACAATATGGGGAAGAAATAATTCTATTATAGATAAATAAGTTTCCCATGGGTCTTATTATTTTAGAAAGTATCTTCAACTTTGATGATCAGTTGAAGGGTGAGGATAGAAATATTACAGTCAAGGAAGAATACTATGATCTAGTAATCATCTTAGAAGGTAAAGTATTGAATATTAGAAAGGTATGTAATAGTTTCAAAAAGTGAGATCTTATTGAATTGTGTCAATAATTTGATGATAACTTCACTTGGAGTTATAAATATCTAAGGGGTTTTGACCCTAGCTTATCCCAACACACAATAAAGCTTGATCCAAATACTAAGCCTACTACACAAAAATATAGACCAATAAACCCAAAAATAGAGACCTTGATGAAGAGTGAGATGTCATGTTGATAGAAGCTAACATAATTTTTCCTATCAAACACTCATCCTAGGTTGCTAACTTGGTCCCTGTTAAGAAAAGGAATGTCAAAATCAGGTTTTGTGTAGATTTTTGGGACCTAAATAAAGTGTCTTTAAAGGATCATTATCCCCTTCCACCCATAGAGCAAATCCTCCAAATAGAATCTAGATCTGAGAGGGTTTCCCTTCTAGATGGTTATTCTAGATATAACTAAATCCTAGTTTAGGAATCCAACTAGTTCAAGACCACTTAAACTATAAAATGGGGCACATAATCCTATAAAACTATGAATTTTAGGCTAACCAATGTTGGTTATACTTTCCAAACGGCCATGGATATGGATTTCAAGGGTTTGATCAATGAGGTAGTTCTAGTCTATCTATATGACATCACTATTTATTAAAAATAGGCCAGTGATCACTTATATCACCTTAAGAAAGTTTTTAAAAGGTGTAGAGATTTTGGAGTTTTCCTCAATCCAAAGAAGTGAATTTTCATAGTTCATGAAGGGAAACTACTGGGACACATAGTTTCCAGATAAGATCTTGCAATAGACATAGAGAGAGTAAGTGCTACATCTTCACTATCACTTTTGAGACATAAAAAGGGGTTACAAAGTTTCCTGGGGAAGATCAAATTTGTAAGGAGGTTCATTCCAAATTTTTCCTCTATGGCCTAACCCCTTAATACCATGCTTAAAAAGGGGTCAGTTTCAGTTGGATAAGGGAAGGAAGTGATAGTTTTAAGCCATCAAGTAGGCTATTCCTTGAGCTCCTACCCTTGTAAATCCCAACTATGATAATGATTTCATTCCCTATGCTTTTTGAGGGGAATGTAGCATATCAGCTATTCTGACCCAATAGAATGAAGAATAGTTGGAGTAACCTATAGCCTTTTTTAGTTAGACCTTAAATGATTATGAGGAAAGTTATAGTTTTATTGAGAAGAAAGTATTTGCGGTAATAAAATCTCTCAAAATGTTCAGGCACATGCTCTCAAATAGCAAAATTCATCATATGGTTAGTCATCAAATAATTAATAAATTATTATTGAGCTGAGAAATAAATGAAAAAAGAGTGGGTTGAATCATGAACATCATGGAATATGATGTGATCATAAAAATAACTAAGATTATAAGAATAAATGGATTATGTGAGCATATTGCTTATGATATAAAGACTATTGATGTAGTATTTAATGTAGTATAAATTTAGTAGGTGTTCTAACCAACCATTCTACATCTACTCATAGCTGGATCAATGACATGACTAGATTTTTATAGACTGGAGAAAACCCACATGAGCTCTAGCAGTCCAATAAGAGGTACTTCAGACTCTAATCTATTCCTTATGATATGGTTTATGGGATATTGTTTAAGAAATATATTAATGGACTTATGTTGAGGTTCATTGAGCATAATCAAATTCCCAAGGTGCTTGAGGAGTTTCATAATGGCTCATTATGTGGCCATTTCTCCATAAGGACCACTACCATCAAAATAATGAGGGCATAATACTATTGGCCTGACCTATTCAAAGATGCACATAAATGGCTATGAAATTGTGAGAAATTTACTCACTTTGGAGGCAAGTAATAATTAACAACACTCCCTTTCTAACCAACCCAAGCTGACCAACCATTTTCTCAATGGGGATTGGATTTCATTGGCAAGATCAATCCACCATCAAGTGCCAACCACACATGGGTCCTTATAGCAATTAATTATTTCACTAGATGGGATGAAACAATTATATTGAAAGATGCCATGGAAGAATCTATCTTGGAATTCATGGATGTCATTATCACTAGATTTGGTGTTCCTTACACCATTATCTCAGACAATGCCAAATCTTTTATGGACACTCAGGTGAATGAATGGGTAGTGAGACATAATGTATACTTGAAGACTTCATCCAATTATTACCCACAAGTAATGTATTGGTTTAATATACCAATAAAAATATCATAAGGATTATCAAAAATAAAATGGAGGATAACCAAAGGATATGGTACACTAAGTTAAAATCAACACTTTGGGTTGATATGATCACTCCCAAAAAAGCCATTAACAATTCTCCATTCATGTTGGTCTATGGAAGGGAAGCTATAATTACAATATAATTAGAGTTACCATATTTAGAACTCAATCATTAGTTTGAGTTAATTGAAAATGATGTAATGAATGTATGGTTAGCATAAGTCATGGAGCTAGAAGAAGTTAGGAACCAGACAATGCAAGTTCTGAAAGCAAATAAAACTCAAATAAAGAGAAATTTTGGAAAAAAAATCATCTGAAAGGAGCTTTAATGAAGGAGACATGGTTCTAAAATGGGATTTTTAAATATCTAAACCAAGCAAGCATATAAATTTTGATGCAATATGGAGTGGTCCATACATCCTAACACAATGCAAGGAAGCCAATGCATTCTAGTTGTCCAGGCTTGATGGATCAAGGCTACCTATCCTAGTCAATGTGATATACCTCAAATCTTGCTTCAGAGGTTGGAATTATTTCCAAAAATTTGTATATATTAGGTTTAGTGGGTTTCCTCAAATAAGTGCTTTCACACAATATAAAACTCATTAGGATTTTTTGTTTCCTTAGTTGTTTTTTTTTTTCCCTTTTTCTTTTTCTTGTTTATGCAATTCTTAGTTCTATTTCTTCTCTAGGTAGAATGTGTTAAACTTAAAATGACTCCATGCCCATTGAACTAGAAGGCTACTTAAAAATATTTGATTAGCAGACACTCATCCCACATAGGTCTTCAAAAATGTTGATATTTTGTGCCAAAAATATTAAAACACCTTGTGCCTTAAGGGAGACCCAAATTTTTTTAGAAAAGGCTTTAAAAGAGACCTAAATACATTTTTCCAAGATCCAAGTGGAAACTAGAAATTTTTGTATAGTTTTTAACTTTACAAAGTTGTAAAGTGCACCTAAATCTCTACTTTCTTGCTTACCCAATACCTAGTGAAAATCGAAACTCACATTAAAATTTGTAACTTTACAAAGTTTTGAAGTGAAATCAAGACTCTATTTTCTACTCTTCATCGATATCAATGGGAATTAGAACTCTTGTTACACTTTGTAACTTTTAAACTTGAAAAGTATAATGAAAATTCCACTTTTTACCTTTTACCATGACTCAATGTGAATCAAAAAATTTGTTGTACTTTTCAACTTACAAAGATGCAAAGTGCAATGCAAATTTCACTTTTTGCTTTTTGTCACAACTTAATGGGAATCAAAATTTTTGTTTCACTTTTAAAATTTGGAAATTTGTGAAGAGTAACTAGAGTTATGATACCTATATCTAAGGCATTTCTCACCTACAACAAACCCACTCAATAAAAAGTAGATATTAAAAATCAAATCATAATTTTTCAAACTTGTAAAATCATAAAATAACTTTGATGACCTAGTTCTATTTTGTTCATCCATCTACCACCATGTTTAGCATTAATTGCATAATTTGGTATATAATTAGGGGTTTTTACATCATTATCACTATTGAAAACTAAAGTTTAATCTCCATCACCAAGTAAAGCTATGATCTAGACCTCCAAGATGACTATAATTGAGTACATTCATCACCATTATCAAGAAATGCAAATGTCATGCACCATATCCACCATTGCCAACCCCTAACTATGCAAGCACATTATTCTCTTAGGTTGTCTAATTTATTCCTTTGGTCTGGTCTTTTCCATGTCATTGTTGCCATTATTTTTCTTAGAAAAACATAGGGCTATTTTGAAAAAAATTAGGGTTTTATCTTTGGGATTATAAAAGGGTATCATCATTTTTTTTGGTTGCTCACATTCTCCAAAATTTTACTAGCAATTATAAGGTATTGTTAAAAATTTTCTAGGTAAAATAAATCTAG
Organism: Torreya grandis; assembly: GCA_037957365.1. Classification (NCBI taxonomy): domain Eukaryota; kingdom Viridiplantae; phylum Streptophyta; class Pinopsida; order Cupressales; family Taxaceae; genus Torreya; species Torreya grandis. Next base: position 1,690,435 of record JARHVA010001610.1, read on the forward strand.
GGTATTTCAATGTTGTTAAAAAAATATGTAATATTCCCAAAATATCCCCTATACAAATCACTTATGCCTTCTCAAGATCAAAACCCATGGATAATTTAGTTGTTAAAACACATAAAAACCTCGATGGAGATTCCCCTTGCTTTAACGCCTCTGAGTTCTTGTTAGAAGTCCAACTTGCCTTTACAAACAATTTTCCTACCAAACAATTTGTCATACTTTACAAGTGCAATTGAAAGTCAAAACCCCACTAGAAATTTTGGTTTGAGTTTATAGCTATTATTTCATATTATACATTTGCCAAAAAATTTAATTGCAAATGGATAACAAAACCTTGTGAGGTTCAAAGTGGACCAATAACCTGTAATTGCAAGCTCAAATCTTGACCAACTCTATAGTTGGTTTCCCATACCCATTTACCTAGTGTACATATATATAAAGGAGCTAAAGTTCAAGTTAATGGGATTTGGTGTCCAATCCATCCTAGATTCAAGCGCCAATGAGATAATTGACATAGATCTAGGTCACATAGATCTAGTAGAATTTTGGAATAATGTAAATGTAGAATTCAAGAATGATTAAATTTAGAGCATCTACGATAGTGGTTTGCCTTAGGTTGAAGCCTTCCCACTCTCATTACAAAGACCTAATCTTGTACTCACCATGGATAAACACTATGATGTTGAGAAGAGGGAAGTAGTAAATGATAAAGGGGAAAATATTCTAAATTTTGATCTAAATTTTATTAATACTATGTCCCTGATCCTAGAATATGAAATCTACATAGATATAACTCTTGATTCCTCCAAAAAGTTTTATCAGGATAATAATGCATCCTATTTATAGGTTTTAAACAAATAGTGGTTAAAACCCCCTAGATCTACAACCATTATTATGCCTAAAACCCATGATAGGATAGACTTTAAGGATGAAGTAGGAGACATCATTATACTCTTGCACAGAGTTACAGGGAGACCAAATGCAAAAAATTATCAAGATTGGATGTACCAGTATATTTGGGTAATCCATCAAAATAAAAAATAGACTCATTGGGCCAAGTTGATTGGTGAATCCATTCATAAATAGTTGATGGAGGTTCAAACCACAGGTAAATTTTATATGACTTAATACCTTGTCTATATTTTAGCAAAAGGGAGGGCATTCTCAAGATTAAATAGTGTCTAATCAAATTATAATTTTTTTTAACTACTATCTTGATCTCACATTAGAGGGGAGTAAACAACAATTCAGAAGGGTTAATGATGTTTTTGTCTACTACATCATAATCATGTTTGAAAAGTAACTAGGGTGGAGAGGATTTTTTGATGCTACAAAAACAAAAAATTCAAATTTGGGTTAATACTTTATTCAGTTCCCAACATATTCTTATATCAAAATGGGTGGTTTCAGTGGTTGTCCTTTCACCCTTCCTAGATATGTAATTTACAAATGGGCCTTATGGAAATTGTGAGGTAACGAGTGGAAACCCACAAGTTCTTATCAAGAAGGCATAAGATAAGGATCCACTTCCCTATCAGTATAGGGATATACACTTAACCTTCCCTATATAAGGCCAAATGTGTAGATGTAGAGATGACTCAAGAAATGTTTAGAGCTCTTGATGGTAGGACCTTATATGATGTGACTAGCTATGTTACTAGTATAATGGGTGCCACTTATTACCAAATTCCTTTTTATGAATATTACTAAGAAGATATGTAGGATGAAGAAGATGTTAGATTGAGAGATTATTCTAGAATGACCTTAGAAAAAATTAAGATTTATAATATGAAACCAATTCCATAAGATTTAAAAGATGAGGAACAACTAGTAGATAGGGAATATTATGATAATCAAATCTATCTCCAACATCTTACTCTAATGAGGTGGTCTACATTTGAATCCTTATCCTTATCAGATAGGACCACCCAAGTTATAAATAGAACATTAAACTAGTTAAGGAACAAGGGGGTCAAAATAACCAAAGAGACCCTAAATATCATGGACAGGTTGAGAGAAGTAAAAGATAAGGGTGTAATGGCAGTAATAGTAGAGGGTTATAGTCGTGAAACTAAAGTATATTAGGTAGTAGGGACAGTTGTCTCACGTAAGAAAAATCAAAAGTCGATGGTAATAAGGGATTGTTCCAACAACCAAGAGCTAATATCCCAACCAATTGATCAATCACTATCACTTTCCATATAGGATACACCTACTATCCAACCAACTATGATAACCCCTCCTCCTATCTCCACTATTCAGTCAACACAAGAAATTACCCCTCCTATTTCCATGAGCCCACCAGTGTAAGTAATTCCTCTTTTATTTGACTTGCTAATACAAGTGACTCATTTAGAATCAATTTAATCAGTGGATTTGGTTATTCCAACTCCACCTTCAACGCCCTCTTTCATAATCACTTCTACCTCATCCCCTATATACACTACCACACCATTAATCACTGAAACTACCCAATAATACGTGGATGCTAACTCAATCATTCTTATGGCAACCCCATTATCTATCAGAGCCACTAGGTTAGACACAACTCCATCTTAATCTTCCATCACACTACATATTTCATCTACTCTGGCCATTCCCACTATGTTGATTGATTATTTTACTACCTTGGAATGCACCTTTTCATATCTTAACTTGTTCCAAACACACATGCCTACCTTTCCACCTATGTCACTTCCAAATTCCACACCACTAGTAATCACATCCACATCAACTTCACCCATCTAGGTATCCTTGCCTTCTTCCCCTCTCACATTAACTCAAGTTCCCACCAAGGAGGTGGAAATAGAGATACCTACTAATATAACTATGGCTAATCAACCCACCAATAGGGATGATATAGATGAATAATTAGCCAAGGATTTAACAAAAATATTAGTGGAAGATATGGCACTTGTTATGATACCACCAATGTATCATCTTCAATTATAGACTTATAGGTAATAGTGTCTACTAGAACAACATAGGATTCACATGTACCCACTCTAAGTTGAATGTCACAATCAGTGTCAAAGAAGAAGAAACATATGATATCTCCTAGTGGCCTAGATTTTTGTTAATTGGAGGCATCTAACTGACCAAAGATAGGCCCTAGGACCATCTCTAAAATCTCATGTGATACAGTAGGGTTAAAATATGTAGAGATAATAATTCCTCCACTGAATAAACAAAAGAAAGATTTAGTGGTGGGTGATTATCAGATATCTAAGGTGCACCTGGGTCATCCAACAAGATAATTACTAAAATATGATGTTCATAACAATAAAAGATCTCTTTTTGAGAAAATGGGAAATAACAAGGTCATTAAAGATGAACCTAGGAAAAAAGTTAGGAAGTTGACAATTGTCTTAAGAAAGTTCATAGACCCAACAATTCTACATGATTTTGCCCATCCAACTCAATATCTCTTAATTCCATGACAAAGAAACATTTGAGGCAATGATAGAGATTGGTATCATAGGAAGGGATACAAAAGACTAAGCTGAAGAACTAATAATGAAGGGGAACAAAGTGATAGAACTAGCCATGGACTAACACAAAACTTTAAAGGATTATCGTGCATCTCTAAAGGCAAAGATAAGTAAATATGAAGAAGATGTTGAAAAGATGAACCTCTACTTTCCAAAATTGTAGGTTATTAACCTAATTAATACTGACAACCTCATGTTAGAAAAAATATTAAAAAATCCTTCATTGCATGAAGAGATATATAGGGAAGCTAAATTAAGAATCAAAATACTCAGTGAAGGTATTGAGAAGGTGAACATCACATGTGATAAGGCCATAGTTACAATTTATGATATTGAAGATTCACTTTGTAAATTATCATGTGATGAAATATGTCACCAAGATAAACCTAATCCTATTCAAGAGGTTCAAGATATATTTAAAGGGGTAGTTAAGAAAGAATCAACGCATGGTACAACTTTCAACTTGAATTCTATCCATTGGTTCATCAAGTATCATAATACACTTGATCAAATGGGAAAAAACATCCAAGTCTATAGAGATGCTTTAAGAGAACTATATAAAGTAATAGCAGAATGTGAAATCAACCTTTACACATTTAATCTTGATGAAGAGTGCCTTCAAGATATATCCAGTATCTTTGATGCTTATATCGAGAAGATATAAACAAAGGACAAGGAATATTCAAAAATCACTATTGTAGTTTGATTATTTGATTCTTTAAAACACATTCTATATCTGAAATTGTTGTACTATACATTGTAAAGTTGTAAGTTGAAAATTGTAACTATCTTTTTGATATCTCTTAAATTTAAGTTGAAAAGAGCTAATTGTATTTTTCAATTAACTTTCTGTTAGGTTTTAGTTGTAAAAATGCAACTTGTATTTGACACTTTTTCTTTTGACAAGTTTGAATTGCTTTAGTTGTAAAAACTCATGTTGTAATTTGCACTTTCCTTTTTGTCAAGTTGAATTAATTAAAAGTTAGGGTTTTTAAGTTATATCTTAAAATATCCAAAAAGCATTCAATTTTGACCAAGTCATGGTTCATTTTAGTGCCCCATTTTTTGGCGAGACTCTCTCAACTAAACTCAAGAAGAAATGGTCAAACCAGAAGACGTCAATAGATATTTATCTTGTTTCAACAACTAGTGAAGGGCCTAGCCATTGTAGAGTTATTTTCCTCTTTCTAATCCACTAAAGATGCCTTTTCAAGCTAGAAAGGATGACATTTGCATATACATTACCTGATTTATTGCTCTAAAACTAATCATAAGGGTTTGTTAACTTCCCCTCTCTTTCAAGGGAGTGATTTTATTTATAAATATGGTTTTCCAACTCAACCCAGGTATATTTTTTTCTTAGATAAAATTTTATGCCTTTTAAGAATTGATCTATATGTTGTAACCTAGAGAATACTAATATATTGAAGTTTTTCCTTCCTTATCTGGTGTTATCTTTATGTATGTATGGATTTCATTAATTTTTTTAATGATATAAGTCTTATCATAGTTTTATAAGAATCACTTGTGGTATTTATATTACCCTTTTGAAATATTTTTGACAAAAAAACAAGAATTTTGTTCCTTGTTTGGTACAATACCTAGTATTACCTTTGATCTCATATTTGTATAAGATTGTGCTTAAATAAACTTTAGCATATTAATTGTTCAATTGTGTTCATTAAAATAAAGCATCAATATCCACTATAATCCTTGGTGTATCACCACATTTTTTAGTTAAATTAAACACTCTTTCTAAAACCCTTTTCCTCACAATTTGAAACCCTAGTTAGGAGTAAGATCACTAAGAAGCTATAGTTTGAAGTGGACTGGTCATGTATCAATTGTACTAAACTTAGTGAGAGGAATTTATCCATCTCCAAAGGTTCATCTCTATTTTACAAGGTCCCACATCTTAGAGTTAATCCCATTGTGTCATTATATTTATTATGTACTATAACTCATACTACTTATAATACTATAAACATAAACTGGGTGCAAAATCTAATTGATAACAATAGTGAATGATTGTTTTGAGTTAAAAAAGAATGCCAAGGAGAAAAAGAGAGAATGAAATAAATATGAGGAGTGGAGGCACCTACCCAAGCTAGGGAGGAGGTTACCCTAGTAAGGAATCTATCATTTTTCCCTACTTTTGACAAGTTTAGTTCATTTCCATCATTTTCAGTGAAAACTTGGTAGTTTAGGGCCATTTTGTGAAATGTGGTGCTACTATCCTAAGAATGGTGGTAGTGTCTAGGACATGGTGCTAGTGTCCTAGGTAGGGCACTACTATCTAATCTTATTATCCCATAAGCAATGTATCCACTAGGCCAAGTTTTGGTGCTTGTTGCTTATGATAGGTGTTTTATGATTATTATTGTATGTTTATATACTATTCCAAGATGCTAATGCTAGATTTGGTTGGATTTTGTAGGTAGATGTATGTATGAGAGAGTTACAGAGTGGTTGGATGATGGATTATTTATGAATATTTCCCATGATAGATGAAGAGAAGGTCATGGTAGATAGAGTTAGTTTGGGTCACATGGCATCATTGGATACGATGCCCTGGATCAAACATATGATGATAACATTGTGTGAGAGGGGAAATGTGGATATGAGTACATTTTGGTTACCTACTAGAGAGATTACTATCACATTATAAGATGTATATAGGATCCTAAGGTTGTTGATTGTTGGTGAGAGGGTAATGCTATAGGAGGCCACTGATGACCAAGATGTAGAATGGGTTGTGAGGTATTTCTTAGTGATTCCCAAGGGGACTCATTAGGAAGGGATTAATATTGATGTATTAATGTCATTGATTGTTATAATGAATATTATATGGTTGCAAAATTTTTCAATAGTTCTAATGGATTTGTTTGTTGTTATGTATGGAAGTGAGGTATCTGTATTATATAAGACTCATGGGATAATATAAGATATAGAGAAGTACAACATCATCTAATCATGGGGTAATATTATGCTATCCCACTTATATTAGGATTTATACCACTTCACTCAGGAGATGTGTGTAGGTGATATTAGGTCTTATACATTATTACATTATTTAGATTATAGGCATATAGGAATGAGTAAACTAGTGCTGCCTCAAAAAGGTGATTGGGTTCACCCCTAGACGTTTTTAGATAGGTGGAATAGTATGACCCACATGCCTAAAAGGAGCAAAATGTAGTGTTGATAGATGTTGGAAAGGTTGATAGTTGAATATATTATCTAAACACCCTACAAGGGCTATAAGGGATGGCCTAAGGATGGTGCTCAACTGAGATGGGTGTGAGTGGGTTATTGGTTACATAACCATTGGGTCAATGTATTCAAGATGTTTTAGTATGAGAGAATGATGTGGTAATTTTGTGTTTCTCAAGATATGCCACCAACACCATTGGTGTGGTTGAGGAGTTCTCAAGCTTAAGTGAGGCTAGAGAGTAGGTCCAGACCATTAGTTATAAATTTAGCTTTGATTCTATTGACAAAGTGAGATCTAATGATTGATATACTATATATGGATGATGTAGAAGTGATCGATGCCTACGTATCATGATGGAGGGAGAATTCATGGGCACCATTATTCTTAGGAGGTGGGATCATCATAAAAGATGTGTTAGATGTTGAGAACTTTAGGGTTGTTAAGGGTAGGTTTCCATCATATATTTGTATATTCTATTTAATTCAATACTTATTTACTTGGGTAGGTACCTGATTTATTGTGTTGGTATGTGTAGGTCTAGGTGATGATGAGTATTAGGAGACTACCATTGATTCTATGCTCTAAGTACCAACAAGATATATCCCTGATGATGTCATAGATGGTGGAATAGTAGAGAGGGCCATATATGTTATCAATGTTCATTTTCACTTATTTGATTGAGTTGTCATTATTATGACATATAGGTGAGTAGGTGCTGATAGGGATGAGGCATGTGCAGAGCTACAAAGATGATATATTCCCATAACTGATGTTCTAGGTGAGGCATGTGGTAGTATAGTGGATGAATATATACATATACAATACAAGCATGTAAAGGTATTGGTCGAGTTGGTAATGGTATGAGATAAAGAGACTATATGCATGTCTCAATCATGATCTTAGAGGGATAGTGGAGCCTCTAGCTCTAGTATGGATGTATTAGAGAGTGAGAATGAGGGGGTGGTCCTAGTGACAAAGCCCATATTATTGAGTGATTTATATTATTATTCTGAAACTATGTATTAAGTTATATATATAAAGTTGATTAAGATATTTTTCATAAATCATATAAATTGGGACATAGTTCAACAGTTGATTAAGATATTTTCTAGACATCATAGAAATTAGGACATAGTTTAATAGTTGAATAAGATATTTACCAAAGATCATAAAATTCAAGACATAGTTCAATAGTCTATTAATATATTTTCTAGAGATCATATAAATTAGGACATAGTTCAATAGCCAAAAAAGATATTCACTAGAGATCATAGAGATCAGATCATAATTTTAGTATGACAGTCGATTAAGTTATTCACTACAAAGTCTACACACCTAACTACTACCAATGTACCATGCATAGTATTTATTATAGAATATAATTCTACACTAACACAAAATGAGCAAGATGGTCACTTGTTTAACATGCCATTTGATTTTAGATAGTGCATACCCTAGGTATATGATCCAAACTCAGATATCCTATGATACTCCTATATCACCCATACTAACACTGACATTCCTAATCCACTATACATGTCTACTTAGACATTAGTGCATAGATAAATAATCCATTACCATTACTTAGACACAATATATTTCCATATCACCATTTAAAAAATGAATATAATCAAAAACATATGCAAATACACAATGCCATGAATCAAGATATCGATATATACATGACACCCATATAACAACAAACATTTGTGTGTGTGTGTGTGTGTGTGTGTGTGTGTGTGTGTGTGTGTGTGTGTGTGTGTGTGTGTGTGTGTGTGTGTGTGTGTGTGTGTGTGTGTGTGTGTGTGTGTAGGATACTTATCTCAGTGTGGATCATATAACTATGGTATGCACTATTTAAACCCAAATGTCATGGTGAAAAAGTGAGCATATTTTTCATGGTGTGTCAGTGTAGAAGTAGATTATAAAACATATACTACTCGTGGTACACTGGTATTAGCTAGGTGTGTATACTTTATAATAAATAACTTAATTGACTATCATACTAAAATTGTGATTTGATCTTTATGATCTCTAGTGAATACCTTGTTTGGTTGTTAAACTATGTCCTAATTTATATGATCTCTAGAAAATATATTAATCTACTATTGAATTGTGTCCTAAATTTTTTGATCTTTCGTAAATATCTTATTTAACTATTAAACTATGTCCTAATTTATGTGATCTCTAGAAAATATCTTAATCAGCTGTTGAACTGTGTCCTAATTTCTGTGATCTATGGAAAATATCTTAATCATATATATATATATATATATATATATGGATGTTTGTTGTTATATGGGTATCAACTATATATTGGTATCTTGATTTGTGACATTGTGCATCTTCATATGTGTTTCATTATATTCATTTTTAAAATGGTGATATAGAAATATGTTATGTGTCTAAGTAATGGTAATGGGTTATTTATTTGTTCATTAATGTTTAAGTAGACATGTATAGTGGATTAGGAATGTTAGTGTTAGTATGGGTGATATAGGAGTATCATAGGATATCTAAGTGTGGATCATATAACTATGGTTTACACTGTCTAAACTTGAATGGCATGGTGAACAACTGACCATATTTCTCATGGATACTACTCATGATACACTGGTAGTAGCTAGGTGTGTATAATTTGTAGCAAATAACTTAATCAAATTTCATACTAAAATTATGATATGATCTCTATGATCTCTGGTAAATATCTTGTTTGGCTATTGAACTATGTCCTAATTTCTATGATCTCTTGTAAATATATTAATCAACTATTGAACTGTGTCCTAAATTTTATGTTCTTTGGTAAATATCTTATTCAACTATTAAATTGTGTCCTAATTTATGTGATCTCTATAAAATATCTTAATCGATTATTGAACTATGTTCCATTTTTTGTGATCTATGGAAAATATCTTGATTAAATTTTGAAATGTGTCCAAATTTTTTTGATATCTAGAAAATATATTGATAAGCTGTTAAACTATGTCTTGATTTTTGAGATCTCTAGAAAATATCTTAATCGACTATTGAACTGTAACTGGGGATTGAATTCCTTTCCATTTTTTTATCATGATGTTATAATTAGGTGGATCTTTGTGAAGTAGCTACCATATTTGTTGACTCTATGGTGCATGAGATCTTGCATAAATAGGTGTCCTAGAAACCATATGGTCATATGATGAGTAACCAATCGAACCTTAAAAGGTACATCCTAGGATAATTAAGTCATAGAGGTTTGTGATCTAGGATATTATGGAGTTTGAGATCTCAATTCCCCTATGTAAATACTATAATTCCTTTATCGACATACTAGTCAATATGACCTTGGCGTACATAATAGTTATTATTCAAATGTCTATTTATCTTATGAAAATTACAATATGATTTACTATGTATCCTAAGTAGATGGTGTGATGGATGGTGATGAGTATAATAAAGTGTGATCATATACTTATCTATTAATTTAATTAAGATATCATGAGGCACACTCTATCTAAAATCTATATATCCCTTTATTGGTGTCTTGTGCTCTACTCAATATAAGAGGTGCTCTATGAAGTGGTTCTTTTCCCATTTTAAGTATCTTGATTGGTTGTTTATTTTACACCTATTTTTAAAGCATAATTTGAGTGTGTTCTTGTACCATATTATATAACTGTGGCTATGGGAAATCTACATCCAAATTTGCCTTTGAATTTGACTCACTTAGTCCCAACCTTTTTTCTAATCCCAAAGTTGTTTAACATAGATGTCTGAATGATTTGGATGTCTCATATAAAAATTTATCCTTAAGAGGAAGAATTATGTCTCTATAAAATTTTTATTGAACCTCTAAATCTATTGGCTGGTATATCAGTTGATGCATACATGTTTTGAATCTTAGAATGTGTTCATTTACTATTTCTAACTAGACCTAGTGTAATGAAGGCAACCTGTCATATGTGACTCAAGGTCCCTTTTTCTAAATATAATGCATGATAAAGACCTATTCTAACTCATCATATGTGTATAGTGAACCACTAGGGAGTGAATGATGAAACCACTATATTACCTGAATCTCTAAAGTCCTAGAAAATAATCGTTTGAGAATTAAATTACCAATGACATGTGCCATATCTTTCCTTTAAGCTTAAAGATGAAACTATGGACCTCCATGTGCATCAAACTTTGGTAATGTTGGTATCTATAACTTTGATGGCAATGTTTTATTCAAAATTATGCATGGTATGGAATTATTAGAGATGGCATTGAAATCCTCCCACAAGTGATATGCTTTACTTTCCAATGTGATATGGTGTACTTGTTGTTGTAAATCACCCACAACATGAATCAAGGATACCACCTATTTTGAAGGTATATGAACATTATCAAGGGGTTGATTTAACTCTTTAATATTATTATTAATCTTACCCATTGGTATACTACATGATAAAATGGTACTAGGTTTTCTCACTATAATCTTTGGAGGGGTAATAACTTAGATCGGGTTATAGGGAAATAAGCTATCACCTTCATGTAAGTTAGGATAAGAAATGGGTTATAATATAGTAAGGGAGGTCAGGGGAGATTCATTGGTATCTATTTTTTCATTATTTTTTAAGTAAGTATCCCATGCTAATGGGCTATAAGATACATTATTATCATGTGAATGTAAGTTATATAAACTATGAACATAAGAATAAGTGTTTGTGTGTGTGTGTGTGTGTGTGTGTGTGTGTGTGTGTGTGTGTGTGTGTGTGCGTGTGTGTGTGTGTGTTTTAGAATTTAGAATAACATTTGATAAGAAATCAGTTTGAACATGAGAGATGGGTGAGTTAGAGAGATAACTAGAAGGTTTCGACTCAATGTCTTCTTCACCCAAATCATAGTAATCATTATTATTCAAGGTTGATAAAAATTTGAGTTTAATTCACTTGTAGAAGTAATAGTAGAAGAATTATCATTCGTACTCCCAATAAGAGAGAGAGTAGAAGAAGATTTTAACTTTTTATTACTATGTAATATAGCATCATGTGTATGTGAAATGCAATGCATGAATTCACTGGCTATGTGTGATGTGCATGCATGATTATTACTATCAATCTTAGAGTCAAGGGTAGAAGAAGGAACAATCATGTTTTCATATGGTATATTATTACATGTAGGAGAAGAGTTAGATATTTTTGCATTATTAATATTTTATAAATAATCATTGTGTTGAGCTTGGAATGTAAAAGAAGGTGATAAAATAATTATGTCTACTTTAGTTTATGCATTGGTAAAAGGTGTAGTATAATTTGTACATTTTCTAAAAAATTTACCTAAGAAGGGTAAAGAAGATGTATTTATCTTTTCTATGTTGATTGAACCATGAGAAATTATATTTTGTTTATTGCACTTATATTAATTTAATTTGAATAAAGAGGTAGCAAAAGTGGTTATGAAGTATTACCAATAAGATGTTATTTTGACATTATATTATTAGTTTGAATTTGATGTGTAGGAGAATAGGGAGAGGAAAGAGAAGAAGATGCATCTAGTATATCCTCATCAACACTTTCATTGTCCTACTCATCATAATCCTCATATCCATCATTACAACAATAATCATCATCATGATTATAAATTAAATCATTATCATGCGTTAATATTTGATATTTAAAATTTGTCCTTCATTTTTATTATTATGAGAAAATTTTAGAAATTCATCAACTGGGTGAGGGGTAAGAGGCTTCTTAACATAGTTATTATGATTCATAATGAGAGAGAAATTCTCAACAAAGTGTATATAATATCCTACAAATCTAATGAAACTATGAACTTATGCAATGTTAGAAGATGTTGGCCATTCCATAATGGCATGAATCTTGGAAGGATCCACATAGATTCCTTCTCTTGAAATGATCTACCCAAGATATTACACCTTATACTATGAAAATGTGCACTTTTCTAAGTTTCCAAATAATTATTTTTCTCTTAAAATCTATAGGACCTACCTCAAATAGTCCTCATGCTCCTCTTAATTCTATGAATAGATTAAAATGTCATCAAGAAACAACAACATGAATAAATACAAAAGGAGCAAAACACCCCATTATTTAGACTCATGAATATTTATGGAACATTAATCACCCCAAACTATACAACTATAAATTCATAATGCCATACCACGTTCAAAATGCAATTTTATGAATATTAGGCTCTATTATACACAACTGATGGTATCCAAATTGCAAATCAATCTTGAAGAACACTTTGGTACCCTAAATTTGATCAAATAAATCATCAATGCCAAGAAAGGGATAATTATTCTTAATTTTTAACTTATTTAATTAGAGATAATCAATGCACACCTAAAGAGATCCATCCTTATTCTTCACAAATATGACTGGTGTTTCCAATTGGAACACACTAGGATGAATCAATCCTTTCTTCAAGAGTATCTCAAGATGTAACTTGAGTTCACATAAATTTAGGGTGGTCATTGTATATGGTTATTTTGATATGGGTTCATCCTCATGTATTAAGTTGATCTAAAAATCAATCTCCTATGGAGGAGGCGTACCTAACAATCCATCTAGAAACACATCAAGAAATTTCCATAAAATAGGATGGTCATATAGAGAATCCTTCTCTGACTCATTTGACCTCTCACTTACCATGATAATAAATAATTAACAACCTTTCCTTACACTCTTATTGAGTTTCATCATAGTGATCATGTGAATGGAAATAGGTCCCTTGACTCTAAATATCACCATAGGCATCTCGAGGTCATGTTCACCTTTGATAACTTTATCATGATAATCTAAATTATATTTATGAGGTACAATCCAATTTACACCAATAAAATGTTGTAGGTTCCTAAGGGAATAATGTGCAAGTCAACTGTAGTGGAGAAGACACCAAGGTCTAATACGTAACTACTCACCATGGAACTAACAAACAAAATGGCCCCAGAGGAATACTCAATTAAAAAACTTTTTAATTTATTCACAACAACAAGCACATAATAGTCCATGATAAAAGGATAAATAAATGATTTATAATCCCTTGAATCAAACAAAACTATAATTAAAATTCTTTCTATCATACATGTTGTCTCTATGACCATTGGCTGGTCATTGCTTGGTGGTCGTCCATTTCTGCATAAACTCTATGCCCTTGAACCAAATTTCCCATTGTCTAATCTGACACTAGGGTATTTTACCTACTCACAGTTGATATTCCAAGAGGATAATTTGATGAAAAATGATTAGTATATATGCACATGAAATAAATAGGTTTCTGCTAGTCTCGTCCTGAGGGGGATCTAGTTGTTTTAGGTTTGAAAGAAGTAGTTGACCCAAATTTTCTTGCCTAATAAAATTATTGAGTTTGCATGATCCTAGTCTACTAATGCTATTGTGTTTTAGCATCACTTCACCTTTGATGGTAATTATCTAACTAGTTCCTACTCTGTCTACATCCAAAATGATTGTTTTCAAATTGTTGTTGACGAGGCAGTCTAAAGTTTGATTGAGTTACTTTCCAACCTCCTCTAGGTGTAAGTTATGTACCTTATAACCTTGAATTGAATTGTGACTACATCTTACCAAAAAAATGTTCTCATGAATCGTGATTATTTCCTCAAGAATCCCTAGCCAAATAGGCCTTTTCCACTACTTCTACCAAGGTTTTGGGAGCTAAAATATGTATTGCACTAGACAACTTGATTGTCTCATCTATGTAACCTTTCACTTAACTAATCACATCTAGGAAATAGAACCTATATTGTGTTACTATATCACTTCTTTATTGAAGGTCATGAAACTTGTACACTTTATACTACACATAATGAGGGGATAGGTAGCATGATCTGAAATGATCCTCAAATAATTCTCAAGTGAGAAAAATTGGTGTCAAGTGGAATTTATATTATTATCCTTCCCACCACATTTTAGTTGCATCTCTAAGAAGGTGAGTGCCTAAATGGGCCTTTCGGTTGGAGTCATAATCATATATAATGAACCATCCACTCATGCTAGCTAACCATGCTTCTCAAGTGAGGACAATGTATGTCTTATTTATCCTATCATTCATCATGGAAATACAATTCACCACTATCACCATCATAATGGTGATGTGGAGGAATCCTAGACCTTTCTTTCAACTAATCTTGGTTCATCTTAGGAATGTTGTGGAGAGTGCCTCTCTACCTCCAACAGTGTTGCTGCCAGTCTCTCCTACAAAACATCCCACATTTTTTTCATGGCCAAAAGGAGTTGGGATCCAGTTTAATTTAGTCATATATGAAGGGGATGTTCATGATCACAAAAATAATTAGTAGCATGACATGATTGACATATTCCTCTCATTCTGCATACCAATAGGTAAGACACAAGAACCAATGTATAAATTAGAAAGCTAAATGTAATTCAAAATACCCATACGTCCTCATGTTATAACATAGGCTTGAATACCAATATGTCATGCCCATTTTTTTGGTAAAAGATAGGTATGAAATAGTATGAAACCAACATAAAAACTAATATCATAAATAGATACTATAAATCATTTGATAACATGAAACATATCCTAAAACTACCCTAAGACTTTAACTTACACAAGGCAAAAATTTAGAAGCCCATAGTCTTGATTCATTTGGACAACATTAATAAAGCTCTCCATTAGCTCATTCCAAATGGTAATTGTTATTATGACATTGAGATGACCATCAAATTCAAACTCAACTATTATAAATGCAACTAGCACTATGTGGCTACTTTCACATTCTCTAAGGCCATGTTGACTTCTCTTCATGCTCTCAGAGACCTTTCTTTTCATGCAAAATCCTACTGCTTACCTAATAGTCTAATAAGTTTTTACATTAAACCTATAGCCTTGGTACTATAGACCATCAAGATGATGCCACATGGAAACATTCCTCTATCCTTATATCCTGAATGATTTACCCTCAATACAAACTTTGATGGAATGATGGACTATTAGGATGATACCACATGGAAACAACCTACTATCATGTCATCTCAGAGGCAAGCTCCTTATATGGTCAACTCTAATATTGTGGTTCACTATGGTGATGTCATGTGATAACATCTTACTTTCCTACCGGCCTAGATCTAGGCTTCATGTACTATCATCTACAAGATCATGGGTCATTAGGATGATGCCATGTGGCAATATATTGCTTGCCTATTAGCCTGAAGGCTTCGTACTCTATACAGTCCTCTCTAGGATCATAGGTCATCAGGATGATACCATGTGGTAACATCCTGCTCAACCTCTACCTCAAAACTAATTATACATTAGACCATGTTGTTGTCACTCCTAGGTTATTAGGATGGCAACACATGGCTTCTTCCAAACAACTTGTCAAAATTTGTGAAACTGACTAAGACAAAATCTAATTAAAAGGCTAAAGAGATATATTGGCTAAGGAAAAAGGATACAAAAAGTTCCAACTAAAAATCTTATAAAATAAGGAAATTTACAAGGGAACATGATTAAAAGCTAAGATAAACACTACGCAAGAAAAGTTTCAAAGGTAACTCATCAAGAAGCTAATTCAAAATAATGTGTAATGATTAGTTTAAAAGTGATGAAGGTAAAGTTCAAGGAGATACTTGAGTCTCTAAGAAGGGATTGACTATGGGAGAATGTTATGTAAAGAAATTGATGAATAGCTAAGGATGATATAAATGTAAAACTATGTGTAGTTAAGGTCATAAATTAACTAAATCATAATCCAATGAAAACTTAGAGATGACTGAATGAATAAGACCTCAACTAATGCAAATAAACAAATCCTACATTAGCTACTACTGACTATATGATCTAGGTAGAGTCTACATTCATCAGAATAGATTCTACTGACTATATGATCTAGGTAGAGTCTACATTCATCAGAATAGATTTTAATAAGTCAAGTTTTAATTTCATAAATGATATAACAAGAAGGTTCCTAGACAAAATAATCATTTTATGCTAAACTAATATTCTCATTGGTTTAGCTGAATATGCAGACAATCTGAGAGACTCAACTTTTCTCAAAAATCTCAAAAGTTAAAAGTGATCTGCTCATAAAAAGGACTGTTTTAAAGGCTCAGCTAAATGATTTGATTGGTAAGTCTCAATATAAAATTCATTCCAATAAATTTTAGATAACAACAAGATATTTACTAACAAGTAAAACATCAACATCAAGGGGTTGGTCTACAGGACCTTCTTTAATCATTAAGCATTGGTAGGGGTGACCTTAATCAAACCTAAAGGATTTATGCCTTGATATAATTATAATAGTAAAACTAAGATTATATTAAAATTATTATTCAATTATTAGATGGTCTCATTATAGGGAAGGTTTATATTAGGTAGTTTACTCAACTACTAAGACCAAAAGGACTTCTCACAAGGCATCCTTTATACCGAAAATAACATCACCATTAAGTTTTAAATAGTCTAGCTATATTATTATTCCTAATAAAAAATTAATGGATATTTATTTGAGTTTCACTCATATTTTTACAAGCTCAATCCATTGAATCACAACACCATTTGATTATAAAGGGAGACACAATACTTATAAACAAGCCACTCAAGATAAATATTTAGGCAAAGAAGTTAATATGTCAATTTAATTAAAATATCCAAAAGGCTAAGTAATATTTTATACATATTGGGTCTTTCCCAATGTCCTATAATCTAGGTATTTATAACAAATATAACTTAGTTTAACACTAAAGTTTTATTAAATAGAAAATAGATATCTTAATCCATATTTGGAATATTATCCCAAGTTCTTATCTTTTACAAGAATATTACAAGTAAGCTAGCTACTAAAGCATTATATAGTATTCATTTTCATTCATCTTAGTAACATAAGTGAGAGGTTTATCTCTCATCTAATCAACTACAAAATAACCAAGCAGTTTTCAATGACATTCCATGTTTGCTCCCAAGTATCTGTTGGCCATAAGAAGGAAGGCACATTGCCTAACCTTTCTTCATCATTAACCTATTACTCTATACACCCCCGAGTTTGAGACTACCAATTCTGATCATGTTTATATCATTTGGTAAAGTCAAGGGTGGATATCTAATCTAGGGTATATTAACACAAGAGATTAAAAGACCATGCAACACCTATAATATTATTCTTGGTCGTCACCTAGACAGACTCCAAGTCCTAAATACAAAGCAAACAATCTTTCAAATGATCATATAAATGAATATAATCATTCATAAATATAAAACTAGAAGGCAAGATTTGATAGCATAAACAAGGCTCACCATTTGATTGGATAAAAAGAGAATATCTCACGCAATTTTTATCATCAAATGGACATGTGAGGGTCAAGCAACCTACCACCATGCATAATAGGGAGGGAATACAATCTATCACCATGACATTCATAGGAGGGTCAAGCAACCTGCCACCATGCTGAACATGAGAGGGCCTACAATCTACCACCATGAACATGTTGTTTACAATCAACCACTACATTATGTTATAACAACATTAATACGCTTTAATAGATAAGTTGAAATATGTAATACAATCAAGGAGGAACACAACCTCTTTAAGTCCTTCAAATGGGGAAGCACTACATGGTAGCCAAATCCTAACCATGGGAAAAATATAAAATAGGAAGACTAAACCAAGTGGTTTTATTCTCTTGAAATTTAAAAAAAAAATGAGAATAAAATCATTTAATTTCAAATTAGGGAGACACAATCTCTCCAAGGCCCTCAAATGGGTAAGCACTACATGGTAACCAATGCAAAACCATGGGTAAATAATAAAACATGCAAAATAAATGAACTAGTTTTATTACTCTGAAAGCAATAAGAAAAAATAAATAAGATAATCATTTCATTTCAAATCAACAATAGAAAAAATAGGTTGTTAGGAAGCCCACATATTGACTTTTAAACTATTTGGGCACTATCCTCTAGTTGTCTATATTCAACTTTCCTAACTAGTATTTCCTATTTACTACTTCTCCTATTATGCTTAGTTTAACTTATTTACCAATTTGCAAAAGTCTCTAACTAAAATAGTTTAAATCATACAAATAGTTGTTCTCAAATCAGTGAACCACCAACCATTTGCCAACCCATGCCTCCTTAAGGGACACTCTTTCCATGTTTAATTAAGGCAATTGGTGGCTTCATAGGCTTATGTGGTTGCTTCCAAGACTTACTTACATCTTTTCCCATTTGATTTTAGACTAAGGTAATCAATGATGGATATGTTAGTCGACCACTAGATAGTTTAGATGTTGGATTAAGATATAAAGGATAGATAACAATAAGTTTCACCAAACAAACCTAAAGGCTAGCCACTTAAAGCATATTCTAAGTTAGAAAAGATGAGAGACTAAGAATCTGGTTAATTAACATTGGTCACATAAGGGTTAAGGCTATTTTAGTGATAAAACCATACTAGGTGTAGTCTCTTTCCTTCATTGGCCCCTTTTCCTACTCCTACACTCGATGGACACATCAAATTCCTCTAACCTAATAGCCAAAATTATGGAATTTAATCAAACAAGGCAATTTAATAAATTAACCATAGCCAACCTTTCAAGGAATATCAACATACATGTAGATAATTTCATATGATTCAATACATAAATAGTTGTCAATTCACTAGCTTAGAAGCAATGATTCAAACATGATTTAAGTCAATATATATCATAAACATAATAAAGTTTCATAAGGTTATATTACATAAATGAAATATAAGAATCATACTTTTATTAGTAAGTAACCCAAAACATGATTGATAATAGGTCTTTCTCATGGTTCCCAACACATGAAAAGCCTTCATAAATCCATGCATGAATCAGCTAGACATGACTTAATAACAAAATTAATTAAGTAAAACATATGGGTTATAATTTCATAGGCATTCTTGTCAAAGATAATCACTATAAAAATGGGGCCTTACACTTTGAATATGGTCTTAGGTTGAAATGTGCCATAGGAATAATAAAATCATGCATAAGAACAAAACGTAATTCCAATTTAGTAGATCTATCACAATAAAGACATGGAACATTTGATGAGTGAATGTCCATGTCAAATGTGGAACATGGCTCATCAACTGAAGAAGGAAAATGTGGACCCATAATTAGAGATGATTTTTATATGCTCTCAAAAAATGTATTGTCACTAAAGATAGTAGAATCCTCTAAAATACAAATATATGATGGATTAATACAAATCTATGATGGATTAATAAGAGAAATATCCTATATATGAATGAATGTACAATATATAATAGGAAAAATAAGGTTTGGCATAATCTTTTCTCATAATGGTGGATCTAAATAAGGAAGATCACTAGGTAGATGTAGGATAATGGGGGACAAAATGGGGGGGGGGGGGGTATAAAGCGACACTAATTTTCTAAAAAATAACAATAGTTGAACTTGGAGAGAATGTTAGACACTTAGAAAATGAATTTGATAATGACATAAGCACATGAATTGTGAAAAATTGATTCTAGTTTCTAAATATATAATGTTTTTCAATAACCAAATGTTAAAGTGTGAAAAATAGATGCATTTATGACAATAGGTTTGTCATGTTTTGTGAAAATATAAGGAGATTGTATGCGTATGAACACACTTTTTTTGAGTAAATGATTGAATTTTTGTATGAAACTTCATATATGGATAGGTGAAATGTCAAATATTGTTGATAATATTTTTTATTAATTTTTTACTATATATATAATTTTTAAATAGTTTTACAAGTCAAGGTAGCTAGAAAATTGAAACTGCAAGTGTACGAACACAACTTTTTAACCTTAACTTCATGAAAATCATTTTTTTAAAGCATAGTTGACAATGTGTAGATTTTTGAGATATAAGTTTTATAAAATTTTAATTAATATTAAAAAATTTATATGATAATTTTTGATGATATTTATATAGTCCATAATGAGGTATGCTACGTATAAATTAAGTAATAATTATAAATAATATTCTAACACACACACACACACACACACACACACACACACATATTCTAAAACTACACTTTCTCTTCTACAAACAAATATATATATTTTAAAATAATAAAATATACCTGATCAAATGTGTTGAGAAAGATGAAAAAGAATCCTAAATTTCCTAGAAACTAAGTTGGGTTCTCCATGACCAGTTTCAAGCTAGGGTTGGACCTCCCCAATCCTGTACCCAAGGCAAATTTGGAGGGAAAATTCAAAAAACAAAAATTGAAATGTTGAAAGGGCATACGCCCTTTGAAAAGGGCATACGCCCTTTGAAAAGGGCATACGCCCTTTGAAAAGGGCATACGCCCTTTGAAAAGTGCATACGCCCTTTGAAAAGTGCATATGCCCTTTGAAAAGGGCATAAACCCTATGCAAAATATGTACACCATTTGTAAAGGGTGTACACCTTTTTAAAAGGGCATATGCCCTTTTTAAATACATGTATATTTTTTTGAGCAATTAGAGGTAGTTGTTAAGCACTTTAGACTGTAATGTTTTTACCATGTTTAGTGCTTTTTAAGGATATATTGTAAGGATACATTTTATATTCTTATAATTTAAATTTATTTTATAAAATATAACAAATTAGGGCCACTCAACATCTTCTAAAATTGATTATAGAGATGTAGGAGTTACCATTTAGAAGTTAGTTTTTCAAATTCCATTACAGTCAATACTTAGTTTTCAGAATTTCAAGATCTCAAGATAGAATGAGAAATGAGGTTATAAATCATGTTATATATGTAATAGATATATACCATTGATTATGTCCCATACTTTACCTACTTGAGTATGCCCTACCTACTTTACCTACTTGAGTATGCCCTACCAGATTGAATACCCAAACTTGAAGGTGGATTCCTAAATAATTTATGGGTTTTTCAATCAATGGGTCTATCTATATGCATAAATGACTACCTTATATCATGTAACTTGTAACATACCTATAATCATGATACAATCACTCATACATAATATCTATTGCATGCATGTGTGCACGCACGCGCGCGCACGCACACACACACACACACACACACACACACACACATGCAGTCACTCATACATGACATCTACATGTAGTCATGATACAATAAATTATACTAGAAAAAAATGTAGATAATCACCCTAATAAACTCCATTTAAAATAGAATAAATGAAAACATCATTCAAAAAAATTCTAAAAATATGCCATTCACTCTAAAACAAATTTTAGATAGATGGTCAATCCATGCATTCTTCAATTCTAATCTCATGCATTATTCCAAAGTCAAGTAGAATAAGTTCATTTTCTAAAACTCCAAATACACATATGACACTCCCTCATGGACCCTCATCATCCATAATCACTCCCTCATCAACCCTTTTCTTCACATATCATCCCTATTCATTCCCTCACTGATTCTCATTGTCCCTCATTATCCCTAATCACTCCCTTATTAGATATCATCATCCTTCATTATTGCCAATCAATCCCTCATCAACCCTCATCATCCTTAGCCACTCCTTTATCATCCCTAATCATCCCTCATTGTCATTAATCATCCATAAACACTCCATAATCAAACCTCATCAACCCTAATCATACCTAATCACTGTCTCATCATCCCTAGTCTATCCTTCATCATCATTTTTTGTCCCTCATCATCCCTAATCACTCCATCATCAACCCTTATCATCCTTAATCATCCTTAATCACCCCCTCGTCATATTTACTCATCCCTCATTGTCCCTAACCATTCCTTCATTGTCCCTCATCATATCTAATCACTCCTTCATCATGCCTAGTCATTCCCTCATCTAGTATAGTTTATTCCAATCTAGTAACCAATATAAATTTATTTCAGACTGAATGATATATTTTTTATATGAATCTTGAATGGCGTTTCAATTCCTTTTATTTTGATTGGAGTGTACTAGGGTGATTATTCTCATTCATGTCTACTAGATTAGATAGGGTCATGATGGATTAATCTATGGAGATTTTTGAATGATTTACATGGTGGAAATAATATAACTCCTCTTTGCACTTTCATGGCAAAAATTCATTTTGAATGATGAAAGATGATGAAAAATGATTATAGATCAAAAATTACCTCTTTCTGCTTCCTTCTTATGAGATGAAATCCTTCTTTTAGACATAATTATTTCTAAATCATTGAGTGAAAGGGCCAAAGCATTTTGGATCTTCTCATGTTTGTGAGTTATTTTCAAAGAATGATGTGGGTTATGAGTATAAATTATTAGCATTTGTGCCACTAACTTTTTTAGGGCATGTTTTCTCCTTACATTGAAATATTTGTGCTTATGTAGGAATTATGATAGGAAAATGGAGAGGGGGTTGAGTTGAACTACCAACGCTTACATCATTCCTCTATGGTGTGGTCTCCACAATGTATGTTTAGTGTTTTTCATATAGGTTTCATTTTTAGGGGTTTGAATTAAGGGTTGAAAGTTTATAGTACAGTGTTTGGGGTTGATTATTTGGGTTCTAGAATTTAGGTTTTAAGGCTTAGGGTTTATCCAATTTTAGGATTTAGGGTCTATGGTTTTGGGTTTGAGGTTTTATGGTTCTGGGTCTATGGTTTAGGGTTCATCTTTCAAGGTTTAGGTTTTAGTGCTTAGGGTTTCATGATTAGGGTTTAGTGTTAAGAGTTTAGGGGTTAAGGTTTTGGGTTTTGGGTTTTGGGTTTGGTGTTTAGTGTTTAGGGTTTATGGTTCATGATTTTGAATTTTTTTAAGGTTTAGTGATTAATATTAAGGGTATAGCGTTAAGGTTTATGGTTTAGTGTTTAAGAATTATGATTTTAGGGTTATGGTTTTGGATTTATGGTTAAGGGCTTAAAGTTTAGCTTTTAGGGATTAAGGTTTAGGTTTTAAGGTTTTATGTTTAGGGTCTATGTTTTAGGGTTTAGGTATTATTGTTTTGGGTTTAGGGATAATGTATTAGGGTTAAGTGTTCAAGGTTTAGGGTTCAATGTTTAAGGTTTATAGTGTTTAGGGTTTGGGTTTTAGGGTTAATTATTTAAGTGTAAATGGAGTGTACTAGAGTGATTAGCTACATTTGTGTCTGGTATGAGTGACTGTATCATGAACACAATAATGTCATGTATGATTGACAACATATCTACATGTAGTAATAGGTATGGGGTAGATGTAATGCATGAATGACTGTATCATTATTATATGTATGTTATAGCTTGAATGTTACAGGAAAGCCATTCATGCATATTGATAGACCCATTGATTTAAAAACCCACATACTATTTATGAATTCATCTTAAATCCACATTTAAGCCTTTTACATGAATGTCCCTAGTCATTCCTTTCTCTATATAGTTTAGATTGACCCATATCCTCTCAAGATATGGCTTAGCTAATGCCCCCTCTCCTTTCTCTATATAGGTGATAACCCAAGATTATGGTTTAAGGATAGAGGTCTAGGATTTATAAATTTAGGGATTAAGGTTTATGGTTCAAAATTCATAGCTTAGGGTTTAGTGTATAGGGATTATCATTTAAGGTTCAAGTTTTAGTGTTTTGCTTAGGGATTAGGTTTTAGGGCTTATAATTTATATTTTATGCTTAAAGGTTTGGGATTTATGGTTTATGGCTCAAAGGACCAAGAGTTTATATTTTAAGGTTTAGGGCTTGGTCTTTGGGGTTAGGGTTTTGGGTTTATGGTTTCAAACTTAGGGTTTAGGGTGTAAGGATTAGTGTTTCGGTCTTAGGGGTTTGGTTGAGGATTTGGGGTTTGGAACTTAGTGTTTAGTATTTAGGGTTTGGGATTTAGTGTTTGGGGATTAGGGCTTAGGGTTTAGGATTTGATGTTTAGTGTTTATGGTTTAAAGTTTATGGTTTTAGGTTTAGGGTTTAGGGTTAAGAGTTTAGGGATTAGGGATTTAGTTTTAGTGTTTAAGGTTTTGGGTTTTTGATTTGGAATTATAATTTTTAGTTTAATAGTTAATGGTTAAGTTTTATTACCTATGGGGCTTATGGTTTTAGGCTTGGGGTTTAGGGTTAAGGGCTTATATTTAGGTTTTAGGGTTTAGGATTTTAGGTTTATGTTTAGGGTTTAGGGTTAAGGGCTTACATTTAGGTTTTAGGGTCTAGTGTCTAGGGTATAAAGTATAGGGTTTAATGTTTTAAGATTCTCTATTTAGGGTCTATAGTTTAGGGTTTAGGGTTTATGGATTACTATTTTTAGTTTAGGGCTAATGTATTAGGGTTAAGGGTTAAAGGTTTAGGGCTTAGGGTCTAGCATTTAGGTATATTATTCAGTTTTCATGGTTTAGGGTTTAGTGTTTAGGGTTTATGTTTTAATGTTTAGGGTTTAGTGTTTAGGGTTAGGGTTAATGATTTAGGTGGAAATGGAATACAATAGGGTTATTATCTATATTCATGTCTAATATGAATGACCATATCATGACCATAAGAAGATGTTATGTATGAGTGACCCAATACCTACATGTAGTACTATTAGACCCCAAATTTTGGCTAAGTGTTTTAATATTTTGGCATGAAACCAACATGATTTAGAATAAGCATATCACAAAAATTATATGGTGTAGAACATGAATAACCAAAAAGCACCATGATGTAGAACCTATAGGGCATGAAAGGATAAGGGTGAAAATGCACTAGCGTGAGAGGACCCAGTCAAGAGGAGAATTAACCATGAGGAACATGAGAGCATAGGACTCAAGATAGTAGTTGAAGACTTAAGGAACACATGGAAAGAAGGAGACAATTAAGGAGTGATTATCAAGGGTCACCTAGACCTTATCCATTAGAGTTTTGCACTGGCTTATAAATAGATAAACACATGTAAGCAAGGATCTAACATAGAGTGAGTATATGGGGGGCACAAAGGCTTGGGTACTTAGGAGAAGTTAGTTGATAGAACACTATGAATATCAGTTTGTAGAGAGTTTGTTGGCTAATTAATCATCTCATTAATGTTTTAAATACTTGGTTAGTGATAAACAAGTATAAATACCCCTGTTGTAAAGCACTGTGGGTGGATTTTTCTTGATATCATTTGTCCAAAGCTTAATATATGAGATGTAGATTTTATAACCATTCTTATGTTCATGTTCCCTTTAAATGGATAGATGTGTGTCAATGATAGGTTTAGTTGAGAATTTGGTGATTAAAACTTAGCATGAAATCTATTTGAATCTTTTCCTTTTCTAAATAAAAATATCTGAACTTCATGGAACTCTTTTACGCAATTATGGTGGTTGAACGTAATGATACTAGGATTAAAGTAGTTTATCTTTTCTTCTATGTAATATCTAATTAAATATATGTTTAACCTAAATAACATAGCTAGTTAATATTACTATACAACATAACCTACAGGAATTAGTCTATAGTTGCACACTTTGGGTGAGTGCATACGGCAACAATCTTGTATGAAAGGGAAAACATGCTAGCTCACTGGTTTACAATTTAGAGTTGAAACACTACTAGGTATAAAAACCCAACATTTTGGTTCCATTATCATGACCCATGGCACTTGTTGCACTGTCATGGAAGATGTTTGAGCATATCACCCTTGAGAGTATTGAGCAATGGATTACTTGAGTTGAAGATAATTTTGAAGTTCCCTACCCTAGACTAAGAGTTTATTCATGAAAGTGTGTAGAATAAAATCTTTACAATGCATTATATGAAACTTTCTTTGATAAGATCCTAGTTCATTCGCACTCTTGGCTATCTGCATATGCTCAAGGAAAATAATGAAACCTTAGAAGAAGATAATCTTAGATGTTAGAATGACAAAGAGATTTAGCACAACTTGGAACATCATGAACATGAGTTGTTAACATCTAGTGGAAAGGATTATTGAATAGCTACATTCTGGAGTATGTTGTAACTACCTATTCTTGTCTTAAAGAAGTTAAGTTCTAGTTCCTCAGAGAACCATGTGGCCATTACATTAGACATTTCTCTTTAAAAATCAAGAATTTATTTATTAACTGTGGACTTGTGACTATGCCAATGGAGAGATAAATCCCACTTTACATGAGCCACACATTTGGAAAGGGAGTAGAGAAGAGTTGGTAAAATATTTTAGGTTTGGAATGGTAGGTAGTAAGTAGGCATTTTGAAAGTGGAAATATGATGAATCTCAATAGAGGATTATAGGAGTAAGTGGTATGAGAAGAGACTGGGAGAACTTAGGAAGTGCTATTAGGATCTGTAGGGAAGTAGAAACACACAAAGAGGACCCCATCACTTTTGACCTTGACCCCATACCACTTTTATCATGTGAAGGAGAAACTAACTAGATGGTAAAAACTAAATATTCAAGTCTGAACTAACCATGTTACCTAACCATAGTGTGTGCTCATGTTTTTGGATCAAATGACATACATATACATAATTGGGATACATATAACATGGAATCAGAGATTGAACCTATAAAAGTTATTGTAGCTGAGCCAATTATGACCCATATAGATTTGTCACTTTATTTCCCCATATAAGGGACTTTCATGTCTTAATTTGGCATTCTTGCGGGACATAACATTTAAAGTGGATAGGGTATGGACCAAACCTTATTAATTAACTAGATACCATGCCTTATGACATGGGCACCAATTCCAGAGGCACTAGAGGTGGACTTGGAGGTAGCACGGGAGGAAGTGGTGGACTCCCCCTTCTAGGGACATGATTTGGAGGTTCTCAATGATCACTAATTTAAGAACCTAAGCTAACAATGGTATATTAAAAAATGACCCTTCACTTCCCTGAATATCAAGGCATGGAGAATGTATCTAAACACATTTTATAAGTGTGAACTTATTTGGAGGGCATGAGGCATCACCTATTTTAAAAAAAGACCACCCAATTTATAACTACACTATTCAAGTAAGCACACAAATGGTATAGAAATATTGAGCCTTAACAAGCAGTGATTTAATATGATTAAATTAAAATAACATTACTTCAAGAGTTTGGAATTATTGAATTTGAACAAGAAAGTATATCCACGTTGAAGGATGTAAAATAGAAAATTACTAAAATTGTATGAGAGTATGATGTAAGGTTTGAAACACTATTGTCAAAGCTATCATTTGAAATCAATGCTATTCAACATGCATAGTAGTATGTTGGAGGTTTGTTACTTCATTTTTGATGAACATTGTCTTAGAAGACCTTCATTAGCCTGTACAAGGCCTTTGAATCTACCCTTTATGTTGAAGCAGTTGGTAGTATTGATATTGGGATCAGTCCTTTCATTGAAGCCCATATAGATTTAATAAAATCACAACTCAAGAAAATAACTAAAAATAATACACATAATACTCCTAGTGGACTTTGATGCACTGATTGTGAGTCTAAAGGACAAACCTGAAGTAACTACCCATGAAAGAACATTTATGTTGTACTGAATTAGTCTTGGGAAATCTACCATGAATACCATGATGTATCTTTTTATCCTCTCTTATAGTGAGATACACACTCAAAGGTGTCTTATTATTGTAAAATATGTGATGTCTACACCTAAGACACTAATGATTACTAAATAATAAATGACATCCATGAATGATGCATGTATGGTACATGCACAAACTCTATGGCCAATATTTAGGATAATAGTGGCTATCATGGATGAGATAGAAGATGAGGATGAGGAGGTGGTCTTTTCCCACCAAGAACATGTTATAAGTGTGGATGCTTGGACCACTATCAAAGAGATTATCCAATTTACACTACATGTGCTTTCTATAAAAAAGATGATTGTTTATAAGAATGTCCTGACTTGTATATAGCTATCACTTAGGAGAGAAATGAAAAGGGTCTATGTATGATTTGTATTGATAAACCACATTGGCTTGTGCAGTCAAGCACCCTAATAGTTCAAGAAATGAATATCACTATGCAAAATGGTGGACAATCTCAATCTACCTCTAATCTTATTGAGAAGGTACATCATGAAGAGCCTTAGGTGAGAAAGTATCCTGATGCCTAGAAATAGAAGGATGTGCTCTATGAAAATATGACATTGGTATAATAACTCCAAGGATAAATTCAATTAATCAAAGATAAAGAGGCAACACAATGTGTTTATATGTAGAAGGCAGTAGAGCCTCAAAACATGGTGTTAGATGATTTACAAGAGCTTTGAAAGTGTATGTTGGACAAAGACATTTTTCACAACTAAGTGTTTGGCTTAAAAATTAGATACAAGCACCAATTGATGCTCAACCTAAAGTAACTCAGTAGATCGAGGATAATCGATTGAATCATGCTAAATAGCAAGATACACCTATTCTTCTTACTACTCTAGAAGATAAAGAGATACTAGTAAATGTTTTCATCGATGGGTGGGTAATTAGGGACATCTTAGTTGACACTGCTGCTAAAGTTAACATCCTCACTAAGGATGCATGGTGAAAAATGGCCAACATAGAACTAAAACCTTCACCACATATGTTGTTAATGTCTTATAAAACTCATTCTGTACCCATTGGTGTCCTCAAGAATTCAATGGTTGATATATTTAGATTACCCTTCAAAGTTGATTTTAAGTTTCTCAAGTTAGCAGAGGCCGATGACTTCTTATCTCTATGGGGGTAACCCTAGTGTTATGAAAACAATACAGATTTAAGTTTTAAAAAGTGCTACATCAATTTTGAGAATGCTGACCAGAATGTTGTTTTTCTTCTTGGTTAAACACGTGCCCCCTGATACGTTGAACTTATTAATGTGGAAGAAGATATAAACCACATTTATAATGTCACTACCAGGAATGATGAGAAATGTGATCCTACTATAGATGACATTCTCCATTGGATGGGCACTCAGTCCCTTTCTAACACTAAAATTAATGCTTATAATTATTGGTTATGTGATGATTAAGACCTCATTGGAAGAGTGTGTAGCACTATTGAAATTTGGGAAAATGTTCCATGCCAATTTCAAAATACCACAGGTTTGTCCACCTTATTACTAGACAAGTCATGATGAGACCAGTGATAGATGCACCTCTAGAAATACTCAATGTAGCCCCTTAGTTTCATGGCCAAATGGAGGTCTATGATTTTGTCTAGTACCTTGAATAATTTTATCACACTAACACTGATTGTATTCGATACTTGGTTCACCTCTTTGATGGTACAAATACAAGATGGTGAAAAACCCATAAAGAGAAAATTCTTTAATGGGATCAAGTACACTCAAACTTACATCACCTATTCTGTCATGAGAACAAAGATAGGGGAATAATCAGCTATAGTGGGGTACAAGCACCTGAACCCCATATAGAAGCCTATAAAAAAATGTGAAAAGATGAAGAGTCTTACTTACTAGAGTACTTTTGGGTGCATTAATTCTATGGGACTTTACACACCTGGGTATGAGCATGGTATGTTCATGAAGAGTGAAACATGGGTACCTAATTTTGCCATTTATTAAAGAAGATCATGAACTCAACACTATGTTATTCCTCTCCAAGGATGGATTTGAACCTCAATCTCTAGGCCATGCATGAAGCTATTGTTGGTGACCTGATTCCCATGGAAGATTCCTAAGAAATATCCATCATATTCATAGATAAGGTCTAATTATCTTCAATGAACCAATGACACAACTTGTTTCAATTTCAAAAATAGTCCTTGATTAAGACCGACATGAAGAGATATATCTAGGAAAATAGAAGCTAGTGTTTCAGGTAGAAGAAGGTGAAGGATTCAATCCACTTAACCCCTTATTAAATTATTTGGATGTTCCTAAAAACTATGGCACATGAGTTGTTCATGATACTAGTGTCGATACATACCACCCCTAATCTAGGCCAATTAAAACTGTCTAGTGAAACATCACAATAGAGTAAGATCCAAAATTGGCTATTGTAAGAAATTACTGGACTGACACTAAAATTTCAAAAATATTCAAGTTATTAAAGGAATATCATGATGTATTTCTAAAAACCTACAACAAGATGAAAGGATTTCATCCATCCATGGGAAAGATGCATATTAAACTAGTTGACAGTGTTTGACCAATCAAGAAAAGGCCAAATAGGATGAATCCAAATATTCTAGTGTGTGTCAAAGAAGAAATTGACAATATGTTGTGTGTTAGAGTAATCACCCCCATTGATGAATCTAAATGGGTCAGTCACATGGTGATTAGTGTAAACAAATATGGATACATTTGAATTTGTTTTGATTATTGATTCCTTAATGTATCTTGTGTCACCGATTCTTTCCCAATACTATTCATAGAGGAAATCCTTTAAGGTGTTGCCAGGTGTTGGATATATACGTTCAAAAATGGATTTTTAGGATACCATTAGGTCTAGATCATTTTTGGGATTATTTTAGTTAATTATAACTCTAGTGATGAAGTCTATCCCAACAATCTAGTGCATTGGTGCTATCACATGAGAGTTAGGTCTCGCACACTCACTTACAACATGTAGTGAAAGATCAATTTTTGAAGGTTTTTTAACATAGTAATATATGTTTGTTCATATTTATTTATGTAGTTATAAAAAAATATTATTTAATAGCACAAATATACTACTATCCTTCTAATCCTAGATGCAGTTATTAAAATTACTACAAGGACCACAATCATTATCTAACATTAGTGACTCAGAAAATAAAAAGACACCATTAACAAGACGAAGAAATAAATCATATCCAAATCTAGCACTTAGTGTATTTCATCATTCAAGACAAAATTTAGAAAAAATTGATATATCACACTAAAATATTAATGAATAAAAAGGGCAAATCTTTATCATCTATTCTCCAAAAGATCATCATCATAAAATATTTTTGTAGGGTTATTTATACTTTTTTTTCCTTGACCAAGTGTTACAATCATTAATGATTTGAGTGAATAGCACATGAAATATTAACAACTTGAAAGTTATACACTTATAATAAGTTTTTCTTGAGGACCTAGGTCCCTATGCCCCTAGATCTTCACTCTATGATATATACTGGTGGCCATGTGTTTTATTCCTTGTGGGCTGGTGCAAAACCTCCAATCAATAAGGTCAAAGTGTCTTATATGAATTGCTCTTCTAACTACTCCTGCTTCTCATGCATTCCCACTAGTATTCTACTTTCATTCTAAGTCCAATGTTCTTGGGTATACTCTATGACTTGCTCTCCTTTGATTGGGTCCTCTCATGCTGGCCCCTCCTACACCATTATAATTTCATGTCATTATCCTTCTATACCCAATAGGTTCCATGCCATGATGCTTCCACACCTAGCAGTTACGTGCCATGGTCTTCCCATGCCATGGTCCTTTCATGCCATGTTGACTTCACACCAATGTAGGGCAACACTTAGTCAAAATTCTAGGGCCAACATCACCCCATACTACACCCTTAGTTCATTTTAGACTAAGTTGTACTAGTGTCTTCCAAAAATTTGGGTCCCTTCTACTCGATTTCATTTTCTATACCATCCCAATGGGATAATGCATTAAGGACCTTCATAGTTATTCCCTCAATGGCCTCTATCAACGTTTTCAACTCCTCAAGTTGGGTATGAGTCTCTATCTTTTTCACCTGTTCATTTATGGCTATGATAGCATCATTCTAGATGTCTTCTAATGTGGAAACCTCCTTATCAACCTATCCTTGAAGGGTGGAAAAACCTATATTTAATTATTGATGATGGTTATTAATAACATGTTATGTCATTTTCATGTCTTTAAATTATTTCATGCACTCAGTACTATATTTTAATAGGAGCGTAACATCAGTTGAATGCTACCTTAGGACCTCTTCAGATATGATTTGAGCCTCCTATACTTTATTAAGGTGTGATAAGCATGTAAAAATGCCATAAAAAATGGGGATAACTTCCCCAACTCTCTCCAAGGTACACTTGTAGACGTCAATGGTCGTGGTGAACTATTCAACAATTTCTCTCCCCTTGTGTGTTGGTGTGGATCACTCGTATTTCTTGAGTAGTAGTTCAACCAGGGTTTCTAACTTTCCAATGGTTTCCCCATCCAGAGGTATGCCATCTTCAAGTGTTGTATCCTCATTCAAAATTGTTTTAGAAAGGGTTAAAACCCTTACTTTTGCCTCTATGGCCTCTTGGATCTTTTGTTTCATAGAGGCCACTTCCTCGATGAGCAGTTTCTTCTCTGCAAGTAATTTATTATACATGTACACTACCTTGGCATGTTTTTTCTCCACTATGCATGCATAAAAATTAGATAAAATATTCTAGCACATTATTTCCATGTCAAGTTTAAAAAATGTAGTGATAGCTATCAATGGGGTGAGTTGTTATGGATCAAACCTCATTGATTTTGGTAGCGCTAGAGCATCCATACCCAATGAGATGTTGTCCACTAAGAGCTCAAACTGAAGCTCTTCATTATAAATGTTAACTAGGAAGGACACCTACTTTTTGGTCTCATGAGTCACTTCTTTGGGGTGGAAGTGCAGCCAAATATAAAGTCATCTATCCTCTTTACTGAACTAGTGGCATTTGAACATAGTGGTTTCCATTCCTACATATTCCTACCCTTCTAACTCAGATGATTCCTTTCCCTTATTAGGTTCCAATTCAAGCTCAATCTTCTGATGGCCACCAGTTACCATCTCACTATATTTTTCACCACCCTCCTCCTTTTATTCTATCTTATCATCAAGTAAGGAGTCATCAGATGTGGCCTTCTCCTGCACCGAAGAGAGATTCTTCTTGGAACCCATTCTTGAGATATGGATCTACACTTGAGGGAAATCTTATTGGGGTGCTTGTCTTGGAGGTTGTTTTGGGGTATCTCTTATGGTATGGGTGCTTGGGGGAGATGGTGGTATGGGTGGAGGAGGAGAAGGTGGAGGTGGAGAAGGTGGAGGGGAAAGGGGAAGAGTAGGCTAAGGGGATGATGGGTCAAGAATAGATGAGTGCAGAGGTGTAGAGTGAGAAGGGGATGGAGAAGTATGAGGAGGGGATGGAGATGGATGAGGTGGTAAAGGTGAAGGGAAAAGTGGAGGAGGCATGAAGGGATGAGAAGAAATGAGTCTGGAGGGTTGTGCCTCTACTATCCTTTGCCTCTTTTTTGGGGCTTATTTATAACTTAAACTTATAGCGACATCTGGTTGCTTCTTCTTCTTTAGTTATGGTGTTTGGTGAAGTCCTCTTTTGGGGTCTCCATCTTACAAGTGCTTACAAGGGAAAATCATGTAGAATAGCCTATGAGGTTTCTCCTTGATCGAGGTCTACTTGACCTATATGTTGGTCAAGTCCATCTCTAACCTCTCCACATAGGCCTTCTTGCCTGGATATACATAAAAATTTTAGAGGGTGTGAAGCTCTGTGTCAATATTTTATGCTTACAAAATAATTAGTTGTGCATCATATATATAATTCATGGAGCATATGAAGTACTACATAGAGAAGACAAAGGAAACTTGAGCCACACTAAAATCTCTCCTAATGGATTCATGTATCTCCATGCAAGGGAGAAATGCTGCTTCACAACAAACTATGCTTGATTTGTGGCCTGGGGGGATAATTCCTTTGGAATGTGACACTTTATTTTTGAATTCCTACTTCAGTCCATCAAACTAATACCTCATATTTATCATTTATGAGGGGTTGATATTATGGGGGAAATTAAATGCCATGTAGCGCTTGGTAGGGGACCTGTGAATGGGAGGGTACACCCACTTAAATGCTCTTGAGATGTTATCTAGTACTTTGATCTCATCAAATACCATCAATACAAGGATTAATCCCCATGAGAACCTATACTTGGGCATCTGATGGGCCATCTCCACATATTCAATTATTTTTTGGGCAAAGTAGAGGGCCCAATTATACTTTAGTCCCTATGAGACTTGGTGAGCAGTATAAAGGTATGCCATATCCATCTCCTTCCAACAATCAGTCCCTCTAATCTTGGTAGAAATTAAACATGTTGTGAATTGGAGAGTAGGATATTGAAAGTTCTTGATGTGTATCACATGCCCCTACTTTTGATACATAAGCACTATGGTGTTCTTTTGTATATATTCTATGTCAGCCAAGTCATTGATCACTCTCAACCTGAGAATTGTAGTCCTATGACATTGCTAATTCTCTAGGTGGTGATCTTCATGCTCTACCTAGAAAATTAGATATAATCCTCATGGATGCATGAGAGAAGGAACTGCACTACCTCTATAGGTTTACGAAAATAGGGTAACTCAAAGAGTTGGAAGAGCCCTATGGTGTCTAGATGGTTTTTAATGGTTGAGTCATATACCACTTGATTTCTTGTGTTGGTGGTCTTGACCTGGTAATTATTCTGAATATCCACTTAATTTATCATTTAGAGGTGGATATAATCAAATACAGTGGTTTTTGATACTTTGGAGACCTAGTTCTCTACATGTAAAACCAAATACCAGTATTGCATCTCTTTTATCAATAGAGATAGAGGTAGAGATGTTAGGGCCTTTTGTGCTGATGATGTTTGTACTTTCTTCCATTTCTTTAACATTTTTTCCCTTTCTTCTTCCACACATTCTCTCACTTCTCCTTCTACATATTTTAATTATTCTAGTCATTGTTCTTGTTCCTCTGGAGTCTCTTATCTAATGGGAAACCAATCTCTTCCACTCACCTATTCTTCCTTTAGTATATTCAGTAGCTTTTCAAGTCTCCTAGCCTTTTTATTAGGTCATATCACCCTTCTAGGATCTCAAAGGATAACACATGATCTTCTTACATTCCCAAATGAATATATAGTTGCAGACAAATTCACTTTAGATTTTTGAGCTTAATGTTTCGTTAATGGTGGACCTACAACATATAACTTCAAAAATTTCCACCTCTTTCCACCAATCCAAACTTAAAATCTCTCTCCTCACCTAGGTAACAACCTACATGACTTGCTAAGGATATAAACACTATGCTCTGCGCAGGAATTGATTAATTCAATTTTGGTGTAGTCACTTATTTTTTGTCTCTGCTTTGTCACTCATGCTTAGCACTACCAATTCGATAATTCATGCAATGTAAAGCATAAAATAACTTTAACCTTCCTATTTATAGGCTCTATGAGGGGGTTTACCCTCATTAATTCCTTCCCTCTCCCTATCACTTCGTAGCATAAATGCGTATCTTTTAATGACCGCCATATTTTGAAACTTTCCTTACGTAATTAATGCCTTAACAATTTTGTCCAATCACATAATTGGCATGCATATTTACATAATAACCTTGTCATATTAATGGCATGTCCCTTATCACACCTTTTCTTGGAAGTGGGTGACAGTTGTAACCCACCCTCTCAGTGTGATGGAAAATAGTTGTTCTATTTCAAATATCTAATATCAGGTGAGAACCTTACCCTTTAGTGCCTTAAATAACTCCCATGCCATTGATTACCTACATACCCATAATACTTGTGCACCCACATCTCTTACGTGCCCATTTAACATGCATGCTTTTTATTTATACCCTTTCATGTATAACTTTACCCCACACTAAAATGGTTCATGGTCCTCCACAAAACATAAATATAAAAATAAAAATTACAAAAAAACGAGTTACGTGCAACAAAGGTAATGCTTTTATTGAAAGCAGTAAATCTTAATCTAATGGCATAAGCCTTATTGATTACAAATTTTTCAATTATTTTGATGTGAAATACGGTCGAAGCCAACTTCCATTATAGTGCCCTAAGAGGAACTGACCATCCATTCTTTATAATTGACATGCCCTAGTCGGTTGAATGCTATGTATGAAAAATGGTCTATCCCAGTGTATGTGGAGTTTTTTAGGGTGGCATGTGAACTTAGAGTCATATAAAAAGACCTTCATGATTGAAGAAAAAGTATTTTTCTTGATATGGTGATCATGTCATGTCTTTTTCTAGAATTTATCTACATCCTAGCTCCAATGAGGGAGGAATCAGGTCTCATCTAATTGTAGTAAACTATCCAAGCACACTTTCAAGGATGTGTCAACATCTAATTATCCTATTCATGTGATACGGAGGGATGGCACCAAGAACTCTACTGGCATCACTGCTTCCTTACCATACACCAAGATGAATAGCATGATTTTTTTTAGGCACTTGTAGGTAGTTCAGTAGGCCCAAATTACTACATACACTCTATCATCATAATCAGTGTGGCTAAAATTGTATATCTTTGTTAAAGTGGTACCTAGGATCTTATTGAAAGCTTCAATAGTTCCATTGGCTTGTCGGTGGTATGGTGTTGTCTTATGGTGCATGATCATGAACTCAGCCAGCAAGATGTAAATCATTTCATTCAAAAAGTGTGTACCATGATCATTAGTGAAACTTAGGGGACACCCAAACCATGTTATGACATTTGAACAAATAAACCACATAGTAGTAGTAGTATAATCCTCTATCAGTGTTGATTTAGACTAGCACATAAGGTAGTTGGTTGCTAAAATGATGTATTGAGAACCCATTCATCATCTTGCTGGAGTAATGGGCCCCACAAAATCAATAACCCACTTTTCAAAAGGTTCTTGATAAGGGATGGGTCATAAAGGCATAACATCTCAACTATTAGGTTTACCTACATGCTGGTAGATGTCACATTGCCTCACATATGCCTTAGCATCTTGGAATAGAGTTGGCCACCAAAGGCCAGCGAGTAGAACCTTACATGTAGCCTCTCCAACATAATATCCACTTACAATACATTTGTGAACTTCATGAACTACCTCAGGGTACTCATGTTGCATTACATAATGGAAAAGCACCTCATCACAATGTATTTTGTAAAGATCACATGCTATGAGCTGAAAGGGTGTAGTGCAGACCGTAAATTACTTTTTCTCCTATGGAGTGAGAGACTTGGGCATGGAGATAGTGTCCAAAAATGCATCAATATCTTTTAGTTCTTCAGGTACTTGTGCAACTCAAAAGAGTTATACATTAGGTAGATCATCCTCTATGGTGTGTGTGGTTTCTCTATTCTTAATCCAGGATAGGTAGTCAGGTCCAAAGTTAGCTTTATTAGGTTTCACCATTAAAAAAACATAGAATTCTTGGAATAACACAATCCAATGACAAATCCTCCCATATAACACTGGTTTGTTAACTAAGTACTTTAAAGACTCATGATCAATATATAAAATAAATAGAGTGGCTAAAAGGTACTATCAAAAATTTTGTAGGAAAAAAACCATTGACAAGGCTTCATGTTCTATGGTGGTATAGTTTCATTCAGTTGGTGTGAGCTTCCTACTCGTAAAGTAAATGGGGTGATCCAGATGACCGTCACCAGTTTGATCAAGGATTGCACCAATAGCCATGTTAGATGCACCCACATGGACATTAAATGGTTTTGTCCAATCAAGGAACTAAAAAATAGGAGCAATGACTACCTTTTCTTTGAATTCTTCAAAAACTTCCCTACAAGAACTAGTCCATATGAACTACTCATTATGCTTTAGAAGTTCTTCCAAGGGTGTGGAAATCTTGGCATAACCACCACAAATGAACTTTTTGTAATAACCCATGTACCCTAGGAAGGTGTGCACCTCATGCTGAGTCTTGGGTGATGGTAGGAAAATAATCATAGATAACTTTTCTAGGCCCATCAGGAGTCCTTTCTTACAAATAACCCAACAGAACACCAAAAGGGGTCATGAATAAACACTTATTCAAGTTTAAAGATATTTACAATACCCTGCAATGCTCAAGCATGAGTATGAGATTAGCACAATGGTCTTTGACTGAACCATATACTGTCCAATCATCCAAAAAGACTTGGAGGAACTTGTGAATGAAGTCCTTAAAGGCCTCAAATACAATGCATGAGAGCATTATTGGAGCATTTTTCAATCTAAAAGGCATAATAGTATATGCAAATGATCCGCATTCGATGGTGAATGTTGTCTTAGGTTGTTATTCCTTAGCTATCTAGACCCAATGGTACCTCAAGAGTCTATTTTTAAAGGATTATACTTCACAACCAACAACACCTTCAAGGATTTCCTCTGTGAATGGCATTGGTAAGGGATATGTCACACAAGATGCATTTAACACTAGTAGTCCACATAGATACAAATACATCCATCCTTTTTGATACTAATTACCATGTGGTTGACCCAATCAGATTCAATAATGGGAGTGATTAATCTGATGTGGAGCATATTGTCAATCTCCTCTTTAACACATTCTTAAAGATTAATATTCATTCTATATGGTCATTTTTTCACTAGTCAAACACCATCAACTAGCTTGATGTGCATTTTCCCTAAAGATGTGTGGAATCCCTTCATTTTTCTATAGCTCCTTGAGAAAACATCTTGATATTATTTTAGTAACTCAAAGATTAATGAAATTTTTGTGTCGGTCTAGGAGTTTTCTATCGTAGCCATCTTTGGTTTTTTCTCTATGCCAATGTTGTGTTGAATAGTTTGAATAGGTCCTTGATAAGGGTTTTTCATTTGAGGCATTGTGTCTTGAATATTTCATGTACCAATTCTTGTAGAAACATCTAAATGGTTAGTCAAAGGGGTTGAGTAAAGTAGATCATTCACCTTCGTGTACTTGGAAGATGAGATTTTGCTTTCCTAGTTGAATCTCTTCTCATCATTCTTCTTCAGGAACTAGAGTAGACACATGAACTAGATGTACTGAAGGCTTAATGAACAAGTGTAAATTTTCCTCAATTTTCTAATGTATATTATGTAGTTTGTCTTCCATGGGGCTTGGGGCTTTGAGAACTACTTCATGCATGGCCTAGAGAGTGAGGTGCAAGTCCATCCTTGGTGAGGAATAAGAGAGTGCTGATGTCATGTTTTCCTTTAGTAATTTTTATAACCTGGTTCCCATGTGTCACTCTTCATGAATGTACCAAGTTCATGCCCATGTGCATAATGTCCCATAAAATGCATGCACCCATAGGTACTCTAGTAGGTATGTTTCCTCATTTCTCCATATTGTCTCACAAGATTCAATGTGAGGATCAAATGCTTGCGCACCACTGTAACTAATTATTCCCCTAAAATTATTATCATAATAGAATCTATGGTGTAGATTAGAATGTACTTGATCTCAGTTTAGAAGGCACTCTTTATGGGTATACCACCATATTATAGTAGTATCATATAAAAGGTTATCTAATAACCTCATCTAATCATTTTTGGTATCATAGAACTCTTTGAGATGTTAGACAAAGACACGTACCTCAATTTATCCTTGGAAATTGGGGATTTATGAATTATTTCTAGTGGTGGTCCTATCAGTGGCCTTCTCATTGCCAAAACCATGAGGAAAACAAACTTGTGACATTAATGGAGTGGGCATGGGAGTTTCTCATGACTATTGACAATGCTACAAAATCTCCTAGTGAGATTATAATTACTATGAGCATAAAAATTAAAATAATTACTTGTAGTGTTAGTAATATATTGGGTATCTATCCACCATAGAACACCATCTGGTGTTGGATCACAATGCTTATCATTTTGAGCAGTGACATTGTATAAGTGGTTGATGTCTTCATCAATATTGATGGGTTATATATAAGGGGGTCCTTATACTTGATCCAAAGGTATAACCACACACTAATCAATGCTCTCAAATCTAATATAATTATTTTTAAAGCTCATGTCTACATTTTTCTTATAGCAAAAAGGTCTTCCTAGTAGAGCTGGGTAGTCATCAGCTTCAACAAACTCTAGAACCTCAAAATCCTCTTTGAATGGTACTCCAAGTACATCAAATATTGCATTCTTGAGGACCCCAATTGGGTGAGCATGAGTCTTAATTACCATGAATAAGACATGAGGTGAAGGTTTTAGCACTAGACTAGACATTTTTTACCAAGCGTCCTTGGTGAGGACATTAACCTCTACACCAGTATCTACTAAAGTGTCCTTGATTACCCATCCATCAATGACAATGTTAACCAATATTTCTCTATCTTCTGATGGAGTAGATAAACTATTAGTGTCCTAACACTGGGCATGATTTAAATAATGGTCTTCACTTTCTTGAAATGATATGAGGGTGAACTCCCTTTGATAGTTAGGCTTAACTTTTAGGCCATGTACTGAGTTTTGGGACAATATCTACATCTAGCATCCACTTACATAGTTCCTGGAAGTTATCACATGCCATAGGTTGAAGTTTATCTTCCTTTTGCATAACAACATGTTGCATTACATCTTTGTCTTTAAGGAACTGAATCTCACCCTAAAGTTCTCATACAAGTACCATCGTATCCTGGAGGACATGATTTTATTATTGAATATTAGGGTACTTTCTAGCTCATTTTTTCCCCCATTGTACCTTCTCAATTGGATTAGATATTGACTAAGTTTATCCCCCACTATGAGCAGTAATGTTTACTTATTAAAAAATAGTGATGGCTGAGTGTGCATGACATTGTGGTTTATCAATTTGAATCATACCGATGCCCTTTTAGTTTCACTCCTTAGTGATAGCTTCATATAGATCATGACACTCCTCCAACTGATGCTCCTTTTTGTAAAAAGCACACATCATGTACTAGGGGAAATCCATTTGATAAGGGTCTGGAGATGCACATTTTTAATAGGTTCTAGGTGGGAACTAACCACACCCTCATCCTTGTCCTCTCCCTCATCCATAATAACCACCATTGTCTTGAGTATTAGTGATTAAGGTTTGGCACATGCCATGCGCTTAAGCTTCATGGATATCACTGATCAATCAGAAGTCATTAGTGTCATGAGTGTAAGCATCACAAATTTTAAAATAATTAGACACTTTAGTGTGCGTATCTTGATATAAAAGAGGGCAAGAGTGGACATCATGCTCCTCATGGCATATTTCACATGTTTGTTTAAGTACTATATGGATGTTATTACATAAGTAGTTGCTCCTTATATGCCCTTCAGTTTCACAATCGGTACACTAGACACCACTATGTATTTCATGTGCATTGTTGACTATTAAATTTTCTAGTTGTGATGCCATTGAGGCTATCTAGGCCTATATAAAGGGACTAATCCTAGTGTCAATGCTTCCAACTTCTTTAGCATGGAGAGAAGCTTCTAAGGCCTCACATGGGCTAGTGAAGGTCCATTATGATAGGGTCCACTGGAAAGGTAGTAACATTCCTCTCACAAACCATTGTGGATGCTAGGTAGCATTAATTTCAAAGGACAGTTTAGATAACAAGGTTTTAAACCTTACATCATACTCACGTATGCTTTTAGTAAGTCTTTGATTTATGTCCTTCAATACTGCTATACTCTACTACTCAAATTTAGGAATGTCAAACTCCTAAAAGAAGGTTGTTTTGAGCTGATCAAAATTGACCACCACTTGTTGAGGGTTAAAATGATGGTACCACTTATGTTCACACTCTAAGAGCATAGTTATAAATTGTGTGGTATTGCATTTAGAATATGTGATACCTCATGCCCTCTAAATCAATTCACACTTGTGGATAGGCTTACTTACATTCTCTACCCCATGGTATTTAGGTAAGTGTAATGTCATCTCATAGTAGACCATGGTTGGTTGAGGTGTTTAGGTGGGTGGTTTCTAGGAAACTTCAGCACTAGTCCCTTGAGGTGGGAGCCCACTTCCTTTTGTGCCACCACCTAGTCCTCTAGTACCTCCAGTAGTAGTGCCCATGATATGAGGTGTGGTAGCTGGTTGGTTCACTAAGTTTAGGCATGTATTCTATCCTTAAAGACCAATTTCACTAGGCATCCCAAGTTGTGCCATAGAATTAGCTTGAAGAGGAAAAGATAGTATTAAATCTAAATGAGCCTCAACTAGCTTAGTTTCAATATTCCTTACCATTTCAACTTCTGATTTCAAATTATATGTATCCCAATTTTGAATGTGCACTCTATCTGACTTAAAGGCATGAGCATGCATGATGCTGAGGGAGTTGGGTTTGTTCAAACTTGGTTCCTCAATTCCTACAATCCAGCTTGTTTCTCCTTCATAAGATAGAAGTGGAATATAACATGGGTTATGAGTCATGGGATCCTCATGATTTTTTGCTTCCTTATGGCTACTAACAACACTCTATGAGTCCTCCCAGTCTCTCCCTATGCCACTAACTCCCATTATTATTTATCAAGCTTCATCATACTTCCATTTTCATAGTGCATTCTAGATAGCTACTATTTTAAACCCACAATCTTAAACCTTACCCTCCCCTTCCAAGTGTATGGCTCATGCACAAAAGGATTTAGACATCCATTGGTATGGTATTTAGTCCAAGGTTAACAATTAGTTTCTTAATTTCAAAAGCAAAAAGTGTGAGATAGTAACCCCATGACTCTCTAAGGAATTAGAATTTGGCATCTTTAGGACATGAATAGGTGGTCATGATGTACTCTAGAATGTAGCTATTTTGAACTCCTCTCCACCAAAAATTGACTGCTCATGTCCATGAGACTCCAAGTCATGCTAGAGCCCTTTGTCCTTCTAGTGTCCAAGACTACCTTTGTTAAAGATTCATTGATCATCCTTGAGCATATGGAAGTAGTAAAGCATGTAGGAGAACTGATAGCTCTAAAAATAAGGTTTCATACAAGGGATGATAGAGATTCTACTCCACCCACTATTTTTCAAAGATTCTTAGTCTAAGATATGGAATTACAAACTTATCTTCAATACTAATATCCCATTCTTCTATATTTTCCTGCGTAATACACTCAAAATTTTTCCCATAACCATGTTTCAAGTGCTTTAGGTCTTGATAATGGAACCAAAATGTTGGTATATTTTATTTAATTATAACTCTAGTTCTAAAGTCTATCCCAACAAGCTAGCATGCTATCCCTATCATGCGAGAGTTAGGTCTCACGTGCTCACCCAAAATGTATAGCAAAAGACCGGTTCCTAAAGGTTTTATAACAAAGTAATTATGTTTGTTCATATTTGTTTATGTAGTTCTAAACAAGGATTATTTAATAACACAAATATACTACTATTATCCTTTTGGTCCTAGATGCAATTATTAAAATTACTACAAACATCACCATCATTATCTAACATTAGTGAGTCAAAAAAGAAAAAGACACCATTAATAGGAAAAATAATTAAATCATATCCAAGTCTATAATTTTAGTGTATTTCATCATTTAAAACACAATTTGGTGAAAAATGATATATCACATTAAAATATTAATGAATGAAAAGGGAAAATATTCATCATTTATTCTCCAAAAGATTGTCATCATAAAAGATTTGAGGAAGGGTATTTATACTTGTTTTGCCCTAACCAAGTGTTACAATCATTGATGATTTGAGTGAATGGTGCACAAACTCTCAATAACCTAAGAGTCATGGCACTTATAATAAGTTCTTCCTGAGGACTTGGGTCCCTATGCCACTAGATCCTCACTCTATACTAGATACTAGTGGTCATTTGTTCCATTCCTTCTGGGCTGGTGAAAAACCTTTGATCAATAAAGTTGAAGTGTCCCATTTGAATCACTCTTATAACTTCTCCCACTTTCCATATCTCCCTTAGTCTTTTTCTTTCATTTTGAGTTCTTAGGTCCTCTATGACTTTCTCTCCTTTGATTGGGTCCTCTCATGCTGGTCCCTCTTGCACCATTATCCTTTTGTGTTTTTATCCTTATGTGCTCAATAAGTTTCATGCCATGGTACTTTTGTGCTTGGCAGTTATGCACCATGGTCTTCCCATGCCATGGTCCTTTTATGCCATGCTAGCTCTATGTCA
Source organism: Torreya grandis (assembly GCA_037957365.1). NCBI lineage: Eukaryota > Viridiplantae > Streptophyta > Pinopsida > Cupressales > Taxaceae > Torreya > Torreya grandis. Next base: position 1,734,816 of record JARHVA010001610.1, read on the forward strand.
AAATAAGACAACACTTAGTCAAAATTTGGGGCCAACATCCTTGAATAATACCAACCAAAGATGACATTTGATATTGAATGGGGATGTTTCACATATACTGTCATGCCTTTTGGGTTGAATAAAACACCAGCTGTGTTCTCACGCATATCCATAGAAGCCTTTAAGTATTTCATCCATAAGTTTTTTCAAGTCTACTTGGATGATTGGATAGTTTATGGATTGGTCAAGGACCATTGCCCTAACCTAAGGATCGTGCTTGAGCACTGTTAGGTCTTAAAAATCTCACTAAACTTAAAGAAGTGCCTATTTTATACACCCTTCGGTGTGCTCCTATGACATATTATTTGTAAGGATGGACTTATGGTAAACCCAACAAAAGTATCTGTTATTCTTTGCCTTCCAACAACCAAATATCAATGCGAGGTCCATGTTATTTTAGGACTTACAAGATACTATAAAAAAATCATTTATGTATAAGGAAAGGTTGATGCACCTCTAGAGGAAAATTTAAATCATAACGAGCACTTCATATGGATTTATTCTTATCAATAAACCTTTAAGACCTTAAAGGACAAGTTGGTGACCATTCCAATCCTCCAGTTCCCTGATTGGACAAGACCATTTCATGTCCCTGTTGATGCATCTAGAATAGCAATTGGTTTAATCCTTGAAAAACTAGGGGAAGGTCACCTTGATTACCCAATCTACTTTTCTAGTAGAAAACTCACTCCAACTACGAGGAATTACACCACCACAGAGCATGAAGCATTTTCAATGGTTTGTGCTTTGAATAAAATTTGATAGTACTTATTAGTAACTCCTTTTGTATTCTATATAGATCATGAGGCCTTAAAGTACTTAGTGAACAAACCTATTCTATATGGACAAATCTATCACTTGATAGTGTTATTTCAAGAGTTCTAATTCTCCATAATGGTCAAACCTAGTAAAGCCAATTGTGGCCTTGACCATCTATCTTGAAATGAATTTGGAGAACCACTACATACTATTGAACATGACTTGCCTAATGTTCAACACTTTCATGTTACTCATGTACTTGTGGAGTTGGATTATATTATAACATTTTAAACTAGTATCTCAGTGCCTGACTATCTCACTCTGTAGGCCAAGAAACAACTCGTGGTCCATGTTGCACCCTTTCAACCCATAGGAGGGGATATTTACAAGCTTGGCCATGACAACATTCTTTGATGTTGTGTTATGAAACATGAGCATTCTGAGGTGATTCAATAAGTTAATTAAGGTATTGCAAGAGGACACTATGTAAGAGAGGATACCACATGCAAGGTTCTACTAGATGGATTATGGTGGCCTACTCTTTTTCAAAATTCCAAGACATACATTAGGCTATGACATTTATCAACACATAAGGAAACCCAATCTATGAGATGCCATGCCTCTACAACCATTTATCTCTAAGGAACCATTTGAGAAATGGGCCATTGATTTTATTGGCCCCATCACTCTAGCTAGATGAAAAATAGGTTGATGATATATCATCATAGTGACTGACTATCTCATGTGCTAAATTGAAGCTGCACCTACAAGAGATTGTACTAATACCATTGCTATGCACTTGATTTGGGAGAATATCATAACTTGGTTTGGATTCCCATTAAGTTTTAATAGTGATCACAACACCCATTTTATAAGTGAAACTATTGGCACCACCATGATGAAGATTTGTAATATTGGCCAAATTGATTAAGATTATAGAGTCTCTATGGTACTATGGGTTTACCAAATAACTTACAAGCACCTGAACAAGAGCACACAATTTAATTTAGTATATGGCAATGAGGCAGTCCTTCTAGTTGAATTTTTGGTACCATATTTTTGCATTGTGTACATAGGACAATTAGATGAGGAATCATCCTTGAAAGCATGGATATATAATTTGTCACATCTTGATGAATCTTATTTCCTCATTCATTGGAGTTAGGATGTAGAAAAGTGTAAATAGAAAGCATGGCATGATCAACACATAAAGCACAAAACATTTTCTCTAGGAATGAAGGTTTTATTATATGACTCCAAGTTCACACACCCTTCTAGAAAACATTAGATTCATTGGGATGGTCCTTTTGTCATTAATAGCATTCAACCTAATTATTTTTTTCGATTACAAAGGTTGGATGGCCATTTCCTTCTTGGGCATTACAATGAAAGCTGACTTTGGTCATATTTCACTTCTGAGTAAGTAAAGTATATTAAATAATAAGGCTTATGCCATTAGTTTAGGATTTCCTATTTTTTAATAAAATTTCTACCTTTACTATGCATAACATTTCTTTAATGTAATTGTCTTTAATTTTTGTACTTATATTTTTGTGGAGGACCACAACTCAATTTTAGTGTGGGGTGAAAGATAGGTGTGCAATTTAATTAGACAAGTAGTTAATTAGGTTGTGCAAGATAATTTGGGAGCACAAGGTACTCAGGGCATGCAAGTTACTTAAGGAATGCAATAAATTTAAGGCACATAAATTACATATCCATGTTCCCACCATATAGTTTAAGAATTTGAAATAAATAGAATAGTTGTCTTCCACTCCAAGAAAAGCACAGGACACAACTGCCTTCCACATTAAAGGAAGGCACAAGACAGGATGCCATTAATACAAAAGAATATTGGTTGAAATAAATGTGCCAATGATGTGATAAAATATAATAGTTAAATGTATTTATGGTGAGAAGTGATGGTCGAAGAGCGATAGCCTTTAAAAAATGCATTTATGACAAAAAGTGATAGATGAAAGGAGAGGGGTAATAAATATGGTTAACTCCATCAAGCCTATAAAAAGGTGATTTAGTTAATTTTTACATTTTACCTTTTCATTTATTTGAGATTACTAAGTCATGACTAAATAAACACTAAAGCTAAGAGTAAAGAGAGCAAGTTTGATTACAAATAGAAATATATGAAGTAGTATGAGTTTATATATAGATATTAAGCCAAGCATTAATATTCTTAATAAGAGTACATGGTTAGTTTTGAGATACAACCAAAATAAGGAAAATTTTCAAGTTTTAGGGGAAGTCCACCATTAGAGGGTAGTAAAGCTCAAAAAATCCAAAGTCATCGACAAAAATCACATATTCCTTTAGGAATGTTGGATGACCATGCCTCAACCTTTACGCTCCTTGGAGGATGATGAATACTAAGAAAAAGGCCTTAAGGATTGATACACTACCAAAAATACTATAAGAAGAGGAAGTAATTCAAGGGGAAGAAATATTTATTAGAGAAGAAACATTAGAAGAGCAATCACAATGCATAAAAAAGGGAGAAGCTAGAATGGTGTGATATGCCAAGAAGACTCAATCATCTCTGCCCCCATCACTAATGATTGAAGAAATGCGGTATCCTAAGATAATGTTGCATGTGGAGGATTGGGTCTCCAAGGTACCCACATGTACTATTTTTGATTCCAACCATCGTCAACCTAGGAATGAGGTTGAATTACAAAATGATTATCAAGAAGAGTGACATAACACTAAAAAATAGTTGGTGTATGATCTTAAGATATTCAACACCTTGGACACTACGGGGTTATTCTAATCATTAGATTTTACTTACTTTGGAAAACCCATGGAGGGCATCAAGTTCCTAATCTTACACATCCATGAGGATTATCTCTACTTCACTGGGTGAAGCCTCAAAATCACACCCAAGAGAATAAGAAAGGTATCAAGGTTGTAATATTCAAGATTAGATGTGGCCTATGAATTATAGGATACTGATGAGGTCCAAAAGACAACCATGGTGCTGATGTATCAAAATCAAAGCCATGCCATGCATATTAAGAATTTGTAGGATCCTACCCTCTAGGTTGTGGTGCAGATAATCATGACCAAGATCAGTGGGATTGATTGTTGGAAGGAGGTAAACATGGATCAACTCTACATCACCCAAAAAGTTAATCAAGGCTTGAAATATAATTGGGTTATGTATTTTAGCCATAAAATTATCAAAGATGAAGACCCATCAGATCCCCAATCACAGGTTTTCATAGGGAGTATTTTTGATTTTAATGGTTTTTTATGAGATCCATGTACCATATTAGACCATGGGAGTGATAAAGTGGGCATAATCACCCAAGAATAGGTCCCCTACTAAGCACTATAAGGCATTCACATGCCCAGGGCATATCACCCCCTCTTACAAAATAAATATGAAATATTGGTTCAATGGTATGAAGGAGGCATTTAGGAATGGATGGCACATCTTGAAGGATTTGTACCCCTTGGCCATTGAGAAAGTGTAATTCAATGTGAAGAAAAACTTATCTCTCATGCGTATTAGTATGGTCCCTTTCAAATAATTGTCTGCATGGCTAAAGTTATCATATGCCTTTTCAGCACGATACTTCATCGACTCCATGAACTGGATCTATGATGCATAACCTATTGTCTTAGAGGTAGACAAGATTGACTTGGAGATTTATACTCTCTGGAAGATATATGTCTATCTAAGTAAGAAGGCATATAGGAAGAAGGAGACAAACCAAATAGATATCAAGGTCAAGCCCATACTAGTGGGAGAATAGGTAGACAATCTATTTTATATGTTATGATCCAAGAATAAAGACTCAAAGGGTGCATAACATGAGAGGGAAAATCTCCCACCATTACCTCCCTTAAAGAAGAAGAAGTAGGCTATGCATTATGCTGGTACAAGCACTTACTAGTTTCCTCAAAAATGGTAGAGGACTGCCCAAACACCATAGCTAAGCCCCTCACCACCAAGATCCTCACCTCCTTGACCTTCTCTACCTTGACTTTCTCCACCTTGACCTTCTCATTCCCAACCCTTTCCACCCAAAGTTCCACCACCATAAGTTTCTCCACCCCCACTTTCTCCTCCACACATTCCTCCAACTCTGCATTCTTCCCATATGACAACTCTGTAGGCATCCCCCCAAAAGTTTCATCATCAGGGGATGGACCACATCGAGCCATATCATAAGATCCTGAGCAAGAAGTCCCTATATTACAAAAGGAATAATTAGACTCTGATTCTGAGAAGACACCATCCTCAGTGTGTGAGGAGGAGGCAACCTTTGAAGACTTGTCATTAGACATTTGGGGTATAATCGGTGAAGAGGAGGATGGTGAAGAATATGAAATGAGTAGAATGGATATTGGTATCACTTCATTAACTATCAAAGCCAATGTCAAGATATTAGAGTGTGACCCAAATAAAGGGAAGGAGATGGTCGGGTCCACAAAAGAGCCTACCATTGATGCATCTACCAATCTATATGACTGATGTCAATTGAGTGCCCCTAACATGATGCTGTATCTATAGCTGTACTTCCTTCTTGATGATGAAACTATAGAAACAAGGAAGCAGGTCTCCTTCTTAATGGACATGTATAATGAGGAGCATCACATTGATCTAACTTAAGATAACCTTATTTTAGGTCTTAATGCTCTTGTGTTACCCAAACCACTATGGGTTGATCCCCAAAAGATCACCCCTTTGCAAGCTAGTGTGACATTTTTAAAGATGGCTTTGAAAGTCATGCACCAGAGCATATTATCCAACTCTAATGCACGTGATGTAGAGATAAAACATGCCCAGGTGGTGGGTATGTATGAGAATGAAGTTACTACTAAGAAGGTACTTGCCAAGGAAGTGCCTGCTTTAAAGAAACAAGTAAAGGAGGCCATAGAGACAAAAGTAAAAATAATAAATTTTTACAAGATAATTTTGGGCTAGGAGCCAGTATTGGCTGATAGTGTGCCTATCAATGGGGATGTCATAGATAAATTAGAGACCCCGATGAACCTCTTGTTGAAGAACTATAATGAGCAGTTAATGTTGAGGAATGAGGGACTAGAAGTGGTAGAGTAATTCACCGAGTCAGTCAAAGTATGTAAGTGTGCCGTAGAAAGAGTTGGGGAAGTCATCCCCATCTTGGATGGGATTTTTGAAAGGTTAGCATGCCCAAATAAGATCTTGGAGTCTCAGATCCAAGCAGAAGAAGCCTAGATGTAGAAAATGGTTGATGCTTCCCTCTTAATAAGGGATCATGTTGAGCACATAAAGGCATTCAAGGATGTGGAAATGCTGGAAGAAAAGATCAATGCACATTACCAATAATTGAATGCTAGTTTTATATCCCTCTAGGGATAGGTTTTCGAAGAAGTATCAACATTAGAAGACATACATAAGGATGCCAAAACATCCCTAGATGATTTGGTCAAGAAATCTAATGAGACAACTAACCAACCTGAGGAGATGAAGAAGTCAAAAGAGGCCATTTAAATAATAACTACCAAGTTGTTTGGCACATTGTCACATTGGGATAGTGTCAAGAAGTAGATCAAGCAAATGGGTCTTGAATTTTTGGTAGAGGTTGCCAATGAGATTTAGTCTATGATAGACTGAGAGCATAGTGTGTGGTGATGTTGGACCCCAAATTTTGTCTAAATGTTTTGATATTTTAGCACAGAACTGGCATGATGTGGAAGGAGCATAGCACATAAATTCTATGGCAAAAAACATGAATGGCATAGAAGCACCATGGTGTGTAACCCACAGGGTGTGAAAAGATAAGGGCATAGATGCACCAGCATGAGAGGACCTAGTCAAGAGGAGAATTAACCACAAGGAACCCTAGAGCATAGGACTTGGGACAATAGCAGAAGACTTGGGGAGCATGTGGGAAGCAAGAGATAGTTAAGGAGTGATTATTGAGGATAACTCAGACCTTATTCATCAAAGTTTTTTACTGGCCCACAAGGAGATAAACACATGGAAGCAAGGATCTAGCATAGAGCGAGTATATAGGGTGTGTAAAGGCTCGGGTCCTAAGGATAAGTTAGTTGATAGATCACCACAACTCTTAGTTTGTGGAGAGTTCATTGGCCAAATACTCCTATCATTATTATTGTAAATACTTGGTTAGGGATAAATAAGTATAAATACCCCTATTGTAAAGCATTATGGATGGATTTTTATTGACATCATTCAACCAAAGCTTAATATATGGGATGCAAATTTTATAACCATTATTATGTTCATGTTCCTGTTAAATGGATATATGTGTATCAACAATAGGTTGAGTTGAGCATTGAGTGATTGGAACTTAATATGAAATCTATGTAAATATTTTCCTTGTGTGAATAATAGAACTTCATGGCACTCTTTTACGTGATTATGGTGGTTGAATGTAATGATACTAGGATTAAATTAGTTTATATTTTCTTCTATATAATATATAACTAAATATACATCTAACCTAAAGAACATAACTAGTTAATGTTACTACATAACATAACTTATGGGAACTAGTATCTAGTTGTGTACTTCTAGTGAGCATGCAAGATTACAGTCTTGTGTGAAAGGGCCAATGCACTATCTTGTTGGGTTACACTTCAGTGCTGAAGCACTAATAAGGATAAAAGCCCAATAAGTACCATGTATGTGGTAGATGTAATGTATGAATGATTGTATCATTACTATATATATGTTATAAGTTGCATGCTGCAGGTATTTATGCATATTAATAGACCCATTAATTAAAGTTCATTTTCTAAGTTGAGAACAAGGTTGTTAAGAATATTCTAAGGAAAAGATAGCAAACTCCAAGTATATTAAATATCTAACTTTGTGGATTGAAAATAAACCTCTTATGAAGGTCTAATGTTATTATGTAAACACTATAGAATACTTAAAAGTAAAGTGATTCAAATCATTTGATAGTTAATTCAATTCAATATCCTTCCAAGTAAGCAGATTAGGCCATCCAGACCTAAAGAGTAGAGTTTCCATTGAATTCTAATTTTGAAGAAAGTAATAAAGGCAATTAGTTTCTTATCCTCAGAGATAGTCTCCAAATATCTTAATAAAGCTTTATAAGAATCCTTTGATGAGATTAGATTAATAACACCTTTTCAAGACCAAACACGTCTATACATAATACTAGAACAGTGCTTAGGACTTAGTCAACGTTTTGGGTACTTTGGTGATCTAATTGGTATTTTGAGCTTGTGTAAAGACACCTATGAGTCTTGTATCATTGTCTTGATATTTTCATTGAGTTTTTGAATTGAATGAGTCCAAAAAACAAGGTAGTTGTAGACCTCTTTGTATCAAGTCCTTAAGAGGTATAATTTGGCCTAATAGGCCTGTAAAAGGAAGAGTTGTTATCATCCAAGTTTTGAGTTGCATTTATTCATGCACTAAGAATATTGAGTCAAATAATTTTTGAAACCATCATAATATTGTTCAAAGAAGTGAGGATGTATAATTGAGTTATGTAGGAGTCCAAGAAGGGTTTTGATTGAAGGTAGATTACTATCTTGGGATCAAGTACCCTATTTTAAGTCATTGAAAGTGTCTTTTGATCTGAATACAGAGGTTAAAAAGTTAAGAGATAATACTAAAGAATAAGGTCATTCGTCTTTGAATACCAATACTCAAAAGACATTTTGTGATAGACTAAGAGATAATTTATGGTTAGGAAGAGACCTAATTGCAAACAAGCTTCAAGAGGACCTTGAAGTAGACTAGGTTGAGTAAGTGGAGACTTAATTTGACACCAATAAGGAATATTAAATATCAAGATATGAATTATGTATTTAGGTAGGGCATACTCCTTGAGATCAAGCTATGGCTCAATTATTTAATTAGGTAGAGCATACTCAAGTAGATAAAGTAGATAGGGAATACTTAAGTAGGTTAAACAAACATGTAATACTCAGTGATATAGATATATTACATACATAACATGATTTAAAACCTTGTTTCTCATTCTATTTTCTGATCTTAAACTTTTGAAAACTAAGTATTTACTATAATAGAATTTAAAAAACTAACTTCTAAATGGTAACTCCTATAGCTCTGTAATCAATCTCAAAAGATGGTGAGTGGCCCTAGTTTTTAATATAACTTATAATTAACATTTATTTTACTAAATATACCATTGCAAAACACCTAACATGACAAAACAAATTTAGTGCAAAGGGCGTACAGCTCTTAGGGTCGGGACTGACCCTTCCATGTTTTGCATTAGTTTTTAAAAAAAAAATGAGCATACATCCTTTATAGAAAATGCTTTGTTTTTTTCATTGTGTCATTTTTTTGTCCCTGAACTTTGTGCATCTACCCCACTATCCATCAGGAATGTGTCATCATAAAAAATAGAATTAGGAGGAAAGAGTATAATAGTTTTTGAAGAGATAGGAGGAAGAGGAGTGATATAAATCCAAGTAGGATCTCTAAAAAGAGATTGAATAATACTCCAAACAATGTGTGGACAATGTGTATGCTTCACATGATAATGAAGATCCATGAAAACATGCAATAGCAAGTGACCAAGAACCTTATCACAAGTGTTAGCCCACTTATTGTACTAACCCAAGTTAGCAAGAGCAAGAACTTGTCCATATAGGAATGGAGTACAATTATTTATTGTGAGCAAGTGTCCCATATACGCATGCCAAGATGCATAGTTGGCCTTTCCTATAAGAACCACTAGTGTAGAATCAACTCTCCTTATTTGTTGGTATCTCTCAAATAGAGTCGACATGACTAAGAGAAGACAACAAAGAAGTGCAATATGAAAACATTGTACAATGCAATCGATAATAACCTCCATAACACATACTCAATGTGTGGATGTTAGACTCAACCAAAAATGTGTCCAAGAATGAGAAAATCATCCAAAGAGTTGACAAGCAATGGTGCACGCTCTAGAGACGGGCTTTAGACTAGGCTAAAAATGAGTCCATATAAGTGAGTGTAATCAGTGCACAATGACTCCAAAGTGACAACAACCCTCCTTAGACAATCAACAGTGACCCCCCTTATGTTTTCAAGTACAAGTCATGTTCAAGTGAATGGACGATGGGCTCAGTTGATAATGCATCCATGAATGTGAGACTAATATGTGCTAATGATGCAATTACTAGTACACACACTAGGTATGGATGTCAAAATCAACCGATAATGTGTCCAAATAGGTAAGAGCAAACAATGCACAAGTGATAATACACATTTCAATAGATAGACGTCAGACTCTACTGACAATATGCCCATGAGAATGAGCAATTAGTGCAATTAACACCAAATTAATACACGTAAAAATGAAAATAAGTGAAGAGGGACATCACACTCTACCAATAATACGTCTATAAGGAGTACAAATGAAAAATACAAGCAAATTGAATAAGAAATAAGAAACTGCTTTATTTTGCTTGTGAGAAGGTCTGAGTTCCTCCCAGATTAGGCTCACCCTCCTCTTCAACTAACAAGAATAACAAAACTTGAGTTAAAATAAATATTTACAAATAACTTCTTGTACTATCTATTTACTCCCTTACAATATCTTCCAAAAATATTGTTTTTATAAAAAAACAATTAAAAAACTCCCTCCACTATTAATAAACCTTCCTCATTTATAACAATCTCCACCTCAAATAAATTTCCACTAAAAAGAGTCTCAAATGGGGCTCGATTACTTGAGCACCTCCTAACCCAATGTCTTACCAAGAGACCAAATTGCCGAAGTGCTTATCGGCAACATCAAACAATTATATAACAAAAATCATACTTAAAGGTGTTCAAATGGCAATTTTTTATTTTTTTTTTGAATTAAAAAACAAATCTTACCGTCTAGGGTTCGACCTTTGTTTTGTTTTCTGACAGCTATTGGGTCCCCACGGTGAGGGAAGGTGGCTTTGTAGCAGTCCACGGGAGTGCAAAATGGCAGCGTGAAGACCGCGGGCGTAACCCAATGTGGAGGTAGCTGTGTTGGAGGCGCAGGCACAGAAGATGGAGAACAGGCGTGGGCGGCGAGGTAGGACCAACTGGTGCATGACGAGGTACGCAAAGGAACGACGAGTGCCTAGTTGGACAACTGGATTGAAAGTTCAACGGCATAGAGGAGGCCGCGAGTGGACAGATCGATGCATGGAGATCAGCAGTGGTGGAAGTCGTTGAATCAGTCGTGGGAGGTAGTACGGCGAGGCAGCTGCAAGACGAAAGGCTGAACGTACCGCATAGGAGAGGAACAACCACTACGAGGTCTTTAAACGATTGTGTGGAGGCCTACTATATGCCTGATAGAGCAACTCAACGTTGAGGAAAGGCATTTACCAGAAAGAGAGTAAGCTCATTGTGCGGGAATCCCCCGTGTCCAATCTCACGATCTGTCTTAAGAAACCACATACACTCTTTGAACGGGGAAGCTTAGGCACAAGGTCTTTGAAGCAGAGCCAGAGAGTTGGTAAGGTAGACATGTATGCAGATGTAAACATAGTGGATCTGTGGATTCATGTGCTCAATTCAACGCTGGAGATGGGCTTGGCTCCCAAGTTGTGCAGAGGGTTTGCTGACCTGTTCAAAAAATAACACACAATTTCTTGCTCCAATGTTAGGGGTATGAAAATACTAAACATGTTGTCTTTCCCAAAACGTCAATGAAAATGCCGTACATCAGTTAAAGGAGAAAAGCTACAGATGATCATGCAAATCTACAAGCTTTCTCGAAACAAATTTCAGTTAGAATACAATACAGAAAAATTACTCAACATTTTCATAAAACAATAAAATGATGTACTTGCACTGATATTATGAAAGAATCGAACACCTGATTGGTAAAAATCGAGCACACGTATGTAAGATTACAAATGTGGAATCAAAGTGAAGTAGAACTTCGTTGTTGAACATGAAATCAAGCTAAATCAAACTGAGACAATTTTGTATTTAGTTTGCATTGATTTGCATTAATAAAAAGCTCACAAAAAGGATTTATATATAAGTGGAAAATAAGTGAATTTTAATCATGTTATTTATGTGGGACTAATTTCTCAAGAATAAATAGAAATAAGTCGTATAACTTAATATGCAATAAAGGGAATGCTTGCCTCCCAACTATATGATATAATTATGAATCCAAGCTTTTGTCTAACCCCAAAATCTAAAAAGTGACCCAAACCTTTTAAAACATTCTATAGTGGGAATATTATATGAACTTAAAGAAGTTAATAGACATGTTTCATATTTAAATAACAATAATACTCATACTAAATTACTCAGAGTACTACATAGGAAGAAGGGTAAGAAAATTAAGGTTGAGAAATAAAAATAAATTGATTTTTAGTAAAGTATGAATATGACTCGACTATCATTTATTTCCCTTAAAATTTAATGAATTTTCAATTTATAAAATAAACATTCCTTTTATTTTACATATATATATTTTAATTTAAAAAATAAATCTATATAAATTTACACCAAAAATTTACATACAACCATTATAAATTAAATAAACATCTAATAATAAAATAATAATGACCAACTTGTTCTTTTATTTTTTCTTTTTGATCATACTTGATTATCTCTCTTCATTGTTCTTTCCCTTTACTTCCCCCAATTCTAGTCCAAGACATTCATAATTATACTCTAGATAGATAGAATGTAATTTTTTTTAAATTTTTATTATTATTTTTTTAACATTTTCATATAAAAAAAAGGAAATTTGTTTCCACAATCAATTTATCATGTAAGAACATTTGTCCTTCCCTGAGCCTTTTGTTATCCATTTGTATACAACCTCATGGAGAAGATAATTCCATGATTTATGTGTCTTTTTAAAAATCTCAAACGTGCAGCTATCAAATACTCTATTTCATTCTATTTTAGACCAATGAGGGGAAAAATGCTTTAAATTTTTTTTAGAATTATCTTATATTTTTTTGAAATCAAACATAGGTAATAATTCATTCTAGGTTTACATGCCTAATGATTAAAAAGAATTGAATAAAAGTTTTCATACATATACACTTCATAAGGCTATTGAAAGATTCACAAGGATACATATGAACTATGATATAAGTCAAATACATAGATATAATTTGTGGTACAAGTTATCAAGGTTTTTAAATAAGTTTGTTTTGGTTAAGTTAATGGTTACTTTTTATTTATTTCTTTTTGTTATAATATATTTTTTCATCTCTACACTCAATTAAATTATTATAAAGTTCATGTTAATAATGATAAAAATAATTATTATAATATTGATATAAATTGTATCTCAAAGTAATACTCTTAGATTAAAGAATATAAATGAGTCTCACAAGGCAATCAATTCAAGGAGCCTTGAATAATTAAAAATGGGTTTAAAATGAATCCCAATCATTCTAAAGGGATTAGAATGAATCCTCTTCATTTTAATCTTCACATGAGGGCTTTGTTCTAAGCCTTGTCTAAATATCATCTCTCAAACATCAACTCTTTTTTTAGTATTTTCTATGACATGGTGTTAGCGTCAAGGGGGTTCATTCTAACCCCCTTGGAATGAAATTCTAAGTTATCCAAGTGGAAATATCACATTGGCTTCAAAATGCCGCTTAAAATGATGTAATTTAGGGTAAAAGAATAAATGAAAACACGTGACTTTACATGTAAATATATCTATTTATGAGTTTTCTAATAAAATATTTTTTGAATAAAATAAAATTTAATATTTATTTTGATTTATTGTATCAAATATATTTATTTATAAAATAACGTACCATTTTTTTCAAGAATTATAAAACTTATGAGAGCATATTAGAAAAGACTGAAAAAAATCACTACACTTTTTTTGAATCTTCTAATTCTAATGGTGAGAAAATTGGTCCATTATAATATATGTGTGTGTGTATGAAGTTGTAAGTATCTATATTAATAAATATAATCTTTAAATAATAAATAATAAATTAAAAAACATCATAAAAATATATAAACATAGTTTTACACTGTGCCCATGTCTCTAGGACATATGTCCAATAAATCTTAAATAAAATATAATGTTTTATAAAACTTAAGAAAAGGGAGACTGACTACTCAATATAACTTTATATCTGTAAAACATACACAATGTATATTTTGTTATTATATATATATATATATATATATATATATATATATATATATATATATATATATATATATATATATATATATATAGATATATTCTAACACTTAAAATGAAACATCTCATTAGTTTGCACAATTTTTACATTTTGTATGATTTATTCTTTATTTCATATAAAAATTGATAAATGTATACATTTTCATTTTTTGGTGGATTTTTTTTTATTAAAAATTGGAACACTATATAATGCTTGAATCCCTCCGCTTCCTCACAAAAAAACTTATATGTATTAATAAATAACTACGTGTATAACTCATAATATTACCCACCTTAATTACTTAGTGAATCGTAAGTTGTATACATGGTTAGATTGATATCCAACCTAACAATTTTCATAAACCATCTAAAAATATCAATAATAGTGAGGAAATAACTAACACTAATATTGTATAAAATTAATTCCAACTCATCATAACATATCAGTACGATCAATGCAATGACCATGTCCATGAGTGATATACATCCATATTAATACATGACAAGCTCAATAAAATTTACTAAAATGAAAATATTGATTATAACACAATAGCATCTAAAATAAAAATTTGGAGGCCATAGATGGCATGATATTATATGTCACCTGCACAATCATTGCAATGTCAAAATGTTCACTAAATACTAATGATAATATAACCTTGTATCTCATGGAAAATGACCTATTTTTTTTTTTTTTTAAAATTATGTGAGGCTTACATAAATCGTATATGTACACAAAACAGTTATCCTTATAGCCACAATGAATTACATCTCTAACCTTAGGTCATACTTGTCATGGGTACTCAACAAAACATAGGCTATATATAGGGTTTTAAATCCAATATCCAAGTTCATATGTAGACATGATAAAATTATAATAATAATGAACGAATGCTAAAACAAATAGGAATGTTACATTAAACATCCGAACATGTCCATAACTAGTCCATATGATGAACTAAGATAAAGTATATAAATCATGTCCATAATCTTGTGAAATCTAGCATGGTCTTCCTTGTTGAGTCATGGGAGGACATGTTGTCATAGAAGAAGAATATTTATATCCAATTAATTGATAATTCAATTGCTATCAAAAGATAAAACTTGAAATACAATTCGTAATAGGATACCCTTCTTCTAGAGCCAACATATTTTTTTACCTAGAATGATATATATCATCAAAAATTAAAATAATAAATGTAAGTCATAGCAAGATACTCATATGTTAAAGTTAACATATTTATTTATCCAAGATGCCAAAGGTTATCAATAAGTAAAACATGAAAGAAAACTTATAATAAGATACTCATTTTCTAGAGCTAACATCTATTTTAACTGGGATTTTTGCATATTATTAGGTAAGTGAAAGAAAGAAATAAAACATGTAGCATGATACCCATCTCTTAGAGATAACATATGCTCTTCTCCTAAATAATATACCATTTAATTTGACGAGGATTTCAATATGGATATTGATCTTGAAGAATGTGGGAGGAGAGCCAGTGATGGCTTGATAACTATTTGCTCCCATTTGGCTCCTAGGAAAACAATTGAACATCAAGACCTTTAGTTACTTGTAATAATTGTAGTTGTACACCTCTTGTCAACATCTAATAAAGTAGAGACCATCAATGCATGTGGATGTGATACTATAACTAACCAAAAAAATTAAACGAACCATTCAAAACAAACTCAAAAGATTACATGGTTAGTCCTTACAAAGTTATACATCATATATAATAAAAATAATCATGTTATGTATTCAAAGAAGCATGAACAATGACCATGTATACTGATCATAATACATCCAACTAGATCATGACTGATAATTGATAATTATCAATTATCAATTGTTATCTCTATATCTCAAATCATATAACATTGATGAGAGAGAATAAAGTAGAGGAAGAGAGAGAAATACTATATTTTTTAATTTAATGAATCAATGCCAAGTACAATTCATAACTACAATTGGAACACTAGTAAACTATCAATAACAATTCAATCAATAATGAATTAAATCAGCATGAACACATATTACAGATACTAAGGTTATTTTATAGATATCCAATGGTCATATAAAAGGCAAGCAATAGAATAGAAAGGGAATAATGACATGAGTCCATGAAACAAGCAACAATTTCTAACGTCTATGCTTAAGATATCATGATACGACAATGAACAACATATTCACATCAAGTTCCATTAGAATGCAATCCTCTATGAAACTTGTCCCACTCTCTATATACTTGCATTATGGTTGGATAGTCTAATAAACACATTTGTATAGGGAGGATTTTTCATGGTAAAGATACTTCCGCATGTAAAACATATCTACTAATAATATTAGCTAAGGTAAAATAATATATCTGAATACTAATGGGTCTTCAAAAATAAGGCGACTAAAAATGGATGAAAAAAACTAATGCATACATCATGACCAACTTGGGGTACACCCATGGTACTAAATTTATAATAATGTAATTAGATAAACATATCAAAACATACCTTAAGAAAGGTCAGCTAAACGATAGGTGACTATATTATCAAAACGTTATGAATGCCAAAAATAAAACATAATATTCATGTTTCATAGTTAAAACAATACCTATTTAACAAAAAAGATAAATAATTATAACATCATGCATGATATAAATTAAAAACTGAAACCATATTGAAAATTTTCATTAACATATTTATACCATTAATCAATGTATGATGTACACTCTTGGTTAAGTATTTATTTAAAAAAAAATGGTAGTAGTAACCAGAGCATGAGAAATATTTATCAACATATCCAAAACAACAGACAAAATCTTTCAAATACTTTTGAAGATGATCTTCCTGTATTTCATGTATAGCTTAAAATTATTACAGCGGGCAGCTTTGAATTGGTTTCAAATCTCCTACACCTCTCGAGTTCCCCCCAAAAAAAAAACAAAAAAACTACACCGTATGTTTTTAAATAGTTTATATACGGCGCAATTTGTATCTTTTATCACTTTGTTGAATGTCACTACTATTCTTTTTACCATCGTTATTTAATCAAAGTAGCTCTTTAAAAAATCGCACTAAAGTCACTATTTTTTTTGGGTGGATGTCAAGCCGCTAATAATTTGTCATAGTAAAGTATTAATGATAGCGACCTTTCAATATGAGTGATGAAAGTTATTTTTCTGAAAATGTTGTAAACACTAGTTATTTTGCTGAAAATTTTGTAAACACTAGTAATTGCGGCGGTTTGAGTCGAAACCGGAAAAAAAAAAAAAAAAAAAGTGGCTCCTAATCAGTGATGCTAGTAAGTACAAAGGTCCGACATTGAAAACATAATAATTTTTCTAATTCATTTTAGATATTTTATTCATAAATAATAAAGTACTCCATGCGAAAAAAAAAAAAAAAAACGGTTTCACTATCTCCTTCAAGTTAGTTTCATTTATAAAGCTTTAAAATTGTATGTAGATTATAATTTATTTGTAATTTTTTATTTCTATCATTTTATTTTTATTATTCTACTTGTAAAGTATAAAGATATTATTATAGCCTTTTATTATTTAATTAAAGTGTCATGGATTGTTTTTTAAAGAAATCAGAAACATTAGATATTTAATTTAATATAGATATTATATTTTTTTGCACAAGTTTTAATTATGTTAAAATTATTATCTTAAATATATAAATTGTGTAAAGAATGATGTGATATGGATTATAAGTTTGATAATCCCTGTTTTTATATGTAAATAGAAGAATCAATGTTATTTTTTTATTTTATTTTTTAAATTTTTATTAATATATTTTTTATTTTTAATTATTTTAATAATACAAAAATAAGTCAATAATTGATAGAATATATAATTTCAATCAAAAGTTCAGTTTTTAAAATTTTTAGTGGGTAAGAGATGCCTATTTTAAACTGAAAAAAAATGATTTGCATATCATTTTATCTATTAAAATATTTTTATTGTTAAACAAAAAAATAATATTTAAGAATTGATTAACATTGTAAATTCACCTACAAAATTTTATATATTATTATACATTTTATATATTTTTTCTTATGTTTATTTGATACTACTATCTTTTAATAATAAGTTCATTCTTTACATCAACAATGATTCATACACGATCACTTGATTAATTATAATAATTTAAAAAATAAATGTTAATTAATAATTTAAATAATATAATTAAAATTAAATACTAAAACATTTTATTCATTATTTTATAACTATTTTCATGTTTAAACAAATATGTAAATATAGACCTATCATCAACATAACTCTTATAACTACCTTTTTCAAGTTAACTATAACAACACTGTAACTAGACTTTTTATGAGGTTGCCCGCTCTTATTGAATACGTTGAACATTATTTTCCCTCAATTTAATTATAGTTTAGATAGAACCAGCAAATTCAAAAACAAACAATTAAATAGGGGGAGGAGAAAAATAACAATAGCGTCCACCATGATTAATTTTCTCTTAAATTAGTGTTGAAATTACTTTTTATAAAATAGAAATACATGATTGCATTAAAACCATTGTTGTAACATAATTTTTTTTATTTTTAAGATTTGCATACACTTACATAGCTATCTACATACTTCCATCTTAATTTATTGTATCCGATAAGATTAAAGAAAAAACTGGATGGTATGCATGGCAGCGGTTGCAACCATTATGCATCTATCCAAAACCGGGGAAACGCTTTTCGGGGCTGTTACCCTCTGAGTTTTTGGATTTCGTCTGACATTCATGAAACACACAGTAGGTCTGTGTTGTATCCAACAGCACAACAAACAATCCAACCAATAGGGCAAACACCAGCCATGGTTTCGACAGATGCCGTTGATAGAATTCAGTGAAGATAGTTTTGATTTTGCTTTTATAATAATTTTTGGTGAGCACTTCACGGATTTGAGATTTCAAGCCTTGAGGAGGCTCCAGCATTCCTGTAAAGAAAGAGTTATACATGCCGTCCCACATCTTGGCCACGTAATCGTCAGTTATCATCAAACTATCACGACCAATAATGTCGCAATTCCTCAGTAAATGAACGTCTTCTGGGGTGTCGATGAGGCAATCCATCAGCTCCACGTACCGCGAAACAGATTTCTGTTTGCTGCTGTCATTGAATTCCAACGCAAGGAAATTCCTTAACACTACTTCAGTGTAAGTGACTGAAATTACTATCCGGGGAAGAAAAAGCGTGTCGGAATACTTATCAAATCTGATATTACCAAGCCCTTCGGAGAAGGATTTAAACTGAATTCCGGCCTTGACCAGTTCCGTTGCATTGTATTTGTCGAGAAAATCTTGATTACCGCTTTTGGCTGGGTGAGCCCAAACAAAAGCGAACAATGCAGCAACCATGTCGTCCATGGCAGTAGCGATCCTCTTCCAGCAGGTACGCTTCATGGACACAGGATCTTCCGCGCTCTGAATTTTCAGGAAGGAGGAAACATATTGGTGCATGCAACCGAGCAGGTGATGTTCATCCGCCATTGCTTCTTTCATATCGACTCCAGAAACCTCAAAGCAACATAGATCAGTCGATATCCGTCTCTGCAGATCATCTTCAAATTTCTTCTCATCGGCTTTGTTCGCCTTTAGAGCTCTATCCACTTCTTTGAGGAAGAAAAGAGGTATCTGATTTTCCACCTTGGCAATATCACATTTTATACTTGCAATTGCAGGTGGATGATCAGACTCAGGATCAGTGCGGTTATTGAAGCCCTTTTTCAAAAGCTGCAAAAGAAACAAAGCGTCTACCATCATCATCCACCCAAAATTTTGAGACTCGTCCTCGCCCTCTTCCGCCCACTCGTCTTGTTCGATCTTCCAGTCGTAGAACTTTTCAAATTTGTCTATCATATTCTTCTCACTGATTTTTTTGTGCAGGCCTTCGATGAGCTCGGATCTACCTCCCACTGCAACTGCAACTGCATCCCTCGCAGATTTGACCTTGTACATTTCCATGGGAGAAATGTCGGACAGGCGATGATGGTAAGAAGCCACGGAATCATCTTTGAGTGTGCGATGGTGGTAAGGGCCGAGTGATACCATTTGAGGAATGTATGCCTCTTTGTTGCCATTCACAATAGCCGGTGGCAGACGCATCATCACTCTCCTAACTTCAACTTCATCTGGCACCGCCGTTAGAAGATGTTTAACATCTACAACCCAACTTGCTGAAATAAGTTTTTGCTTATCACTTTCACCTGAACCCGTCATGATGACTGGAATGCAAAGGACAAAGTTAACAATTGGTTTCAACTCGTCCCAATCATATAAATTACAGAGAAATACGGAAACTTAAATCCACTGTACCAGCGGTAGCATCTATACTTTTGTTGTTACTCAAGAATTCTTCTAAAATGTTATTCCTTCCTCCTTATTTCATCTGTGATGGATGTGACACTACAAACAAAAGTGGAAAGCATGCAGACCCATATTTCCCCGTTCGAAATTCGTGGTGTTTTTCTTCATACTTTAGACTTTCAATAGAATCAATGTTGGGTAAAGTTTTGCATTAAAATAACCAGTCTTCCAATTAATTATGAAGGGAATGATATCTCGCTACTTTGTTGGCCGCCTAGGGTTCTTCACTGTCCAACCGAATAAGTATAAAACAATGGGTAGGGGCTAATATGCATTCAAATCAAACGTATGTGTCTTATTCCTTAATAACTAGCAGTTGCCCTCATGGTGGATGAAAAATCAGAAGTTAAATAGAAGTAGTTCATATTTGGTTTGTTGTAACGATAAAATATTTCAATTTATATTTTTTAAATTAAATATTTGTAGTTGTTTTTATTATTTTATAAATAATTTTGGTTTTAAGTTGTATAATTCAGTTTTTAATTTTTTTGATTGTCTTTATAGAAATATTGCATAATATTTATTATAATTTATATATATATTAAAAATTTATTATTATATATATATTACATTATTTATATAAATATTAGATTATAAAATTTATTTGATATGGGAGCTATAAAATAGACTCCGGGATTTCATTATCTTGTCCCATGATCAACAACATTGCATCATTGATTTGAGTTGCACATGAGACGTGGAGCCCTATTACAATCAAATTGATTCTCCCAATGTCGTCATCTACCCTTGACAAAAGAAAATGAGCAACATCCTCATCCACCCTTAACAATAGGAAATGTCTATTCAAATATGTTATTACCTTGCTCTAACAATATAAGTTGAAAGACCTTGTCATTGCCCCTCGCCATTTCTATGCAACTCACCATGGAATATTTTAGTATTTACATATTCTATATTGCTTTGCCTTTTCTTTTAAATTTTTGTGTATGACATTTTTGTATATTTTTAACCCTAATGTTAACTACTCATAAGTGTCAACATATTGGTGGCATGGATGGATGGAAGATAAAAGATGGATTACGTGACTTCAACGGTTGGTTTGTTAATCAAAGCAACTTCTTTCCATTTTCCATATGGAACCAATAATGATTTTCTATATTTTCTACCCATACGTACAACACAAGCTTCTTGTCATATGCCACCATGGCATGGACCATATAAAAGCTCATATAGAACCTTTCCACCTCGACATCTACCAAGATAAGCACTAAGTACATTGTATTGTTGATGTTATCTGCTAATTCCCATGAGGGTTGCCAAGTCAAACCTTTTCAATGCTTTGTCTAGATAATATGCTTCATCCCACTATTATTTCCTAAACCTCATGGGAATGACATTCATCACATTGGAGGCAATTTTGTAACCTTTGATAAGCTTGACATCTTTATATACTGAGACAAATCTATACAATAAACTTGTCAAACAAAAACCTTCGACGTAAATATAATATATTAAAATATTATATAATACACACACACACACACACACACACACACACACATATACATACATACATATACATACATATACATATATATATACATATACATATATATATATATACATATATATATATACATATATATATATATATATATATATATATATATATATATATATATATATATATATATATATAATAAGTTAGACCTTTTCAAGGCTTTGTCTAGATAATATGCTTCATCCCACTATTGTTTTTAAAACCTCGTGGGAATGACATTCATCATATTGGAGGCATTTTTGTAGCCTTTGATAAACTTGACATCTTTATATGTTGAGACAAATCTATACAATAAACTTGTCAAACAAAAACCTTCAACGTAAATATAATATATTAAAAGATTATATAATATATATTATATATATTATATATATATATATATATATATATATATATATATATATAATTTAGTTATAATAATTATTGTATACTATAACATCAAAGTATTATAATATTACAATTTATAATTAATATATATCATAATATAATAATAATATTTAATATATCTAATTTTTAGATAACATATGTTTTATCTTTAAAAAGTCCAAAATAAAAATGGAATATGAGTCTTCTATCTTTCCCTCACACAATCTGTTGCATCCACCTGTCCTTCACACACTGCATGCCATCCACATGTTTCTCCCAGGTATGCCTCTCTCATATGCTCTTTTTATATTGTCTGAGTCCTTGGACAACTGTATCTTGAGAAATTTCTACTGACCCCTGCAAATGCTGTTCTTATTCATTTCACTTAATACCATGGTATTAGATACATCTTCTGTAAGTGTTTCACTATCATTGGGATCATTGTTGTTGTCACCATTGCGTTTGTTAACTTCAGACCATATTTCAGAATCCTTGTGTTTGTTATTTCTAAAGTGATCTTTCTATTTTCACAATTAAGTTTTATTTTTATGAATTTCTTTAATATTACAAATCTTATGTTGAACTATGCCTCATTACATTATCTTCTTGAAACAATGTCTGTTCATGTTGGTGGTCTGGCTTTATTTGTGGCTACGTTAGGCATACTTAATTAATTCATAAATTTCATTTCATTAATTTTATGTTTAAGGCAGGAGGAACAAGTAATGTGTGATGTGTATACTTAGTGTGCGAGGAGATGGGTTTAAGAAGGAGACGCAAATCATCTTGAAAATTTAGGGAAGTATGTATCGGTGATAATTGCAGGGGGTGCAAGGTTAATCTATGCAATGCACTCGCAGTCAAGTAATTGGTGCCTTTTAATTGTTGTGCTTACCTCATCTATCACAACCATATACCAGCTTTATTAGGATTTCGTTAAAGACTGGGGATTGCTCAATCCCCATTCCAAGAATCCATGGCTCAGAGATGAACTCATTCTCAAACACAACATTATATACTTCCGCTCAATAGTTAGCTCATTCACTCCTTGCATTTGTGCACTGCTTTAAACATTAAATGATATGATGATTTGTGACTTGTCACATATTGCAGGCATTTAATTTCATACTTAAACTTCCATGGGTCCAAACTATCATGCATTTGAACCTTGGAAGATTTGGTTACAGTGTAACAGATTTTGTCCTAGCATCCCTTGAAGTCAAGTATTCAGAGGCCACCTTCAAATGCTAGATGTGTTAGATCCCACAATCACCAAATTAGCACCCCTATTGGAGAGCCAATGCCAGCTGCCTTCACCTATAACCTGCTCTGCGTTTGAATGGTGGAAACAGAGTATTCGTTTGCCTTGCCATTTATGAGACGAATCTCCAAAGCTTCGCCACTGTATAAAGCCTTCGAATTAATAAGTATTAATTAGTTGAAATGTGGTTTGAATATGTCTTAATGTTTTATAATTAAAATTAAAATTATATTATTTAATGATTGTTATAATATTTTTTATTCAACAATTATTTTATAATTATTAAATATTAGAATTTAAATAATTAGTATATCAATATATATATTATGTTATCCTTTATAAGTGGTTATAACTATTTTTATTATTATCGTAACATATTATAGTTAATTTTATGCATAAGGTTTCTTTAATATTAATTGTTATTTTTGTTCAATTATTTTTAAATCCAATATTTTTAATATTAATATATTTGTTGGATTTTTTTTTTTTTTCATTAAAACATTTAAACACTAACAAGTCTATTTACTACATATTATTGAAATCAAACCATTACAAAAATTATAAATTAAATGTAGTGCATTAAATTATAAAAAGAACTTGTTTTAAAGACCTTCTACAATAATATAATAATATTAATGAAACATTATCTTCTTCTTCATCATCATCATCATTTCAACAAGAACTGAAAAAATTAAAAATACTAAGTAAAAGTTAGATTTAAAATAATTATTGATTTGTTTTAAAAAATATCTTTATAACCAGCTCCGCCTACCGATTAAAAAGGTTGTGTGCCCTCAAAAGCAAGCATCCAGCTTTCATCCCTTTCCAGCCAAACATTCTTGAATTTATTTCAACGCAGAATTACAATACATATCTCTGATACATGCCCTTATTTCCATCCATCCCATACCCAAAAAACATGGAACTCTGATTGTGCTTATTTGTGAAAAATGGATTCGACACATTAAAACAAATAAAAATGCTCGTCTTGTTTCTAAATCTAACAACATCCTACTTTAAGGCATAGGATAAACTACATGAGGTGTATGCGCGCATCTATATGTTTGGCAAGTCTCTTTTGCGATCCAGACAGTAGCATTGGCAGTTTATTAAGAATATAAGGGGGGAGTAGGGCCTGTGCATACTTTTAATATCTGTGTATTTGTCTATATATTTTTGTATAGTTGTGTGTCTCTTTATATATTTTGTTGTATGTATATATGACTAGCAGTTGCCTTTATGGTGCCCAAAAAAAGTCCGAGGTTATATAAAAATAGTTCGTATTTGGTTTATTGTAATGATAAATTATTATTTTTTATTTTTTTGGTTAAATGTTTATATTTGTTCTTCATTATTTTGTAATAGTTTTTGGTTGTAAATTGCATAATTTAATTATCAATTTATTTGATTGTCTTTGTAGAAATATTATATAATATTTATTATAATTTTTAAATATATTAAAAATTTATTATTATATATTATATAATTTATATGAATATTAGATTATATAATATATTTTTTAAAATTATATCAATTTTTATGAGAAGCTATAAAATGTATTTTATACAACAATAGTTACAATTCAAAGAGAAATCCTAAGCCTCCTTATTTTTTAGAGTATTTGATGAGCATAATTAGAAAAAGAGTGGTATTAGTAAGGTAGGGCGGAGCGGCCTCAACACTCCATGTGCTAAGTGTTGCCTACATACTTATACCTCAATAGGTGCTTAATCTTGATGTAGTTTTCCCAATTTAAATACTGGTGAAAGTGCAAGTGAATGCTAGTATGAGTGCTAGTTTGAGTTCTTTGAGTGGGACTTGAGACTGATAATATGAGCTCTGGGTTAGTGTAGATGGGTGTATGCAGAAGTAAGACAAAATAGAGATCAATCGCCTTGATTTGCACAACTGTTTGTGAGTTTGTTCATGAGAATTTACATATGATTTCTATCTAGGGGATAAATGAATGAAAGTGGTCTATATATCGTGTATTGGTGTTTGTCGAGACATGAAATTGGTCTAGAGCAATGTTATGGTGCTTTGAGGAATGGAAAGATATATGTTGGGAGAGTAAAGAATAAGGGGACATTAGCTCTTCTCTTTAGTAAATAATGAAGTGGACAATAATCAAAAGGGATGCACTAATGTATAGGTGGGAAGAATGGGACCTAGGTGATTAAGGAATGGCTTAGGTCTGCTCTTGGTATGTCCAAGAATGGTTTGGACTCACACAAAAGGTGGAAAAGGATCAAGAGAGGCCCTAAGATAGGTCTAGGGTTAAACCAAGGATAAGGTGGTCTTAAGTGACACAAATAAAAATATCATATGTATGAGAAAATATACAAATTAATAAATACCATTCACAATGGATCACACAATTTGACTAGAAACTATAACATAATTTTATTCTAGCTCCAATTCACTTCTTTTTTAATCCCCCTTTTAAATTGTCTCAATATAATTTATTTATAAAAATAAACTGAGTGGACCAAAGTACCTAACACATCACACCTACTCCATAATATCAATATTTGGCACATGTACATCACGACTCTAAAAATTTCAATGCTCAACCACTAACACACTATAATTAGTTCATCATTCAAAATTAGGTTATTGTGCATTTTAATATGAATTGTTATAAAACAACAATAGGTAGACTAGCACTTCACCCAAAGGTCCAAGTAAAGCCGGAAGGGAATGTTTAGTAAGATACGATTTGATGAGATAACTTAGTGCCTAGTGCAAAATACTAACGTTGAATCACATTTAAAGGTTGAGGATGTAAATCATATAAAACCAATGAACATCAAGCATTCTACAAAGACAATAATTTCTATAAGGTACTTTAGGCTCTCTTATGTTCCTCCTGTTCATGGGATAAGTTTCAATCTTATCCTCTCATTTGTTGTTCTCATACATATAACAATCCGTTGAAGACTTGGTTGTCATGTAATCTTTATGGATGTTACTCAAACCCTTTCTACTCTCTCTAGGCAATAACACGGAGCTCAGTGCATCAATGTCCATAACCAAATCTTTTTTACATCTAGATGGTACAACATATAAAGTTTGTGTGGGAAAACATGTGTTGAGCATGAATTTTTTGTAGGAAGACATTTCGAAGAGAATAGATAAATCTCATGTATGTTTCTACCCACTTCAAAATATTTCACCACTTGCAAGTTTTGTGTGGCCCTGTGTTTGATAGCGTAGATATTTTAACATAGTGAATTATAGGATAAATATTAAATCATTTTTAGGTATTAGATAATACCATTACAATTGCTCAAATCTTCAGGACTCCTCCTTTCCCATGAGTCTATTACTATATTTTTGGAAAATCATTGTGTATGTATTTTGTTGTGTTTTCATGAATAAATCAACCAGTTTTAGTTTGATATCAATTCTGGTATTAGAGCTTTGTCTAGCATAAAGCACTCCTGCATAGTAGAAGAAAGAAATAGTGATGAAGGAAGATCCTTTGTCTAGTCAATGTGCAAGAAATTTAGCAATCGAGAATCCTGATCATTGACCATGCAATATCGAGTACAATAGCCGTGCTAATGTAGAAAAATAGGCCAACCTTTCAAAGGCCATAATTTTGACCCATAGCTTGATTTGATCTCTTTCATGCCCCAAAATAACCGTCTCAAAAATTTCAATTTGATTGTAAGGTGATTTATCCCCTTAGATTTGATTTCAATATTTTTAGAGGCCAAAAATGATCATCTGAGGGTTTAAATTAACATTTAATGATTTTTTTAGGAATTTTCTATTTTTAAAAATTATATATTTTTATAATCGGACATCAAATTCAATTGAATTTAATCCCATAGGCTAATTTTAACATTTAATATATTTATGTAAATTATTAGAGCCATGTGCACTTGCATGCAAAGTTTACTATAAATAGTCGCTGCTAAAAATAGGCAATTTTTTGAGATTTTTAGTTTTTTAGATTTTTACATGTCAACTCTAATTTTTGAGTTAAGGCTTATTTAAGCATGGTTTGGGTTTGTAAATATATTAATTTTATTTAATATGATTCAATTCTATGTTATTATTTTAGATCTTGGCCTATTGGTAATTTTATTGTCTTGATAGTTTTCAGTTTCATTATCTGGTATCAGAGCAAGTTTGAATCTTGGAGGAGAAAGGCATGGAGAGAGGATAAGGAGGTATTACACATATGAACCAGATTATAAAAGAGTTGTAGAGGAAATTTCAAAAATTAAAATATGCTATCACCAATCAAAGAATAAGACAAGGTGGTAACGAGGAAGACACATATCATGATGAATAAATTCAACAAGAAGAACATCAAGAGTAGCCACCATCGATGGAGGAGGGCATGGTTTGATCTTTAGAAGGAATAAATGAAATAATCAATGTTGTTGTTCCATATTACAGAGGAATTTTAAAACTAGAGGAGTTGATATATTGGATGAATAGCATGGAGAAGTTCTTCGAGTGGAAGACTATGAAAGAAGACAAAAAGGTAAAGTTTGCATGCATGAAATTGAAAGGTCATGCAATGATTTGGTGGGATCACCTATAGAAAGAGAGATATAGGAAAGGTAAGGAGAATATTAATTCATAGAAAAATATGGAGAAGAATTTAAGGGAGAAATTTCTTCATGTGAATTATGCACAAACTCTATATAGAAGATTTTAGAATTTGAGGCAAAAAGATCACAGTATATAAGAGTATATATATGAATTTTACAAGCTTTTCATACGAGTGGAACATGATGAAATAAAAGAACAGATGACTATAAGGTATGTAAATGGTTTGAAATTATCTATTCAAGATGAATTAAGCATGCATATAATACTTAACATGGAGGAGGCTTATCTATTATCTTTGAAAGTAAAAGAAAAACAAAATAGATAGAATTTTAGAAAGACATATCCTATTCTAAGAAGAGGTGGATCCCCTCCAATAAGTGGATGAGGTGGGTTTAATACCTCTAGATGTGTCTTTATGCCAATAAATGTGAATTTTCACATGGTGTAGAAAGATAAGATGATAATAAACAAGGATTTCAATACCAACAAAGAAGAGGATTTTAGAGAGGGCAAGGTTATGGTGGTGCTAGAGGTTGGCTTCTTCATCAACATATATTTTATGTCTATTATAGATGTGGATAAGAAGGGAACATAGCATTTGAGTGTTCACACTATCAGGATCAAGAAAGGAGGCAAGAAGATCGCCCAAGAGTAAATCTAGCTGAGGTTGAAATAGAAGAGCAAAACACTAAATTTGCACCAGTTGATGTTGGAGAGAATATCATGATGAGAATAACCATGATTATTCCAAGGAAGGAACAATTTAAAAATAAATAAGGTGGTGATGCATGGCTATGATTAAATATTTTTTAACTAAGATGCACTTCAGGTGGAAAGGTATGGAAAGTAATTATAGATGGTGGTAGTTGTGAAAATATGGTTTCTAAAGAAATGATAGAGAAAATAAATTTGTAATGTGAAAATCACCCTAATCCTTATTAGATTTAATGGTTTTAGAAAGGGAATGAAGTTATAGTAGATAAAAGGTGCTTAATCATGTTTTATATAAGAAAATGTTATAATGATGAAATATGGTGTGAAATTATTCTGATGGATGCATGCCATGTATTATTGAGAAGACTGTGGAAATTTGACAAGAAAGTAATTCATGATGGAGCAAAAAATACATACACTTTTTGGAAAGGTGGTACAAAAGTAGTTTTTTCACCTCTTAAAGAGGAAGAGAAGATAGAAAGCATGCTCTCTACTAAAGAACTTATCCAAGATATGAAGGTAGCAGGTTGTTATTATGCATTAGTAGCAAACAATGAGGAAACATAAATGGTGCCAATACCAACAGAAGTAGAAAAAGTGTTAAAATAATATGCAGAAATTATACCTGATGAGTTGCTAGATGATCTACCACCAAAGAGAGATATTCATCACCACATTGATTTAACTCCAGGATCAGCTCTACTCAATCAAGTAACTTATAGGATGAGTCCCACAGAACATGCAAAATTTTATAAATAGGCTATTGAATTGATAAGAAAGAAGGTGATAAGGGAGTGTATGAGTCCATGTGAAACACCAGCATTGCTAACTCCAAAGAAAGATGGAGGATGGAGAATATGTGTTGATAGTAGAGAAATTAACAAAATTATAATGAAGTATAGGTTTCATATACCTCATTTAAATGATATGATGGATGTGAGTGCAGGAGAAAAATATTTTACCAATATTGATCTAAGGAGTGGTTATTATCAGATTTAAATTCATGAAGGAGATGAGTGGAAAATTGTATTAAAGACTAGGGATGGCTTATATGAGTGGATGGTGATGCCCTTCAGATTATCTAATGCACCTAGCACATTTATGAGGGTGATGAATACAATGCTATGAGAATATATTGGTAAGTTTGTGGTTATTTATTTTGATGATATTTTGATATTCAGTAAGACTAAATAAGAACACTTACAACATTTGAGAATGGTAATGGAGTTGTTAAGAAAGGATAAGTTGTATGTAAATTTAAAGAGTTGCAAGTTTATGCAGAATAGTTTGGTATTTGTAGTTTTAGTAGATGGTGTGAAAATGGATGAAGAAAAGATAAAGATAATTGTTAAGTGGCCTATTCCAAGAAGCATTATAGAGGTAAGAATTTTCCATGGTTTAGCAACTTTTTATGTAAAATTTATTAAAAAATTTAGTAGTATTATGGCACTAATAATAGATTCTATGCAAGGGAAGGAATTTACATGGACTAGAGTAGCCACATAAAGCTTGGAATTTTTAAATAAGAAGATTACAAAAGGACCAATTTTAGCATTACCAGATTTTAACGTGTTTGAGGTTGATTTTGATGCTTCATTTGTGGGAATTGGTGTTGTGTTGAGTCAAGAAGAAAAGCCAGTAACATATTTTAGTGATAAATTGAATGAGATAAGGATAAAGTATTTTACTTAAGATGTTGAAATTTATGAAATTGTACAAGTATTAATACATTGGAGGCATTATTTGATGCCTAAGGAGTTTATAATATTTACATATCATGAGGCTTTGAAGTATGTGAATACACAAAAGAAGTTGAATGGTAGGCATGCAAAGTGAGTTTATATCATGTAGGGGTATACTTTTGTGTTGAAGCATAAATAGGGAAAATAGAATCAAGTAGATGATGCATTGAATATGAGAGTAGAAATATTAACTACTATGGTGAGTGAAGTAGTTGGATTTGAAGTTATCAAAGAATTATATGATACTGATCCATATTTTGGCAAGATAGTTGAATAGTATAGGAATCCATTAACATGAGGGACATATATTATCCATGATGGGTATCTTATACATGAAGGTTATCTCTTCAAAGGAAAATACTTATGCGTTCAAGTTGGGTCTCTATGAGACAATATAATAAGATAATTACATAGTGGTGGTTTGGGTGGACATTTTCATAAGATGAAGACAATAGCTTTGGTGGAGGAAAGGTATTTTTGGCCAAATATGAATAAAGATGTGACAAGGTATGTTTCAAGGTGCATAATATGTCAGGTAGCTAAAGGGCATGCATCAAATACTGGACTATACATGTCAATACTAGTTCCAAGAGGACCATAGACATATTTGAGTATGGACTTTGTGTTGGGATTGTCAAACATATAGAGAGGTAATGATTCAATTTTTGTTATTGTAGACATATTTTCTAAAATGGTTAATTTCATTACATGTAAAAAAACCAATGATGCCACTAGAGTTGCAAAATTATTTTTTAAGCATATTGTGAGATTACATGGTGTTCTAAAAACTATTACTTCAGAGAAAGACATGAAATTTCTAGGTCATTTTTAAAGGACTTTGTGGAAGAAGATTGATACTAAGATATGATTTAGTAGTGAATATCACTCATAAATATATGGATAAATAGATGTTGTGAATAGGAGCTTGGAAAATTTATTGAGATGCATAGTGGGAGAGAAGCCCAAGCAATGGGACTTGGCTTTACCACAAGCTAAGTTTGAATATAATAATATAATGAATATATCAATAAGAATGTCACATTTTCAAATTGTTTATGAGAGAAATCCTATGGGTGTTTTAGATTTGGTATAATTACCAATTGTAGATTAAGTTAGTGATGATGCAAAATCATTTACAGAGCATGTGTAACAGTTACGAGGAGTAAGAATAAAGTGGTAGAGAAGTAATGAGAAATATAAAGTAACATAAGATGTCAGAATAATATCTAAGGTATCTTAAGAAGGATATTTAGAAATTTTTTACTTGAAGAAATAAAGATTTCCAAAAGGCATGTACAAAAAGTTGAAGTACAAGAAACTTGGACCATGCAAAATTGTGAATAAAATTAATGACAATGCTTATGAGGTGAGTTTACCACATAATTTTGATACATTTTCAGTATTTAATGTTTAAGATTTATATGAATTCCATGGAGAAGATGATGAAGATGAAGAGGTAAATTGAGAGTAGCAGGTTTCAAAGAAGAAGGAAAAAATAGTGCAGGTTTGGATATGAAGATAATACACACAAGAAAAGGGAATTATAACATGTATTTGGTGTAGTGGGAAGGATTGCAGCAAGAAGACAGCACTTGGATTATAGAATGGGAGATAAAGAATATTGAAAAGGAAAAAATGAAGAAGTACAATCAAGCCAACTTGTAGGATCTGAGTTGTTTTCAACTAGAGGAGAATGATGTTGAAAAAATAGGCCAAGCTTCCAAAGGCCATAACTTTTTACCCGTATCTCTATTTAAGATGTTCCAAAAACCAAATAAAGCATATCAAAAAGTTTGATTCTAACCTAAGGTTCTCTATCCCCTTATATTTTATTTTGATATTTTTTGAAGGCTAAATGTGATCATATGAGGGTCCAAAATTAACGTTTAATGGTTTTTTCAGGAATTTTCTATTTTTATAAATTGTATTTTTTTACAATCAGACGTCAAATTCAGTTGAATAATTCTATAGGATAATTTTAAAATTTAAGATATTTATGAAAATTTTTAGATTCATGCGTGCTTGCATGTGAAACTTATTATAAATAATAGCTGCTAAAAATAGGCTTACTTTGAGATTTTTGTATGTCAACTCTAATTTCTGAGTTGAGACTTATTTAAGCATGGTTTGGGTTTGTAAATATTTTAAAGTCATTCAATAAGAATCAATTTTGATTTATTGTTTCAGATCTTGGCCTATTGATAATTTTATTATCTTGATAGTTTTTGGTTTCATTATGAGAAAACTTACGTGACCTGTCTACCTACGCACAATCATTGACTACATCATTTTTATTTTTGGAAATTGGCGAAGCCAGAAGGAGAATCATGAAATGAAATAATCAAAAGCTTTTCTTTACAAATAAAAATCATTTCATTAGTCTGGTAGACACTTGAGTGTAGCAAAAGCATGGTAAAGTGACATGGTAGAAAGACACAACAGTACTATAGAAACATATAAGAAAATTGAGACACTAAAGTTTAATAATAATTATTATTATAAAAAATTTATTTTTAGTGTAGAATACTATTTTGGTTTATGGATTGAGTGATGGTTCAGGTAAAAAACTTGGTATTGGTAAAGCTGCAATTCAAAAACTTGGAAGAAGCCAAAACATGTTGTGTAATACAAATTCACCAATCCCTAGTTGAAAAGTATGGCTTGGAAGCTAAGACAACAATTAAATAGATGAAGACACATTTAAAAAATATCTATTTTATTCATTCTAGTCATGAAAAGTCACCTCAGAGAAATGGCAATGTCACATCTCCATTATGAGTGTAAGGCCAAATAAGAAGATAAAGTTATTGAAAGATCCCATAGAGATGGGATGTGAGTGAGACCACCATGTATGTCTAGTTTTGGAACCACTGAAAGCCACCAAGGAGACTTGTAGGATATGAAAAATCATTGTGATGCTTAGGAGAGCTCCGATTTCTACTTTGCCTTGATAGAAGCCTTCCATGACTTTAACAACCTTTAATTTGATGAGCTAATCTATAAAAGAGTTCTCAAATAATTTTTATTTGTTGTACGCTACCAAGAAAAGAGAATACAATAAAAAATCAAAGTTGGATATGATGCATACTATGAAGATGAGGTTGAACACCCTAAGAAATATCCCCATCTCTCAGTATGTATTTATCAAGCTCATCTCCAAGCTTGATTTTCCCACCAGCGAGTAAAAAGACTTGTAATTATCTCTCATAGAAATAAAATAAAATATTGTTATTTACAATGTCTACTCCAAAATTACTTTTATCATATGCCCAAATTATCAAAGGGCTGAACTATCCTTCCTAGAAAATGAAGATGCATATCATCCTATAGTTTGAAGGACTATGGGGCATCGTGATAGGGATCACACAAGTTCTTACTAATCTCGATGCACTCATGATATATGAAATGGATAATACTAAATCCTTGATGTTATTATGTTAAGCATCATTAATGATATGAAACCACATGTTGGGGATGAAGAAAAAGAAAAGATAGTGTGGGATAAATTAGTAACCATGTATGAGGCAAAAAATAAGATGAAGATCCTCCATCTACTGTCAAGACTTCACACACTTTCTATGGAGTCCAATGAGAAAGTCAAAGAATTCTTATGTTGGGTGGTTGAACTATGAATGGACTCATTAGCACTCAATGAGATGGTAAATAATAAACTCTTGATCCAGATCACCTTGAGGGCTCTCCCTTCCCAATTCAAAGTGTTCATCATGACAATGAATGTCTCCAAATATAAAGTGTCATTCAAAGAACTTGTAGACCTAATGTAGCAAGAAGAAGCCATCAACTTAGTATAGGATGAGTTGCAAGACAAAGATATTATCTCAAAGTAGTAATGAGGCCAAAAATCTTGTAAGGGACATCCAAAAAAGTAACCATAGAAAGAAAAATAATACTTATCTCGACATAAAAAATCATAACTATCTCGACATCATAAATCCCACCAACACTCACGATAGAGACAACTACTCGTATAATG
This sequence comes from Torreya grandis, assembly GCA_037957365.1. Taxonomy (NCBI): domain Eukaryota; kingdom Viridiplantae; phylum Streptophyta; class Pinopsida; order Cupressales; family Taxaceae; genus Torreya; species Torreya grandis. Next base: position 1,769,299 of record JARHVA010001610.1, read on the forward strand.
GCCTAAAAAAAGTGTCTTCTAGTAAAGAAAGTACATTAGGGCATGATGAATCTTTGAAATTAAAAATATATCCCCATTAGTAGAAGTAGAAGGGACATCTCATAGATCAACAAGATGATGGATCTAATGATGAGACACTTGAAGAAGACACAAATTTAGTGCTAGTATCCCAAACCTCATAGCCCACAAGGAATATCTAGTTGATAGACTCAGGGGCCACTAAACACATGTCAAGCAACAAGAAGCTATTTGATTTAATGATAGACCAACCCACTAGAGATCATGTTAGGATCACTGATGATAAAGAGTATGTTGTAGAAGGAATAGGCCAAGTCACCAATCGTATTGGAACATGGAAATGTATACTCTCAAAGGTATGATATGTTCCTATATTGATATCCAACCTCTTATCAGTCAGTCAGATTTTGAATCACCATCAGAAGGTGGAAGGTGGAGTTTCATGTTGATTATGGCATCAAAACCTACTTTATCTCATGAAAAGGTAGGGTTCTTGCTAGAGCCATTTTGAAAGATAAATTATTTGATTTAGACATTGTTTCATATTTTTTAGTAACTCTATTTATCTCTATAATAGAATCTATTTATCTTTAGCACTACTGTTATGGTCACCTATCTACTAGATCTTTGTATGAGTTAAGTTCAAAGGGGATGATACATGGACTTCTCAAGTAGTCCAGTTTCTTGCCTATTTTCCATGGATGTCTTACAGGTAAACAACATAGGGATACATTCAAGGAAAGATCTTTTCATGCCAACAAACATTTGGAGGTTGTTCACATTGATCTAAATGGTTCATTAATTTCTTTATTTCTAGGATAAAATTACTTCCAACTCTTTGTGGATGACTACTCTCAAAAGATATGGGTGTTTTTCCTTAAGAAGAAAAATGAGCCCCTTCATCATTTCCAAGTATTCTATCAACAGGTTGTGAAAGAGACTAGACAACCTCTTCTTCACCTTTGCTTAGATCAAGCGGGGGGAATTCATATCAAATAAGTTCTTAGCATTCCTAAACTAATAATGCATCAAACAAAATTTGACTGATCCCTATATGCACCAATAGAATGGCATTGCTGAGCGACACAATCACACAGTGATAGAAATGGTTCATTACATGCTATCAATAATAAATATGGAGAAATGATATTGGGCATAAGTATTCCAAATAGTTGTTTATCTTCTCAATAGGGCACTAACAATAATTTTAAAGGATAAAATGCTAGAAGAGGTATGGAGTGGTAAAAATCCATCAGTTTTTCATCTACAAGTGTTTGGTTGCACAACATATATGCATGTATCAACTCAAAAGAGGAAGAAACTTGAGTCAAAAACACTCCCATGCATCCTATTAGGCTATAACACTACCTCAAAATCAAACCATCTCAAGGATCCTAAGATGAATAAAATATATGAAAGTAGAGATGTGTTTTGTGATGAGTCATTCTTTGACTCAGTAATGTAGAAAGAAGAATCAACACTAACAACCTCTCACCAATTACTCTCTGAGTCAGATGATGAGGAGACTTCTCACAAAGAAGATGAGCTGTAATGGGAGATGTATGTTGATCTTGGAGAATTAGAACATCCACTAGGTAGTTCTTCACATCAGCACAATAGTTATTCACATCAATAACAAAGTTCCCCTATAAAAAGAGTACAAAGAAGCATTAGAGACTCCCATACTTCATCTAGAGTCAGAATGAGGAGTCAGACAAGAAACGAGGTAAATTTTTCACTGATGAGTACAATAGTTGATAGATTCAAACTTGATAATGTTCATGAAGCACTAAGTCAACCAAAATGGAAGAAAGTGATGGATGTTGAATATGACTCATTCATGCAGAATTAGCCTTGGGAACTTATTTATCTACTTATAGGCAAGAAACCCATAGGCTATAAATGGGTTTTCAAAACTAAATATAAGGCAGATGAATCCATTGAAAAACATAAAGCATGACTTTTATCAAAGGGATGTGCTCATAAATAAGGCATTAAATATGAAGAGACCTTTATAACCACTGTGAAGATCGAGATCATCAGATTTATTTGCACACTGGAAGCACAGAATGGAAGGAAACATCATCAAATGGATGTCAAGAGTGCTTCCCTTAATGATGATCTAAAAGAAGAAGTATACATGACCCAAACGAAAGGATTTTTTGATGAAAAGCATATTAAAAAGGTATGTCATCTCATCAAATCATTGTATGGATTGAAACAAGATCCTAGGGCATGGTACATCAAGATAAGATCACATTTTGAAGAATGGTTTTACTCGTAGCCCCTTGGATTCTAACCTATACATAAAGAAGGTAGAGATAGAAATCATCATTCTTGTTTTGTATGTACATGATCTTGTGATCACTAGAAGTTTAGAAGATCAGGTTGATATTGTGAATAATGACCTCAAAATATCCTTTGACATGACTGATTTGGGGCTACTACATTACTGTCATGGCTTGGAGATATGCCAAAAAAAGAATCACATTTTTATCTCCTAGATAAAATATGCCAAGACACTCATAGAACATGATATAATGTCAGATTGTAAACCTCTTTCAACACCAATGGATAAATCATTATAACTCTCTCGATTCTAGGACTCACCTCAAGTGGATGCAACTCTCTATAGATAGCTCCTTGGGAGTCTCATCTACTTGACCTACACGAGACCAAATATATGTTTTACTATTAGATATCTCTCTAGATTCATGAAGGAGCCAAATAAATGTCACTGAGTTGTAGCAAATCATGTTTTGAGATATGTCTGAGGTACACTTGAGTATGGTCTGAGATACAAGAAGAATAATCAATTCTTCTTGCAGGATACACTGACTTGGACTACGCTAGATGTATTGATGATAGAAAGTCAATGTTAGGATACATATTTCACCTTAGATCTAGACCAATCTTGTGGATTATTAAGAATTAAATTTTTGTTTCTCTCTTATCCACTAAGGTCAAATATTGCACCTTATGTGGCACTATGTATGAGGTGATATGGTTATGTTGCATTCTCGCTGATATGGGCTTTAGTGAAAAGAAGCTACCTATCATTCATTGTGATAATTAGGGTGTGTTGAAGCTTGTGAATAATACTATTTTTCAAGAAATAATGAAGCACATAGAGGTCAAATGTCACTACATTTGAGAACAAGTCTTAAACCACCACATCCATCTC